>OY821517.1:233077987-233713794 GCA_963682025.1 Cordilura impudica
TAGCCAAAATATGTTGTTCCCAATCCCGACCATCAAAATTTTTAGTCATGCTACTAAGAGCAGCATTGATGGTTCGAAAGTAACGTTCAATTTGCCCATTTGCTCTTGGAGTTCTAACAGCAGTTTGTATATGTTTTATGCCATTTTCTTCACAAAATGATTTGAAAGTATTAGATGTAAAAGATGTTCCACGATCACTTATAATTTGAGATGGAATACCAAGACACATCTAATAGTGGCTGAACCGTAGCTTTTGAAGTAGTATTTCGTAAAATTGTAAATTTTGTGTAAGCATCAATAATCCCAAAAACATATTGATTGCCTTTTTTAGATTTTGGAAATGGGCCCACATGATCGATGTGAATTGTATAATAGGGGACCGCATGCTTGTCTATTGGATATATACTAAAATTAGTTTCATTTTTATATCTTGAGTTCTACAAACATTGAATGCATGAATCTAAATATTTTTATAACATTATTTATTGTTCTCTCGAAACCATTATGACCAATATCGTCATGTGCTGAATTAATAACTCTCCATCTTAAACCACTAGGTAAAACAAACCGCACTCCATCTTCCGTTTTCTTGAATAGTCGATTATTTTTTAAAACATACTCCTTCTCACAACCTTTTCGGACATTATCATTAGTATTTTGGATAATTATCTCTTATATTGAACAATCGAGGTATTGTAACGTAGCTATCCAGTCTGACTCACTCATTCCTATCATTAGCATATCACAACATACTCCTTCTCACAACCTTTTCGGACATTATCATTAGTATTTTGGATAATTATATCTTATATTGAACAATCGAGGTATTGTAACGTAGCTATCCAGTCTGATTAACTCATTTCTATCATTAGCATATCACAACCAGCACGAGGATCCTCTTGGGGATAACGGCTTAATGCATCTTCATGTAACATTCGAATACCCGGTCTATGGACACATCCAAAATCGAACTCTTGTATCTTTAGGCACCATCTTGCAATACGAGGAATAATATTTTGCTTATTTGTGGTCTCTTTGAATTACAATCTGTTAAAACTTTAAAATGTTTTCCAAGCAAATAACATCGAAACCGTTCCAAACTTTCCACAACAGCAAGTGTTTCTAACTCGTAACTATGATACTTTTGTTCAAAACTACGGGTTTGTCGACTGAAATAGGCTATTGGACATTTCTGTCCCAATTGATATACCTGAATTAAAACACCAACTAAACCATTTTGACAAGCGTCAGTATGTAACTCAGGATTTTGATCTGGATCGTATATAACCAAAATTGGATTTTCAGACAATTTCCGCTTTAAATCTTGAAAAGCATTCTCCTTCTCTGAATCCCATACAAAGGGTGTATTTTTCTTTAACAATTGACTTAAAGGAAATGGGATTTTTGCATAATTTTCAACAAATTTTCTAAAATAGCCAGTAAGTCCCAAAAATTGTTTAATTTCTCGCATGTTTGAGGGTCTACGATAATTAACTATTGCTATGTGTTTTAATCTCACCAGGATATACACTGTAATGAATTTACCATCACTAATAAATGCAGCTATTAAAACATACGTAAACTATTGTATAATAAAAACAGCTGCTAAAACATATGTAAACAAATTCACCATCATTAAAAAACACATCTGTTAAATCACACGTTTTGTTAGGATTAAGGATAGATTTAAGTACCGTTAATTTAGTATTTAAGTAGAAATAATTTCTAAATAAAGATAATTCATAAAACTGACATTCAGCCGATCAATTGGCTTTGGTCTTTATTTAAACTTTTATTTCAGCACTATAAAGTGCTTTGCCTTTAGCTTTTATTAAAGAGCTGGTAACTTATAAAAGAGCCAGTGGCGTTTGAAACGCCGGCCAACGAAAAATCAAAGTAAATTTTTATATTTGAAATAATTACCATCAATTTAAAACACTTTATGGCAGTGGTCTTCACAAAGAGAAACACACTTAAAATAAGAGTATTACACTGAAAGAAGTTATGAGTTATATTAGACTAAACTGCAGTTTAGTGGGTTTCGAAAAAAAAATATAAAAAATATGACCCCTGTAGCCCGTTTCTGTATTTCTCGCATCGTAAAATTTCTCACATGAAGTGCGAAACAAAAAATTCCATCGTTTCTCGATTTGTGAGAAAAAAGTGTTTCTGTATTTCAATGCGAAAACAGACAACACTGATTCTGTTCTTACTGGAATATTTCCAGTAATAAAGTGTCAAATGCAAGCAAAACGTCAAAGAAAGAAAGGAATTATAAAAAAAATAAAATACCAGAATATAACAATTGTTTTATTGATTATCTATATTTAAATAAAAAACAATATGTATGGTGCGGCGCTAATAACTGCTGAACAGCTTGATCGACGAAATATGTTGCGGCTTTATCGCCAAAAACTGAGGGATGCAACTGACCCATTCAGCATTCCGGAGCAGCGATTTAGGGATCTATATCGTTTGAGCAGAGACGCAGCTTTTGGCCTGTTTAATGATATAAGTCCCTACGTGGCGAAGGGTGAGAAAAAAACGTTTATACCACAACCTATTCGAATGTGCACAGCATTACATTTTTTTTCGACCGGTTCCTACTACAGAGACATTGGACAGGATTTTACAGCTTCTGTAAGTAAAAGTGTTGTCTGCTGCTCTGTTCATGAGGTAGCAGATATTTTGGAACAAAAATTAATGCCAAAATGGATTAAGTTTCCATCAGTTTCTGAATATGAATCTATAAAACAAAAGTAAGTATTTTCTACATACATATGTAAATGTTATGAACCACTTCGATTTTGATAACGATTTCCAGATTTTATGAAGAGACTGGTTTTCCTGGAGTGATAGCAGCCATAGACTGCACGCATATTCGTATTAAAAAACCAAAACAAGAAGTTGAGGGCTGCTATTTAAATAGAAAAGGCTACCACTCGAAAAATGTACAGCTAGTAAGGATTTTGCTCGTTATGAATTTTCTTACAGTTATTGAAATAAAACAAAAAACATACATTTACAGATATGCGATTATAATTTTAAAATTTTGGGAGGTTTTGCAAGGTTTGGTGGTGCAGCCCACGACTCATATATTTGGGAAGCTTCGCGCATTAGTGTTTTATTGCAACAGCGGTACGAAAGAGACAGAAACAATAACTCTTTGTTGTTAGGTACATATATACATATGTACATATGTGTAACTTTAAATTGCAGTTACAATTTAACTTTTATTTATTTTTACTGTCTAAAATATTATTTATAATTTTGTGTCGATTTATTCAGGTGACTCTGGCTACCCCTTGCGGCCATGGCTAATAACCCCATACCGTTCATCAACTGATGATGAAAAACAATTTAACACAGTACATGCCAAAGTCAGAAATTGTGTTGAACGATTAAATGGTGTGCTAAAAAGCGTTTTTAGGTGTTTGCAAGTTGGATTGCACACCACGCCACAAACGGCAGGAAAAATTATAAATGCCTGCACGGTTCTTCACAATTTTAGAAAGGAACATGGCTTAATGCGCGATGGTACTGAAATAGTTCTACAAGATGAAGGAACTATTTCAATTAACGATGAAGTAGTAGAAGAACCACTTCGTGAAGCTTATCGTCTTCGCGAAAGGCTGAAAACAAGAATCTGTAGATAGTTTTAAATCAACTTGTAATTGTTTATTGAAAAAAGAAAATAAATAAGAAATTCATGTCATGTGTACATACATACAAGTAATAAAACAAAAAATTAAATTAAATTAAAATTAAAAATTAAATTAGGGCTTTCTAAAAAACAATATTTAGGTAGATGCAGAGCCCGTAGCTAAAATTTTGCCTAGTTTTTCTAAAATTTCAGAATTTTGTTTTTCAATCCTATCCAATCGTTCTATCAGGACGTTTTGCATTGATTTTGCTGCATATAGAGCGTCGGCGTATTTTGATGACGATCTAGTTGTATATTGCAAAACTTTTTTGAACTTGATGGTGGTGACTGCTATGCTGTTTTTTAGCTGGCGGGATATATAGTTCGTTGCATTCTATAAATTCAACGGAATCGAAATCCTAGAAAAATAAGTATTATATTAATAAATTTCCATATTCATAAAACATATTTATCTACCTCTGATTCGTCCAATAAAATACCGGATTCAGGAGTACATGAGTCGCCATCAACGGCATCAACTGAAATAATATTGAGCACTCTCTCTTCCAATGGATTCAAATCACGGGGTACATCTGCCCAACTACCACCACCAGTTCTGTTCATAAACTTTCTTCTGGTGTTAATGGACTTCTTAACGCCTGATTTGAGGTCTATCCAACACTAAGAACAATAAACCAAGTTAAATCAATTACTATTATATACATACAAAAAAATGTTACCTTTTTCCATTGTTCTACACTCTTTTCACTGCCACCCATAGAGTTTAAAGAAACTTTAAGAGACTCCCATTGTTCCTTGAAATTTGAATTTGCCTTTATTTTGCTAAACTGACCTCTAGGAAATTCTAAATTGGAGGACATGTGGTCCACTAGCTTTTGCTTCTGTTGCTTGGAAATTCTTTGTACTTTCTATTAAAATTAAAAAAATTATTTACAAACACACATAATTATTTTATTAAAACTCTTTGGTACCTACCTTTTCCGATGATTTCGGTTCCATATTAATACAAATAATAATAGAAATATCTAAATTTGGTTTTCTCCCGGCAAATTTGAATGTGATTTCTTTTGACAGTTCTTGTGAGAAACTTTTCTAAAAATATTGTTACAGAAACACTTTTTCTCACATCCTTCCAATAATTGCTTGAAAATTATTTAAATGACAATTAATTCTCGAAAAGTAACGATTTAGAAACACTTGTGTGAGAAAACCCATTTTTTGTTTCATTTTACACTGTTTTTGTTTCAATTCACTCGTTTCATGCGGAAAATTTTTGGATGCGAGAAATACAGAAACGGGCTACTGGTTAGAAAAGAAAAAACCGAAATTAATTTTAGGAGGGGCTCGGACCCAGGAGGCCCGTGGGGGCAAAAAGGAGGGGACATAGCAAAATGTGACTGTGGGTACTCAAATTAAAGCAAATTGTCCCACGATTCCAGAAAAGTTATTTTTTAATAAAGACTCAAAGTTATGAGATTTTGTTGTATGGTAAAATGATACTCAAATGTTGGAAAATGTTCCCCGGTTTTTTTGCCTGCGGCACTATTATGAACTTCCATTTTTAATAATAATAATAATAATAATTTTTAATAGTGACTTATATTTAATTTATTGTTATCGATTGTTGAATTGTGCTAACAAATTAAACACAATTATTGTAAATGTCAAGAAGTACAAACAAAAATTTATTTCGATACAATATGGCAGATTTGTGGCGGCTTACAAATGATAGTTTTTTCAGTAAAGTGTTCCACGGCACGCAGCATAACTCAAACAGGTTTCGATGAATCTTTTTGGGATTTATACGGCGGTTAGGTTACAAAATTAGGCACTGGAGTACGTAGGATATTTAAGGTATATTGAGTTTTGACAAAATGGTAAAAACTTTATGAAAACAGCTGTAACTCAAAAATTTTTAAACTTATCTCAAAATTTTATGAGCTTTTATGAAGGTACAGAAGAAGAAATTAAATCGGTTTCCTTGTGTTTGATAAAATCTACCAATTTATCAATATCAATTTCCTTTTGATAGCACTTGATCTTTAACAATGTCTCCATGTGGTTGTCTGTTAGCTTATTTCTAAATTTGTTCTTTATCTGTGACATTGATGAAAATGAAGACTCGCAGATATACGTGGTGCCAAACATTGAAAAAAGATTTAATATTAAATCTCTTACAATGGGGTATTTTTTAGGGCAAACATTTTTCCAAAAGTTGATACCCATTTCGGTTGAAATAAATAAGTCTTGGCGCATCAGTGTCAATTCCTCTTCTATATTATGTGGTAGACTTTCTAACGAACACGTAAGAGGATTATTGAATATGGTTATAATCCATTGCAAGCTCAAGAAGTCTTTAAATCTACTTTGGAAATTCTCCAAAAGTAAATTTATTTCTTCTTTTATAACTTGAAGTTTTTCTACATTTGGAAGTTGTGTAAAAATTTCTTGAATTTTGGGAAAGTTAGATAGGTTTTGGCATTCAATTTGATTTTTCAAAATGATAAGTTTTCTTGAAAACTCATTAATTGCATGCAAAAGTTCAGTTACATTTTTATCTTTACCTTGTAATACAAGGTTCAAACTATTGATGTGTTGGGTCATGTCAGCGAGAAAGGCTAAGTCGTACAGAAAATTAGGGCATTTAAAAGCATTTAAAATGTCTGAATCTTTGGAACAATCCTGTGATTGAAAGAACAGTTCTAACTCCGCTCTAAGATTAAAAAGACGCTCTAAACATTTTCCTCGACTAAGCCATCGCACCTCCGTATACATTAACACGTCAACATAATCTGCGTCTATTTCTTTCAGAAACGCTATTAGCTTTCTATGAGTAAGTGCGTTGTGGCCTCCCCTTAGGCGGTTAATTATTTTAACGGCTGTTTTCATTGATTCTTTAAGACCTATACTTTTTGAAAACAGCGCTTGCTGGTGTATGATGCAATGAAATGTGCGTACATGTATTCCTGCTTTTAACAAATGGCCCACGAAACCCTGTTTTCGCCCAACCATTACTGCTGCACCATCAGTGCAAATAGCAGATAGCTTTTCTTTTTCTATCAGAGATAAAACATGTTTGTTAAAAGCATTATAAATAGCTTCACCGGTAACATTTCCATAAAAGGACTCGACTTTTAATATCTCCTCAAATGAGTTAAAGAAATTATCAACCATTCTTACACAAATAATCATTTGGCTAGTATCGGATATGTCAACACTTTCATCACAACATACGGACAAGTATCTGGCATTTTTAATCCGTTCTTTTGTCTCCCATTCAATAAATCGACCTATATCTTCCGTCCGGCGTGTTATTGTTGCAGGAGATAACGGCATTTCATTTATAATTTTCCCCATGTCTTGCCCTGCTTCTCCATATAAATGCATAATTGATAAACATAAATCTTTGAAAAAAGTTCCATCTTCAAAAGGCCGACCTTTTTTTGCTAAAGCTAAACTGATAATATATGTAGCCTTTATTTGACTATCAGTAGTGCAATTAATAGAACTACGTTGAACATAAAGATTTTTTTTTCGAAAATCCTCTTTTAGTTTTTTTATCAATTCATTTCTTTCATTTCCAGAAACAGAATGCAATTCAGGATGCATTCTATCATAATGTCGCTTAAGATGAGATGCAAACATATTCTTTAGTACCTGGTTACATACAAGGCACTCAGCTTCCTTAAATGTGTTCATAGAAAATAAAAAAAGTTTTTCCCACTCAACATCCCACATATTCCTTAAATATTTTATTTCAAATGCTGTAAAGAAATACATATACGAAACATAAACATGCATAAATTTATGTAGTTTGTTATCAAACTTTTCAGTGTACCAACAAAATTTTTAGCACTCTCTAAAAATTTAAAAAAATAAAATCATCCGGTATGCTCCTACTCTGATGGAAGTTAACAAACTACTGGTAGTTTTTTAATGAAAATTTTCTCACACACACAAGTTAATTGTTGTAATTATGGTTGCCATTCAGCACAAAAAAAACAAAGCGTTCGGATTTTTTTAAAAAAGATTTGGTTGCTTTGTTAATTTACTACAATTACTTAAGTTTTTGGTAGGAAAATAAAACATAAATAGCTCTCCAGGAATTATAAAAGCAATATCAGTAAATACAGTACGATATTTCAATTAAAAGATAATTTAATAAAAAGTACCAATACAGGTAGTTTTGGTACATTTCAAGAATCTGTTTTATTGAATTTTTTTGTACTTTAAGCAACCCTGGTTGTAAAAGTCACGAAGAGAATAAATAAATACCCGAAGAACTTCGTTAGCTGGGTAATATGGATGAAGACCACTGCTTTATGGCGATCCTGCCTAGCTTGGCCAAAAATAACAGCAGAAAAACAACAACAACCACAGCCCATAACAATAGAAGATTACTTACGACGGCAGCAACAAAAAAAGGAACAGAGACTCACGGCGATACCACCAACAAAAAAACCAAAGAGGCAAAGGGCTGGCAAACTGGTGAAGCTGCGCAAAAAGTTAGCTGACCTCAAGCGACGAGTAAATGCTGAGAACCCTCCACCATGGCATATATCATCGGAAATTTGGATGCAAATCAACGATATCGAGAATGAACTAACAGCAAAAAAACAAAGGAAATGAAACGAATGCACTTTCATAATTATTTAAAACTTTCTTATTTTATTTTTACATACAATAAATTATAACACAAACAAAAAAAAAACATGTATTAAGACACAAATATATTTTTATAAAACAATGAATTAAGAATAAACTTAAACAAATTTAAACAAAACAACATATGTACACATATTTTTATTACACTTTATTGCACTTTATTGATAAAAAAAACAGATTTATATTTAATTGAAATTTCTTTTTATAATAAATATTTTACATTTTATTAATATTATAAATATGGAATACAACCTAGAAGACTAATGAAAGCAAAAGACTAATGTTAACAAAACACATACATATATAAACTTTTTTTTATAATGTGAAATTCTATACAAAACATTATTATGAATTACAAATAAAACACAAAATTATATTTATTTGAAATTTCTTGTATTAAAATATTTCACATCTTATAAAAATCATATACATGAATTACAAACAAAATAATAAAAGGAAAACCAACACATATGTATCTTCAACACAATAAGAAACACATTTCTTCTACTGCAGAAAAAAAAATTTTTTAACAAGAAAACACATTTATTAAACAAATTATATTATAATAAACTTAGAGTTAAACACTTAAAAGTAAAAACATTATGAATAAACTTTATAAAACAATTTAATTGTAACACACTATATTATATTGTAACACAACACATTAAAAAAAAAAACTAAACAGCTGATATATATGAGACAATAAAAACAAAAAACATCGAAATTTTTATTTAAATAGTCGATAAAAAAAAAGTGATGACAAGTTTAGTAATACACTTACAAAAAATTAATATTGTAATTACATATACAACATTTTAACATTTTTAACATTTTTAAGTTACAAAATTATTCGGCAAATGAATTTTCAAGAAAAAAATTTTTAGTAAAACTTTTAATCATATTCATAACACTGTCCAACAGCATTTTTGGAACAGAATAGCGACCCTACAATTCTGAAAGGGTATGTTGAGTAGATCATTTTTGTAGAACAAACTTGTGGTCCAGCACGTCTGAGTATTTTTTTACAGTGGGTCAAAATTTTCATTTTTTGGTCGAAGGGAGCATTATACTTTATGAAAAAAATACTGTAAGTTAATGTCTGAGAGAATTCTTATGGTCAACAAAGACACAATTGTTGTAAATAAAGCTCTTTATGCTTAATTAGTAAAATTATACACCAACATATACAAAACAGCTAAAAACGGCCTCAAGTTCGGCCGGGCCAAACACTGAGTTCTCGCGTCCTGTCAGCTGTGACTTACAAATCGGGTGTGATATTTATTAAAATTAATAATAAAAAATAAAAGAAAAAATTCAAGCATAATTGAGCTACTAAGCAGTACATATCGGGTGTGATTTTTACTAAAATTAATATAAAAAAAAGAAAAATTAAAGCTTAAATAAGCATGGCGGATTCTGTTTGCAAATTAAGAGATTGGTTTAGTTTTATTTGTGGACATTTTACGCACCATCAAAGCAGGAGAAAGATATTGCCTACAATTGAAGAACCATATTTTCTTTTCTTTGGAATACGATTTTTATCTGAAGCTTGGATACCAAAAACCGTATGTACTACTTGCGAAAGTGGTCTTTTGACCTGGTAAAAAGGCGGTACTAAGGCGTTGCCATTTTCTGCGCCTATTACATGGATTGGACCTGAAGATCACAAATCAGATACATGCTATTTCTGCGTAAATTACAAATTTGGTAGAAGCCAAAGGCACTACGCGACAATAACATACGAAGCAACAAATAATGTCATTTTACCAGAAGTGCGCTGTGAAGGTGTTCCGGTGACTCAACCGCCTACACATACATTTTCGGCCAATATGACAGTCGCCAATACAGAAATAACAGCGGCGGTTGAAAACATATCAGATATAAGTTGCCTCTTGATGGTTTAAACATATGTCCTAATTTGGTAGACCAAGCTTATTTTGAAGATCTTTTGAGAGATTTAGGACTAACAAAAGAGAAAGCTGAAATATTATGTTCCAGATTGAAAAACAGGAATTTGATAAAAGCCGATGTAAAAGTTACATTTCCAAGAAAAAGACACGCCGATCTGGAAAGTTATTTTAAAAAATCAGAAGAACTTGTATACTGCTGCAGTATTGAAGAGGTTCTAAAATATCTAAAGCTTCCACTGGACTCTTCCGCTTGGCGACTATTTATAGATAGTTCAAAACACAGCTTAAAAGCAGTTTTACTGCACAATGGAAATCAGCATCCATCAATACCGGTTGCGTATTCCACAAAAAAGGAGGAAACATACGCAAATATTTCAAATCTCTTAAATAAAATTGAATACTATAAATATAAATGGGAAGTATGCGCAGACTTTAAAATGATTGCAATATTGACTGAAATTCAAACAGGATACACAAAATATATGTGCTTTCTTTGTAAATGGGATTCACGTGCTACCAGCAGCCATTATCATATTAAATATTTCGAAGAACGTAAAGAAAATATTATTGGTGACTTAAATGTAATCCATGAATCCCTTGTCCCAAAAGATAAGGTCATACTTCCACCGCTGCATATTAAGTTGGGCGTGGTGAACAATTTTATTAAAAGCTTAAATACACAAGGAAATGCTTTCAAACGCATTCAAACAATTTTCCCCAGATTATCTGCATCAAAATTAAAAGAAGGTAACATATGGTTTTAAGAAATAATTTATTTCATTCAATGTAAATTACCTTTTCTAGGAATGCTCGTTGGACCCGATATAAGAAAATTATTACAAGATGAAGAATTTTATGGTCATATGTCGGATATGCAAAAGACAGCATTTGACTTTATGCAGCTGGTTATATCAGAATTCCTTGGAAACTCAAAAGCACACAACTATGCAGAAAATATTGAAAGCATGCTAATCGGTTTTAACAATATTGGCGTTAAGATGTCACTAAAGCTGCACTTTCTGCACTCTCATCTCAATTTTTTTAAAGAAAACCTTGGAGCGGTTTCAGATGAACACGGTGAAAGGTTTCATCAGGATATAAAGGTATTGGAAGAAAGATTCAAAGGGAAATCCCAAAGTGTAATGCTTGCTGAATACGTATGGGGCTTGTACAGAAACCTTGACCCATCGGAACATTCACGTCAAGCTAATACAGGAAAGCGTATTAAGTTTAATCTTTAATCCATTGTCATACTACTGCTATTTCCCAATTCCCTTTTACTCGAAAATTTGAAGCAGAAAAATAAATATGTACATACTATAATAAACCAGTATTAAAACAAAATTATAATTTTTTTTAGAAGGTTGCATGTAATTTTGCCAATTAATCGTAGAGAACTTTATTTACAACAATGGTGTCTTTGATGAATATTTTAATCCTTAAATGTCCTTTTTTAAAGGATATTTTTTGATTTTCTCGAAAAAAGGGTCAAATTGATCCATAAGGAGACCAGTTAGAGGGTTAAGATCTTCCACAAAAATAATCCTCATACAATTCCACAATACAACTCTGACCATAAGAATTCTCTCAGACATTAACTTACAGCATTTCTGTTCCATTCAAAAAGTCTTAATTTGTTGGACAGTGTAATTATATATATGAAAAAAAAAATAATTTTTTTTTTCTTTCTTGATAAATAAATTTTATAAAAGAATGTATAGATGAGTTGGAAAAGCTCAAATTAAACATAAAAAAAGCAAAAATAGAGTATATGAACAAAAGTATAAGGAAAATAAATTCGAAAGATTAGCATATTTAGAACAGAGCGTAGAAGAATTTTCCATAGCTAACAAGAATAAAAAAAATAAAGACCTAAAAATAGAATTTGAAATTTTACATAAAGAATTGATAGAAATAATAAAAAACATAAATATGAAAACTAAAGATCTTGATCAAGATTGGCAGGAAGGTAATTTGACAAAAATGGCTACTTTCGATATTTCAATGGTGGGTAAAAACCTCCAAACATTTAAAGGCACTTATTTAGAAGATTTTATTGCACAGGCAGAATTGCTGCATGAATTATTAAAAGAAGACAAAGATATATTCATTAAATACGTCTATAATTTCAAGCTAACGACCCAAGTGCGAAGCATTCTAGCCAGTGCTAATCGACCAACAAATTTTAAAGATTTGAAAAATGCACTGGAAAACGCGTTTCCTAATCCAACAACACTACAACATGCTCTGATGGATTTGGGAACAATAAAACAAAATAACAAGACCATATCTGAATTTAGAGAATTGAGCAATTTTGAAATTAAAAATTTACCAAACGTCACACAAGACAGTAAAGACGCAATTTACAAAATGAGCGATAGCGTCGCACTTAATGTTTTCATGAAAGGGATACACATGAAGTATCAACAAATTTTATTAGCAAATATGCCAAAAACTTTTAATGAGGCTTTGAAAATAAAAATGTATTTAACATTAATAGCCGATTAAACAATAACAATAGAGCAAGATTTTCAAATTACCGAGGAAACAATTATGGAAATAATAATAATCATTTTGATACCAGACACAGTAATAACAATTTTAGTAACTCCAATAACAGAAGCAAAAATGGAAATTTTAGAAACGACAACAATTACAATACTGGATACAGAAACCTTAACACACATAAAACTACAAGAAGAAACCTTGACAAAAACCCCAATTTCAACAATAATAATAATTATAATAACAATAATAACTACAAAAATAACAGAAATTATAACCATAATAACAACAACAGAAACAATAGTGGAAATATAACTAATAAAAGAAATAAAAACAATAATGCGTACAAATCATTCCATTACACAACTGATGAGGGAAACTAAAAAGGCCGGGTGACAAAAACAGTTGCCCAGAGAGCCAAAAATCACGAATATTCAAAATATCAAACAATATTAATACATTCATAATTATTAAATGCAATAATGTAGACAAAAATTTAGAATTTCTCGTAGATACAGGAGCAGATATTTCTATATGCAAAATTAAAAATCTCTCAAGTATTAATACATCAGATACAGTTAGATTATCTGGCATAACAAACGAAGCCATAGATTGTATAGGTACCAAAAATTTGAATTTAACACTTTCGACAGAAACTGTGGAACACAATTTTCATATAGTAGATAATGATTTTCCAATTCAAACCGATGGAATAATCGGACGAGATATGTTAACGAAGTATATGTGTAAAATTGATTTCGAAACGTTTACAATTACTTTTAACATAAACGAACACGAAATAACGCTACCATGAACCCAAAAACAATACATCAGACAAATATTGTCATACCAGCAAGGTCAGAGGCGATAATTCCTCTATATACAAAGGACGAAGAGAGCATTATACTGAGTCAAGAAGTAACTGAAGGTGTATATCTGGCAAATAGCTTAATACCTGCACGAAAAGTAGCACATGTTAAAATATTAAATACAAATGAAAAAGAAATAGTATTGAAGAGTTTGAACTACAAATTAAAACCATTAGAACATTATAGTGTATATTCTGCAAAAAGCGGAAATAAAGAGAATTATAGTAGATTAAATACACTTTTAAGCAACGTTGATATTGGTGGAAAGGCCAATATGCAAAAGAAACACTAATTGACATTTTCAAAGATTTTCAAGATATTTTTCATCTCCCTGGAGAAGAACTAAGTGTAAACAATTTCTACACACAACAAATACAAATTAATGATTCAACACCAGTTTATATAAAGAATTACAGGCTACCACAAACTCAAATGGAAGAGATCAATAATCAAGTTGACCAACTATTAGCCGATAACATAATCGAGCATTCAATTAGCCCATACAATTCACCATTATTGGTGGTACCTAAAAAATCAGCAAACGATACAAAAAAATGGCGTCTTGTAGTAGACTTCCGAAAATTAAATGAAAAAATAGATAACGACAAATTCCCATTAACAAGGCTTGAAGATGTTCTTGATAAACTTGGAAGGGCTAGATATTTCTCAACGCTTGATATGACAAGCTCTTTCCATCAAATTCCGCTACATGAAAATTCACGTCCGCTGACATCTTTTTCTACAGGAAACGGACACTATCAATTTAAACGGATACCTTTCGGATTAAAAATATCATCAAATAGTTTCCAAAGAATGTTGACAATTGCACTTAGTGGTTTAGATGCCGAAGCTTTTCTATATGTGGACGACATCATTATTTTTGGATGTAGTTTAAAGCACTACAATGATAATCTCATAAAAGTATTCAACAGATTGAGAAAATACAATCTCAAACTAAATGCAACAAAATGCAGTTTTCTAAAACCAGAAGTGGTATATCTTGGGCACCTCATAACAGATAAAGGTATAAAAACAGACCCATCCAAAGATAATGTTATAAAAAATTATCCAGTTCCTAAAAATGCAGATGAAGTACGAAGATTTGTGGCCTTCTGCAACTACTATCGACGGTTTATACCAAAATTCGCTGACACTGCAAAAAGTTTAAATTCACTACTAAAGAAAAACAAACTATTCACATGGGATAAAGAATGTCAAAATTCATTTGAAGAAATTAAAGATAAACTTATGAACCCACCAATACTACAATACCCAGATTTTAACAAACCCTTCATTTTAACCACAGATGCGTCAAATTTTGCAATTAGTGCAGTCTTATCGCAAGCTGAAATTGGATCTGACTTACCAATATCATATGCTAGCAAATCATTATCGAAACACGACATAAAGAAACCCACAATTGAGAAAGAGCTACTAGCCATCCATTGGGGAATAAATATTTTTAGGCCTTACCTGTATGGAAGAAAGTTTTTAGTGGTAACAGACCACAGGCCCTTAATTTCTTGTTTTCACACAAAAACCCATCTTCTAAAATGACACGAATAAGAATGGATTTATCCGACTACGATTTTGAAATTAAATACAAAAAAGGAAAAATGAACACTAATGCAGATAGATGCATTATCACGGATAATTTTAAACAGTGACACACTGAAAGCAATGATTCCCACCAGAAATGAATCAGATGAGAAAATATTAACCATAACAAGAAATATTAAAAAACAGATAAATAATACAAATAACCCTGATACTACAGAAAATACGAAGTGCATGTCCGAGCAGAAGTCTAATCAACTTTTTATATGGAACTGTACATCAATATCAGATATACGTAAAACAAAAAAACTTAAGTTTGAAATAAATAAAGATATCAAAAATGCATGATTTAAGAATAAATGAGCTAGCTTTAAGCAAAAGTAGCCAAAAATTTGATACTATGGCAATAGAAGAATTTAAAAATTTATACAACAACTTACAATTAAAAAGAAAAACTAATTTGAAAATATTATTATACAATGAACCACAAAGAATACTTTGCAAAGAAAAACAGAAAAACAGATATTATTATACAATGAACCACAAAGAATACTTTGCAAAGAAAAACAGATAGAACTAATTAGAGAATATCACAATTCAATACATGGAGGACATTTAGGTGTCAGAAAAACTACTCTAAAATTAAAACAACGCTACATATGGAAAAATATGAGCAAACAGATAAAACAATACGTAATAAATTGCAAACAATGTCAAACAAATAAACAAATAAAACACACAAAAGAAAAATTAATTCTAACAGATACACCATCAACCAGTTTTGAAACAGTATCAATTGATACAGTGGGACCATTAAGATTATCCAACCATAACAGATACATTTTAACCATACAATGCGAACTAACAAAATATGTAGTAGCATATCCGATGGAAACAAAAGAAGCGAAAACTGTTGCAAAAACATTAGTAGAGCAATTTATCTTAAAGTACGGAAATTTCAAAATATTAAAATCAGATAAAGGCACAGAATTTATAAACCCATTGATGTCAGAAGTATGCAGTTTATTGGACATTAAACAAGTTTTCAGTGCGCCATACCATCATGAGACGTTAGGTTCAATAAAACGAAATCATAGGGTACTTAATGAATTCATGCTAAATTTCTGTATAGATAATGAATGGGACTTTTGGATCCCTTATTTTATATTCGCCTACAATACAACCCCACACGTAGATACTGGTTACACACCATATGAATTAGTCTTTGGAAAATTACCATACCTACCAAATGATACAATAAGAAAAGAAGAAATATCTTATGATATAGAAAATTATGCAAATGAACTAAAACAAAGGTTAAAATTCTCATTACAAAAAACAAAAGAATACATAGAAATAGAAAAAAAAATAGAATAGGAAATAGTATAAAAATAAATCCGTTAAATTTAGAAGTAGTGTTTAAGTACAATTTAATATTTTCTTTGTACTTTTCCGCCTTTGAGTCAATTAGCCATTTTTGGGTTAATTCTGGGTTAAAATCTATGAAACTCCTTTTTTTATACATCGTTGAAAGGAGTGTTTACATAGATTTTAACTAGTAAAACCGTTAACGGTACTTAGATATTGCTCGCCACCTTCTCTCTTTTATTTTTTAACTTATAAAATCAACCGTTTTGGTACCTTCGTACACATAAACACCATCCGCTGTGCATATTTTATTTGTATACTAGCTGACCCGGCAAACATTGTTTAGCCTAAAAAAATTATTTAATATCAAGATTATTTTAGAAGTTGTTGTTGTTGTGATGTTAAATTCATTCTTAATTGTTGCCTATTGCGATTTCTTCGATCACTACGACCAATATTTGAACGCGGTCGTGAAGGCATTTTTTGAAAATATTTGTATTTTATGATAATAAATATTAAAATGAAATTTGAAATTGATTGAAATTTGACAATTAATATTTTTATGAAATTTAAAATTGATATTTTTTTATGAAATATAGATAAATTGATTGAAAATTAATTTTAATTTATCCAATTTCCGTAAAGTAAAAATGTCAAGAGTTGTACTATACCTTAAAGTACGTATGAACCAAATTGCAATTCTCTAGCTTAATCCATATGGCCAGGAATATTTGCCCCATCACTTCTCTTATTCAGTCCCTTATTCGAATTTCCGGAAAGTAAAAATGTTAAAAGTTTGAGCATACCTTAAGCTATCTCTATTCAAAATTTCAAGTATTTGGTTTAACCATATGGCCTGGACTTCAAGGAGGAGATTTTGCCCCGCCTTTTTACCCCGCCCAGTTGGAATTTTCGGAAAGTAAAAATGTCAAAAACTCAAGCATACCTTAGGCAGTATTAAAATTACACCAATACAGGCATTATTCTAAATTTTTTACTTCCGCCCACTCGCCCCGCTCATTTCCAGTGGTTCTATCAACCTGGTATTATGACCGTTCGAATTAGCGACCGCGAAAAATATAAAAACGACACGCATATTGACTATATTTGAAAATTTTTCGACCACCACCCCTCTTTTACCACGCCCTCGCAGAGGGGTTACGGGGGTCTAACACAAAAAAAAACCATCCGGAGCATAACACGTACACATGGTGTTAATATAAAGTGGATAGCTTCAGTGGTTCAGCCGTGATGGTCAGACATACATACGCACAATCATTTTTATATATTAAGATACAAATAAAATAGAGATTTTATTTTCTCTTTCTAAAAACCTTATACTATATTGTGTTTTTATTTTTTTATATATTTTGTGCTACATACGCAAACATTTGGTCCTTCGAGCCGGATCCTGAGGAAAAATTTGGAAACATTACGTATATATTCGTTTATATTTTAATCGAAAGAAAAAGCAAAAGCCGTCGGGATTTAAAAAAAAAAAAAGTGTGTTGTGCAAGTAATAATATATACATATAATAATCATATCGTGTTTGTTTTAATCGAAGGAAAGAGAAAAAGCCGTCGGGATTTTTAAAAAAAAGTGTTTAGTGCAAATAATAATAATTTAAACAGATTTACATATAAACAGATATACATTATAATAAAGATTATAAGTAAATCGGTTTTTCTCCTTTGTGTTATACATATACGCTCACGCGAACGTTTTTTTTTTCGTGTTTAAGCTGCTTAAGCTGAATAGTGTTTATTTCTCTATACGTTCACGCGTTGGTTTTTTTTTGTATTTATGCTCAAGAGTGTGTTCATTTCTCTTCACACTAATATATACGCACACGCATTGTGTTGGTTTGTTTTTTTCTATAACATTGTTAGTCACCCTACTGTCCGTTTTAGTCGCGACATATCCAGTGTGTTTTTTAAAATAATACCACATATTAAGAAAATAAAATTTTTTAATATAGTTTCATATTATTAGTTTATAATATATTATTATTTTTTCGGATTTTTTTTTTAACGAATTTTTATATTGTTATTTAAATTAAATTAACTTATTTTAAAATAAATTCGAACCAAAATGCCGGGAACTGCACTTAATATTTTTATTCGCGATTCGGATACGCTCATTAAATTTGAGGCGAAATTCAACCATATTCGTGAGGAGTTACATTCGGTATTTAATCTTGAAATTCGTGGAAAAGAATTGGACTTGCTTTGGGAACAAGTAAAATCGACATATCGTACTTGCTTATCATATTTAGAAAATTCGGATGACGCGGAACCGGCGGATTTTGACGCGGCTGAATCGAAATATGAAACCACTTTTAACGCGTACGTTAATTGTTTATCTAGGATTAATGAACGATTACATCATTTTAAATCCAACGCGACACCGAAAGAGCAGTCTCAGTCTCCGAGTGTAAACCTTAATTCAGCTGACAACTTTTGTCATAATTTAACGCTTCCGCCATGCGATACCGACGTTTTTGAGGGCGATTACATTTCTTGGCCCACTTTTAGGGATCTTTTTACAGCGGTTTATATCAATAACTCTCGACTTAGCAATATTGAGCGGCTATGCCATTTAGTTCGGAAAACTAGTGGCGAATCTCGGGAAATTGTTTCGAAATGCCCTCTCACTAATCAAGGTTTTCATGTTGCGTGGCGCAACTTGAGGGACGCATATGATAATCCGCGTATGCTGGTTAATAACCAGTTAAAATCGCTATTTAGCCTTCCCTTTCTTGATAAGGAAACCTCGTCGGGATTAAAAACTTTACAACGCGGAATAAACGGTTGCCTTACGGCTATGTCAATTTATAATATTTCGACGCACAGCTGGGATCCTATTATTGTATTTCTTTGTATTCAACGGTTACCTTCGCAAACTGTTAGTCTGTGGGAACAGAGTATAAAGGACAAATCAGCTTTGTCACTCTGGAAGGAGTGTTTACGTGATCTTAGGGGGTTCAGAATCTGCTAAACGGCTTTCTGAACCTAAAATCAAAACGCATCATACCAATTCTGCTTCAACTTCAAGTGCTTCTTGTGTTCTTTGTAAGAATCAAGTTCACTTTTTACGTTCTTGTCATCGATTCAAAAGTTTATCTGTTGCGGATCGATTTTCTACGGTAAAAAAGTTTCACTGTTGTGTCAATTGTCTCGCAAGGACACATGAAGCTAAAAATTGTAGCAGTTCGTATAATTGCTCCATTTGTAACAAGAGACATCATACTATGTTACACCGTGAATTACCATCTTCTGAAGTTTCTAGGGATACTAATCGGTCGAATTCGGGTGTTAGTTCCGTTTCTGTTTCTCGAGTTTCAAACTCCGTACCTGCAATCGCATCATCTTCGAATGCCAATCATGCCACAGCTCCTACAAATCGTCAAGTATTTCATACAGCGCAAAGTAGGACTGTACTTTTAGGGACGGCTATGGTGAATCTTATTCATCAGGGTACTACGTACCCAGCCCGGGCCCTTATTGACCCTGCTTCTGAAGCATTGTTCATTTCTGAACGTTTGCAAAATCGCCTGAAAATTTCGACGCATTCGACGAATGCTCAAATTTCAGGAGTTAATCAGGCAGTTACGGCAATGTCTAGAAATCTTCGTTCATTAAAAATTGGCTCCACCCTCGATTCATCCCTTGTATTGGAAACATTGGCACTTGTTTTGCCAAATATTTCGGGTAATTTACCATCATTTACAGTCCACTCGTATTTAAAGGAAAATTTGCCAAACCTTCATTTGGCCGATATTAATTTTGATGACAGTCGACCTGTTGATCTTTTGCTTGGCGCGGATTTGTATCCAATAATTCTGTTGGGAGAAATCCGTCGCAATATTTTGGGCTCTTTACTAGAACACTATTTTTGGCTGGATTATTACTGGTCCAGTTGTAGAACCTCAAGTTCAGGTATATTCTACGAATGTCGAATTTTCAGAGGAAGATTGCCTTAACAAAAATCTTTTGAGATTCTGGGAACTTGAGGAAACTCCTAAAAGAAAAATTCTGTCTCTATTTGACAAATTTTGTGAGGAAAATTATAAAGCGACTACTCGTCGCGAATCTGATGGTCGATATGTAGTGACTCTCCCATTTAAGCCTGCATTTCCTGAAAAATTTTCTTTAGGGACTTCAAGACCTGGTGTTATGGGACAATATCTTAGGACCGAATCATCTTTACTGCGTAGACCTGAAATTAAGGAGATGTACGATGACGTCGTTAGGGAGTATTTGGACATAGGACATATGAAACCGGTATTACCAAATTTTTCATCTCCTACCTCTTTTTGTTATTTACCTCATCATCCGGTGGTAAAATTAGAACGTAAGACAACTAAATTGAGAGTTGTTTTCAACGCTTCAAATAGAACTTCTAATGGAATTAGTTTAAACGATTGCCTTTACGTAGGACCACCTATTCTTAGGTGGCATCTGTTTAAATTCGTCGTCAATTGTGATATTACTCAAATGTATAGACAGATTCGGGTTGATCCTTCTCATACCCCTTTTCAACGAATTTTGTTTAGGGATTCTCCGACGGAGACCGTAAAGGACTATGAATTACAGACAGTGACTTTTGGCGTTAACTGCGCTCCATACCTTGCCATTAGGACGTTATTACAACTCGCTGACGATTCTGAGGCTGAGTTCCCTCTCGCAGCACATATTCTACGATAGTGCATGTACGTTGACGACGTTTTGACAGGGACTCACGACATTTCGACTTCATTAATGGCTCGTGATCAACTCGTTGCTGCTTTGGCTTCCGCCAAGTTTCAGCTAAGAAAATGGACTTCAAACGAACGGAGTATTTTGAAAGACATACCTTTGGACCATTTAGTTGACGCTAAATTATTGACCTTTATAGAATCAAGTACTTCAAAGACTTTAGGAATTCAGTGGAACGCTCAGTTGGACTCGTTTTATTTTAGTGTGACTCCTATTTCATTAACATCTGGGTATACTAAGAGGGAAGTCTTATCGACTATCGCGAAATTGTTTGATCCTGTAGATTGGTTAGGTCCTGTCATTGTGGTTGCTAAAATTATCATGCAAAAAATTTGGCTTGATAATATAAATTGGGATGATATGCTTCCAATTTCGACGGAAGATGAATGGAAAAGATTTGTTACTTCTTATCATGAGGTAAATACTATTCGTATTCCAAGATGGGTTAATTATTCGCCGGGAAATTCTGTTGAGCTTCATGTTTTTTCTGATGCCTCGGAATAGGCATACGCGGGGGTGATTTATATTCGAATTCAGGCCTCTAACGGCGAAATTCATACTCACCTACTTTCATCGAAAACCAAAGTAACCCCCATCAAATCAATTTCTTTACCTCGTTTAGAGTTGTGCGGGGCGGTGTTAGCCTCTGAACTTTTGAAGACGGTAATAGGTGAAATTGATATTAAAATTGACCAAATTTACTGTTGGACTGATTCGACGATAGTCCTTTCTTGGTTAAGGAAAACGCCGTGTTCCTGGACCACATTTGTAGCGAACAGAGTATGCCGCATTCAAGAAAATGTAGGAAACCATAATTGGTATCATGTTCGTTCTGAGGATAATCCTGCAGATTTAGGTAGTCGTGGTACCTCTCCCATTGAGCTGGAAAATAGTGAGCTTTGGTGGTCCAAGATGGCTGGGTCAAGATAAAGTGCACTGGAATATAACGGATCTAAGTTATCTTGACACTGACATTGAGGGTCGGGTTGTCAAAACTCATGCTTCCTTCTTTACGGACGTCAAGGGGAAAGATATATATGTAGATATTTTGAATAATTACTCTCGTCTTGATCGAGCTCTTCGGATAATCTCATATATTTTGAGGTTCTTTTACAATAGTCATCCAGCTCATAGGTCAAATCGTTATATGAATGTGGATAAAATCGTTGCTGGTTATGAAATCAGAAGAACAAAATTGCATTTAGCCATTGTGGCTCAGAAACATCACTATGCAGATGAATATAAGTGCCTGTTAGACAAAAAACCGTTAAGTTCAAAGAGTTGCCTTATTTCTTTGAATCCCTTTCTCGATAAAGACGGTGTGATAAGATTGAATGGTCGCTTGGTTAAATCACCATCCCTTTCATATACGGAGAAATATCCTATTATTTTACCTTATTCGAGCAGATTTACTCAATTGTTAATAGAATTTGTTCATATGATTTCCATTCACGGTGGAAATCAGTTGATGTTGCGAATACTGCGCATTGAATATTGGGTTCCACGCTTGAAGTTGAAAATTCGTGGAGTCATTGGTCGTTGTAAACTGTGTATTATTGACCGTAAAGTATCTTGTCGTCAAATTATGGAGGCTCTGCCCCCCGAAAGAACTACTCTTACTGGACCATTTACGACAACGGGCGTTGATTTTGCTGGTCCCTTTGACATCAAAAGTTTCACGGGCAGAGCTTGCAGGATAACTAAGGGCTACGTTTGTATTTTTGTTTGCTTTTCTACGAAAGCAATTCATTTAGAGGCCACGTCTGATTTATCGACACCTACTTTTTTATGTGCTTTTCACAGATTTATTTCTCGACGAGGTTGCCCCTACACTTTATTTTCGGATAATGGCTGAAATTTCGTAGGTGCATCGCGTGAATTAGAGAAGAATTTTAAGATATTTCTTAAGGAAAGTCAGATTGCAGTGGGTTCTATTCATGGTATTCAGGGTTTAACTTGGTGGTTTATACCGGCCGGGGCACCTCATATGGGTGGCCTTTGGGAAGCCGGGGTCAAGAGTTTTAAACACCATTTTCGTAAGGAAGCTCAATCTTTTAAATATACTTTTGAAGAGCTTTTTTCAGTTCTCGCAAGAATCGAAGCTTGTCTAAATTCACGTCCTCTTTGTTCTATGGCGGATAACCCTCGGGAACCAGTAGCTCTTACTCCTGGTCATTTTTTAATAGGTGGACCAATACTTGCTCCCCTGGAGCCTGAAATTAATGAATCTCCGATAAGTCTTGTTAATCGATTTCGAAAAATGAAAGCTTTGTCTCAACTTTTTTGTCGCCGATGGAAAGAAGAATATTTAATGACGTTAAATAAGCGCTATAAATGGAAATATCCGGAACGCGATCTACAGGAAAACGACTTAGTCGTTATCAAGCATGAAAATCTACCTCCAACATCGTGGCGTTTAGGCCGGGTCATAGAAGTTTATCCGGGAAGTGAGGTCGCGTAAGGGTTGCGGATATTCGTACTGCTAATGGGGTTGTAAAACGACCAATAACCCAACTGGTTATTTTGACCGAATAATTAACATTTTTTTTTCATATCTGGCCCATCCCCATTGTAGAGTCCTTACTGGCTCATATGTAGAGTCCTTACTGGCTCAAATTGTAGAGTCCCTACTGGCTCATACTTATTTATAATCAATTTTCCATTGGGGTCCCTACTGGCCTATGGAAAATTGTTACGTCGAGGTCCCTACTGGCCAATTTAACTTTAAGTGTTTTAAAAAAAAAAAAAAAAAATTTTAATAAATTGAATTCAAGCTCACATTTTTAAATTGAACTATGCCTTATTTTAAGATATTTAAGTAATTTGTTAAAGTATTATTGTTGCAACACACCTTGATGTTGCAAGGTGGCCGGCAATGTTTAAGTACAATTTAATATTTTCTTTGTACTTTTCGCCTTTGAGTCAATTAGCCATTTTTGGGTTAATTCTGGGTTAAAATCTATGAAACTCCTTTTTTTATACATCGTTGAAAGGAGTGTTTACATAGATTTTAACTAGTAAAACCGTTAACGGTACTTAGATATTGCTCGCCACCTTCTCTCTTTTATTTTTTAACTTATAAAATCAATCGTTTTGGTACCTTCGTACACATAAACACCATCCGCTGTGCATATTTTAAAAAAGGTAATACATCCTGTATATACAAATAAAATAGAGATTTTATTTTCTCTTTCTAAAAACCTTATACTATATTGTGTTTTTATTTTTTTATATATTTTTTGCTACATACGCAAACAAGTAGGAAATTTCGTTTTACTTAAGAAAATGAATAGGAAGAAAAATCAGGCACCATATCATGGGCCATATAAAATAATAGAAAGACAGGGAGTTAATTCAGTCTTAGATGTTAATGGAAAAATAAAAAAATATCACAATAATATGTTAAAAAAATACATATCTTTATAAAATCAAATAAACATTTATAAAAACTATTTGTACAAAAATAATTTTAGTATTTATATATACAAAAATCATTTTTCATTAGAGGGTGAGGGTGTAATGAATTTACCATCACTAATAAACGCAGCTATTAAAACATGCGTAAACTATTGTATAATAAAAACAGCTGCTAAAACATATGTAAACAAATTCACCATCATTAAAAAACACATCTGTTAAATCACACGTTTTGTTAGGATTAAGGATAGATTTAAGTACCGTTAATTTAGTATTTAAGTAGAAATAATTTCTAAATAAAGATAATTCATAAAACTGACATTCAGCCGATCAATTGGCTTTGGTCTTTATTTAAACTTTTATTTCAGCACTATAAAGTGCTTTGCCTTTAGCTTTTATTAAAGAGCTGGTAACTTATAAAAGAGCCAGTGGCGTTTGAAACGCCGGCCAACGAAAAATCAAAGTAAATTTTTATATTTGAAATAATTACCATCAATTTAAAACACTTTAACACCTTTATCAGTAATAATGTGTCCAAGATATGATATTTGATTTACAAAGAATTCACATTTTTTTTAATTTTAATGTTATTTTCATGTTTTCACACACAACCAAAAATGTTTGAAATATTTCTAAAAGTTCAATATAGTCTTTTCCGAACAAAACAATGTCGTCCGTATAAGCAATAATATTTTTGTTGTTAGCTGCTTTAATCAAGCGATCTACAAGACGCAAAAAGACCGCCGGCGCATTTGTTAATCCAAATGGCATTAATTTATATTGATAATGCCCACTAGGTGTTATAAAAGCAGTTAAATGGTTACTGGACTTGTTGATTGGAACTTGATGATACCCATTCATCATATCAAGGTCAATAAAAAGATTGTTATTGCGTATTTGTTTTATATTTTCCATTATATTAGCCACCGGAAATACTTCTCGTACCGTTATTTTATTCAATTCGCGATAATCGATAACCATCCGAAATTCTCCATCTTTTTTAGGTACCAAATGAGCTACTCGCATAAGAGGATGTTGAATGTTCTATTATATCAAACCTAAAAGTTCATTTACAATATCTTCTAATTTATCTCGTAAGTGGTAAGGTACTCGATTTGGTTTTTGATTCATTATTTTATTTGTATCCTTTACAATAATGTTCAATTCATTTACATTTGTTTTTCCCAAATGTGACATACAGCGGTCAAATAAAGTATTCGACAAACTGCTTGTTTTTCATAATCATTAAGAATATGTTAAAAAAATTCTACAAAATGAAAAATATAAAAATGCAGATTATAAGCTTAAAGTGTTATCTCTTTTTTTGTGAAACAAAAAATACAACAAAAAACAATATTCTGGAAAAAAAATACAAACACAAAAACATGTAATATTTCAACGTAAAAAAAGTATTCGACAACATTGCTCTAGTTGTGATTAACGGGAAAAGTACCGCTTCTTTCAAATTTATATTGATGTCTTTCATTATTACTAATAGTTTTTAAAGTATTAATTTCATTTATTGATTTAGTTGTTAACATGGGTCGAAAGGGTGCAGAGATTTCTTTAGATGTTAAAGAAATAATAATTACACATTTTAAAAAGGGAATAACGGAGCAAGAAATAGCAGAAATTGTTGGAAGACCTAGAACAAGTATTCACTACATCATAGAGAAATATAAAAAAACTAAAAGTATTGAAAATGTGCAAAGAAGTGGGCGTCCAAAAAAAACTAAATGAAGTAAACGAAAGGTGGATCTTGCGTGAAATAAAAAAAAATCCTAAGATCAACGCTACAGTTCTGACAAAACAGCTAGAGAATGATCTTAATATCAATGTTACACCTCAGACCGTGCGTAATGTTATACACAGTAACGATTATCATGCAAGATCAGCTAGGAAAAAGCCGCATATCTCAAAAAAGAATAGAAAAGCTCGAGTTGACTTTGCAAAAGCTCATGTGAATAAGCCTATGGAGTTTTGGATGAAGACTATTTTTGCTGATGAGTCTAAATTCAACCTATTTGGATGTGATGGTAAGGTTCTGGTGTATAGAAAGCCCAACACCGAGTTGGAGGAGCGTAATATCGTGCCTACTGTAAAGCACGGTGGTGGCGGTATTATGGTCTGGGGATGTGTGGGGGCTTCAGGCGTGGGTAATTTAGTTTTCATTGATGGAATAATGGACCATCAGTACTACATAAACCTACTCAAGGAAAATCTTAAGCCAAGTGCCGAAATTTTGGGTGTTGCAAGTGATTTTCAATTTTATCAGGATAATGATCCAAAACATATGGCCCAAAATACAAGGTTGTGGATGTTGTATAACTGTCCAAACGTGATTAATCCACCTGCACAGTCCCCAGACTTAAACCCCATGGAACACCTATGGGCCTGCTTAGAGCAAAATATAAGGAAAAGAAATTTCAGTAACAAAAACCAGCTTAAAGCAATCCTTCTGGAAGAGTGGCATAAAATTGAGCAAAATTACATTTTAGATCTTGTTAAATCAATGCCAAAGCGTTTAAAAGCCGTCATAAAACAAAAAGGAAGAGCAACTAAATATTAATTTTTTATTTTTAATCAATATTTTTCCCGTTAATCACAACCAGAGCAACGTTGTCGAATACTTTTTTTGCGTTGAAATATTACATGTTTTTGTTTTTGTATTTTTTTCCCAGAATATTGTTTTTTGTTGTATTTTTTGTTTCATAAATAAAGAGATAACACTTTAAGATTATAATCTGCATTTTTATATTTTTCAATTTATATAATTTTTTTAACATATTCTTCATGATTATCAAAAACAAGCAGTTTGTCGAATACTTTATTTGACCGCTGTATCTTCTGCAAAACTCCTTTATATTTTTCAATTACACTTAATAATTTTGATTTTTGTTCTTCTTTTAATTCCTTTCCAATTTTTAAAGGTGAAAAAATTAATGAACGGTTTTTAATTGCAACTATATTACTATTGTTTTGAATGTTTTGATTTTTTAGTCAATCAGAATTTCTTCAGTAACTAAAATAGTTAATACGCCATTTTCTCTAATTACCTCCACACCTTTATGATCTAAAAAGTTTTGTCCAATTACCATCTCACATTCTTGGTCGCAGTTTCTTACTATAAATAAATCAATTAAAAGATATGCATTTTGAATTTTAACATTTTTGGTCATTTTTCCGACAGTAGATACTTCACTACCTCCAAAACCAACGATTTCAATTTCATATTTTTCAAAATTCCATCGGAACTTCTCAACCACGCCGAATTCACTAGTAGAACATTCACTTCCAAGATCACAGAAAACATTCATATTCTGTCCATCAATTAAAGCATTTTGTGTTAAACCATTGCTTCTGCTTAAGGCCACATGAAATATTTTAGGTATCGACATACTTTGAGAAGACTTTTCGTAACTTCGTTTACGTGGTTTTGTACAATCTCTTGAATAATGATCAGTTTCATTACAATTTGTGCTGAATACCGAGAGAAATTCCGGTCAAATCGTGTAGCATTATTATTTCTGTCAATCCGAGAAGAAGTTAAATTACCTTTATTTATAAATAGTTCACGATTGCATTGCTGCTCCATAATGCACAAATGTATCTTTATTTGAGACAATAAATCTTGTAAAGATGAACATTGTGGTATATAGCCATTAATTAACTGCTTATCTCTTAATCCTGATGCAATATAATTTTTTGCACATTCATCACAAAATCCGGCGCTTCTGGCAAGGGCTAAAACATCATAAAAATATTTTTCCACACTTTCATTTGATTCTTTAACACGACACATTAGTTTGAAGTATACTTCAGTTTCATCCCAAATTTTTTGAATTCACTCCACGATATATCATCTTTAATAGATGAAAACCAAGATGAAGCTGCTTCTTCTAAACGCAATGCAGTATAAAATATAGTTGTGTTATTATCCCATTTCAAAATGTGTTTAATACGCTCAACATTGCATATCCAATCACAAGCAGATATAGCATCCGGTAACGAAGGATTGAAAGCTGGAATTAATCTTTTGCACTCTTCAATGCCACATAATAATGCTCCTGATGAACTCGGAATTCGATTGTGGACGATTCCGAATTAGTATCTCTTTCTAAGAGAAAATTTTCTTTTTCTATGGACATTTTTTTTGCTATCCCACTTCTGATGTATTATATTAAATTCAAATAACTTATCGACACGCCCGAATTTTACCTATTAAACGTATATAAAACATAACAATTACTGATAATCGTATCGACAAGCTACGTAAAGTAGTATATTGACAATAGACTCTGAGACGGGATTTCTCTCATTTATATTATTTAAAGTAGTTTTACGACAAGTAAAACTATTATCTTACACTTGTTTGACTTTGAATTGTTTTGTTTTCGTTTTGCATTGTATTTCAAAAGGAAAAAATATGAATAATTGTTTAATAATTTTTTCAATGGCTTTATATATTTTAATGATTTTGTAAAATCTATTTAAAGATTTTTTAAATTTTCATTGAAAATTTGATTATTTTTCGCAAAAATCGATCTGGCAGCCCTGCCAATGCCATGTGCTCACAAATACACATGTGTATATTTATTTACTTACAGTTAAGACTTGTGGGTTAATTCATATTGATTGCACTTTTCCAACGCATGCGTTTTTGCAAAGATGTGTCCTCAGATATAACTAAAAGAATTACAGTACTTTTCGCTTATTTCCACACTAATAATGACAAACCCCGAATCCTAATTTTGAAATGAAATAAACGCAATTTACTCAACACTTTTAGTTTATTTAAGAATAAGATAAAAACAGAATTAAAAATATTTAATATGCGTTTTAAAAAATTGTATATGTAATAAATTTTACATATCAATTAGATGAGTTTTAGAAGAAAACCTTCATGTTTCCATTGCACAAAAAAATGGTGCGATCGATATATGTAACAGTCCAGGAGGCCCATCTTGGCCTTAATGAAATGTAAATTTAATTTTTACATCGAAATATTCCTGATCCTAATAAAAGATGGAATCGATCTGACGATATCCTTATGTATATCTGTCTGACTGTTTGTTGAACACATTTTCTTGACCGCATGTTCATCATAATCTGGAGCAATCTGGAATAAAAATTGAGGCTTCTAGGTAAAATAACCGAAATATACGAAAATGTAAAGATACTCCGATAAAATTTCATATACAAAACTAGAAATAGTGAAAAATGTTTATACATATTTAACAGACCATGTGTATATATTCATGTACATTGTACAAGGTATGTATCAGCGATGCATACACATGGTTGTTTGCTTGTTTTTGTTTTCTTTTTCCACATGTGTTTGAATGGTTTATCGAATAGAGTAAGAGAATTACCGAGATGGTTATACTCTTACTCTCTTTAAACGAATAAAAATGTAATTGTATGTACTGTATTGAAAGCTATATATACATATATACATACTATAAGCCCTATTTTCTATGATTCTCATTTAGTTTATATTTTTACTTATTAAACATAATACATTTGCACACAAAAATTGCCATCATCCGGGGTTAAATACAAAAAATAATCGTAAACAAGTCTCCAATGCGAAATTAATACATATCAGTAATATCAAGAACTTTTTTTCGCCACTAAAAAATAAAAGAAACGCTAAGATTTCATTTATTATTTACATTTATAGTAATTGCTTTCAATTAAAAGCACGAAAAAACTTAAAATATCTGTAAATTATTGGGCATTATTTTAGTAATATATAGCTGTTTTTTGTGTTCTAGTATTGATAACTTTGGCTATAATATTGTGTTTAGGACACGGGTAGAGGATATTTAAGATTCGCACAGCCGAACTTAAAACTCATACTTGTTTGTTATGTTTTCATTTATCTTAAAATATGTGTATATTAAAAGAACAATTAAATAAATTTAATACATTTTTATATCGAAAATAACATATTAAAATATTTATATTGAAAAATTAACAGAAACCAATTCCGAAAAATCGCGCGATTTTAATTTACAAAATTTTGAATCCCACATCCTTAATTTACTATAGTTTACGCAATTTACGCATATCAGATATTATTTTTTTCTTGTTTCTTTATTTGGAATTCAAGCAAACTTTTTTCATAAAAATTTCGAACGGTTCTACGTTTGCAAATTTGCGCTATTTTTATGATTTAATAGCATTTTGAATAACATAAAACTTATGGAAAAATAATTAATAATCAGAAGGAAAAACTGTGATATTATTTTAAGTTGTGTGTTTAATTTAATTTTAGTATATGTTAAATGTTTTATGTTTTTTGTTTTATGTATGTAAGCTGCAGTCAATATATAATTTAATGTGAAAAATTAATTGAAAATTACAAACCCCTGAAGATGTCAACAATAAATTGACGAAACGTTGGGAGAAATATGTAATAAAAGGTTTTTTATTTACATTAATATAATAGGCCCAATTAGATTAACAAAAATCAGATATAATTTAAATAACTTGGCCAAAAAAATAACATACAAACTTTAATCGTCGAATATTTTTAAACTGTTTACTGCATTAAACGATTTTAATTCTTTAAATTAACTTTTACAACCAAACAGGCAATTAATTGTTTCCAAAGTCATTGTAGATTATTATAAAGCTAAGATTTAATTTAATTGTAAGAATATACTCTGGCATTGCATGCGATGAATTTAAGTTTGATATTAAAAAGAAAATATGTATGTTGTAACAATTTTACAAAATTTATATTATATTTGATTTTCTTTAAGCAATTGTTATTTTTTTTTATTAATAATGAAATTGAAATGTTGGAAACAATATTTTGGTCGTTTGAAGGAATTTTTTTTAATTTTGTCTGTCATCACTAACACGATGTCATTTGAAATATATTTTAAAGATCCATGATAGATTAGACATGTACGATACTGCTTTACTATTTCTATTTAATGGATTCGAGCTATGAGAGTTAAAGTATGTCATATTTTATCCAAATTCACATAGAATTTTCTTCATTAAGACAAATGACATAGTTTAGTTTTTCGGGTAGTTGCTCTATTTTCGGTGCTAGTTAGTAATGAAAACACAACTAACTTTAACAAATCCCGAGATTTGAGATTTTTAAATTCCAACCCCGAACTATTACTTGATTGTAATTTTGTTTGAAAAAACTTATCAAAATGAAAAATAAATTAATATAAATAAATCATATTCTGATCATGCTTTCTCTGTACTAGGTGTTCAAAGGATGCATTGCCACATTTTTGGCGCATTTTTTTTACAGGTATTATTTTGCAATGTAAAAGGGTTTCTAAAATTTTTTGAAAATTCAAAATGTAAAAACAATAAATATTGAAATTCTACCACAAAATGGAGACAAGAAAACGTAATTGATGGAATAAGATAGATCTTCAATTGCTAATGTCATTTTCAATGTCAGTTGTATGAAAACGGTTTGTAAATTCTTGTCATATTCAACCCCTGACAATATTTGACATCTAAAATGAAATTGCCAACATTTTGGTAATTTGTTTTTGTTGGAATTTTTGTTAGTTTATAAGTTGTAATGCAAGCGTAATAGAAAATTACGAGATGTCACTTGAGGCAATTGTTTGTTGTCAGTTTATATGACATAGTGAAAAGCAGGCATAACACAGCATAACAAACGCGAGACTATTTAAATAAAAAGATATGTTTTTTGTCATGAATAGCTGTAAAAGAGTGATTACTTCGTAATTGCAATTTATCAGCTCTGACTTCATCTGTTGTGTGCTCTTGTAATTATAGTATAAGAATGATTAGCATGGTGTGGGAAACTGCAACCTTGTGTGACGTTCGGTGTGTGTGTAGGTGTGTAGGTGGGAGAGTTGTAGTGGGGTGAGTTGAGTGTTTAGTAAAACTTGGTAAATATGGATTAAAAAACTTTTTGTGTTAGCTGATCATAAAACGATCATAAAACAGTTGACATGCAGATGTTTTAGTATTGTGTATAGTACAGTCATTTGTTAACAATTAATCGTTTTCAGGTTCAGTCATGGGAAGTCATGAAGTGTCTTAAATGTCCAATTATGGTGAAACGAGAAATTGGTAAAACGAATCCAGTTGAACTGACAACAATTTCAATGGAAAATTCGACTCAGTCCACTGATGTCTTATGCTCGTCGAATTCCCTCCAAGCATCAAACTCATGCCAAATAATGTCTGATGAGTATTAAGAGAACCTTCATGAGAAACTGTCCAAGGCTATTATTGTATCTGGTGCTCCATTTGTAATTGTGGAACATCCGCTCTGGGTACAGTTTTTTGAAGAATTGCAACCTTCATATAAATTGCCAAACAGAAAGGCAATTTCCAGTAAATATTTAAACAAACTATATAATGAAACGGCAAACGATATTACTACACAACTGAAGTCAGCAAGGTACTTGCATCTGCAGTGTGACGGATAGAGCAACATTCGTAGTGAAGGTTTAATAAATTTTCTAATTTCTAAGCCAGAGATTGTTTTTGTTCGAAGTTTGGCAACGGAAAGAAACAGTCACACTTCTGCTTATCTCGCTAAAGAAGTTATGAACGTCATGAAGGGGGTGAGTTGAGTGTTTAGTAAAAATTGGTAAATATGGATTAAAAAACTTTTTGTGTTAGCTGATCATAAAACGATCATAAAACAGTTGACATGCAGATGTTTTAGGTTTGTGTATAGTACAGTCATTTGTTAACAATTAATCGTTTTCAGGTTCAGTCATGGGAAGTCATGAAGTGTCTTAAATGTCCAATTATGGTGAAACGAGAAATTGGTAAAACGAATCCAGTTGAACTGACAACAATTTCAATGGAAAATTCGACTCAGTCCACTGATGTCTTATGCTCGTCGAATTCCCTCCAAGCATCAAACTCATGCCAAATGTCTGATGAGTATTAAGAGAACCTTCACGAGAAACTGTCCAAGGCTATTATTGTATCTGGTGCTCCATTTGTAATTGTGGAACATCCGCTCTGGGTACAATTTTTTGAAGAATTGCAACCTTCATATAAATTGCCAAACAGAAAGGCAATTTCCAGTAAATATTTAAACAAACTATATAATGAAACGGCAAACGATATTACTACACAAATGAAGTCAGCAAGGTACTTGCATCTGCAGTGTGACGGATAGAGCAACATTCGTAGTGAAGGTGTAATAAATTTTCTAATTTCTAAGCCAGAGATTGTTTTTGTTCGAAGTTTGGCAACGGAAAGCAACAGTCACACTTCTGCTTATCTCGGTAAAGAAGTTATGAACGTCATGAAGGAATATACGGTGAACAAAAGTTCGTAGTTTTGATTGGCGATAATGCAAGTTATATCCAAGGTGCACTTAAGGAAGTTAAGAAACCATATCCCCACGTAATACCTCTAAATTGTAAAGCACATTGCCTCAATTTAATAAGTGGTGATTTCTTAAAATGCTCTACCTTAAAGAACTGTTTTTTTATTAGTTATTGAGATGGTAAAAACAATAAAGTACAATAAAGTTTTTTCGTCGATATTTTCTAAAATCTGCAAAGAGAAAGGATCAGGAGAGCAATTAAAGCTTCCTGTTAAGACGAGATGGGGCAGCTACGTAATATCATTAAATAGCTTGATAAACAGTAAAGTTCCGCTTCAAGCTTTGGCTGTTCACGAAAAAGTGAACCTAAAGGCTACAACAAAATCATCAATACTAAGTGAAGATTTTTGGAATATGCTGGACTTCAATTTAAAACTATTTCAACCGATGGCGCAATGGATAACTATTTTCGAATCCAACCAATATAGTATTCATCGAGTATATTTAGCCTTTAAAGACATTCGAAATAAGCTACGAGATGCCTTTATACCAATAGCTGAAATTACTGATAAAGAAAAACAAGAATTGTTGTCTTCCTTTGATGAAAGGTTGAAAATGTCTGTTAAACCAATACATTTGGCTGCTAGTTTCCTTGACCCCAACAGTCAAGGGCACGAGTTAAGTTCATCCGATTGTCTAATTGAGATGGAGTTTATTTATGATGTATATATAATGGCAGAATATAAATATAATGGCAATTTGAATATAAATATAATGGCAGACCTAGCAAACTATAAAGCTAGAGAGGGTTTGTGGGCTAAAAATTTTGTGTGGAGCTGCATAGAAGAAATATCTCCTTCGACATGGTGGAAAAGTATTTGCGCGTCCACAGAATTAAGCAGGATAGCGGTTCGTATATTGACTGATCCATGCACTTCAGCTGCCACTGAACGCTCATTCAGCACTCAAAGTTTCATACACTCAAAAAACGAAACAGATTAACTGCAGATAATGCCGGAAAAGTATGTTTTATAGCCCATTATTGGAATCTCGCCAATAAACCAACACGAAAAAAGGATACTTCCCTAAAAATTGTACCGGCTGAGGATGAAACCATCAATTCTGCTAATTCATTTGAGGAAGCACCTTCTACTTCCACTGGTATCACCCATTCTACACCTCATTCATCTTTTAATTATTGATTACAGTGACAGTGATTACTACTGCGTAATGTAATGTTGCAAAAATAAATATTAAATAAATATATATAATAAAGTTATTATCTTAAATAGTTATTTTTCAAGTGCTCTGTAAGCATTTCAATTTCTATTTATTATAAAATCCATGACATTTTGCTGCACAACGTGTTTGTTCATTTATTTACCCTTTTGGGTAAATACCCGGGTCTTTACCCATCTTTACCCAATATACCCATTTTACCAGGTATTTATCAATTGGGTATTTACCCATTTCCCATTTCGAACGATGTTTCAAAAATAAAATTTAAGTCTTTATTACTGTACAAAAATGTGTATTCATGCTACGATAAGCAATGACAAAAAAGATGTGTATAATGCTACTATAAGCAATGACAAACAAGATGTATTGAATAATAATAATGAATAATACAGTTTGATCTTAGTTGAGAGTATTTATACAAAATTCAGCAAGCTTTAAGACCCGTTAAGCATAGTTATACAAAACAAAATAGATCAGTTAAATTAGCGATAACAAAATAAACATGACAGTTCATACACTGATAAAATCAAAATAGCATAAATGTGAAATATATAGTGAATATTATTCTTTATTTAAACAAGCTTATATACACAATTTCATCAAAATATATTCATATTTGCGACCTGTAGTTTGATTACAAGGTTTACATGGACACAGAGACGCACGGACGGACAGACGGACGGACGGACAGACGGACGGACGAACAGACGGACGGACATCGCTAAATCGACTCAAAAAGTGATTCTGAGTCGATCGGTATAATAAAAGATGGGTCTAGGTCAAATATTTTTGGTAGTTACAAACACCAGCACAAAGTCATTATACCCAAACCACATGGTGGTATAGGGTATACAAATTATAAAGTATTGAATTCATATAATTTCAGAATATAAATTACAGAACTTATTACGAATAATTTACAAGATTCATTAGTAAGTTCAACAACAAAAAAAAATATAATAAATGGATTTATTAAATACATTGAACAGCTCGGGAAACAATTCTGGAAAAGGCTTCACCAGAGCAGACAACTTAAAAATTGGACATCCCTATAAAATAACTGGATGCAAATTGAAGGATACGCAAATTGGTCCTAAGATCACTTTCAATTTGGACGATGGAGAGGGATACGGATATTTTTAACTAAACGCCTCTGCGATCTTTTTCCGACGAAGAACCCATTTAAAAAACTCAATGACAATAAAATTAATCAAATAATATATGGTGGTAGAGATTAATCTAAATATAATAGAGCAATTCTTGAGTTTGTAAGCCCAAAAAATAAATAAAGAAAATAAATAAAAAATCAAATATATGAAATTTATATCGGTTTATTTATTTATAATTTTTCGTGAGAATATTAGTCTAGTTTTATTTTATAAAGAGTATAAAAGTATAAGAGTATAGTATATAAGAGTATAGTATATGTTAACGTACCGTCTAATCGGCGCTTTGGTGTCATACGACAAACTATAGCATTTGCCAACTGACTAACCAGACCAACTAGTTGGATGGTTTTTGGCCGCCAACGAAGTTGACGTTTTTATGCCGCCGGCATATATATGCCTATCGTATTTTTTGTAACACATTTTTCTCATTCCTAGCATCACTATCAAAATGCCGACAGCAGCCTCTTCATTTTTTCACCTTTTTTAATAAACCACAAGGTTTCTTTGTAAAGTTATTTTAAAGTATAAATTCAAATAAAAGATTAAAGTTTATAACCAGCTGCAACCACTGTGTTTTTATATAAGCATCGATCATCAACGGCAGACAACATAGGTGGCCCCAAGACCATTAGGTGGCCGAATCCTGACATCGTCGTGTTTCCTGGACAGCAGTTTCTATCTGACGCATTTTCCTTGCATAAGCAGCCCTTTGTGGAACAAACATTGGTCCTTCGAACCGGCAGCAATAATTGGTGAAGAACAAACATTGGTCCTTCTCCCGGAAAGGAAAACCTGGAAAAAAAATAAGCAAGAGGATTCAAGGCACGTACGCTGTGACATTTTAAAAGTGAAATACGGAAATTAGTGGCTCGGAATTTTGTTTTTGGAGGTTAAAAATTTAACTTAAACGTGTTAACGCCATTTGCCTTTTCGTAGTCCATTATTACGCCATTTTGTTTTTCAACTTTATTTTACGGAGCCATCTTTATTTAAAGTGAATTTTTTATTTGTCGATCAAACCACGGCACTGTTTTAAGGTTATGTTAAACCTTTGCATAGGTTTTTTTTTTATAATAATTCCATCTTAGAACAGTTCGTAAATTTTATCGTGATCTTTGGGAAAAATTTAAGGAGATTTTGTGCAAAATTTTAACAAAGTTTTTTTGGGCAAAATAGTTCTTTGAAATTTTAATTTGCGGTGTAATTAAAAGTAAAATATGTCGAAGCTAGACAAATGTAATGAAACGGCTGAGGAGATAGCCAGATTTGAACTACGTCTCAAAGATGAAGATTTTTCAAATTATACTTCGGAGGCCCTAGAATTTGAAAAGGCTGAATTAGCTAAATTGTGGGCAAAGTATAAAAATTATTACGAACAGTGTTCCCTGGAACCATTAGAAAAAAAGAAAGATATAGTGGCCATCCATACTAAGCATAATCAAATTTACAAAATTCACGTCAAATGCATCAACATAATTACTAAAGCGAAGCGAAGGGAACATAAAGAGGAATCAACACCTTCAGATACAGTGGTTCACAAACATGGGAGCTCTGTACCAGTTCATGCTTGCGATATTGACGTTTTTGATTGCGATTATGACTCGTGGCCCACTTTTAGAGATTAATTTACCGCAATTTATATTAACAATGATCGTTTAGGCCCCGTAGAGAAATTATGTTACCTTTTTCAAAAAAAAACTGGTGATGCCCGAGAGGTGAATAGGAACATTACCGTAACTGCAGCTAATTTTGACATCGCTTAGAAAAATTTAAAGGCGCAATATGGAAATAGGCGTGCATTATTTAATGGGCAATTAAAATTATTGTACGGTTTGGCTCCATGTTTGCGGGAAACCGCGTGTGAAATTAAAACACTACATAGGGAAATAAATAGTTGTATGTCAACTTTGAGGTTAAATTGAATTGATGTGGACGCATGGGAACCACTATTTGTTTTTCATTGTTCAATTCGGCTCCCAGAACAGACGTTAAGCCTATGGGAACAATCTGTAAAAAATAAAACAGAGATTCCAAAATGGAAAGAACTTGATGAATTCTTGACTGACAGATTTCGGGCTCTTGAAAGTTTTTCCAACATTCGGTCCAGTATGTTCAAGCATGTTTTCAAGAAAATATTAATAAAACTAAACAATTTAAAACATATCATACTAAACACGTATTTCTACATTAAGAAAATATCATTATTGTTTTAATTGCCTCAAAATGGGTCACATGTTCACAGATTGTCCCAATGAAAATGGTTGTTCAAAGTGCAATAGGAAACATCACAATCTTTTGCACAAAGATTTCACACAATACAAGGGACCTAAAACCCAATCTTCTATTGCGGCCCAAGGTAATTATATGTCGGCTTCGTCACAAAATAATATACAGTCCACTCAATTGCCGACTACGTCCAATATTGTTCAAAATCACCATCATTCTGTTGCCAAAAAGGTGATGCTAGCTACTGCATGGGTTAATATAGCACATTGTGCCACTAATTTTAGAATAAGAGCCTTAATTGACCCATGTTCGGATGAAAGTTTCATTTCCGAAAAAATTCAAAAATTATTAAAGTTGCCTACTGTACCAGTGTCTGCTGAAGTAGCTGGACTAGGCGGAGAAGTTATTAGTAGAGTCGAAAAAATGTCTACCTTTTCTGTAACTTCGATAATAAATTCAAATTTATCTATTAAAATTGATGATTTGGTGGTTCCACAAGTCACAGGGGATATTCCAACGCACATTTTTAATCCCTTAAATATGGAGCCACCAAATCTGAGGTATGCAGATCCGGATTTTGATAAAAGTAGTGCATTTGACATTTTGTTAGGGGGAGGCGTTTATCAAGCAATTTTGAGAGGTGGTGTTCAACATGGAGTTTTTGATTCACTAGTTGCTCAAGAAACAATATTTGGGTGGATTGTTTCTGGCCCTACAAGTCCTCGTCGTTCTGTAAGACTATCCCATTTCACTAAAGTGTCTATTGATGAACAGTTATCTAAATTTTGGGAGCTTGAGGAAGTTTCACATAAACCAATAATGTCTGAAGCTGATAAATTATGTGAGAAAATATTTCGGTCCACTACAGTGAGAAATTCTGAAATGAGATACGTAGTTGATTTGCCTTTAAATCTGATTTGTCATTGCTCGGCCCTAATAGATACATAGCTTTGAGTCAATTTATGAGGAACGAAAAGTCGTTGTTGCGTAAACCTGAAAATAAAATTTTATATGATGAGGTTCTTAAGGAATATTTAACTTTGGCACATATGGAAAAAATTTAAAATCCTGTAGTTGGCCCGAGTTACTATCTGCCTCATCATGGCATTTTCAAACCTGACAGTACAATAACAAAGTTTAGGGTGGTTTTTAATACCTCTAGCGCTACGTCCAGTGGGACAAGTCTTAACGACATTTTGCACGTTGGCCCCATTTTACAAAAAGATTTGGTTTTCTTAGTTTTAAAATGGAGGTTCTATGAGTTCGTGTTCAATGCCGATATTGCAAAAATGTACAGGCAAATTTTGATCAACCCAAAGCACGCTCCTTTCCAACGAATCGTTTTTCGTAGCTCTCCTGATGAAGAGCTTCAAGATTACCAGTTAAAAACTGTTACTTTCGGCACCAATTGTGCCCCTTATTTGGCTCCTAGAACACTTTTGCAATTGGCGGACGATGAAGTGAATCGTTTTCCATTTGGTGCAAGAATTCTGCGGGACTCCATGTATGTCGACGATGCGTTGGTCGGAGCTCACAGCTTGCCAGACATTCTAAAGTTCCGTGATCAGCTGATAGCTATTTTAAAAACAGCTGGTTTTGAATTAAGAAAATGGACGCAAATTCTACAAAAATTTTAGAAGGGTTGCCCTCGACCATTTATTAAATGAAAATTTCTTGTGTTTTGAATAACAAAAGTAATGCGAAGACTCTGGGTGTTCGATGGAATGCTTCAGCTGTGTGAGGTTAATTTAACACAGTTTTTGAATTTTTTAGTTTTTATATCAATTACTCAATTTATTGTTTTTTTTTTGTAGTTAATAATTTTTTTGTTCACTGACTGAAAAATTTGAAAATGAAATCCAATTACCTTTTTTTTTTTTATATATACCATTTTTTTTGTTCAAGAAATCAAATACGGAAAATTGAACATTATTGAAAATAATTTCAAACGAATCAGACAAGAAAAAATTAAATTATATAAAATAAAGCAAATAGAATTTTGCTATTTTTTTGTGCACATCAAGATATTTCTCCCTCAACTTTCTAATTCGTACTCATCTTGCTAATTTTTGTGCACATCTGGATATATTGTGTTCATCTTGCTAATTTGGTGCATATTTGTGAACAGACTGATATTTGGTGTTAATTTTGCTATTTTGTGCACATCAGGATACTTCTCCCTCACCTTCTAATTCGTGCTCATCTTCCTAATTTTTCTGTGCACATCTGGATATATCGTGTTCATCTTGCTAATTTGGTGCATATTTGTGAACATCCTGATATTTTTGTGCTCATCCTGTTATTATGTGCTGAAGGTGTTGAAGGATATTTGGTTAAAAAAAAAAAAAAGAAGACTTAAAATATAATTATTAAATTATAATTTTTTAATTATTTATAAAATAGTGTTAAATTAAATTTTTATATATTAAATTTATATTAATAATTAGTTATTTATAGTTCGGTTCGAGATCATGTATACATTTTCTAATACTAGAAAAGATAATACTTTTATGCAATGTAAGAGAAATTTGGAAAAAATTGAAGACAGCGCTAGATGGAGTAGCTACTTTCGAACAAAGCGACTTGTTCATCTTCAGCATCCTTCTGCCTATTGCTTCAACTCATGCTTAATCAACTATTTAACTCAACATTAGAAAGAAAAGAACATGAGAAATGTTTTTTCTTTCTTTTCATACGAGAGTTACAACGAACAAGCAGAGTTTTTTCCAATTTATAGCTTTCTCTACATTAACATCGCTTTGATCAATTACAAATCTCGTAATGTGAAAAAAGCTCTTTTTGTTTTGCCAAACGTCCCATAGATGGGAACTGTAATGACATGTGAAATCTTAACAGATTTATCACAATTGCATTGGACCGTATGTTTTGTATGTTAGTTTTTATGTATTGTCGATCTTGTGTTGTAATAATAATTAGTTATTTATAGTTCGGTTCGAGATCATGTATACATTTTCTAATACTAGAAAAGATAATACTTTTATGCAATGTAAGAGAAATTTGGAAAAAATTGAAGACAGCGCTAGATGGAGTAGCTACTTTCGAACAAAGCGACTTGTTCATCTTCAGCATCCTTCTGCCTATTGCTTCAACTCATGCTTAATCAACTATTTAACTCAACATTAGAAAGAAAAGAACATGAGAAATGTTTTTTCTTTCTTTTCATACGAGAGTTAGAACGAACAAGCAGAGTTTTTTCCAATTTATAGCTTTCTCTACATTAACATCGCTTTGATCAATTACAAATCTCGTAATGTGAAAAAAGCTCTTTTTGTTTTGCCAAACGTCCCATAGATGGGAACTGTAATGACATGTGAAATCTTAACAGATTTATCACAATTGCATTGGACCGTATGTTTTGTATGTTAGTTTTTATGTATTGTCGATCTTGTGTTGTAATAATAATTAGTTATTTATAGTTCGGTTCGAGATCATGTATACATTTTCTAATACTAGAAAAGATAATACTTTTATGCAATGTAAGAGAAATTTGGAAAAAATTGAAGACAGCGCTAGATGGAGTAGCTACTTTCGAACAAAGCGACTTGTTCATCTTCAGCATCCTTCTGCCTATTGCTTCAACTCATGCTTAATCAACTATTTAACTCAACATTAGAAAGAAAAGAACATGAGAAATGTTTTTTCTTTCTTTTCATACGAGAGTTAGAACGAACAAGCAGAGTTTTTTCCAATTTATAGCTTTCTCTACATTAACATCGCTTTGATCAATTACAAATCTCGTAATGTGAAAAAAGCTCTTTTTGTTTTGCCAAACGTCCCATAGATGGGAACTGTAATGACATGTGAAATCTTAACAGATTTATCACAATTGCATTGGACCGTATGTTTTGTATGTTAGTTTTTATGTATTGTCGATCTTGTGTTGTAATAATAATTAGTTATTTATAGTTCGGTTCGAGATCATGTATACATTTTCTAATACTAGAAAAGATAATACTTTTATGCAATGTAAGAGAAATTTGGAAAAAATTGAAGACAGCGCTAGATGGAGTAGCTACTTTCGAACAAAGCGACTTGTTCATCTTCAGCATCCTTCTGCCTATTGCTTCAACTCATGCTTAATCAACTATTTAACTCAACATTAGAAAGAAAAGAACATGAGAAATGTTTTTTCTTTCTTTTCATACGAGAGTTAGAACGAACAAGCAGAGTTTTTTCCAATTTATAGCTTTCTCTACATTAACATCGCTTTGATCAATTACAAATCTCGTAATGTGAAAAAAGCTCTTTTTGTTTTGCCAAACGTCCCATAGATGGGAACTGTAATGACATGTGAAATCTTAACAGATTTATCACAATTGCATTGGACCGTATGTTTTGTATGTTAGTTTTTATGTACTGTCGATCTTGTGTTGTAATAATAATTAGTTATTTATAGTTCGGTTCGAGATCATGTATACATTTTCTAATACTAGAAAAGATAATACTTTTATGCAATGTAAGAGAAATTTGGAAAAAATTGAAGACAGCGCTAGATGGAGTAGCTACTTTCGAACAAAGCGACTTGTTCATCTTCAGCATCCTTCTGCCTATTGCTTCAACTCATGCTTAATCAACTATTTAACTCAACATTAGAAAGAAAAGAACATGAGAAATGTTTTTTCTTTCTTTTCATACGAGAGTTAGAACGAACAAGCAGAGTTTTTTCCAATTTATAGCTTTCTCTACATTAACATCGCTTTGATCAATTACAAATCTCGTAATGTGGAAAAAGCTCTTTTTGTTTTGCCAAACGTCCCATAGATGGGAACTGTAATGACATGTGAAATCTTAACAGATTTATCACAATTGCATTGGACCGTATGTTTTGTATGTTAGTTTTTATGTATTGTCGATCTTGTGTTGTAATAATAATTAGTTATTTATAGTTCGGTTCGAGATCATGTATACATTTTCTAATACTAGAAAAGATAATACTTTTATGCAATGTAAGAGAAATTTGGAAAAAATTGAAGACAGCGCTAGATGGAGTAGCTACTTTCGAACAAAGCGACTTGTTCATCTTCAGCATCCTTCTGCCTATTGCTTCAACTCATGCTTAATCAACTATTTAACTCAACATTAGAAAGAAAAGAACATGAGAAATGTTTTTTCTTTCTTTTCATACGAGAGTTAGAACGAACAAGCAGAGTTTTTTCCAATTTATAGCTTTCTCTACATTAACATCGCTTTGATCAATTACAAATCTCGTAATGTGAAAAAAGCTCTTTTTGTTTTGCCAAACGTCCCATAGATGGGAACTGTAATGACATGTGAAATCTTAACAGATTTATCACAATTGCATTGGACCGTATGTTTTGTATGTTAGTTTTTATGTATTGTCGATCTTGTGTTGTAATAATAATTAGTTATTTATAGTTCGGTTCGAGATCATGTATACATTTTCTAATACTAGAAAAGATAATACTTTTATGCAATGTAAGAGAAATTTGGAAAAAATTGAAGACAGCGCTAGATGGAGTAGCTACTTTCGAACAAAGCGACTTGTTCATCTTCAGCATCCTTCTGCCTATTGCTTCAACTCATGCTTAATCAACTATTTAACTCAACATTAGAAAGAAAAGAACATGAGAAATGTTTTTTCTTTCTTTTCATACGAGAGTTAGAACGAACAAGCAGAGTTTTTTCCAATTTATAGCTTTCTCTACATTAACATCGCTTTGATCAATTACAAATCTCGTAATGTGAAAAAAGCTCTTTTTGTTTTGCCAAACGTCCCATAGATGGGAACTGTAATGACATGTGAAATCTTAACAGATTTATCACAATTGCATTGGACCGTATGTTTTGTATGTTAGTTTTTATGTACTGTCGATCTTGTGTTGTAATAATAATTAGTTATTTATAGTTCGGTTCGAGATCATGTATACATTTTCTAATACTAGAAAAGATAATACTTTTATGCAATGTAAGAGAAATTTGGAAAAAATTGAAGACAGCGCTAGATGGAGTAGCTACTTTCGAACAAAGCGACTTGTTCATCTTCAGCATCCTTCTGCCTATTGCTGCAACTCATGCTTAATCAACTATTTAACTCAACATTAGAAAGAAAAGAACATGAGAAATGTTTTTTCTTTCTTTTCATACGAGAGTTAGAACGAACAAGCAGAGTTTTTTCCAATTTATAGCTTTCTCTACATTAACATCGCTTTGATCAATTACAAATCTCGTAATGTGGAAAAAGCTCTTTTTGTTTTGCCAAACGTCCCATAGATGGGAACTGTAATGACATGTGAAATCTTAACAGATTTATCACAATTGCATTGGACCGTATGTTTTGTATGTTAGTTTTTATGTATTGTCGATCTTGTGTTGTAATAATAATTAGTTATTTATAGTTCGGTTCGAGATCATGTATACATTTTCTAATACTAGAAAAGATAATACTTTTATGCAATGTAAGAGAAATTTGGAAAAAATTGAAGACAGCGCTAGATGGAGTAGCTACTTTCGAACAAAGCGACTTGTTCATCTTCAGCATCCTTCTGCCTATTGCTTCAACTCATGCTTAATCAACTATTTAACTCAACATTAGAAAGAAAAGAACATGAGAAATGTTTTTTCTTTCTTTTCATACGAGAGTTACAACGAACAAGCAGAGTTTTTTCCAATTTATAGCTTTCTCTACATTAACATCGCTTTGATCAATTACAAATCTCGTAATGTGAAAAAAGCTCTTTTTGTTTTGCCAAACGTCCCATAGATGGGAACTGTAATGACATGTGAAATCTTAACAGATTTATCACAATTGCATTGGACCGTATGTTTTGTATGTTAGTTTTTATGTATTGTCGATCTTGTGTTGTAATAATAATTAGTTATTTATAGTTCGGTTCGAGATCATGTATACATTTTCTAATACTAGAAAAGATAATACTTTTATGCAATGTAAGAGAAATTTGGAAAAAATTGAAGACAGCGCTAGATGGAGTAGCTACTTTCGAACAAAGCGACTTGTTCATCTTCAGCATCCTTCTGCCTATTGCTTCAACTCATGCTTAATCAACTATTTAACTCAACATTAGAAAGAAAAGAACATGAGAAATGTTTTTTCTTTCTTTTCATACGAGAGTTAGAACGAACAAGCAGAGTTTTTTCCAATTTATAGCTTTCTCTACATTAACATCGCTTTGATCAATTACAAATCTCGTAATGTGAAAAAAGCTCTTTTTGTTTTGCCAAACGTCCCATAGATGGGAACTGTAATGACATGTGAAATCTTAACAGATTTATCACAATTGCATTGGACCGTATGTTTTGTATGTTAGTTTTTATGTATTGTCGATCTTGTGTTGTAATAATAATTAGTTATTTATAGTTCGGTTCGAGATCATGTATACATTTTCTAATACTAGAAAAGATAATACTTTTATGCAATGTAAGAGAAATTTGGAAAAAATTGAAGACAGCGCTAGATGGAGTAGCTACTTTCGAACAAAGCGACTTGTTCATCTTCAGCATCCTTCTGCCTATTGCTTCAACTCATGCTTAATCAACTATTTAACTCAACATTAGAAAGAAAAGAACATGAGAAATGTTTTTTCTTTCTTTTCATACGAGAGTTAGAACGAACAAGCAGAGTTTTTTCCAATTTATAGCTTTCTCTACATTAACATCGCTTTGATCAATTACAAATCTCGTAATGTGGAAAAAGCTCTTTTTGTTTTGCCAAACGTCCCATAGATGGGAACTGTAATGACATGTGAAATCTTAACAGATTTATCACAATTGCATTGGACCGTATGTTTTGTATGTTAGTTTTTATGTATTGTCGATCTTGTGTTGTAATAATAATTAGTTATTTATAGTTCGGTTCGAGATCATGTATACATTTTCTAATACTAGAAAAGATAATACTTTTATGCAATGTAAGAGAAATTTGGAAAAAATTGAAGACAGCGCTAGATGGAGTAGCTACTTTCGAACAAAGCGACTTGTTCATCTTCAGCATCCTTCTGCCTATTGCTTCAACTCATGCTTAATCAACTATTTAACTCAACATTAGAAAGAAAAGAACATGAGAAATGTTTTTTCTTTCTTTTCATACGAGAGTTAGAACGAACAAGCAGAGTTTTTTCCAATTTATAGCTTTCTCTACATTAACATCGCTTTGATCAATTACAAATCTCGTAATGTGAAAAAAGCTCTTTTTGTTTTGCCAAACGTCCCATAGATGGGAACTGTAATGACATGTGAAATCTTAACAGATTTATCACAATTGCATTGGACCGTATGTTTTGTATGTTAGTTTTTATGTATTGTCGATCTTGTGTTGTAATAATAATTAGTTATTTATAGTTCGGTTCGAGATCATGTATACATTTTCTAATACTAGAAAAGATAATACTTTTATGCAATGTAAGAGAAATTTGGAAAAAATTGAAGACAGCGCTAGATGGAGTAGCTACTTTCGAACAAAGCGACTTGTTCATCTTCAGCATCCTTCTGCCTATTGCTTCAACTCATGCTTAATCAACTATTTAACTCAACATTAGAAAGAAAAGAACATGAGAAATGTTTTTTCTTTCTTTTCATACGAGAGTTAGAACGAACAAGCAGAGTTTTTTCCAATTTATAGCTTTCTCTACATTAACATCGCTTTGATCAATTACAAATCTCGTAATGTGGAAAAAGCTCTTTTTGTTTTGCCAAACGTCCCATAGATGGGAACTGTAATGACATGTGAAATCTTAACAGATTTATCACAATTGCATTGGACCGTATGTTTTGTATGTTAGTTTTTATGTATTGTCGATCTTGTGTTGTAATAATAATTAGTTATTTATAGTTCGGTTCGAGATCATGTATACATTTTCTAATACTAGAAAAGATAATACTTTTATGCAATGTAAGAGAAATTTGGAAAAAATTGAAGACAGCGCTAGATGGAGTAGCTACTTTCGAACAAAGCGACTTGTTCATCTTCAGCATCCTTCTGCCTATTGCTTCAACTCATGCTTAATCAACTATTTAACTCAACATTAGAAAGAAAAGAACATGAGAAATGTTTTTTCTTTCTTTTCATACGAGAGTTAGAACGAACAAGCAGAGTTTTTTCCAATTTATAGCTTTCTCTACATTAACATCGCTTTGATCAATTACAAATCTCGTAATGTGAAAAAAGCTCTTTTTGTTTTGCCAAACGTCCCATAGATGGGAACTGTAATGACATGTGAAATCTTAACAGATTTATCACAATTGCATTGGACCGTATGTTTTGTATGTTAGTTTTTATGTATTGTCGATCTTGTGTTGTAATAATAATTAGTTATTTATAGTTCGGTTCGAGATCATGTATACATTTTCTAATACTAGAAAAGATAATACTTTTATGCAATGTAAGAGAAATTTGGAAAAAATTGAAGACAGCGCTAGATGGAGTAGCTACTTTCGAACAAAGCGACTTGTTCATCTTCAGCATCCTTCTGCCTATTGCTTCAACTCATGCTTAATCAACTATTTAACTCAACATTAGAAAGAAAAGAACATGAGAAATGTTTTTCAAAGCGATGTAGAGAAAGCTATAAATTGGAAAAAACTCTGCTTGTTCGTTCTAACTCTCGTATGAAAAGAAAGAAAAAACATTTCTCATGTTCTTTTCTTTCTAATGTTGAGTTAAATAGTTGATTAAGCATGAGTTGAAGCAATAGGCAGAAGGATGCTGACGATGAACAAGTCGCTTTGTTCGAAAGTAGCTACTCCATCTAGCGCTGTCTTCAATTTTTTCCAAATTTCTCTTACATTGCATAAAAGTATTATCTTTTCTAGTATTAGAAAATGTATACATGATCTCGAACCGAACTATAAATAACTAATTATTATTACAACACAAGATCGACAATACATAAAAACTAACATACAAAACATACGGTCCAATGCAATTGTGATAAATCTGTTAAGATTTCACATGTCATTACAGTTCCCATCTATGGGACGTTTGGCAAAACAAAAAGAGCTTTTTTCACATTACGAGATTTGTAATTGATCAAAGCGATGTTAATGTAGAGAAAGCTATAAATTGGAAAAAACTCTGCTTGTTCGTTCTAACTCTCGTATGAAAAGAAAGAAAAAACATTTCTCATGTTCTTTTCTTTCTAATGTTGAGTTAAATAGTTGATTAAGCATGAGTTGAAGCAATAGGCAGAAGGATGCTGACGATGAACAAGTCGCTTTGTTCGAAATTAGCTACTCCATCTAGCGCTGTCTTCAATTTTTTCCAAATTTCTCTTACATTGCATAAAAGTATTATCTTTTCTAGTATTAGAAAATGTATACATGATCTCGAACCGAACTATAAATAACTAATTATTATTACAACACAAGATCGACAATACATAAAAACTAACATACAAAACATACGGTCCAATGCAATTGTGATAAATCTGTTAAGATTTCACATGTCATTACAGTTCCCATCTATGGGACGTTTGGCAAAACAAAAAGAGCTTTTTTCACATTACGAGATTTGTAATTGATCAAAGCGATGTTAATGTAGAGAAAGCTATAAATTGGAAAAAACTCTGCTTGTTCGTTCTAACTCTCGTATGAAAAGAAAGAAAAAACATTTCTCATGTTCTTTTCTTTCTAATGTTGAGTTAAATAGTTGATTAAGCATGAATTGAAGCAATAGGCAGAAGGATGCTGAAGATGAACAAGTCGCTTTGTTCGAAAGTAGCTACTCCATCTAGCGCTGTCTTCAATTTTTTTCCAAATTTCTCTTACATTGCATAAAAGTATTATCTCTTCTAGTATTAGAAAATGTATACATGATCTCGAACCGAACTATAAATAACTAATTATTATTACAACACAAGATCGACATTACATAAAAACTAACATACAAAACATACGGTCCAATGCAATTGTGATAAATCTGTTAAGATTTCACATGTCATTACAGTTCCCATCTATGGGACGTTTGGCAAAACAAAAAGAGCTTTTTTCACATTACGAGATTTGTAATTGATCAAAGCGATGTTAATGTAGAGAAAGCTATAAATTGGAAAAAACTCTGCTTGTTCGTTCTAACTCTCGTATGAAAAGAAAGAAAAAAACATTTCTCATGTTCTTTTCTTTCTAATGTTGAGTTAAATAGTTGATTAAGCATGATTTGAAGCAATAGGCAGAAGGATGCTGAAGATGAACAAGTCGCTTTGTTCGAAAGTAGCTACTCCATCTAGCGCTGTCTTCAATTTTTTCCAAATTTCTCTTACATTGCATAAAAGTATTATCTTTTCTAAATTTATATTAATATTAATATTTACATTTTTTTTTTTAATTTAATTTAAAAAAAAAAAAAATAATAAATCAGTGATTATAGAAAATATTCAAACATTTTAAATCCACTCATAATAAATACACAAACATACTTTTATTTTTACATTCTTTCATCATACAAATCCATTCTCACAAAATTTTACAAATAATTCTTTTGATCTGAATGTTATTCTCATTTGTAACTTGTGTCTTTAAGTAAGAATGTCATTTTAACATAAATTAGATCTATCAAACGTCAACTAAATATTCTTCGACTACAAGCGCTTGTTACATAGATGGATAAGAGAACGTAAGTTTATTATTTTGATTTATTTATTTTTTTTCTACACTCATTTACTGAATTTCATATATTCAAATAATTAAAACATGAATATCTAATAGATGCTCAATTATGTTACTCATATTTTTTTATGTGTAAAATAATTTATATCTATTATCAGAGTTGCCATTTCTTTGTTTAAATGATTAATTTCTGGCACATAAATCTTTTTTTTTCTTTATTTGCTTTTAATAAATAAACACCACACATTTTAACTTTTAAATTTTTTTTTTTTTCTTAAATTATATATTCAAATGGTGACATATTTGTTTTTGTTTTTGATTACAAACAAATTAAATATCTTTACCTTATAAATTATTTTATTTACAATATTTTTCAATTGATAAAAATATTAATATAATAGATAAGTGTTTATTAATTTAACGATTTAATCAATAAATTTATAATATCGTTAATTACATGATATAAATAATATAATGCTGAACTAACTTTTTTTTTTATTTTATTTCACAAAAAGTTTAGGGTGATTGGTTAGGTCAAAAGTGGGCTATCTAGGAAAATTTGTAATAGATAGCAAAGGTTTGGGCGGGTATAGAACATGTAGAGGTTAACGACATCTTTTACCTCTACGCTACTAATTATACGCACTTATTTTATTTCTTCATTTTCTTTTAAATTTATTTTTTTTTGGTATAACAATTCTTTATTTTGAGTCATCGTAAATTTTAATATTACTGTAGCTGGTTTAACCTATCTTGAAGGAGACAAGATCCACCCTATTTTCCCTGAGCACGGCCGGATCAATTGGTAGCATAGTCCCAGAAAGATATGGTTTGATTTAACGACTGATTACTTTTATTTTGCGACAGAAAAATTCCACTAAAATCTTCTTACACCAAAAGAGAGGTTCTTTCCGTGATTGCTAGACTGTTCGACCCTGCTGGTTGGCTCGCTCCGGTTATTATAACAGCGAAAATCTCAATGCAGCAAATGTGGCTCGATAAGATTGACTGGGATGATAAAATAGAGCCGGTGTCGCTTAAAAATTGGCAAGATTTTGTCTCTCAATATAATGATGTAGATACAATTACTGTCCCTCGTTGGATCCAATATTCTCCAAATTATAAAATTGAATTCCATGGATTTTGCGATTCTTCGGAGCTGGCGTATGCGGCGACTTTATATGCCAGAGCGCAGAATGGTAAAAAAAGTATTTACAAATCTTTTAGTGTCAAAGACAAAAGTAGCTCCAATTAAAAAGCCATCGATTCCACGTTTAGAATTATGTGGTGCGGTCCTATTAGCAAAGCTGGTCGATATTATTATGCCTCAGTTTGATTTTAAAAACTATTCGCTCTTTCTGTGGTCCGACTCAACGATAGTTCTTGCGTGGCTAAAAAAAACACCATGTAGTTGGAAAACCTTTGTTGCCAACAGAGTCGCCACCATTCTAGAAAAGGTCATTGGTCACACGTAGTGTCTCAGGATAATCCTGCAGATCTAGCAACCCGGGGGCTGATTCCTTCGGAGTTAAAATGCTGTAATCTTTGGTGGCATGGTCCAGTCCGATTACGAAACAAATGAAGTAATTAAAGGTGCTTAAGTTCATGTTGCTAGATCTACTGAAAACGAAGATATATTAGATCGATTCTCTAGTTTGCCCAAAGCCATCCATGTTATCGCCTACATGTTTCGTTTTTTCCATAGAACTCAACCAGAATTTCGAAATAAAGTTCGATTTGAATCTTTAAAATTGTCGGCTGGAGAACTGCGCTTTGTCAAAAATTGGCTATTTTCATTATCTCAGTAGATCCACTTTTCGAAAGAATTTAATTGCTTTTCAAACAAAAAGAAAATTGAATCTAGTAGCCCATTGTTGACGCTCACGCCTTTTTTGGATGAACATAAAATTATTAGGGCAAAAGGTCGCTTAAGCACATCTCCAATCTTATCTTATCACGAAAGGTTTCCTATTATTTTGGCATACCACAGTAGATTTGCTCGTTTGTATGTTGACTTCATTCACAAAATGGTTTATCATGGAGGTTTGCGGTTGGTTCATAGTGTTATTCGGCATGAATGTCGGATAATAAAGGCAAAAACTCTTATTAAAACATGTATCAACAATTGCAAGAAGTGTGTAGTGCATCGTAAATTACATCAAGGACAAACAATGGCAGCGTTGCCCGAAGAGAGAACCACTTTGAGTCGCCCCTTTGCAAATACTGGCGTTGATTTTGCAGGCCCATTTGAAATTAAAAGCTTCACAGGTCGTTACTGTAGAATCACCAAGGGTTACGCGAGTCTCTTCGTCTGTTTCTGTACCAAGGCGATTCATCTCGAAGCCGTCAGCGATTTGTCAACTCCAGCCTTTTTAGCTGCTTTAGCTAGGTTCATAGCTCGTCGTAGTTGCTCAAATTGTATTTATTCAGACAATGGCAGAAATTTCGTCGGAGCTGCAAGGGAAATCGATGCAAACTTTGAAAAGCATGTGAAAGAACTGCGTGATATTGTCGTAGCCAAACACCAACATCAACGCTTATCGTGGCATTTTATCCCCGCTGCAACACCCCATATGGGAGGATTATGGGATGCCGGCGTTAAAAGCTTTAAAACGCATTTCAAATAAATGGCTGGTCAAATGAAATACACCTTCGAGGAATTTTCCACTCTTCTGGCCACCATAGAAGCTTGTCTTAACTCACGTCCGCTCGGCCCGCTGTCTGAAAATGTTGAAGGTTTGTCTGCCCTCACCCCTGGTCATTTTCTGATTGGCTCTGCGTTACTTAATCCGGCTGAACCTGAAGAATTAACTCCGGCAATAAGTATCGTTAATAGGTGGCGTAAAGTCAAGGCTATGCCACATGAGATTTGTCATCGATGGAAAGACGAATATTTAAAAGAATTACATAAACGCAACAAATGGAAATTCCCTCAAATTGACTTACAAGAAAACGACCTCGTGGTACTTAGAAATAAACCTCCTTGTCCAACGGAATGGCGCTTAGGTCGTGTTACTAAGATTTATCGTGGTGCAGATAGCAGAGTTCGGGTAGCCGATTTAAAAACTCAAAATGGTGTAATCACGAGACCAATTCACAAATTGATCCTCTTACCACGTCATGTAAATTACAAAAGGGACAGTTTTTCATTTGCCACGATTTCTATTACTCTTCTGATACTTTCCTTTCTAATAATTATCCTATTTTGCAGTTCATAATGGCACAAACGTTGTTCATCACCAATTATTGCTGCCCGCTTTGCCACCATTTAGATGCGATCAGGGTATAATTTTTTTTTCTTCGAGGACGAGCCACTCTGGTCCATCGTCGATATAATATATAATGATGATTGGTGATGCCTATTTTGGAGAGAAACCTCAACTACATTGAATACGAGTACAACAATTGACGTGGCCCTTTTTTGCCTTTTCATATTTTATATTATTAATCCTTTTTAAATTTTATTCTCCTTATCATAACTGAAATGTTCCATTAACTTTAGCTACATACCATTATACTTGTATAATTACATTCATAATTTAAATGTTCATTTCCTTTATATACTTAATATGAATTGTAAAAATTGTTCAGTACTTTAATTATTTAATTTTTTATGGTTGGTCCAATTAATTGTTGCACTATCGTCGCAAGGGTTGCGGTATGTTAACGTATCGTCTAATCGGCGCTTTGGTGTCATACGACAAACTATAGGATTTGCCAACTGACTAACCAGACCAACTAGTTGGATGTTTTTTGGCCGCCAACGAAGTTGACGTATTTTTTGTAACACTTTTTTCTCATTCCTAGCATCACTATCAAATGGATAACAGCAGCCTCTTCATTTTTTCACCTTTTTCAACAAACCACAAGGTTTCTTTGTAAAGTTATTTTAAAGTATAAATTCCAATAAAAGATTAACGTTTATAACCAGCTGCAACCACTGTGTTTTTATATAAGCATCGATCATCAACGGCAGACATAGTCGTGTTTCCTGGACAGCAGCTCCTACCTCACGCATTTTCCTTGCCCTTTGTGGGACAAACAATACAGTTGAACTACTTTTTATCATTAAAGTTATAACCAGTTCGTCTAAATATATTTAGAAATAATATCAAACTTTTTGCTTGATTTATATGAACTATAAAGTAAACATAATGACCAAAAGTCTTTGAAAAATACCCCTGTATTTGCTGTTCATTAATTTTAAGTTTCTTTCTGTTATTCTTCAAAAATTTCATGGAAACCAAACTACTATATTTATAAAAGACTTCGCATTTATGAGTGGAGCTTTAGTTGTTTCAGTATATATTCAGTATATATATTATTATAACTTTATCAACGAACTTTAAATGGCACACTAATTGAAGTTGCATTATGGCAATACTGCAAGTTACCAACAAAATGCATAACGATCATAAAAGGTTTTTTTCTACGTCACTATTATATAGATATACACATTTTTCTTTTATATACTTTAAGCTAACTTTTCTCTTGTAAGAATATACTTTAATAAAATGAATTCTAAGCTTAAACCGCGTGCAGCTTTTTACTAAATAAATCGAAATACAATAAATTGGCGACGATCGAGGAAAAAAAAAGAAGTAAATCAAAATGAACGCCACACAGTTCAAAGCATTTATTGATGTTCAACAGAAAATTCTGGAAAAAATCAACAACAGCACATCAGCAAGTGATAGTGGTTCAGGTGGTATTAACGTAAGCGCTAACACAGCATTAGTGCCAAATTTTGAAATGTTGGACACCACCAAGGAATCTTTTCGTAACTACAAATCGAGGTTTGAAAACTACACCCAAGTGAAGGGCATTCATACCAACAAGCAATACTGTGCCAATTTACTTTTAAATTCAATTGGCTCAAAGAATTATGGTATTGTTACAGCCCTTGCATCACCTGATAACCCAAACAGTCTTACGTATGAAGCCTTGATGGAACTTTTACAAAAACATTTATCACCACAACCTAACTTCCTTGTGGCTCAACATCAATTTTTGTCCAAATACCAGGATAATATGTCGATTGCAGAATACATTGCAAGGTTAAAAACTGACATTGGTGACTGCGAATTTAATTGTAAATGCAAGGCATCGGTGGCAGATATTTTTCTGCGAGCGCAGTTTATTCGCGGCATCAAGGATAATGGTATACGTGAACAGCTATTGCAAAATAAATTATGTGATTTCGCCGAAATTCAGGCAAAAGCCTTGGCACTAGAAGGAGCAAAAAGTGACTCCAAACAGCTTAACAAAACAACTCAATCAATTCCGGGGGAAATTAACAAAATTTCAGGGGTAAAAAGGGAAGTATTCAAATCAACATAACCGAAGAGCAGCCAACATCAAATCGAAGAAGGACAAGTTCAGCGTTGGCTTTAAAGCATTGGGTCTTGATGGACTTTGTCTAAGGTGTGGTAAAAATAACCACTATGCTAAGGATTGTCTTAGTAATAAAAATAACCTGAAATGATCTGAATGTAAAAAAACTGGTCATGTGGTAAAGGTATGCATGAAAGCACGTATGAAGAATGGTAAATCAAGTCAAGAATCTACAAATCAAGTTGAAGGCATACATCAGTACGGTGTTTTAAATGTTGTTGATGTACATAAAAATTCATCCGGAGATTCCGACAAACTTTTTATAATAATAAATAGTAAAATAAACCAATCAAATTTAAAGTCGATACTGGCTCAAAGTTCACGTTTCTACCAAGAGGCCAATATGCTAAACTTAACCTCAATGTTCCTTTTCTTTCAACAAATATGATTTTTAAATCTTATACTTCAAATGCATTTACAACGGATGGAAAAGTTCAAGTCGAGGGAGAGTATAACGGTAGGACAATTACTGATGAAATCTATATTGTTCCTGAAGATTTTACAGCTATTTTGGGTCGTAATTGGTGTCGTAAATTAAAATTAAAAATCGATTTAGATGAAATCAACCCTATGTGCTCAATAAAACACGTAAGTGATTCTAATATAATTCAGTCAATTAGTGAAGAATTTCACGATATTTTTCAACCGAAAATTGGATGTGTTAAGCAATTTACTTAAGCGCTTAAATTACTTAACGATGCAAATAAAGAACGTGAGATTCCTTATGCTTTAATTGACAAGGTCAATCAAGAACTTAATGTGCTAGAAAAAACGGGGGTAACTTCGAAAACTGAAATAAGTGATTGGGGCTCCCCCTTAGTCGTAATACCGAAATCTGATGGAGGTGTACGCCTATGTGTTGATTATAAAGTGGGGGTGAACGAACATTTAGTTGACGCCCATAGTCCAATACGAAAAATTGAGGACATTTTCAACTGTTAACGCAATTCAAGATACTTTTGCAAACTCGACCTGTACAAAGCTTATTTGCATATACTAGTTGGTGAAGAGTCGAGTAAAATCCAAGCTATATCAACACATCAGGGTACCTATAAGGTAAACAGGTTATCATTTGGTATCAAAACAGCACCATCTGAATTTAACCGCATAATCAATCAAATTTTACTAGAAGTTCCTAAGACAGAAGCGTATTTTGATGACATAATCATACACGGAGAATCAAAAGAATGTCAAGAAAATTTATTTAAATGTTTAAAACAATTACAACGATACGATTTACATCTTAATAAAGATAAGTGCAGTTTTTTTCAAGAGGAAAAAGAATTTTTGGGTCACACGATCGAACAAAACAAAATCTTAAAATCAAAATAGCAGCCATAACAGATCTTCCGAGACCAGAATCGGTTGACGACGTAAGGCGATTCTTAGGAATGGTAACTTACTATTCGCGATTTATCCCCAATTGTTCAACGGTTACAACGCCTTTACGTAATCTGATTAAGAAAAATACAAAATTTAACTGGAATGTACAATGTGAGACCGCGTTCAAAAATCTTAAAAAAGAAATTGCTTTTGGTCGTGTACTAGTGCCTTATGATCCGCAATATCCGTTACAATTAGCTTGTGATGCGAGTCCAACTGGAATTGCTGGAGTTTTATCCCACGTTATAGATGGACAAGAACGTCCAATTTCATTTACATCAAGATCGCTCACTGATGCTGAAAAAACTATTCTCAACTTGATCGAGAAGCATTAGCAATAGTTTTTTCAGTGGATCATTTTTATCAATATTTGTTTGGGAAACCGTTTATGCTCATAACGGATAATCAACCATTAGTAAGAATTTTTCATCAAAATGCGAGGTTACCACAAATGACTTTTTCACGTCTTCAGAGATATGCAGCCTTCCTTTCGGGATTTGATTATAAAGTTATATACAAAAAGGGTTCCGAAAATGTTAATGCTGACTGTTTATCGAGAGCTTCAATAAACTCATCAAAACTTACAGACACTGCTATCAACGAGGAAGTTCATCAACTTTGTGAATCATCAATACAGCAGATTTTAACATTAAATTTAAATTTCAAAACGCTTCAAGTGGAAACACAAAAAGATCAACAACTTTCAATTATTCTACATAATCTTCAAAATAATCTGGTGGAAGATACCACATTTACAATCAACAATGGAATCGTTTTTAGAGGACAACGTGTTTACAACAAGCTGTTTTAACGGAACTTCATCAAACCCATTTCGGCATATCGAAAATGAAACAGCTAGCTCGCAGGTACGTCTATTGGAAGTCTATTGATAAGGACATCGAACGTTTGGTAAAGGAGTGCTCATCCTGTAGTTGTGTTAAATCCAGTCCACCCAAAGCCAGACTACATTCGTGGGAGGAACCAGAAAATAACTGGCAGAGACTCCATATTGCCTTTTCAAGGCAATTTTTATCTAGTCGTCATGGATGCTAAATCCAAATGGGCCGAAGTAGGAATAACGCCTTCAGCTCCATCTTCTAGCATTACTATAGAAATGTTGCTTGATTTGTTTGCTAGACATGGCTATCCAGACGTAATTGTATCCGACAACGCTTCTATATTTACGAGCGATGAATTTCAAACATTTTGTTCAAGTCGTGGTATTTTTCAGAAGTTTATTGCAACAGGACATCCTGCTACAAACGGCCTAGCCGAACGTAACGTTCAAACTTTAAAACATCGGCTCAAATCAATGGCAGGTGATCATCGTTCTATTCGTGAAAAGGTAAGAGATATTCTTTTTCGTTACCGGGCAACGCCACTTTTAAATGGGAAAACGCCGTCAGAACAGTACCTTAACAGACAACTTCGTATTCAGCTTGACGCGTTAAAACCTCCTCAAATTCAAAACCAAAATTCTGTAGATTTTTGCAAAGCTCGTCAGCTAAGCGTGGGAGATAAAGTGCTAGCTCGATATTACACCAACAATAAAAATTTATGGAAATTGGGAACAATCATCAAGAAATGGGGCCATCTTCATTATCTGGTAGAATTGGATGAAGGCCACACATTTAAACGTCATATAAATCAACTTCGGTCCACCATGATCCAACAACCAAAAAGTTTAGAAGTTGAACCTTTACAACAGGATTTCGATCCCATAACGCCAACACAAAATTTACAAGATTTAGTTCAAGTTCCAACCAACGCTGAAAATAACACGGATCAGAATGAGGATACAAATGTCGAAGATCAGAACACAGCTGTTCCAGAACATCAACCACAACCTCATCGAAGAACCGCTAGACTTTATAACTTTATCAACGAACTTTAAATGGCACCCTAATTGAAGTTGCATAATGGCAATACTGCAAGTAACCAACAAAATGCATAACGATCATAAAAGGTTTTTTTCTACGTCACTATTATATAGATATACACATTTTTCTTTTATATACTTTAAGCTAACTTTTCTCGCGTGCAGCTTTTTACTAAATAAATCGAAATACAATATATATATTATTTTTCAGACCATCTTCTGGGTTCAAAGAACGTGATAAGGAAAATAAAGATATGAATATATTTTGTCAAGCAGAAGTATATGTAATTAAATGGAATCATCTTTAAATGATTTTAAATATATTCGTTACCAGATATTAAGCTAGCCGTTATCAGATATAAAGCTGATCGTTATCAAATACGAGCAGATACGAAGCTGATCGTAAGCAGATATCAATAAGTGCAATAAACGGAATTTTGTATATTTTTTTGCATATGTTGCATTTATTTTACATATTTTTGGCATATTTTTTTGCGTATTTTTTACATATATTTTGCATATTTTGCCAAAAAATTGACTTAAAAAAACTTAAGAAATAATAATAAAAAAAAATTATTATTTCTTAAAAAATTTTTTTTATTAAGCCAAGTCTTTTAAAAATATGGTATTTTGGTTTCCATAACAGTATTGAAAATCACTAATGATGTTAATTTTCAAAATTTTTCAACACAGTACAATAAAACTTAACATTTGGAAAATTGGTAATTCTTATATACCATTTTTGCCTTCTGACAACTTAGTTTTGTAGTGCGTACATGAATTATATAAATTAGAATCATATAGTGTAACATTTGAATTCATGTACACAAAGTGATTCATGCGTTTTTACAGCACAAAACTATTGGATTCAAATGTCTTCTACATTTGAATACCTTGTGCTTTGTGCAAATCGATAGTTTAAGGTGCTATTACACGATGTGTTGTTTACATATGTACTGTCAAATTTTCCCATAACAAAAGTTGTACACATCGTGTGATACATATGAAACATTGTTTATGTACAATACATGAGGAAAGTCACATGTACATTTTTCAATTAGAACAGGTTCTATTTTGGCATGACAAACATATGAAAATACAACACTGCTTGTGGCGAAAGAAAAACAAAGTAAATTATAAAGATTAATATTGAAAGAAAAATAAATAGTTTAATATTAATTAACAATTAAAAAATATATAACTTTTTTTTAACAATAAATTTATGTAAATTCACAAATTAAATCAGTTGTTGTTTACATTTATAGGTTATGTCATACGGATATACATATGCACGTGTGATAGCAAAAATTATGAATCGTATGTAAATGACAATTTTGACAGACATGCGGAATTTCATATGGATAAAAAAAGTGACAGTACATATGTAAAAAACACATCGTGTAATAGCACCTTCACTCTAATTAAGTTCGAACACAACTTAGAGTATAAGATAATGAGTATAATGCACATATCTGTGATTTTCTGGAATAACCGCATATGTCCATTTTTGTCAGTTTTGAGTTAACGATGCCAAATATATTAATTTTTAACGCTTTTCACATGTGTTCAATTTTTTTATACCCTCCACTCCAGTGTGCAGAGGTTATATACATATAAGTTTGTCATTCCATTTGTAATAATTAGAAAAAAAATTTTGGACCCCATAAAATATATATATTTGTGATCCTTATAACAACCGGAGTTGATATAGCGATGTCCGTCTGTCCGTGTGTCCATCTGTGGAAATCACGATGACGGCATCAATCGGGCAGCTAGGATGCTCGTTGGCACAAAAAATGATTCATTAACATCCTGAGAAGCTTGCTATTTGAAATCGTCCAAATAATGCTAAAATATGTACCTAGCTGTTAATAAAAAGAAACAATGTAAATTTAGCAAAAAAAAATTTTGTATATTAATTTATTTAAAGAGAAAAAAACAAAAATAACATTTGATGTTGTATTTTTTGTGTGTAATATTTACATATACATACATACACATATTAAATAATACAAATAATATACATATATTCTATATATGTATATCCATAATAACTGCATGTTAGAAATAAATCGGTATATTATTTTATTTACATAAATTTCTGCAATATTTTGTTGTGAGGAAAATACATTTCTTTGCATTAACAGATGTAGCATGTAACCAAAATCAGCAGATAACCGAATAGAATTTTTATTGTCAAGTTTTAGTAGCAGCAGCACGCACCTATATTCCGGCCTCTATCTCGTCGGCAAACGGGGAGGATTCTTCGCTACATTATGCTTGATAGTTACTAAAGGGGATATGCTGCCAGGGAAAATTTTATTTTGTACGTGCTTAGTAGTTAGAAGAAAAGAAGAAGTGAAAAGAAATATTTATTTATGATGGAACCGAGTGTCGTATCTCTAACCGAATGTGTATAGATGGTACACCCATATACCCTCCCTTCCATGATCATATACTGGAAAGCTAGAATTTGTCTAATATGATCCCACGAATAAATGACCCTATCCGAACAGGTTACCAAGAATAAGGACAAAGGCTTCTTAGAAATTCATAATTCAAATTTTATTTAAAAGATAGAGGGAAAAATAACATATGACCTATAAATAACTCAATTATAAATCTAATCTCAACTTAAAATCTAAAATCAGCTTACTCTAAAATGTAAAAATATGAAGTGAGTATTTATACTGGACATATGAAGCATACAAAAAGAAATTATTTAATAATAATTATCTAATAATAATTAAAAGAAATTTTGAATGACAAAAAAAATTAAAAAGAAATTTTAAAGTTTAAATATTACTACAAAAACTACTAGGGTCGCAAAAATCTAAATAACACGCTGAAAAAAAAATATTACAGGTCTGCATCCCGTTCGGTTGCCAAGGACAAGAAAGTAAATATACAATATTTAAAAAAAATTTTTGAAAAATAAAAAAAATCGCGGAAAAATAATTTAGTTTCAAGAATGAACTTGGTTTATAACAAAAAAATAGTTGTTAATAAAAATTTATAAACTGGAAAAAAAAAATCGAAGAGAAAGAAACAGTTTTATAAAAAAAAATCATTATTAAAAAAATTAATTTAGCGAAATGTACCATAACCAAAATAAAACACAATCTAAATAGCTTGTAAAATTGATCATTTAAATCGGAAACGAATGCACTCATTTAAAGGCTTGGATGTTTAGTCAGGACAGAAACTCACCACTATACTCTCAAAAGAGAAGAGCGATGCTTCTTCTTACTTTCCGCTATAATAAATTTTTAATATTAATCTTTAAATTATTTATTCTAATTGTTTAGGAACCATAAATAAGTTAATATAAGTATTTGGTACCTATATTCACCAATTTTAATTTCTGACAATGTTCTTAAATTAAAGCAATAGCAAATGATCAATTTTTGTTAAGCCACGTAAGGTGCTCTGTTAACTTAACAGGATGACTCCACTGAGAGCTTTCGCTAAGTTAATAGCCCAAATATAAAAATGTTAAAATAAAGCTTTACCAGTGAACGATCACTGACCCACGGCAAAGAAAATAAAATAAGACAAAAATGTTAAATACCAACTTACAGTTTTACAGTCCCTCGATGAAAGATCTTTCACGATGCCGGTTGCTGGTAACTGAAGTTGATGAAGCTATTATGATACGATGCAAATTTGTTTTATCACACTTTATTTTTTTTCTCTTAATTTCGTGTTTTTTTTTTAACTGATTCCTATATTTTCTGTTTTATCAAACGCTAAAAAGAGATCGCGGAATGGGTGATTGTAGCGCGATCTGGCGTCAAGTTAAAGCCACCAAATTACTTTTTTTTCGAAATTATTATTACTATTTTTCTGTTTGTCTTCATCTCTTTTTTTTTTAACATATGGTTTACTTCGATAGTGTAATTTTAACTTTAGCACAGTTTTTGCATGGTAAAAAAAAAAATCATTAACAATTATTAGTTTATTAATCAATTAATATATATTGTTTTTGTTCTCTTTTTAGCACATTTGTACTAATAACTTGAGAGCACTGAAGAGGCTCGTTTTATTTTGATTTTTGCGTTACCAAGGGGTTAACTCACTTCGAAAAAAAAGGTAAGATATGAATATGATATTATTTACACTTAGGATACTTCAACAAATTCTAACAATTATTTTTTTCCACTTTTTCAAGATTCTTCATTTTAGTTATTTAAACACTGAAGTTTTATAAAAAAAAATTTAACACTAAACTAACTTTAAGGCGATATTTAAAGTGAAATTTTATTTTTTAATTTTAATAAAAAAAAAAGTGATTTTAACGCGAAATTTTTTGTTTCTTTTTTTAATTGAATCATGAAGACTAAATGATTTTTAACAACTTTTTAGGTGCGGTTTTCTGACTCTTGTTCTTTTCCTTTTTAATTGCACTTTGGACTTTAAACTTTGCCTTAGGCTTTCTAATTTCTCTACCCTGGACGATTTTTTCCGTTTCTTCTAATTTTCACACTTTTCACTGACTGGCTACTGTAAATAATTTTTGCGATTTATGCCCGTTTTATACACTTATAATTTTGTATAAAAAAACTTATTATTTTAACACTTTTGCTGATGGTGACGGTGGTTAATAATGATATAATGTCGATTTGCAGGTTGAAAATTTTGAAGAAAATGCAGATGATAAAGCGGTCGGTATTTTTCTATAATTTTACATCGGGTTTGCATCTGTGGGTTTCCCGATCCCACAGATAAAGAAATAACTGGTTTTATGAGCTTGACGCCTCCCGCTCATAAAACCGAGTTGTGAGATGCCAAGATTTTAGCCAAAAGCTTTCTTCAAGGGTTTTTCGGTGCTGAAATGGAAAACTTAGTTAAGGAATTGGTTTTTTTTTTCTTTTACTTTTACGCTGTGCGTGTTGTGTTACCTTTTGATAAAAAAAACTATCTAATGAGAAGGTTATGGCTTATGGTAACAGTCAAAGCTATTTACGTTGGGAATGAAATTTTCTATTTAGGAGAAAAATTTTTATTAGAAAAACTGGGGTTGTTAATACATTTAGAACAAGGTGAACTCACATTTGGTTATGTCTTTATTTGGTTTAAAGGCAACCGACACTCAATTATGAGTTGGAAATTAATTGAATTAACCAAAATCCCTTTGAAATAAAAAATGATTTTTATTAAAACCCCATAAATTAAATTTATGATTAACAATAAAAAAATTAAAGATCATAAATAAAATTTATGACTAAGAAAATAAAAGAAATCATAACCAAAAAAAAAAAACTAGTTTGACTTACGTTTTCCTCAGAAAAAAAATGTTCCGCCAACGTTTAAAAACACTAGGATGGATTTTCAGCAAAATAGGATGGTTTCCATCTTGAAAAGCCCTTTTATACCTGTACAATCGTACATAAAAATTGGAAATTATTGGAAAGTTCCGTTTATACCGCGGTACTTTATATACACACACAAAAAGAACCAATACTCTTAAAGTTTAACAAACGTCAAAACTTTTGACATGGACTGCCTTATCATTTTTCACAGCGTTGTTAACTTAACGAAAACACACTATTCAAGTATTCACCATTATCACAAAAATATTTAAAAATCAAATCTTTCCGTTTTTAAATCTATAGAAAAAAATTATATAAGTGCTACAAGCGCCTCTACAAAACCCCCCTGCCAAAATCAGCTTTGGGGTCTACAAGCAGCACAAAGCTGATACCGCTTGTAGCCAAATCAATAAAATTTATAGAAAACAAAAACTAAATTATATACGAATATCCTTCGCGTGATAAATACCTACGGATCGCCCATTTAAGTCCTCAAGTTCATAGTAACAGTATCCGGTTTTCTTTCGTATCCTGGCTTTCACAAAAGGGTGTCCTAATTTCGCATTATATCCTTTTTCTACACTACTTTGCTTGAAATTCCTTCGAAAAACTTCCTGGCCAACTTCAAAACTTGCCGACCTTAGATCATACGATTTCTCATTTCGATCTTGCTGTTTAACCATGTTCCTAGCAGCTCTAGTTCTAATAATATCAAAACTATCTTGCCTATTAAACAGAATCGCTCTGTCATCCAGCATTTCTAAATTACGTAGTAATGCATAAGTATTACCGTTGGTAATCATATGCTGTCCGAAAGCCATATAATAGGGTGAAGTACCTATGGAAGCATGCACAGATGACCGCAGAGAACAACTGATGCTGCTGAGGTGCTCATCCCAATTACGTTGGTCGTTTTTAATGTATGCCCGTATAGCCGAAAGCACTGAACGATTAACACGTTCCGAGGCATTTGATTGTGGCGAATAGATTGCTGTATAAACGTGATTGATGCCGTAATTTTGTAATAATTTATTGAACTGAATTGATTTAAACTGAGAGCCGTTGTCCGAAACAATGGTCTCAGGTATACCATAAGTGTGGAAAAGATCTTGCTCCATATATTTAATAACTACATCTGCCGTAAATTTTCTTATGGGTTTAAGGAAGCAGAATTTAGAGAAATGATCGAGAACAATGAAAATACCTACATTGCCAGACTTAGAACGCGGATAAGGCCCTAAGAGATCTATGTAAAGCTTTTGGAAAAATCTCGATGTATCAGATGTTTTACCCATTGGAGGTCGCATAATGAAATTTGGAAATTTAGTACCTTTACATATGTCGCATGAATTTATATATTGTTTTACATCACATACTAAATTCGGCCAAAAATAAAACCATCTTATACGCTCAATTGTCTTATTTATACCGCCGTGAGCACTTAACGGACTATCATGTGCTTTTTGCAGCACCTCTGGAACCATATCCCTTGGGATCCACAGCTTCCACGCCAGGTCATCTTGCACTTGTTCCCCAGTACAATGTTCGGTTCGTCGGTATAAGTATCCGTCTATAATTTTTAGATCAGGAGTTTTGTCAATTGATTTCTGTACGTTATTTAACAGTTCTTTATATTCTGTACTCTTGAATTTTTCTGATTGTAAATCTACAAAAACCCCAGGCTCGTCCAAATTGGGCAGGTTTTCACTAGTGAGTGCGGACAAATCTTCGACGTTGGTACGCGAATGCGCATCAGGAACTACATTTTGGCTACCCTTCCTGTGCTCTATTTCAAAATTAAACCCTTGAAGATTTAACGCCCATCTTGCCAACCGCGAATTCAAGTCCGTCTGGGACATGAGCCACTTTAACGAAGCATGATCAGTTATCACAGTGGACTCATGTCCTTCGACATATGCCCGAAATTTTTTAATGCTTAGCATTGCTGCACTCCTGTTCGGTCACTGAATAATTGCGTTGGGCTTGGTTGAGTTTTTTCGACATAAAGGCGATTGGAAACTCTTCACCCTCCGCAGTTTTTTGGACCAATACACTTCCTATTCCAGTGTTGCTTGCATCACAGTGTATATAAAACGGCTGTGAAAAGTCAGGGCTGTGCAACACTGGTGCGTTTGTCAAAATAGATTTTAAACCTTCAAACGCGTTTTGAGCTTCATCACTCCAAACGAATTTCCTATGTGACTTTAACAAATCTGTTAAAGGCGCAGTTTCGGAAGCATAGTTCTTAATGAACTTTCGATACCAACCACACATACACAAAAATCGTCTGACTTGTTTAACAGACCGCGGAGTCGGGAATTCTATAATGGCCGATATTTTATCCGGGTCTGTCTGAATGACCCTCTTACCCACTAAATGGCCTAGATAACGGACTTCTCCTACGCAAAATTTCGATTTCTCGACATTGATGGTCAGTCCTGAGGAACGAATGCAATGGGCGAGCTCTTTTAAAAATTCTACATGTCTATCAAAAGTATCAGATACGATTAACAAGTCGGCCAGATAAACGAACACTTCTGTTCGTAATGTCGCCGGTACTTCCTTGTCCATTAGTCTTGTCATAGTTTGGGGCGCATTACATAGCCCAAAAGGCATAACCTTGAAATAATACAGAGGGCGGCCGGGAACAGTAAATGCCTTTTTATCCCTCGACAACTTATCAAGCGGAATTTGCCAAAACGCATCTCTAAGGTCCAAGCTGGTTATGAATTCGGCTTTTGGCAACCTACTTAAAATTCCGCCAATATTCGGAAGCGGATATGCATCCTTAATAGTTACCGAATTTACCTTCCGCGAATCTAAACACAGTCTAACCTTTCCTGGCTTACGTACCAAGACTATTGGCGAAGACCACGCACTGTCGGATTCCTCAATAACATCCATTGCCAACATCCTATCTAGCTCGGTGTATATCAACTTTTCGATCGCTGGCGACACTGGAAAATGGCGTTGTTTAATAGGTACAGTGTTGTTAACATCAATAACGTGCGAAATAATTTAAGTGCGACCAAGACCTTCTTTCTTGAATGATGGAAATGAATTTATTACAACCTGTAATCGTTGCTTTTCCATAGCACCTAGTGGTCGTTGGTCAGATATTTCTGATAAATTTGGTGAAAATAAATCTAAATTCAGTTCGGCTAATAACCCGGGCGGTAAGAGATCAAATGATTGCCAAAAATCGATACCAAGGTATAAATTTTGTGCCAAATTTGGTACAATGAAAAGAGTTATAGGTTTTGAAACATCCCTAAAAATTATGTTGGTCTTAACACATCCTGACACACCTTGACTTCTTCCATATGTAGTTTTAACAACCGATTTTATTTTCCTAAATTCACTGTTTGATTCTAAAAACTCTTTTGCAGCATCGGAACCCAAGCAACTAACAGATGCCCCTGTGTCCAATAATCCGCTAAAATGTTATCAAAAAGCAACACATCTGCATAAGGTCTTATATCGTTAGGCCTATCATATACCGAACTAAGCAGCTTACTGCGCGTATTCTTAATATTTTGCCAATAATTTCTCATACGCACCAATGAACGCAATTTCTTCTTTGATGTTGGTTTTTCACCAAAAATCTCAGCTTTTTTAGCATTATACTCTGCTAACCGTATATGATATGGCTTAAAATAAGTGGGTTGATGAGTTTTTGAATTAGCATTTGTTATTTTTGAAGAAGGAGTACTGTTTATTTCAGTATTGTTTATATAATCATTTTTGGACTTTGTATTTGACGAATCTTGTAGTTTCGAAGAAAATTCTGGGATATTAAGGGAAAAATTATCACTGTTAGTTTTGGAATTTTGTATAATTCCTAAACAATCATTTGGTGAAATATCTTTGGTAGCGGTTAGTTTTGAATTATTAACAGCTTCAGTATATTTAAAATCATCCTTTGAGGTGGCAGAAAAATTTGAAAATTTATTCTCACGTAAGCTTGAATCTTTAATAGGTGACGTATAATTAATATTTTGAAATTAATGTTTTGTTGGGCTCAATCGATTTTCATACAGGTCGAATCCATTGGTCTTTTCGGGGCATTCGACCCGGAGCTTTTTGAATTGCATTTAGCACACTTTGCATAACAAAACACACGCCTATCCTCTAGACAATCATGGTACCGATGGCCTGCTTTGTTGCAGTTCCAACACATAAGGGCAACAGCTAAAACTTCCTCCTCATTATGAGATATTTCGTCGTCCTCCATAATCTCACTTACTTGTTTCTTTGAAAAAAATTGCTTCTAAATATGCTGTTTTCTGCCAACGTCTTGCATGAAAAACTCCCGCCTACGGCATGTATCACGCAAATCCGGGACTGAACTAATTTTTATATATAATAATTCATGCTGAATTTCTGGGAGAAGATTTCTGCGTAATATTTCAACTAAAATTTGTTCACCTAATGGCAGCGTTAATCTATCAGCTAAATTTATTATAGCCTCATAAAAACTATCGAAATTTTCATTTGGTCGTTGTTTCCTGTCTCGGATCATTTCTCTAAAATCTACATCGGTGCGAGAATCCTTATATTGCTCGCGTAGAGCTTTGCACAACTCTGGCCACCTGATCACTCTAACTGACTGATGGTATCGCCAAAACCAGTCACTTGCCTTCCCATCAAAAAACGAAGATATATGGTCACAAAGTAGATTAAAATTACCATTAAGAGTTTGCTTAGTCAATGCTTCTACCCTATATAAGAAATTCTCGATCGACATAGCTTTAGAATCCCCAGTGAACTTAATTCTCCAATTATGTAGTATATGACTATTTTTCTCCGAATTAACCGAATCATTGGATCTTGGAGTGACATTACCACCAGAGGTATTCCAATTTTGATTGAATACTCCTTGCTGGTTATTCATAGCTGTAGGTAAACCTAACAACTGATCAATGGTTTGTCGCTCTACACTAGGTAAATGGTTAGAAGTGGGGTTTGAAACTGTTCCTGCTACATCTTGAGCATTATGACCTTGAAATGGAACAGAAATATTATGTCTACGAAAACTGGCTTCAATGCTTGTCTCAACCAGTTTACTAAGCAGTTGACTAAGGCTAGTAAACATCTCCTCTTGTTGCGCACTAACGGCAGCGGTTACTAAATTGCGAATTTGTTCATTTTGATTTTGTGTAGATATGGCAGGTATATTATCAATGTTGGGCCTTGAAGTGGATCCAGCACCATCTAAGGTTAAAGAAGAATTTTCTACATTCCTATTGGCATCATAAATCAGCTATCGTTGTACTTGCCCACGAGTCATTACAGAGGTTGGCGTTACCGAGAAACCACTACGACAACTAGGGCACATTTTGTTCGCCTTTTTGTATTTCTCCCAACACGACTTGTGAAATTTATGTCCACATTGTGCGGTATCTTGAAATTTAGCCTCTAAAATAGCAGTTGCACATATGCCGCAGGATAGTGAAATCTCGGTCTCATTACTAGGGCTATCAGTTGGAGGATCAGAACCGTCTACAGGCATTTTGTAAAAATTTTGTACGCAAGTAAAACACGAAACTATGTCACACACAAAAAAACTCCAAAAATATCTGAACTAATAGAATAAATTCTCTTTTTATAAAAAAAAATTTAATAAATTGAATAGGCAATTCGCCAACAAAGAAAATACTCTAATACAAAAAAAAATTATATCTAAAGCAAACAATTCAGAATTCAATACTACTACTAAACTAATTATGAGAAAAAAAAATAAATTAAAAACTAAACTGAAATATTTTAAAATACTATATAAAATTATCTATTAAAACCGAAAAAAAAAACATTTTCGAAACCAAAACTAATGAGCAGAATTATCTTTAGAACTTGAATAAAAAAAATTCAGCAACAAAAACCAAATTTTATTTCTTATATCTTTCCTTCCTTCACTAACTTTAGTTTGCATACGGGACATTCTCGACACAATTGATAATAATCTTCTATACAGTCCATATGAAAAATATGTTTGCATTGTCTAATCTTTAGCAATTCTTGTACGTCATTCATAATACCATTGCAAATGACACAAACTGGTCTATTTACTTTGACCGGATGTGGGCCATCTATCTTGAAAGAAAAAACTTAAAAAGAAAGACAAATAAATCGAAAACTACAATTTTCCAATTACTTTATTATCTAAATTGTCGAAAACAGCAAATAATTCATGGTGAACTTTGATAACCGTTATAAAAAAATCCAAAATATGGTCATAAAAAAAGGAATTCAAAATCAAAGTTCAAAAAAAAATAAAAAAATATAATCGTAAAGCAAATTTAAATTCACCTTGAAACAAAACACAAACCAAAAAAATAATCTTCCGAAAATATAATTAATAAAATTATCAAAATCAAAATTCACTCAGAATAAAAAAAATAGTTTCCAATTGAAACAAAACTGCAAAAACTTGAATTATGAAAATGTCCGATTTCCTGGCGTAACTGTCGGATAGGCTATTTTAAATAATTTTAGGTTAAATAATTTAGACATCCGGACCAAAAAAAATAAATATAACAAAAGAGGAAAAGCAAACAAAAAAAATATAAAGAAATACTTATGAAAGAATTTGCTATGTTTAGTTGGTAATTTTCTTAAAAGTCTAAGAATTGAAGGAACTTTAATAACATAATGATAAAACATACGGTCTTAGTCTAGAGGAAACTTCCAAACAAAAGCATTTCCGGTATGTAATCATCAAAATTGTCGATAAAGAATGGAAAAATGATAGTGAAGACGTATGATTAACTTTAATGTTGGTTAACACTGCATAATATCTCGCATGTTCATTCCATAACATAAAAAATTATCATCATACGATGTGGTGAAAACAAAAGAAAAGCAAAATGGTTGCTAAAAATATGATTGAGAAAAAAACACAGTGGGACATAAATAAATAAAATGAAATCAGAAAATATAGTTAAAGGAAAGTTAAGGAGCCACACAAATTAATATGATGATAATTCAAAAGATGACAATTCAGAAAATACTTTAGTGTGGGGCCCCACGTTGGGCGCCAAAAATTCTTTATGTAGCATGTAACCAAAATCAGCAGATAACCGAATAGAATTTTTGTTGTCAAGTTTTAGTAGCAGCAGCACGCACCTATATTCCGGCAAACGGGGAGGATTCTTCGCTACATTATGCTTGATAGTTACTAAAGGGGATATGCTACCAGGGAAAATTTTATTTTGTACGTGCTTAGTAGTTAGAAGAAAAGAAGAAGTGAAAAGATATATTTATTTATGATGGAACCGAGTTTCGTATCTCTAACCGAAAGTGTATAGATGGTACACCCATATACCCCTCCCTTCCATGATCATATACTGGAAAGCTAGAATTTGTCTAATATGATCCCACGAATAAATGACACTATCCGAACAGGTTACCAGGAATAAGGACAAAGGATTCTTAGAAATTCAAAATTCAAATTTTATTTAAAATATAGAGGGAAAAATAACATATGACCTATAATTAACTCAATTATAAATCTAATCTCAACTTAAAATCTAAAATCAGCTTACTCTAAAATGTAAAAATATGAAGTGAGCATTTGTACTGGACATATGAAGCATACAAAAAGAAATTATTTAATAATAATTATCTAACAATAATTAAAAGAAATTTTGAATGACAAAAAAAATTAAAAAGAAATTTTAAAGTTTAAATATAACTACAAAAACTACTAGGGTCGCAAAAATCTAAATAACACGATGAAAAAAAATATTATAGGTCTGCATCCCGTTCGGTTGCCAAGGACAAGAAAGTAAATATACAATATTTAAAAAAAATTTTGAAAAATAAAAAGAAATCGCGGAAAAATTATTTAGTTTCAAGAATAAACTTGGTTTATAACAAAAAAAATAGTTGTTAATAAAAATTTATAAACTGGAAAAAAAAAATCGAAGAGAAAGAAACAGTTTTATAAAAAAAAATCATTATTAAAAAAATTAATTTAGCGAAATGTACCATAACCAAAATAAAACACAATCTAAATAGCTTGTAAAATTGATCATTTAAATCGGAAACGAATGCACTCATTTAAAGGCTTGGATGTTTAGTCAAGACAGAAACTCACCACTATACTCTCAAAAGAGAAGAGCGATGCTTCTTCTTACTTTCCGCTATAATAAATTTTTAATATTAATCTTTAAATTATTTATTCTAATTGTTTATGAACCATAAATAAGTTAATATAAGTATTTAGTACCTATATTCACCAATTTTAATTTCTGACAATGTTCTTAAATTAAAGCAACAGCAAATGATCAATTTTTGTTAAGCCACGTAAGGTGCTCTAATAACTTAACAGGATGACTCCACTGAGAGCTTTCGCTAAGTTAACAGCCCAAATATAAAAATGTTAAAATAAAGCTTTACCAGTGAACGATCACTGACCCACGGCAAAGAAAATAAAATAAGACAAAAATGTTAAATACCAACTTACAGTTTTACAGTCCCTCGATGAAAGATCTTTCACGATGCCGGTTGCTGGTAACTGAAGTTGATGAAGCTATTATGATACGATGCAAATTTGTTTTATCACACTTTGTTATTTTTTTTCTCTTAATTTCGTGTTTTTTTTTTCTTAACTGATTCCTATATTTTCTGTTTTATCAAACGTTAAAAAGAAATCGCGGAATGGGTGATTGTAGCGCGATCCGGCGTCAAGTTAAAGCCACCAAATTACTTTTTTTTCGAAATTATTATTACTATTTTTCTGTTTGTCTTCATCTCTTTTTTTTAACATATGGTTTACTTCGATAGTGTAATTTTAACTTTAGCACAGGTTTTGCATGGTAAAAAAAAAATCATTAACAATTATTAGTTTATTAATCAATTAATATATATTGTTTTTGTTCTCTTTTTAGCACATTTGTACTAATAACTTGAGTGCACTGAAGAGGCTCGTTTTATTTTGATTTTTGCGTTACCAAGGGGTTAACTCACTTCGAAAAAAAAGGTAAGATATGAATATGATATTATTTACACTTAGGATACTTCAACAAATTCTAACAATTATTTTTTTCCACTTTTTCAGGTAAACTAAAGATTCTTCATTTTAGTTATTTAAACACTGAAGTTTTATAAAAAAAATTTAACACTAAACTAACTTTAAGGTGATATTTAAAGTGAAATTTTACTCTTTAATTTTAATAAAAAAAAAGTGATTTTAACGCGAAATTTTTTGTTTCTTTTTTTAATTGAATCATGAAGACTAAATGATTTTTAACAACTTTTTAGGTGCGGTTTTCTGACTCTTGTTCTTTTCCTTTTTAATTGCACTTTGGACTTTAAACTTTGCCTTAGGCTTTCTAATTTCTCTACCCTGGACGATTTTTTCCGTTTCTTCTAATTTTCACACTTTTCACTGAAAGATTAATATTGAAAGAAAAATAAATTGTTTAATATTAATTAACAATTAATAAATAACGGGTGATTTTTTAAGAGCTTGATAACTTTTTTAAAAAAAAAAACGCATAAAATTTGCAAAATCTCATCGGTTCTTTATTTGAAACGTTAGATTGGTCCATGACATTTACTTTTTGAAGATAATTTCATTTAAATGTTGACCGCGGCTGCGTCTTAGGTGGTCCATTCGGAAAGTCCAATTTTGGGCAACTTTTTCGAGCATTTCGGCCGGAATAGCCCGAATTTCTTCGGAAATGTTGTCTTCCAAAGCTGGAATAGTTGCTGGCTTATTTCTGTAGACTTTAGACTTGACGTAGCCCCACAAAAAATAGTCTGAAGGCGTCAAATCGCATGATCTTGGTGGCCAACTTACCGGTCCATTTCTTGAGATGAATTGTTCTCCGAAGTTTTCCCTCAAAATGGCCATAGAATCGCGAGCTGTGTGGCATGTAGCGCCATCTTGTTGAAACCACATGTCAACCAAGTTCAGTTCTTCCATTTTTGGCAACAAAAAGTTTGTTAGCATCGAACGATAGCGATCGCCATTCACCGTAACGTTGCGTCCAACAGCATCTTTGAAAAAATACGGTCCAATGATTCCACCAGCGTACAAACCACACCAAACAGTGCATTTTTCGGGATGCATGGGCAGTTCTTGAACGGCTTCTGGTTGCTCTTCACTCCAAATACGGCAATTTTGCTTATTTACGAAGCCATTCAACCAGAAATGAGCCTCATCGCTGAACAAAATTTGTCGATAAAAAAGCGGATTTTCTGCCAACTTTTCTAGGGCCCATTCACTGAAAATTAGACGTTGTGGCAGATCGTTCGGCTTCAGTTCTTGCACGAGCTGTATTTTATACGGTTTTACACCAAGATCTTTGCGTAAAATCTTCCATGTGGTCGAATAACACAAACCCAATTGCTGCGAACGGCGACGAATCGACATTTCACGGTCTTCAGTAACACTCTCAGAAACAGACGCAATATTCTCTTCTGTACGCACTGTACGCATTCGTGTGGTTGGTTTAATGTCCAATAAAGTAAACTGAGTGCGAAACTTGGTCACAATCGCATTAATTGTTTGCTCACTTGGTCGATTATGTAGACCATAAATCGGACGTAAAGCGCGAAACACATTTCGAACCGAACACTGATTTTGGTAATAAAATTCAATGATTTGCAAGCGTTGCTCGTTAGTAAGTCTATTCATGATGAAATGTCAAAGCATACTGAGCATCTTTCTCTTTGACACCATGTCTGAAATCCCACGTGATCTGTCAAATACTAATGCATGAAAATCCTAACCTCAAAAAAATCACCCGTTATATAATTTTTTTTTAACAATAAATTTTTGTAAATTCACAAATTAAATCAGCTGTTGTTTACATTTAGAGGTTATGTCATACGGAAATACATATGCACGTGTGATAGCAAAAATTATGAATCGTATGTAAAAGACAATTTTGACAGACATGAGGAATTTCATATGGATAAAAAAAGTGACAGTACATATGTAAAAACACATCGAGTAAGAGCACCTTTAGTGCAAACAACAACAGCTGTCGATATATTTTGCCATTGTCGGATCGTATAAATTTACAGAATCGGACTACAGAAAACATTAATTTAAATTCAATGAATTTTATAAAACCTCAAATGATATTTAAGAATTGCGAACATAAAAATTGTTACATAAATAAACGCAATTTGATGAGAATGTTATTTATATATAAATTTTCACATTTTTTTTTTAGATGAATACTTGAAGTTCTTCAGAAAATAAAGATAACAAATTATTTTATTTAAAATTTTTGCGATATTTGTTTTTTTGCGTTTGGCATCCCTAATTTAATAATTTATTATTATAAATTTATTTTCTATGTTTTCCAAATATGGCAATATTTTTTTGAAAAAAAAGTTGAGAGAGCTTTTTTCGGTTATTATTTTGTTACTCCATCCGACCTATATGGCCGCAATGACGAAATATTTGGCCAGTTAAAAGCCAAAAAAGCACGATTTAATGCATATAGCCACTCTACACAACCATTACCTTTGCAATGGAGGTTAGGGCGAGCTATTTAATTAGCAAAAACTAAATTAAACGAGAAGTTATGTCATATAACCGGAAACGCATGCATATAGGAAATGCATGCATATTTTTCCAACATTTTGTTTACATTTATCATCAATACTCAAACCGAGGTGAAGGGTATCAAAGATTCGGCACAGCCGAATTTAACACTCCTACTTGTTTAAAAAATATTGACCATTTCTGAGTTTTTTCTTTAAGTAACGACGTAACTTAAATGTTTATTAAATTAATTTGCAGCACTAACGACGTATGTCTGTCAACCTACGTTTGATCGCTGACAAATTATTTTCTCAGAAAACGACACATAGCGACATACGTTGTTATTAATGAAAAAAAATTCAAAATAATTTTGGATTAGTTTTCAGTTTATAACCAACTTGTAAAAACTTGTGTGTTTATTTCTGTTATTTTTTGTCACTATTATTCTTGATATGTTGTTATATTCTCATCCTAAGTCCCGTTAGCTTATTGTTAGCGAACAAAAAAATCAATTTTGCAAGCAACAACAACTTATGGTAGTTCTCTTTTTCAAAGAAAACGACGTTTGTCGACATAAGTTGTTTTATCTGCACACACTGTAAGTGTAATTTACATATTGTTTTTTCGTGCTTCTCTAGGTTCTATTCCTCTGAAGATTTTTGACTCAAAATTTTATTTAAAGAATTTATTGCCCATATCTACAGGACTGTTAAATAAAAAGCTCTAAAATCTTTATATCGAGCCCATAATTTCAAATATAACGTTTTTTGGCTCCCCTGAACATTTTGATTTTATGACATACGCGGTTATTCTAGAAAACCACAGATATTAGATATATTGTAGAAGTTATTAATTAAGAATGATTATATATAAACGCTAGCAAATGAATAAGAAAAGGTTCAGTCAGTCAATAACGGTCAATCAATGTTAGTCAGTCAGTGAGTGTTTATAGCTCAGTCAATGTCTATAAACACTCACTCAAAACACTCAAGCTGGAATAAAGAATATTAAAAACAAAGCAAAAGGTGTTTTATTTTATCGAAGATCTAACACTACATAGAAGAAGACGAGCCTTACTCAACACATGGCAATCCTGCCATAAACACTAAATTTATTCACCACATGGCGATCCTGCGGACGTTCCTGCGAAGCTGCTAAGATCCTGTGAAGCTGCCAAGATCCCTTGGAGTCTCCTGCAATACTGCGAAGCTGTTACCAACTTGCCAGTTAATATATAGTTATTCAACCACAATTTTATGAAGCTAAGAAGTTAAGTATGACAGTAAAAAAAAAATAAAGAAATAGATAAATAAAATAAAATTGAACAACAAGAAGTGCCTTAGCACACTTGTAGTGAGTTAAATAATTAAAAACAAGATAATATCAAATAAATAGAAGAGGGAGAGTGATGAAAATTTATTTTTTTTAATAATTATAATAATTGTAATAAATGCTATAAGTGAATGTTTTTGACAAGTATTGTGAAATAATTGAATGAAGATAAGGATAGGATAAAATATTTGATATCTGTGCAAAAGATTGAATGTTTTTGTGTTATTTGTTTCGAAATATGCGAATATTATTTGTTGTACCATTGTTACACTACAAAGAGAAAATTATTACTGCAAAATTGTGATATAAAAAGATGCTGAAACTATTAAAATGATAAATGTGAATGCGTTAAAAGCTACACGAAAATAATAAGTGTATGAATAGCTGAAAGTTATGATCAATATTTTGGACGAGAAATATAATACAAAAGAACGGTAAAAGAGAGCAATATGCAGAATAAGAAAATTTGAGTGCAGAAAGTGAAAGGACAACATAATTCGAATATATTCATCCACAATCGGAATTTGAAATATTATGTTTAATGTATTAACAACATCAACAACCATTTTTGGCGAGAAAATAAAAGAAGATATACAAGCAGTAAAGTTATCAACCACATTTCAAAAGAAGGAAAAATTAATTATGGGCAGCACACAGACGAAAATAAGCGAAGTAATCGCAGCTTCTGCTAATGCACCAACGGCTATAAGCGTAAGTCTTGAAGTCATAATATTAATCTGCGTAGTAACAACATTGGTAGTGATTGTTAGGTATTTAAAAAAGTATGTCAAGAAACATATAAGACGTCAAAGCGTTCGACCTAATATTCACAATAAAGAAATAAAATGAAATTGAACTTTTTAGAATAGCTAATGAAATAAAATAAAGAAAGATTTTTTTTTTTTTTGTAATGGGAAATTAATATAATGAACAATATAAAATAGAGAACAAATTTTTTTTTATGCAAATGAAGTTAATTAGAAGATATGTAAAACTTGTCAGTTGAAAGTAAATTGTAAATCAAAAGCAGAAGATTAAGATAAAATATATAACTAATATGAAAATTGAAGTGTTGAATGTAGATGTACGAAAATAAAAATTATAAAAAATTATGAGAATATAAGATAGAATACATGACATATGTCGAGAAATTCTTATGGAGCAAATATATTGCCAATTGGAAGCAATAATCGCTAATGCAAAGAAATCATTACATAGACAATATACTGCAGAGACAGTACATGCGAAAAGAGAGGAAAAAATCAAGATAAGAGAAATTGGTTGAGAAGTTATTGGATGATATAAGTTTAACAGAGGTAGTTAAAAAGAGTTTTACGGAAAAATTTGCGGAACTGCGGAAAGAGGCTTGAGGTATTTAAAAGCGCATTTAGCGAAAGGAGAAACGGAGTATTTAGTGGGTCAAAAGAGGAACTAAATAATTTCTTGGCAAACTTGGAAATAGTATACGGCACAGTGGAGGTCGAAAAACAGATTTCATTTCTTAATTATATATTCAGAACCAAATTGACGACAAAGGATCAGAACAGAGTAAAACAGAGAACGGTACCAACAACAATAGAACAGTTGATAACCGAACTTAAAGGAGCTTATAAAGTAAAGAAATCTACTAAAAATTTGCTGAACGAATTAACGAGAGTGGTACAGACCGATTCGATAAGAAAATTCGCAGACATAATAGAGAATTTGGCTGTGGAGCTAAGCGAATTGCAAATAGAGGAGTTAGGGGAAGAGAGTAGACTTTCCATTATTAGAGCCAACGAGATGATAGCTTTCAACACTTTTAAGAACGGACTTAAGGACAGGGAAATAACAAGAACTATAGAAGCAAGCAGAAGTAAGTCTTTTATAGAGGCGGTTGAGATTTCAGAAGAGGCCACAATTGATATGAGACAGAATCAAATAATGTTCCACACCTCCCAACGTAAGGATTTCAGACAAACAGGTTTCGTGACGGATTGTAGAAAATGTGGAGCAAAGCATGCGGGCAGATGTTCGGCTTTAGGAAAAAAAATGTAATTTATGTAATGGAATGAACCATTTTGCAAACGTTTGTAACAATTGGAACAGGACCACCAATGGTAGTAACAATAGTGGCTACAACAGGAGTAGAAATAATTTTCGAAATGGGAATAATCCTGCGAGAGGCAATAATTATCGCACCAACACTAATGGTTACAACAACCGTAACAGTGGCGGTAACCGAAGAGTGCACCAACTAAATAGACATGGAAACTCCGGAGATCCAGAGGTTTTGGCTCACCGGGAATCTCTGGATCAGGAATTCTTAACACTAGGAAAATCTATAGCATTTCATCTTACCTGAAAAATTACGTCAAGTTAACCATACGAGGGGCGGCTGACATGTTAACATTTCTAATTGACACGGGAGCCGATATTTCATTATGCAAGGAAGATTTACTGTACAATCACATAGAGGATCAAGATGACAATTGCTGCTTAACAGGGATCACAAGACAAGGGATAAAATCTTTGGATTCCACTAGAATAGATATAGCATTGGGTGAAATAGTGTTGAAACATAAAATTCAACTGGTTGAGTACGATTTTCTCATTCAGACTGATGGTATACTCGGAAGAGACTTTTTATGTAAATATAGTTGTAATATAGATTATGACAGCTTCATACTGAAAGTTAATGCGGGTGATTATATAATGACATTACCAGTACACAACGACGCGATTCAAGTGAATTGTGTAAGGATTCCACCAAGGAGTGAGGTGGTTTTGCCATTTCGTCTGGACATTAAGGAAGATGGGGTGGTATGTATTCATGAAATTGCACAAGGTGTATTTCTGGCCAACGCTATAGTTCCGAAGATGGCAACCAGCACATTATATTGTTAAATGTGTTGGAGAAAGACGCAGTGGTAAGAAATTTGAAGGTTGGAACAATTCCACTTAAGCATTATGATGTATATATGGCAAGTAGCACTGTACCACAGCATGGTGAGAAATGTTTTGAAAAGTTGATAGATGAATTAAAGATAAATAATAAAGACGAAGAGGCAGAAGGTGGGTTGCTGGAGATATTGAGAAAATACCAGTGGATTTTTCATCTCACGGATGAGCAATTAACCACAAATAATTTCTATAGTCAAAAAATTCAATTGAAAGACACTAATCCGGTGTACATAAAGAATTATCGCTTACCGCAAGCCCATAAGGAGGAAATATATAGACAGGTCGCTGATTTGTTGGACCAGAAAATAATAGAACCGTCTTTGAGCCCATACAACGCTCCATTACTATTGGTTCCTAAGAAGGGACAGAACGATCTAAAAAAATGAAGACTCGTCGTCGATTTCAGGAAACTTAATGACAATATAGTTAACGACAAGTTCCCCTTGACAGACTGGACGCCATTTTAGATAGATTGGGAAGGGCGAAGTATTTTTTAACACTAGATATGACAAGTTCTTTTCACCAAATAGAGCTTGAACACGATTCAAAACCTTACACAGCTTTTCAACACCAGGTGGACACTACCAATACACTAGGCTCCCATTTGGGTTAAAGATATCCTCTAATAGCTTTCAGAGAATGCTAACGATGGCACTATCCGGACTGGAGTCTGAGGCATTCTTGTATGTCGATGACATAATAGTTTTCGGATTTAGCGTGAAACACCACAATAATAATTTAATAAATGTTTTCGATAGGTTGTATAAATATATTAAATGAAATTAAATGCAAGCAAGTGCTGTTTTCTGAAGCCCGAAGTCGTATATTTGGGACACTTGATAACCGCTAATGGCATAAAACCGGATCCGGGTAAATTTGAGGCAATTACAAATTATCTGACTCCTAGAAACGCGAATGAGGTTAGAAGGTTTGTTGCAAAGTTTGTATGGTCAAACGAATGCCAGTTGGCTTATGAATCACTGAAGGGCAGTTTGATAAAACCCCCTGTCTTCCAGTATGCCGATTTTGATAGGGAATTTGTTCTAACAACGGACGTGTCGGATTTTGCACTCGGTGCTGTATTGTCACAGGGTCCAGTGGGAGAGGATCTACCCATATCCTTTGCAAGCAGATCTCTCAACAAGCATGAATGACAATACAGGAATATATAATTTGGAAAAGGCAATATTGAGGTATTCACTCAACAATGCCAAGAATCTTATAGAGAAGATAAAAAAGAACAGATGCTTAGAATAATGTAAGAGAACAAATAGTATGAACTTAGAAATAGGAGATTTAGTTTTAGTTAGATTAGAGAATAGAAAGAAAAGCATGGCACCTTATAAGGGTCCATATGAAATTATCGACATTGGCAATGTAAATGTAACAGTAAGAATTAATAACAATATCAAAACTTTTCAAGAAATTATTGAAGAAGTACAACAATTCATAAAAAAAGAACAAATTAATTTAATAACTAAATATAGACAAAATTTTTTTTTTAAAATAATGCGATTTATGTAGTATTAGAAAAAGCAAAAAAAAAAAACAACAAAAAAATGAAAATCAAAAAATTTCATTTTACTAAACGGCAATTAAATTCAAGTGGTATTAATCAATATAAAATTAATGATTCATACATAAAAAATGGTAAACAAAAATATGCCAAATAATAATGAAACTACTAGATATTAAGCTACATTCAATTGTACTATTGACTCATATATAAAAAAAAATGTAAACAAAAATACGTTGAATTATAAGTGAACTACTAGATATTAAGTTACATTCAATTGTACTATTGACTCACATATAAAAAAAAAAATTGTGAACGAAAATATGTTAAGTAATGATGAGACTAATGACTTACATATGAAAAGAAATGAAAATTTTTTAACGCAAATATGTTAAACGAGAATGAAACTACTGACCTATATATAAAATTTAAAGCAAAAAATATGTTAAGTAATTGTACTGTTAACCTATATATGAAAATTATTAAATTACAATAGATATGTAAACATAAATATCAATCAAATCCAACAATAATGAAACTACTGACTATATGAAATTTAAAGGCAAAAATATATTAAGTAATTGTACTGTTAACATATATAAGAAAATTATTAAACTATAATAGAAATGTAAATGTAAATATCAATTAGTTATTAAACACCCAATAAGTTCTTTAAAATCATATAATTTGAAATGGTATGAATGATACAAATTATACGATTTTCTTAAGGGCAGGGGTGTACTGCGTACATGAATTACATAAAGTATAATTGTATAGTGTAACATTTGAATTCATGTACACAAAGTGGTTCATGTGTTTTTACAGCACAAAACTATTGGATCCAAATGTATTCTACATTTGAATACTTTGTGCTTTGTGGAAATCAATAGTTTACTCTAATTAAGTTCTAACACAACTAAAGCTGTAATGCACATGAACACTGATTAGAGTATAATAGAATGAGTATAATGCACATATTAGATATATTGTAGAAGTTATTAATTAAGAATTATTATTCTATATAAACGCTAGCAAATGAATATGAAAAGGTTCAGTCAGTCAATAACAGTCAATCAATGTTAGTCAGTCAGTGAGTGTTTATAACTCAGTCAATGTTAGTCAGGCTGAAATAAAGAATATTGAAAACAAAACAAAGGATGTTTTATTTTATGAAAGATCTAAAACTACATAGAAGAAGACGACCCTTATTCAACACATGGCAATCCTGCCATAAACACTAAAATTATTCACCACAGTTTAATATAACTCCTCTGTTTAAATGGATCATTCTTATGCAGAATTAGAAATGCCAAAACTGTATAAAAGGAAGCAGAATTATAAGCTTATCATTCATCTGAAGTATTTATTCAATTTAAAATTAAAATTAAAATGTGGATTTTCTACAATTAATAATTTAAACCTCTCCTTTGGATTCATGGTAACAAAGCAAATGCTATTGGATTTACTAGAGATGAATGGAATCATTTAATGACAGATGTGCAAAACTCAATAAAACAAGTATTCAAATCTCGGATCTTGATACATCATACGATAAAGATGTGGAAGTGGATTTGATGCGGTTATGTTTTGAAATTAGTAAAAACAAGTAAGAGTGTTAAATTCGGCTGTGCCGAATCTTTAATACCCTCCACCTCGGTTTGAGTATTGATAATAAATGTAAACAAAATATTGGAAAAATATGCATGCGTTTTCTATATGCATACGTTTCCAGTTATTGACACAACTTCTCGTTTAATTCAGTTTTTGCTAATTAAATAGCTCGCCCTAACCTCCATTGCAAAGGTAATGATTGTGAAGAGTGGCTATAAGCATTAAATCGTGCTAATTGGAGATGGCTGTATAGTTTCTTTTAACTAACCAAATATTTATTCAATGTGGCCATATAGGTCGGATGGAGTAACAAAATAATAACCAAAAAGAAAAAAAGCTCTCTCAACTTTTTTTTTTTAAATATTGCCATATTTTGCAAACATAGAGAATAAATTTATAATAATAAATAATCAAATTAGGGATGCCAAACGCAAAAAACCAAAAATCCCAAACATTTTAAATAAAAAACCAAAAATCCCAAACATTTTAAATAAAATAATTTAATGTTAACTTTATTTTCTGAAAACTTCAAATATTCATCCAAAAAAATTGTGAAAATTTATATATAAAAAATAACATTCTCATCAAATTACGTTTACTTATGTAACAATTTTTATGTTAGCAATTCTTAAATATCATTTGAGGTTTTCTTAAATTCATTGAATTCTGTAGTGCGATTCTGTAAATTTCAAATTCAACGATCTGACAATCGCAAAATATATCGACAGCTATTGTTGTTTGCACTAAGGATTAAGTACATACGTCTTAACGACAGTCGACAAATCTGTTTTTCTATTTATTTAAATTGTAAACTAGTGGCAGCTCTGTCAAAATAAGCGAAAAACACAAAGAATAGAAAAAAACAAATTACTTCGTGTTTGACAGGATGATTTTATGTTTATGTTTAATATCTTTATTTTTTTTACTAATATTTCTGTTTATTTATTTGAAAATGAAATAATGAATTGAATATGCTATATAATTTTTTTATTTATATAAAAAAGTTTTTTAATAGAAGCAAAATATTTTTCCTATTTTATGATTTTTATTTATGTATGACGACATTTCAACCTAAAAATTTAAGTTTTTATCGATTGAATAAACAACACAAAAATGGTTGTCGTTTAGATAACAACAACAGCTGACTTTAACAATAGCGAATATCGTTTAAAAATTTTACTAATAATTTTGAAATTTTCTTTTTTTTTACGATTCGACTATCGTTAAAATAAGTTACTGAATCGCGGTACTGAAAAATTATTAATATCTCCTGAATGGCAATATTTTTTTTTAAATGTAAACATTTTTAAATGTAAACATATTTGGTGTTTTTTTTTTTTTTTGGAATTTCAATTTGTATTTAACGAATAAAATTTATATATTAAAGATGCAATTAATGTCTTCTAAATTTAAAATTATTATTTCCGACATTTTGATATGATTTTCTGAAATTCAATTAATATTTTCTAATTTATAATTGGAAATTTTAATTTCAGTTTTTATAAGAATTGTTATTTTCTTAAATTTGAATGGAAAATTTAAAAAGTGCAATTTTGTATTTATGTGAATAATAATGCTTTATTAATTATAAACAATTTTTAAAAATTAGATGTAATCGCAATCAGATATTTTGTAGGTAAAGCAGAATAATAGTTCTATATAACTATGTCATTGATGAACTCGGTAACTCTATTTTATAAAGACAACAAAAAGTTAACATGCCAAACTGATGTTCATATTTGTAAAAGAATAATAAAAAAACGTATGAAATAAAAGACCAGCCCGTGTATACTCTTAACATTGTTCTGTATGATATCTAGTTGAAAATATTGACATTCATGTTAAAATAGAAATAACTATTGCAAGGCTAATTAGAACAAAAATTGTGGCGCCATCTACTGTGGCATAGTCACGCTGAGCAAAATGAAGCGACACTCTGTTATTGCAAAAGAAATGTATTTTCCCCACAACAAAATATTGCAGAATTTTATGTAAATAAAATAATATACCGATTTATTTCTAACATGCAGTTACTATGAATATACATGCATACATACATATATATAATATATGTATATTATTTGTATTATTTAATATGTGTATGTATGTATATGTAAATATTACACACAAAAAATACAACATCAAACGTTATTTTTGTGTTTTTCTCTTTAAATAAATTAATACATAAATTTTTTTTGCTAAATTTACATTTGGGCAATTCACAACAGGTGTTGTATATTGTATGTTGTATTGAAATACACAATACAATCATTTGTTGTGAACACTCAGTTGTATTTTCATATTGTAAAACGCTTTCTTTTGTAATTTTCGATCCAACGAGGAAAGATCGCTTCGTCGCTTCTGCTATTTTGTATAAGAGAAAAAACTTGTCAGTGTTTGCTTTTTGGTCGTGAGATATACCCTGGAGTTTTAGTTACGTACCTCTTGCTTTTTAATTTATAATGAAAAAAAAAAAAAAAATGTTAAATGTTTTGGTTGGTACTGAAAGAGAAAATACATACTAAAAATATAAACATTAATTTTTATATAAATAAACTTATCGATGTATTTGCGTTATTTGCATTATTTGCCATATTTCATTTTATAATGATTTATGCTGATAAAATTCTATGTATTTGTTTTTTCTTTTTCATAAAAACTGGCATTCACTTGGAACTGATATGTTATGATACAATATACAACATTTACTAAACATAGCAAATGAAGTTGGATCGTGTATCAGATTTTTCAGTGAAAATTACCAACAACAATTTTACACTATTGTAAAGTGATACACGATACCCACGATTGCCCAATTGTTTTTTTTTATTAACAACTAGGAATTTTAGCATTATTTGCTTTAGATGTTGGTGAATTTTTACTCCCTTTATATTAACTCGTAGTGCCTGCTTCTCGAAAAAATTTTGGATCGCTTTTAACCACTTTCCCGTGACCCAATCGATCTGAAATTTTGCAGGCAGGCTCGTGGCAATGACAGAAATGCTCTAACAAATTTTTTTAGTGATGCCAAAATAATGGAAACTTTTAAATTTTTCTACCAGAGTTGATAAAAAAAATGTACAAAGGGTTTGTTTTTATTATATTTTTACCACAACGACCACAAAAACAACAACTCCAGCTATGACAACAATGCAACATTTAGAATAACAACAAGAACAATATAGAAATATCATGTTTTTCATTTTTTTTTTACTTTTTCAGAGATTTCCCTGGACCTGATCCACCGATTTTAATGATTTTTGAAATAGGAATCTTCCCATGAATTTGGTGAATCATTCTCACTAAAAATGATCACCCTAGCTGTCCTATTGAGGGCGTGATTGTGACAAGAACAACATAGAAAATTATATTTTTTCAAGACTTTTTTTAGTTCTTCATTCAAATCTTGGGACCTAGCAAACTTCTTAGGATGTTAGTGAATCATTTTTTATATCAACGAGTACCCTAGCTGCCCGATTGATGCCGTCATCGTGATTTCCACAGACGGACAGACGGACAGACGGACATCGCTAAATCAACTCGGGTTGTTATAAGGATCACAAATATATATATTTTATGGGGTCAAAAATTTTTTTTCTAATTATTACAAACGGAATGACAAACTTATATATACCCTCTGCACACTGGAGTGGAGGGTATAAAAGATAAGAACTATTAAGAACTACAAATAAAAAATAAAGAGTAAACAGCAAGTTGTTAATAAAATTCATAAGTTAGTAAGAAAAAATTTCGTTAGACGCAGATTCATATGGTAAATCGATATATGGGAAATCGATCTAATAGGAATGATTCCATTTGCAAACATGAATAATGGGTATAAGTAGCTTTTGACTGGAACAATCTAGTAACGATCAGCTTTATATCCGGTAACGATCAGCATTATATCTGATAACGATCAGCTTTATATCTGGTAACGATCAGCTTTATATCTGAGAATGATCAGCTTTATATCCGTTAACGATCCGCTTTATATCTGATAATGGGCTGGTTTATATATAATATTATTAAAACCTTTTCGATATCGTACTTTGTTTATTGAATTATCCTTCTTACAACAACAAAACCATATTTATCTTTCCAACACTCAGTACAAATCTCCATAGTTGTCAACACGTTGCTATAGTCCTCCATTAGTTTTTCAATAAAATAAATAAAATGAAATCAGACTAAAAAATACATAAGTTATTATTGAAAATTAAAATTATTCCAATAAAAATTTTAAATTATTAAATTAAAATCTGATAACGATCAGCTTTATGTATAGTAACGATCAGCGTTATATCTGATAACGATCAGCTTTATATCTGTAAACGAACAACTTTATATCTGATAACGATCCGCTCTTTATCTGGTTTATATATAATTTCACTCAAAATTGTATGAAACTATTAAAACCTTTTCGATATCGGCCTTTGTTTATTGAATCATCTTTACTTGCACCAACAACACATAAGAAGAAAGAGGAAGCCAATAAAGTTAAAAAGTGGCAATGTTCAAAAAAATAATAAATAAATTATGTTTAAAATAAAACAAATTGTTTGAATTTTTTATATAAAATTTGTTTTTTTATTAAACGAAAAAATTTTTTGAAGAATAATAATAAGAAATTTAAAATTAATGAACAGCAGATACAGGGGTATTTTTCAAAGACTTGTGGGCATTATTGTTTACTTTATAGTTTATATAAATCAAAGGAAAAAAGTTTGAAACTATTTTCAAATCAATTTAGAAGAACTGATTATAACATTAATGGTAAAGAGTAGTTCAACTGTAAAAATATTATTATAAATACTCTTTATTAAATAAAACTAGACTAATATTCTCACGAAAAATTATAAATAAATAAAACGATAAAAATTTAATATATTTGATTTTTTATTTATTTTCTTTTTTGGGCTTACAAACTCAAGAATTGCTTTATTATATTTAGATTCATCTCTGCCACCATATATTATTTGATTAATTTTATTGTCATTGAGTTTGTTAAATGGGTTCTTCGTCGGAAAAAGATCGCAGAGGCGTTTAGTTAAAATATCCATATGTAATCGTCCAAATTGAAAGTGACCTTAGGACCAATTTGCGTATCCTTCAATTTGCATCCAGTTATTGTATAGGGATATTCAATATTTTAGTTGTCTACTCTGGTGAAGCCTTTGCCACAATTGTTTCCCGAGTTGTTCAATGTATTTAAAAAATCCATTTATTATTTTATTTTTGGTTGTTGAACTGCTTCAAACAAACTTATGAATCTAGTAAATCATTCGTAATAAGTTCTGTTATTTCCTAAAATTAATTGAATTCAATGTTTTATCATTCAAAATTCTTATAAATGCTAATATATATACACGTAATTAATTAAGATTAGAGTGAAACAATTAGTTGTGACTATAATTCCTTATCACTTTTAGATTATAATTTAAAAAACAATATAGCGATAGCGAACAGGGGTAAGGATCCCACTTTTCAAAATGCGATGAGGCAGGAGGTTATTGACCTAACTCTGACTACGTACAATGTACAGGACATGATCATGAACTAGAGAGTTTCAAAAGAAACCTCGTTTTCGAACCATAAACATATTGTCTTTGAGATAAAGTCTAGGTTAGTACAAAAAATTTGGTATAGATCCCCGAAGGCCACAGACTGGGGGCAAAGTAAAGATCTTCCAGGTTACCAATAAGTACAAACATAGATATGGACGCAGCTGTTAATAATTTGACAACTGACATTCTAGATACCTATGAAGACAACAGTCCACTAGAAAGCAAGAGCACCGACAGGAAGGTCAGATGGTGGAATAGAACACTTGAAGAAGCTAGGCAGGAATTTAATAAGGCTAAAGGTAGTGGTGACTTTATACGCTATAGAACTACCCTTACTAAATATAACAGGGAAATAAGGAAATCGGAGAGATTATCCTGGAAAACCTTCTGCGAGGCATTGAAGGATATGCCGAAAACGACAAGGATTCAAAGGGCTTTATCTTCAAACAAGAACCAGAATATAGGTACTTTCAAGATAGATGACTCACACCAAACTATATCCATTAGGAAAACTCTGGAGCTTCTACTTAGAATGCACTTCCCAGGATGTAGTTTTGGAATGGAGGAATCAACGGGAGATATCGAGATTAGAAATAAGAACAACAATATCAGTTCGTTAGTTAAACGAATCATAATATATGAAAGTGTAAAATGGAATATAAACTCATTTAGACCATATAAATCACCTGGACCAGATGGTATTTTTCCAGCCCCACTAATAAATGGTCCGGAATCGCTTAAAAGAAAATTGGTTCATATCTTCAGGGCCAATATTGCATTCAGTTATATTCCAACTAAATGGACAAAGGTGAAGGGTGTATTCCTTCCCAAGGGAGGAAATAAACTTGCTGATCATCCGAAATCATATAGACCAATCAGTCTTTCATCCTTCATGCTGAAGACAATGGAGAAGATGATTGATCTCTATATTTGCAATTAAGTTCTGAAAATTGGACCGCTACATAATCTTCAATTTGCCTACCAAAAATGTAAATCAACGATAACAGCTGTCCACAAATTAACTTCAATGATTGAAAAAACACTGGAGTTAAAGGGTGTAGCCTTATGTTCCTTTATGGACATATAAGGCGCTTTTGACAATGCCAGCTTTCAATGTATGGAAGGAGCGCTGCTCAGATTCGATTTGGATCCAATTGTGACAGGGTGGATAAAAAAGTTGCTCTCTAGGAGACGAATAGTGGCTAATCTTGGAGATGAGGAGAGAAGGATTAGCATTATAAAAGGATGCCCTCAGTGAGGTGCACTTTCCCCATTGCTGTGGTCAGTCTTGGTGGATGACCTCATTGTAAAACTAAGCGATAATGGTTTTACCGCTGTGGGTTATGCAGATGACAACACAGTGTTTGTAGGTGGAACACATGACCAGACAATTGGGGAACAAATGCAAGCAGCACTAACGCTTACATGGGAATAGTGCGAAGACGAGGGACTCCATAAATCCCAATAAAACCACAATTATTCCGTTAACTAGTAGAAGGAATCTTTATATTCCATCACTTCATATAAGGAACACGGAGGTTCAACTCAAGAAGGAGGCTAAAATATCTGGGTATATTACTTGATAGAACACTCACCTGGAACCCTCATCTAGATTCGCTAACAAATAATGCTATGAAGTCAATATGGGCGAACAAACAACTCCTAGGCAGATCGTGGGGTCTAAACCCTAAAATGTCGTTTTGGATATATAAACATATAATCCTTCCGGGTATTTTATATGGCTCAGTTGTATGTTGACAGAAGACAAACCAGACTAGAGCCTGTTTAAATTTATCCAAAATACAGCTTTAGAGGTTATCCTAAATCACACTCCGCTGCACTTATCAATCCAAGGAGAAGCTTTTAAACAAGCTATTGACCTTCAAAAACTATAAAAATTTAAGGAAAAGTGTCAAATATATGACTTTATGTAGTGATCCTGTTTGGAACTTAAAAAGAACTACACTGTTCATATCCCGAGCAGATTCGATTGGGAATCTGCATGATGATGCCCAGAAGTGGTACACTCATGAGCGGGGGACGAAGGTGCAAACTCCACATCACCCTATGTAATAAATCCATAATATTTACAGCTGAACTATATGCACTCAATGCAGCTACTACTACACTAATGGAAAGAAACCTGACAAGGACGAAGATAAATCTTATGCCAGATAGCCAGGCTGTTCTAAAAGCACCGAACAAATCGGTATACCACCATAAATTCGTGCTCGAAAACCATTAAGCCCTAAATAAACTAGCTGAACTTAATAAAGTGACGCTTATATGGGTACCAGGTTACAAAAGGTGTGAAGGAAATGAGAAAGCCGACGAACAGGCAAGACAAATTGGTCCATTCATTGGTCCAAACCCTAAATTCGGCTTCACCAGAAAAGACATAACCGAGAAAATCGACAGATGGATTAAAGAAGAATCAGTGGAGTATTGGAATGGACAAGTACTACTTCAACACTCAAAAAAATTCTTGCATCGAAGAGAAAAAAGGAGCAGGGACGCCCTAATATTGAACAGATCCAGTCTATACAAAATGCATCTGGCTGAAAATAAAACGTGGAGATACTACCTGGAGGATGATGAAACCATGCAACATATATTGGCAAAATGTCCATCGTTTGCATATCTAAGGCACAAACTTTTTGGCGAATCTGAAGGATATCATCAAGTTCCTAAACGCTGGAATAGACTAATAAAATAGGAGAGTACAAGAATCTGAAAGAGGGTGCACAATAGATCTACTTGGTCGCATTGCAAGAGGAAATAACCCTCAACCTGACAACATCGTAAATCGTAAATAATTCCTTATCAACGGAGGTATTTATATTTTAAATTTTGTATATATAAACGAAGGTATATACATTTTATTTTTTGTATATATAAACTAGGGCTGCGGAGTCGATGATCAAAACTCCGAATCTTCAATATAACAGGTTTTGCACAATATATTTTTTAGTTTGACTAGTAGTTGTAGTTGTATATCTCTGAATATCATTATGTATAAATACAAGTAAAGAAAATATATAAACTTTAAGGTTTGTTAATAAATTAAATTATTATTCAAATTCCAATATTATTTATTTATAAATAAATAAACAAAGTAAAAAGGTTATACATATACATATTCATTTCAGTTCGAATCCAATTCTCTTTACGAACGGTCGTGTAAATATTTAAAGCGCTTAGAGTACAACTATTTAAAATTAAAAACAAGTGTATATTTTTGTTTTTGCAATTGCCTATTCCTTATCTCATTTGAACTCACGTGGTAGTCAATTCAGCTTAAAACAGGAATAAAAATTTAGCGATGGCCCGAGGGGCCAAATCTTCATCAAAAAGAAAGCTCCTTGCGAACAAGTAGATGACAAAACTTCCTCCGGGTTTTATTAACCCGAACATCGCGTCAACTTCAAGCAACAGATTTAGCCTGCTTGCTGGATTCAATTATATGGACGTAACTTCTGTATCAAATATTAACGATGTTAAACAACAAAACCTCCACCTATTGTTGTAGAAGCTAACGCCTCATTTACAGAAATACAAAAACTACTTGGCAAAGATTGTATTTTCAAACGTACTTCAAATGGTATCAAAATTTTTGCTTCAAGTGAGGAATTGTACGAATGCTACAAGCAAATTCTTAAAAAGAGTAAGATGGAGTTTCATTCATATGGCTCCAAAGATAATAGACTATACACAACCATTTTACATGGCTTACCCCGCATAAAAACTGAGGACTTCACAGAAGAGCTAAAAAACTACAACCTATCCCCTTTTTCCGTGGCTGAAATAGTCACCAAATTCAGTTCGAACAACAATGCAGTTTACAAAGTTCAATTTGTTCGTAAAAATTTTAGTCCAACTGGCTTAAAAACGCAAGAATAATATTATAATTTCTTGGAAAAAATACAAATCTAGATCCAGGAACAAACCAACTCAATGCTGGAACTGCTTATTGTATGGAAATGGCGGTGAACATTGTCATCGAAGTGCTGCGTGTATGATATGTGCAGAACAACATCATACAAGTGTGTGTCCCTTTAACACAAATGAAAAAAGACCATCTGTTTTTACATGTTTTAATTGCAAAAAAACATGGAAAAGAGAGAACTGATCATTCTGCAAACGACATCAACTGTCCGTTACGTTCTCTCAATTTGGAAACTAGAACAAGAGTAACTTCTAAAAGTCAGAACAATAGCAGACAACAACAACAAAATAACTCATTTCAATTAAAGGTAGGATATTTCCCTAATTTAAGAAACAACAACTCAAATTTTAATAATAACATCAATAATAACACAATAAATAACAGCAAAGCCACATATGCTAACCAGCTGAGAACAAACAACGATTTATTTATCATCGATGAGCTTTTTGATATTTTCACTAGAGCTATGGATGATTTGCATAGGTGCACTTCAAAAGTACAACAAATCAGAGTTGTAATGTCTATTGTGAAATACGCTCATGGATTATACTAATTTAAATGAATTCAAAATGCTTCACTTGAATGCTAATGGCATTTCAAACTTTTCTAAATTAAAACAATTTGAGATACTAATTGAACGAGAAAATATTAAAATAGCGTCTTTGAATGAAACATTTTTTTCGGAAAATCATAGATCCTATTTTAAAAAAAAATATTATTTATATAGAAGTGACAGAACAAATGCAAGAGGAGGATGACTAGCTCTGTTAATTCATAAATCTGTCGCACATAAAAACCTCTTTATATCAAACACCTCATCAATTGAAAACATCTCAATTGAAGTTATTATAAATAATAGACCTATTGTTGTATCTTCGTTATATTCACCAAGATATACCCATAAATTCTGCGCTGATATCTTGAACCTAACACCTTCCACCAAAGAATATATAGTTTTTGGTGACCTTAATGCCAAACATTGTTCTTGGAATTGCCGTTAAATAATACTGCAGATATCGCACTCAACAACATACAGCAATCAAGCAATTTTTTCATTCACTATCCAAATAGTCCTACCCTATTCCCCCATCAACGCAATCACGAAGCATCCACAGTCGATATTATCTTAAGCAATAGACGTAAAAACAATGGATTACGAAATATCATCAGACCATCGCCCCATTATATGTACACTTAAAAGATCAATGGCCTTGCAGGTTACCTCAGGTAATCCAAAAATTTATAAATGTAGTTTTCGAAGCAAGGGATGTGTCTACACCTAAGATAACTCAGCAAAATAATTACACATTACCAGAAAGTACTGTGAAATATATTAAACTAAGAAGCTTTAAAAGAAAAAGCCAACGATCTTCAAATATAGCCGAGCAAACTTTTTATAATCAATGTACTAAGTTTCTAATTGACATGATTAATAAAAGTATTAATTCGGAGCGCAAAAAGAAATGGTGTCAATTATTATCCAATTTAAAACCAGGTGATAAATCATTCTGGAAAATAAGCACGAACTTGCGAGGAAAAGGAAAAAATCAAATCTCTCACTTTAAAATTGGAAATACAAAAATAACATCTGATAAGTGCAAGGCTGAAGTCCTGACAAATACATTTGTCCAAGCAAATAACCTCACTTCGAACTACAACCAGGAATCATATATAAATGAGGATGTGCAAAATGAAATTTTTTCATCATAAACTGACTAACCAAGAGTGGCGGTTGTCAGAATGTTCATGTGAACATTGAACATATTTATGAACAAGAGTGGCAGAACTCAAAATGTTCATGAAGAAGAAGAGTTGCGATGAGCAGCCATTTTGAGGGTTACCAAAGAAGTGTTTAAAAACAGAATAAAGGAAAAATGTAGTAGGAGAAAATATGAAACTGGAATTGTTAAAAAAGAGCTATATATTATATATTATAATTTGTAATAAAAAAAATATATGATTCCTGCCTGTACATTAAACGTATTTAATAAAGTGTAGTGCAAAACGCAAAAAAAATTTTAATAAAAAATTGAATTAAAATGAAACAATAAGTTTGGTGGGGTTTCTAAAAATAGATGGATAAATTGATTGCCTTGCGAAAATTTTATTTTATTTAGTTGATTGCTTTCTTTCAAAATAAGAGTTAATTTAAAGAAGAAGAAACATTTATTAAAAACGTAATGTATGGTGGTTGGTGATAGAAATGAGTGGAGAAATGTGTTGAAAGATGTTAAATAAATGGTCTTGTTAAAAAGGTAAACAAATTTATAAATTATTTTTTCTTAATACTATAAAAATATGCAAAAAAAACAAACAATGTGTTTTTTATCTTTGCAAAAAATTTAATAATGTTCAACAATTTACGATAATTTTGTATATCCTGTCAACTTGGAAAATATTAAGATTTCTTAAGGTTCGGTCACATTAGGCAAACGTTTGCTCAAATAAGCGTAACCACTAAATAATGTATAATTTTCCTTGTATAATTTTCATTAAGTTATACAATATATGATATAGAATATAGTTAAATATATTAAATATTACTAATATAATAAAACATAACTTAATTTTATCTTTTATATATCATGTAAGATTGAATAAAACTTTCATAAAATTAGGGGTTACGTTTATTTGGTCAAATATTTGCGTAGGCTGAACGCACCTTTAGTTTTACATCGCAGAGTTTGAAATTGGTTTTGTCTTTTTCAGATATCGTTGAATTCTAATCAGAATTGATGTTTAAATAATTTATAAAAAAAGTGTTGTTCATAGAAATGAGTAAATTGATATGAGTGTTTAAAAAGATTTTAAGTAAAAGCTATTTTTCGTATTAAAGTATGAAAATGAATCTTTCCATAATATAAAAATATAAAAATTTTTTGCTATTTTTTCTATCCTGCACAACTCCGAATTTGATAAGATTTTGTGTTTTCATTAGAAAATAGTTTAATTCGCAAAGTTTAGATTTTTCCTTTTTTTATACATTAGAAACTTTTAAAAAAAATTCTAAATTTGCAAATTGATTTTTAATAATTTCGCGTTAGGTCCTAAAATTATTTTTTTTTCTTGCGAAATCACTCTTTGCTGTGTTCTCTAACGAAAGATAACAAATTTGTTAAAAAAAAAAATCATTTAACAACAATATAGGCGAAAAAAAATTTTTTTAAGCATGCCAAATCAATGGAAACTTCTGTACCAGAGTTGATTAAAACAACAAAAATAGAAGATGGTAATAAATAAAATGTTTAAAATCTCAACCGTTATTTAAATATTTAAAGTTTCTGGCATTTGAACTGTTTTTTAAATACAATTGTATTTTTCAATGTTTATACCCTATACGACTATGTGGTTTGGGTATAATGACTTTGTGCTGCTGTTTGTAACAACCAAAAATATTTGACCCATCTTTAATTATACCAATCGAATCAGAATCACTTTCTGAGTTGATTTAACAATGTCCGTCCGTCCGTCCGTCTGTGTGTCCATGTAAACCTTGTAATCAAACTGCAGGTCGCAAATATTAATATATATTTTGATGAAATTTGGTATGTAAACTTTTATCGGCCATGGGATGAACGCTATTGAAATTGGTGAGAATCGGTCCATGTTCAGACCTAGCCCCCATACAAATTACCCCTATGAAATCGACATAAATTGCCATAAGATCCAAATTGTCATATAGATCTTACTCAAATTGGGTTTTGTATGCGTTCATTACGTCCATTAATCAGTAGTCCAAAAATGATCCCTTTGGTCCCATATAGAGCTGATTCCCGATCTTCACTTAAATCTATTAAAAAACAAAAATATTGCACTGATTCTTCTCAGATTTTGTTTGTATATATTTTTGCAAAATACAAGAGACTTTACCAAACATGATCAGGATCGGTCCATTTTTGGACCTAGTCCCCATATAGATATAGCATCCGATATGAACTTTTTCATATCTGCAGCCAACAAAATTAATAAAAATCCCACTCAGATTTGGTTTTTGCTTATTTTCTATGTCCAGTTAGTTGGGCCTAAGAGATAGGGTTTCTAAACGCATGGTATAGGGTATCGTATAGTCGGTCTAGACCGACTATAATTTTCTTACTTGTTTATCTTATAATTATTTACTAGTGTATCCCAGCACTCGAAATTCGAGTGCAAATTCTAGGAAATATTATTTTTTTCATTAAAATTTTGTCTTCCAATGTTTTTTTAATCTATATATGTGACACGGAAAGAAAATAAGTTTTGGAGAAAAACGACTTTGAAGTTAACAAGTTGGTTTTGAATATTGAATATTTAAATGAGACTAAAGGTATGTTAATCAATTTTACCAATTCACGATTCAACACAGAGCGTCGGATATATAATTTAAATCATTCGCATTAACAGGGTGCAACGGTGGAAGCGGTGGCAGCGGCATGCCCACAGAAAAAAGATGAGGTGGAAGTGGCATGCCCGCCAAATGAAGTTAAAATGGTAAAGAACCCTGTCCTTAATCGCCATAATTCGATAAAAGGTGAAGCCATGAACGACTTCGACGTGTGCGGGGTCACCGTAGCTTCGAAACTTCGGCAGATGACTATTGAACGGAGCCGAATAGTGGAAAGGAAGATATATGAGCTGCTGTTCAAGGCTTTAGATGAAAATTGCATAATATAATTTTTTTTTTCATTTTTTAAATTTTTTTATTTAAATTTATATTTAAGTTCCTGAATTGTTTTTTTTTTTTTTTATTATTATTATTTTAATTTTTTTATTTATAGTTTCTGAATTGTTTTTTTTAAATTTTTTTATTTCCTTATTTTTTGAATTTTTAGGTTTTCATTTAAAATTTACTTTAAGTTTTTTTTTATAAAAATAAAATTTTTGAAAAAATTATATATTTGTGTTTCCTTATTTGCTTTCAATTTCACATATTTTTTCAACCATGTTTGAAAAATTTCATTCCACATAAAACAAATGTGTTATGAAATTTTTCAAATTAACTTTACTTGATGAAATTGCAAATATTAAAAAGTTGAAACTTTTCTACTATTTGCCTTTTACAATTTGTTTTGTTTTCTTATATTAACTACGTGTGTGTGTTTGTTGTTTCTTATTGTGTGCCAATGTGTGTATACCCAGTCAGCATTTCATATCTAGTCGCATTTCAATATCTAGTCATAAAACCAAGATTCTTCATAAAACCGTGTCATAATTTCATTAAATGCTAACTGGGTTTTTATGTTCTTGCTGCATAACAATGTCTGCGTTTTGTCAAGTGAAGAATATGTTTTTTTTTTTGAATGATCTTGCTTATTAGCAATGTGAACATATTTTATGTTGATAAAATTTTGAATATTCTGAGATCTGCCACTCTTGCTATGATAAACAAATTACATTTTGCACATCCTCATTTATATATGATTCTTGGTTGTAGTCTAAAATCTCCATCATTTCTCAGCTCATACGGTTGCACGTCTCTCACATAATTAAGTTGTTCGCTAGATATTCTGGCGCCATTCCCATTTTCATCTTTTGTATAAAAAGTATAGTATTTATTTCAATCGTTGATTTATTTTCAACCACTTAAGGATATTTAACGTTACTCAATTGGAGTATAAATGTTGCATTTCAAAATTGTTCTAATTGCTTTATTTTGTAATTTTTGAAGTCTATCGATTTGTGTTTTTGTACAACATGTATAAAAAATTGTTGAACCATATTCAAAATGTGGTTTTATAATCGTATTGTATATATTAATTGCCGTTATTGTTGATATTTTATTTCTAATTCTTTTAAAAATCCCAGTTTTTTTTACCAATTTTTCTACAAATATAGTCCATGTGTTCTTTAAATTTAAGTTCTTTATCAATTATAAAACCAAGGTATTTTATTTGTTCCACTTTTTCAATCATCTCATTATTAATTATAAAGTTTCTGTTACTAGTCATATTTATTTCTATAATTTTCGTTTTTGTTTCATTTAATTTTAACTTGTTCATATTTAACCAAATAATTGTATATTTATGTCCTGCCTCATATTATTTTGACATTGTTCTTTACTATCTCCTTCCGTAAATATCAGAGTATCATCCGCATATAAAATTATTTCAGTTTTTGTCAAAATGTTCGGCATATCATTTATGTAAATGCTAAATAACAGAGCACCTAATATTGATCCTTGTGGAACACCGAATTCATTTTCAATTGAACTAGATTGTACACCATTAACTGTTGTTATTTGTTTTCTATTTGTTAAGTAAGATTTAAACCATTTCAGTTCTATATTCTGTATTCCGTATATACGAAGTTTTTTAACATTATTTTTCGATCAATTGTTTCAAACGCTCTTTTAAAGTCTATGAAAATTGCCATAATTTTTCTGTTTTTTTCTATTTTTTTCCAGCGATTAATAACATAATTTACTGCAGTTTCACATGAAAACTTTTTTCTGTAGCCAGATTGATATTTTGATAATATAGATTTTTTTCTCAATGTAATTTTCTAATTGATCGTTCACAACCTTTTCCAGTATTTTTTCGCACGTTTTTAAAGTATTTATAGGACGAAACTCTTCAAATTTGTTTGTATTTGTCACTTTTTCAAAAGGTATTACCATTGTTTCTTTCCAGCTTTCGGGGAATTCTCCATTTTTCAGTGATTTATTTATAATATTTAACAAGATATTTCCCGTAATGTTCCAATTGTCAATAATTATTTTATTTGATATTTTTGTAAAATCTGGCTTATTGTTAAGTTGCTTTATTCAGCCCAATTACTAATATTCTTAAGGAATTTCTTTCTCACAGAAAATACTTTTCTCGAGAAAAAAATCCTCCTATTATGAATTCCGCGTGAACAAAAAAATGAATAAGTGGCATCATCGAATTTCAAAGCCAGTTGTTTTGCTTATTGACAATTAATTTTCTGATTTTTTGTGTGTGCAGACGAAAATAAATTTATTTTAAAGAAAAATTTAATAACAAAATGAATAGCTTAGCTATGATGCGAACACTTGTGGAGGAAATTGGTGTAGAATAACAACAACGAAATAGCTAAAGAATTGCTAGAAGTCAATTGCGGGCTGAATCTATGGAAAACGCAATCAATGCCTGAATAGGTTTCATTATAGTTAACAAAAGTTGAAGTTGGGCTTTATTTGTGATATTCAACCTACAAGAACAATAAAATATAAATTTTTTTAATTAAATTTTGTTTTATCAAAATACTTCTTGCATTTTAATATAAACTCCCGTCTGTTTTGCAAGGGAAATTTTTTGAGGGAAAAAACCAAATTCAAGTGCATTGAGAATAACTACTTTTTTCCCATCAACTTTTTTTCCGAAGGAATTTTTATTTATAATAGGGGAAAAGGGAGAAGTTAGATATTTCATGCGGAATTTCTGTTTAGAATTGGGCTGATTATGTTTTTAAGTTCTATTATTGTTATTGCACGGAATTTGAAATTATGACTAGTATTATTAATGATGTTTACGTATTGCACTTCTTCGATTGAGTTTCTTATTGTCTTTATATTACTTACAAAATAATTATTAATTTGACTAGCTATTTTATAATTTTCCTTATATTCTATTTGGTTAAATATCACAGATCTTATCACCGATTGTTTCTTTTTTTATTACTAAAGCTTTTATCTCTTTCCACATTTGCTTTGGTCTTTGGCATCGTTTATTTTATTATTTATATAATTTTCGCATTTTCAATTTTTACTTTATATAGGTTTCTAACCGATCTTTACCTTGCCCATGCTTCATCTGTGTTTTCGAACCTTGCGATTTGTTGTTTTAAAATTTTATCTCTTTTTAATAAACATAGTTCATTGTTAAACCATTTATTCACATTGTTTGATTTAGTTATTATTCTTTTTATTGTACATTTGTTTACCACCTCGTCGAAACTTTTATCTAACATTAATGCGTTTTCATTGACATCGCTGGTTTCCTTATATTATTGCACTCAGATTTTTATTAAAGTTACTTTTATTGTATTTAAATATTTTATGGGTTTCTATTGTATCTTTTTGATAATTGTTTCCACATCCAATATTTATGTATAGAGACTCATGATCGGCTATGTTATTGTTATTAATTTCTACTGTTACTTTATGGCTATTTGCCATCACATAATCAATTAATGTATTAGTATCACTTGTTATACGTGTAAAATTATTAACGATTTGTTTCAAACCATGATCATTTAAATTGCCTTCTATTTTGTTTTTATAAAAAAATATTATTCATCCAATCTATGTTAAAGTCTCCACTAATTATAATATCACAGCTGCTTTCACATATTATTTCTAAGATATTTTCAAATATTTCGCAAAATTCCGATTTCTTACAACTTGGTGATCATCCGAATATTATCATATTCAGCCGAGCAAACCAAAATCCAGTATTTATAATCTACAATTATTTCTATTATTTTATTAACCTTCCATGCTTTTCTGTAGTAAATTATAACGCCTCCTGTTCTCGTAGAATTGGATAAAGATACGATGTGTTCAAAGTCTTGTAGCATAATTTCATTTTCATCATTATTATTCGTTAATATAATGAAACTAAAAAAAACAAATAGTGTAAATTTACATTTTGTTATACATAGTCCCATATTCGGGTGCTCAAGTATATTACATATATATATTAATAAAATATTTAATTTTTTTTTTAATTGTTAATGGTCTTTACACAACTTAGCCAGTTCGAATCTAATTCTCTTTACGAACGGTCGTGTAAATAATTAAAGCGCTTAGAATACAACTATTTAAAATTAATAACAAGTGTATATTTTTGTTTTTGCAATTGCCTGTTCTTGATCTCATTTGAACTCATGTGGTAATCAATTAAGCTTAAAACAGAAATAAAAAATCTAGCGATGGCCCGAGGGGCCAAATCTTCATCAAAAAGAAAGCTCCTTGCCAACAAGAAGATGACAAAACTTCCTCCGGGTTTTAACCCGAATATCGCGTCAACTTCAAGCAACAGATTTAGCCTTCTTGCTGGCCTTAATGATATGGACGTAACTCCTGTATCAAATATTAACGAGGTTAAACAACACAAACCTCCACCTATTGTTGTTGAAGCTAACGCCTCATTTACAGAAATACAAACACTACTTCGTAAAGATTGTATTTTCAAACGAACTTCAATTGGTACTAAAATTTTGCTCCAAGTAAAGAATTGTACGAATGCTATAAGCAAATTCTTAAAGAGAGTAAGTTGGAGTTTCACTCATATGGCTCCAAAGATAATAGGTTATACACCACTTTTTTACACGGTTTACCCCGCATAAAAACTGAGGACATTACCGTAGAGCTAAAAAACTACAACCCGTCCCCTTCTTCCGTATCTGAAATAGTCACCAAATTCAGTTCGAACAACAATGCAGTTTACAAAGTTCAATTTGTTCGTAAAAATTTTAACCCAACTGCCTTAAGAAACGTAAGAACAATTTCAAATATTATAATTTCCTGGAAAAAATACAAATCTAAATCCAGGAACAAACCAACTCAATGCTGGAACTGCTTAATGTATGGCCATGGCGGTGAACATTGTCATCGTAGTGCTGCGTGTATGACATGTGCAGAACATCATCATATAAGTGTGTGTCCCTTTAACACAAATGAAAAAGACCAGCTGTTTTTACATGCTTTAATTGCAAAAAACATGGAAAATAGAGAACTGATCACTCTGCAAACGACATTAATTGTCCGTTACGTTCTCTCTATTTGGAAACTAGAACAAGAGTAACTTCTAAAAGTCAGAACAATAGCAGACAACAACAACAAAATAACTCATTTCAATTAAAGGTAGGAGATTTCCCTAATTTAAGAAACAACAACTCAAATTGTAATAATAACATCAATAATAACACAATAAATAACAGCAAAGCCACATATGCTAACCAGCTGAGAACAAACAACGATTTATTTATCATCGATGAGCTCTTTGATATTTTCACTACAGCTATGGATGATTTGCATAGGTGCACTTCAAAAGTACAACAAATCAAAGTTGTAATGTCTATGGTGAAATACGCTCATGGATTATACTAATTTAAACGAATTCAAAATGCTTCACTTGAATGCTAATGGCATTTCAAACTTTTCTAAATTGAAACAATTTGAGATACTAATTGAACGAGAAATTATTAAAATAGCGTCTTTGAATGAAACATTTTTTTCAGCAAATCATATACCCTATTTTAAAAATAATTATTTATATAGAAGCGACAGAACAGATGCAAGAGGAGGAGGAGTAGCTCTGTTAATTCGTAAATCTGTAGCACACAATAACCTCTTTATATCAAACACCTCATCAATCGAAAACATCTCAATTGAAGTTATTATAAATAATAGAACTATTGTTGTATCTTCATTATATTCACCAAGATATACCCATAGCTTCCACCAAAGAATATATAGTTTTTGGTGACCTAAATGCCAAATATTATTCTTGGAATTGCCGTTCAAATAATAATGCAGGAATTGCACTCAACATCCTACAGCAATCAAGCAATTTTTTCATTCACTATCCTAATAGTCCAACCCTATTCCCCCATCAACACAATCGCGAAGCATCCACAGTCGATATTATTTTAAGCAATTCCGCTTTAAATATAGACGTAAAAATAATGGATTACGAAATACCGTCAGACCATCGCCCCATTATATGTACACTTAAACGATCAATGGCTTTGCCGGTTGACCTCAATTATTATGATTATAGTGCAACCAACTGGAACATTTTTATGAATTTTTTGGACGATAAAATCACGTTATATTCGGATATATACAATACCAAGGTAGTTATTGATCAGGAAATCCAAAAACTTATAAATGTAGTTTTCGAAGCAAGGGATGTGTCCACACCTAAAATAACCCAACAAAATAATTACACATTACCAGAAAGTACTGTGAAATAATTTAAACTAAGAAGAAGCTTTAAAAGAAAAAGCCAACGATCTTCAAATATAGCCGAGCAAACTTTTTATAATCAATGTACTAAGTTTCTTAGTAACATGATTGATAAAAGTATTATTTCGGAGCGCAATAAGAAATGGTGTCAATTATTATCCAATGTAAAACCAGGTGACAAATCATTCTGGAAAATAAGCAGAAACTTGCGAGGAAATGGAAAAAATCAAATCTCTCACTTTAAAATTGGAAATACAAAAATATCATCTGATAAGGGCAAGGCTGAAATCCTGGCAAATACATTTGTCCAAGCAAATAACCTCACTTCGAACTACAACCACTCAGCGGATACATTAATAAATACAACAGTAAATAATTTTAAAAAGGAAAATCCTAGTTCTGAATCAGCTATTTATACATCTCTTGAAGAAGTAATGAATATTGTCTCATCAATAAAACCCTCAAAATCCCCTGGTTTTGACAATGTTCCGAACCTGCTCTTAAAGAAACTACCACTCAAAGCTCTAAAATTACTGGCTATAATATTTAACAGCTGCATCAAACTCAACTATTTCCCAAACCATTTCAAAAATGCTAAGGTTATAGCCATAAACAAACCTAGTAAGCCAAAAAATAACCCAAACAGCTACAGACCTATTAGTCTATTAAGTAACTTAGGTAAAATATTTGAAAAAATACTACATTCTCGTCTTAGTGAATTTGTAACGACCAACTCTATTGTTGCTAAAGAACAATTTGGATTTAAAAAAGTGCATAGCACTACGCACCAAATAAACAGAATTAAAAATCAAATAATCACAAATAAAAACAAACGTTCACGGGTCTAATATTGTTAGATATTGAAAAAGCGTTTGACACCGCTTGGCATAATGGCCTAGTATTTAAACTTCCGATTTCATAGTCCCGAAGAATATGAAAATTGCTTATTACGCAGATGATACTGCGTTAATTTCTTCAAACAAACTTACAAGCGCACTCCTGAAGAAAATGGAAAAGGGACTTGTAAATTGCACTAAATATTTTCACAAATGGAAAATCAAAATTAATCCAAACAAGACCCAAGCAATAATTTTTCCATTCAACAAATCTCCCAAAAGACTGCCAAGACGTCATCTTCTTATTGGAAATAATACCATAAATGTACTTAACGAGGTCAAATATCTCGGAGTTGTCTTGGACAAAAAGCTTACATTTAAACAACATATTATGACTACGTGTCAAAAAGCTATAAAATCATTTAAAGCATTATGGCCACTACTAAATAGAAGGTCATTTCTAAACCCCAAAAACAAAAATCTACTCTTCAAAAGTGTTATAAAACCGATATTAACATACGCGTGTCCTATTTGGAGTGACGCTGCCAACTGCCACCTAAAACGCTTACAAATTATACAAAACAAATGTCTTAAAATGATAAATAAAAAGCCCTGGAGGTATCCTACAAATCTTCTTCATGAAGAAACAGGTTATGAAAAAATTATCGATTTCATAACAAGGATTAATAACAATTACTTTGCCAAAATTGAAAATTCCTCTTACCCACTGATAAGAGAATGTAGAGAAATAACGTAAAATTAAAAAGAAATCACCAAATTGAAAATTATATGCTTATAGAGGTCTATTATTTCAAATAAACCTCCTATAAGCACATAAATATTTTTCAGATAGTATTTGAATTTATTAAATCATATAAAGGTTTTTTTCCTCCCATTTTCCTTTAAATATCAAAAAAAAATAATATAAAAACTATTTAATATCTTTAGATCCTATGTATTATTTGTTGCAATATCTATATGTAAAGATAAGATCTCATATGTAAATATCAAAATTTGTTAATATATGTAAATAAAGGAAGAATAATTAATTGAATTGAAATACACAACTTAAGAGTATTTGTAGATAATATAAATGATATGTAATGAAAAAATTTAGAGAAAAAAAATTACTTTTATATTAGATAAGATAAAACTGTAGTCAAAGGATAAAAATGTTGAAAGTTATAAAACTATTCATTAAGCCACCAGTATTTTCTTTTGTTTAGATTTGGGATTATATTTTTATCTCGTAAGTAAATGCTAGTATCAAATCTGCAATTGTCATTTGTAAGTTGATTGGTATATACAGCTTCTATATCGGCTCGTCTGTATATGTGGTACAGTATAGGTATACCTGTTTCATTTTGTATATAACCTTTACTATCGAGGTATAAGAAGGCCTCAGGTGTTACATATCCACTTTGTAAAGTTGAATATATATATTCATCGCTGGCGTAATAAGGAGCCACAATTAAATTATTTTCATGGCATTTCAAGCATTTGTTAATATGATTTCTTATTAAGTGTATGATAAAATTATCAATTCTACTTATTTCTGCACCATAATATAGCTTTTTGTTTGATATATATTTGAGATAATTACTGTTTGAAGATCTATAGAGGGATGTACAGGCCCTCAAACATTTTCTTTCAAAGATTCAAAATGTTTCCATATAGGATGGCGATATGTTGAACCATATTTGGCAACCATATGTTAGGATAGGCCGTATTAATGACTGGTACAAAAGAATTTTAACCTTTGATTTAATGTGTTTTGAGAAAAATAACTTTTTATACATTACATAAAAAAGCATTTCTTGCTTTTATTATTTGGAAATTTATATGGTTATTGAAATACAAAAATTTATCCAGGTGAATACCTAAATATTTAACTATTTGTTTATTTGGAATGGTTATATATTGCATGGATTTTATACCAAAGGATTTCCAATTATTTATAATATTGTGATTGCATTTTCCTGTTGGGGGACGAAAAAGTATAGTTTCACATTTATTGGTGTTAATTTTCATTTGCCAATCACTAGCATATTCTTCAACAGTTTGAAAATAATTTTGTAATTTTCCATTAATATTCTCAATTTTGTTATCGGCATGATAAATAATAATATCATCAGCAAACGCAATAATATTGTCAATTTTGTTTAAGAGATCATAAATATACAAATTAAAAAGAATTGGCGATTGACCGTACCTTGTTGCAAACCATTTACTATTAAAAATTTCTTTGTACTAATTTTATTACAAATTAAAAATGATTTGTTATTTAGCATATTATGTAAGAGTATAATTAAATGAAGAGGGAATTTATACTTGAATAATTTGTATATTAAGCCAGGGATCCAAATACTCTCGAAAGCTTTTTCGAAGTCAATTAGACAAGCACCCGTGCATAACGATTTATTTAAATTCCAATGAACATTTGAAACAAGCATATGTATTGCATGGATTGTAGAGTGTTTGAATTTAAATCCAAATTATCTGTTATTAGTTAAATATTTCTTTTCGCAATATTTTATTATATTGTTATTAATGCAAATTTCGAAAATTTTACTAATGTTCGGCAGTAAACTTATTGCACGCAAGTTTTTAGGATTGCTACTGTCCTTATCTTTTTTTGGTAAAACAACTACTTTTGCAATTTTCCATGCACGAGGGAAGTACGAATTGTTGAGCATGTTATTGAAAAGGGTGTAATATTCAAAAATTATGTTTTCGGGAATGTTTCCTAATATGATATTTGTAATATTATCAATTCCAAATGACAATTTTTTTCTTAAGTTACTGAATATATAAGTTATTGTAGCTCTTGTTACAAAAACTTCCTCATTGAGAGATTCATTTAATCCATTGGCTTTATTGTTGTCACTAAAAGTGGTAATAGTTGATCCATTGCATTCATGCTCGATTTTCATTTGTAAAAATCTAGAGTAACAATTATTAACTTCAACATGTACTCTGTTTTCGGAATCAATTTCTTTAAATGAGTGTACAGATTCGAAGAACGCCCAATTAAATTTAAAATTTGATCATGATCTCTTACAACAAAATGATCGTTTTCTTTCTCTATTTCATCAGAATTAATACCAGCATTTCTTAGCAACATTTCTTCCTCTTTACAAATTTTCAACATATTAATATCCAATGACTGTGTCGTTCTAAATTGTTTCTTAGCTTCAGTAAACATAGATGATGTATTCTTGGGGTCAATACTTGTAAGTTTGTTTTTGAAATGTTTATTTGTAGCTATAACGAAGTTATCATTGATTAATTTCTTAATTAATTTTAATTTAGCTTTAAAATAAATTATTTCCATAGGCGTACGAAAATCTTCTAATCTGTTTTGTTTTTTAATAATAGTAAGAATTTTACTTTTCTCCATTTGTAATTTTTTTATGATTGGATTTATATATTTTTCAGTTGTGTCACATTTATAAAATTTGGGGACAGTTTTTTCTGTTATATTTATAATAAGTTCATTTAATTTGCACAAATAGAAATCGATTTCGGAATTTGTAAGATTCCTGTTATTTGGTACTGGTTCAATATTAATAAACTCATTAAGTATCTTATTTCTAAATTGTTTCCAATTAGTTTTTTTATAATTTAATTTAGAATCTGGAGGTTGTTTAAAAAAGGAAAGCGGGTGTTCATTTTTTTTATTTAGAATAAAAATTTGTAACGCATTATGGTCACTATCATAATCGATGGTTTTGAGGCAATTTAATGAGTTATTCTCTTTATGTATAGATAGACGAGAGTCCGCTAAACATAGGTCTAAAAATGAACCACAACGAGGGTATGAAGGTGTTACAGAAGCGTATAAGCTACACCTGAATCTAATTTCATTATCAGATAACCATTCGTTAAGAATGTTTCCTTTAGGATTATTGGAAGAGTTGTCCCAGTTAGAGTGTTTACAATTAAAATCTCCTGAGATTATATAAAAATTATTAGGATCTTGTAAGTTTAAAGATTCGAAAAGATGATTTAAGTCAGTTTTTAAATGGGCGTTGTTGTTGCCCGATGGATAGTATACTGATACAACATATAATGAATTGTTTCCTACAAGTGGTATTTTTACAATACATGTCTCAAAACATAAAGGAACTTTTAATGCTATTTGTGAAATCTTTATATTTAATTTCGGTTTTGATTAAAATTGCTATTCCACCTCCCCTTATAGAATCTGCCCTATCCTTTCGTATCACATTATAATGTTCAAAATTAACTTTGTGTTTGGGATTCAGTTTTGTTTCATTTAACAATACTAAGTCTGGATTACATATATTTATAAAATTACTTAAATCAGACCTTCTACTTAATTTTATTAAAGAATTTACATTTATTTCGATTATATTAAGTTTTTTTACAATAATTTGCTCCATTTTAATGAATTAAGCTTCTAACATCGAGAAAATTGTATCTATTCTAGATGTTTGTATTTGAAGTTGTTTATGTAAATTAATTACTTGGTTTGATAGATTTTTCATAGCATTATTTAGTTCTTCCAATACGTGTTGGATTGGGTTGATGTTATTTCCATTCTGAGGAGTGTTGTTCTTTAAAATATTAGCATATGTCATACTAGGGTTAACATTTGTTGAATTATTTGTTCTTGCTTGTGATAAGAATTGTTTTCTGGCACGTAGTCTTTGCTGAAGCTCTTTATATTTTTCGCAACCTATATGAAGCAGGATGTCCATATTTGTTGCATAATATGCAAAATAGTTTTTCTCTTTCATTTTCACATACCTTAACTTGGTCACATTTTCCAATCTCGTGTGTTTCATTGCATTTCACACATCTATGTGGCAAAAAACAGTTTGAAGCGCTGTGAAAAAAGCTTTGACAATTCCTACACTGAGGAATTTCTGGTTTTCTCAAGGCTTCCCATCGAACGCAACGATACATTAGTCCGCTAATTGATTTTAATTCCTTAATTTTGCTTTCCCCACTTATTTTTGCTAAATAAATTGGGAGATCATATCCAGCTTTTAAAGCATTTTTTGTAGTAAATTTATTTGCCTTTTCAAATTTTAAATTTTCGTTTTGGAATTTACTTAGTTCCTCAAAAATTTTATCAGGATCGGTATTCGCACTGAGGCCCTTTAAAAGATAGGTTTTTGTTTTTAAGTTTTTTGGCGTAAAGGTAAAAAATCGAGTTTTCGTTTTTTGTAAGTAAGCTTTTACTCTAATATAGTCATTCATTAAAGACATAAATAACGACAGATTTTTATTGTTGAATTCTTTTATTTTAAATTAATATATATTTAAACCGTTCTTTATGAAATCGATAAGTTCATTAGGTTCCACATCGTAGATATTTAGAGGTGGCACTTTTTTGTTATTATTTTTGTTTTTATTTGCTGAGTTTTCATTGTTTGCATTATTCGCTCTATTTGTAGAGACATTTGAAGAAGAGCTTTTAGAAGTTGTTGGTTGTTCATGCTCTTGCACATGTTTTTCAAATTTTGTTAAATGTTCTTCACTACAATCTTTGTCATTGTCTAGAATTGCATAATAGTTGTTTTTTTGTAGCTTAGACATTTTTTCACTTTGCGTATTGCTTTTTCTTTTTCGTGTATGCTCTATTTTATAATTTTGTTGTTTGAATGCACTATTTATGTTGTTAAAGTCATTTTTTGATTCTGAGTTTAGAGCATTAAGCTCACTCATTATTTTTAAGGTGTTGTTTTTTTGTAGAGTCTATTTCTCTTGCGAATGTGTGAGAAATATTTATATTTTCCGCTAAATGTCTGTCTATCATGACAGTCACGATCGAACTCCCGACAATATAATAAATTTCAAATTTTCTGATGCCGCAATTACTTCTATTTGACTAAAATTATTAATTAATCCTTGTACATTGGTATAAAGTGCACGTATATTTTTTGATTGTTACATTGCAAACCCCATTATTTTCATCTTTGTTCAATCTCACAAATTATTTCTTTTGGATATACATTTGTGTGTACACATTTGTTCTCACAAATTATTTCTTTTGGATATACATGCAAAACGACAGCATTTAATTGCTGATATACATGCAAAACGACAGCATTTAATTGCTGCAGTTAAATTCTATGTACAAGCATATACATACATTCCGGGACTTATGCAAATAATTTGTTTACGATTCAAAATAATGTGTTTAAGTCATTGCCCATTGTTGAAAGAAACAAATAATGTAAACAATATGAATCAGCAATAATTTAGTATTTGAGAACCAATTAAAAAGAGAAATATCATAACCATTGTCGTGTTAATTTCTTCATTTCACCGGCTAACCAAGTTTCAAGTGCTTGCGTTAACTTTCACATTATCTTGATGCATCACCTTGATAATAATCAATAACAATTAACAATTTTACATTATCCTGGTATATTAACTGGATAATAACAAATAACAAGTTAATCAGGCAAAACAGCCTGTCATTAACATTTTTGATGGCCCCGACGTGATAGACGTTTTGAGTTTCCCCCCACCAGTGGTAAGAAACTCTTAATACTCTAAATCATCGTTGCACACGCAGTCTATTCATCAGGCACTATACTAACATTGCTGTCCTAAATTCTGCAACTTTTCGCAAAATTGGCACTAGCAGATCTCACCAAAACTAACATTCTCCACGTTTACGTCAACAAGGTAACCTTCAGGCAATATCCTGATTCAAAACATAAGACAGCAGCTATCTAATCGTCACACCAGTCATCCTAAAAATGGCAAATGATCAAAAAGACTCGAATATGGCTTTGTATGATCAACTCATAGCGTCTCAAAGGACCACGGGTGAGTTCATTGAAGGCCTAATTCGCAACGTCAAAAAGGACTCAGCTTCCAGAAAGACAGTCCAGTACTATGAGGAACGACTCAGGAGATTAGATACGGCATGGTCTGATTTCGAAACCACCGACAGCAAAATACGTTGTCTCGAGAACATGCCTACAGACCACAAATACTTCACCGAGAAGTATTACGAAAAAATATCGGAACTTACTTTTAAATACCGAGATAATTTCGAAACAGCCATGATGGAAACCCCGAATTGGCCGGCAGTGGAAACAAATCAACACCATGCTGCCAATAAGCCCACTGCTCCTAGCAGGACAATATTGAACAACAGCGACACAAGAGCCCCCCTCTCCTCGATCAATTCTACAATGAGAAGACAAAATGTGATGATAGAATCACTGAAACGATTCCTCATCATGGATCCAACAGCAACAAATATGACTCTGAAGGCAAAACTGTGGGAGCAAATCCAAAATTTGCATTTCTCAATTTAGGAAAATAATCCTAATCCGCTTAGAGAAGGATATGACATGGATTCGTACACCAATCTGGAAAAATTAATCATCAAAAACTTTAAGATGTCATCAAATATTGCTCCAGAATGAAGAACCTAATATGAGCAAAACAGCGTGCTAGCACTGCCTAAAGTAACTATCCCACAATTCAATGGGTATTATGTCACATGGAGAACATTCTTTGATCTATTTTCTCAACTCGTCGACAAGCAGCAGATTCCTACGGTACAAAAAATGTGGTACCTTAAATCTAATGTCGGAGGAGAAGCGGGGAACCTGATAAGTCACCTTTCCGCTACAGCTGACAATTATGAAACAGCATGGAAAATGTTACAAGAGCGCTACAATAATGAGCGAGTTCTTGTCACAACACTAATTCAACAACTGCTTGATCAACCATCAGGCGGGTCATCAGTAGCAACCATCAAGCAGCTGCATGATGTCACACAGGAATGTTACATGCATTACAAAATATTGGCGTCGACGCAACCTCTTGGGACCCGATTTTGCTACATCTATTAGTTAAAAAATTGGATCGGGGAATACATGTTCTTTACGAGCAATCAGTAACAAATCCAAAGGACCTTCCTAAGATCACACATTTTTTGGAATTCCTGGAAACACACTTTCAATCAATGGAAGCTATGGGTCAGAAGGAAAAATCATCTTCAAAGGCATGTGCTTCTGCTATTTCATTCAACCGAAATAAAGAGACAAAAAGGACATTCATCCACTATTTCGGTGCCAAGGGTTTCAACATTTAACACCACAGGATCGACTGAAATTCATACAAAAACATAAATTATGCATCAATTGTTTAAAATCAGGCCATTCCACAAAGGATTGCACATCCAGGTCATGTACAAAATGCAATAAGAAACACAATTCGATGATACACCTTGAATCAACAAAATTTTTATCAAGGCAAGAATCATCTAACGAAAACAAAACATTATCGGCTGCCACAGCAATATTTACAAGAGATAAGGCAGATACCACCTCTTTGAGTACTTGTTTACCAGAAGAATCAGAAATCACCTCATTAGCTGCTGCCAATAAGCAATCATCGAATTCAATTTTTCTACTCAGCACAGCATTGGTAAAGGTTAAGAGCGAACATACAGAAGGTGAGTGCCGAGCTTTGCTAGACTCAGGATCTCAAGTAAATTTCGTCACTGAGCGCCTAGTAAAATGTCTTGGCATATCAATGCAGCCATCATCAGTAAACATCAGCGGAATTGGCGCAACAAACACCAGAATTCAACATCGGATAAATGTGGCATTACAATCTCGAATTAATGGTTTTTCAACTACACTCGAAGCACTTGTATTGCCTCACATCCTTGCGCCGCAACCATCACAATTTATCAACACTGATGACTGGTCACTACCCAAAAATCTAGTACTAGCTGCTCCAACCTTTAACCGTCCCGACAAAATCGACATACTATTGGCCGAACAACTTCAGCAACTGCTATCAATTGGACAAATTAAGTTATCTGAACAATTACCACTACTTCAAAACACAGTATTCGGGTGGGTTGTTTCAGGTAAAATTCAAGAAGAACACCGCTCAAAGGTAGCATGTGGAGTATGCACCGCCGATGAAAGTCTCGAGCTTTCCATAGCTCGCCTATGGGAGTTAGATGGAATTAAAGCCAATGACAAACCACTCTCCATGTTAGAAAGAAAATGTGAAAAACACTTCACGCAAAATACCTTCAAGAACCACGAAAATCGATTCGTAGTAAAGATACCATTTCATCAAAGCCCTGATGCTCTAGGTAACTCACATGGAATTGCTCTTAACAGATTTCTTTCGCTTGAGCGTCGACTGCAGAACAATCCTGAAATAAGAAGTGAATACATCAAGTATATGGATAAATATGAGGCACTGGGGCACATGACGAAGATATCATCAGATCCAATCCTCTCACCTAACTATTTATTTCCACATCACTGCGTGTTAAGGCCTGAGAGTTCCAGCACAAAACTGCCAGTAGTGTTCGATGCATCTGCCAAAACAACGTCTGGACACTCACTAAACGACCTCATGTACACGGGTCCGACAGTGCAAAGCGAACTATTCTCTATACTGCTAAGATTTCGATTTCCAAGATTTGTATTTACTACTGATGTCGAAAAAAAAATATATAGACAAGTCGTAATTTCCCCCGAAGATCGCAAATTTCAACTCATCATTTGGAGAAAAGATGCCAATAAACCCATAACATATTACCAGCTCAACACAGTTACATATGGAACAAGAGCTGCACCCCATTTAGCAACAAAATATCTACAGCAACTGGCGAAAAAGAACACTGTTCGTTACCCGCAGGCCTCGAAATTTCTTCAAGAGAATTTCTATGTGGACGATGGCCTGGGTGGCGCAGACAGCTTAGTGGCTACAATACAATTACAAGAACAGCTAACCCTGATCATGAAAGAAAGCGGTTTCAACTTACGAAAATGGTGTGCAAATCACCCACAACTGCTCCGACATATTCCACAAGGAGATCTAGAAGTAAATTTAGATTTTGAAAACACAAAAGCTGACTCAATAAAAACATTGAGACTCACATGGCTGTCGAAGGATGATAAACTCTGCGTTAAGGTTAACGTCGAAGTCGTCAAAAGGATTACGAAACGCAGCATCACGTCAGATCTTGCCAGAGTTTTCGACCCGTTAGGAATCCTTTCTCCAATAGTGGTAGCAGCCAAAATTCTCATTCAGAGTTTGCCAGACTTTTCGACCCGTTAGGAATCCTTTCTCCAATAGTGGTAGCAGCCAAAATTCTCATTCAGAGTTTGTGGGAACTAAAATTGGACTGGGATCAATCCTTGCCCGAAGAGCTGCACACAAAATGGCTCACATTCAACTCAGACCTGAACGCATTAAAAATACTGCAAATTTCAAGCCACATTTTTAAAGGAGAAGTCCCAGAAGCCACTCAATTACACATCTTTACTGACGCATCAGAGAAAGCATATGGAGCAGCAGCATATGTTCGATCAGTCTGTAAAAACGGAACGATCATAACACGATTGTTATGTGCCAAATCTCGAGTAGCACCACTCAAAAAACAAACAATGCACGACTGGAGCTATGTGCAGCAGTCCTCGGAGCGCAGTTAGCAGTTAAAATCACAGCCGATCTTCAATTCACAAGTCCAATATGGTTTTGGACTGATTCAGAAGTAGTATTATCATGGATACACTCATCCTCAGCATAATTTAACACCTTTGTGGCAAATCGAATAGTCATCCAAGAAACAACACGAGCTGAACAATGGCGTCACGTCAGCTCAAAATATAATCCAGCAGACATTTTATCTCGGGGAATCTCACCGAAGGCATTGAAGGAATGTACCTTATGGTTCTGTGGACCACTATTCCTACATGGCAAAGAAACAGGTTGGCCCCCAAGATTCAATCCAAGTTCTTCTACTAACAACAATATAGAAAGAAAACGGAAGGCACCCAAATCACTTGTCGCAACAGTAGCAGAGCCTGATTTTATATACAAAATCAAACAAAAGAATTCTTTTCATCGCCTACAGCGAATTGTAGGATACGTTTTGCGCTTCATAAACCATAACAGGCGTAAAAGAGAGCACCGAGAGGCTCAAATGTCTTTAACGACGACGGAATTGGATTTATAACTAGTTCCAATCATCAAACAAATGCAAACGTCAGAATTTAAAGATGAAATTCAGCAGCTGAAGAGATACAATGAATTACGAGGAGCATGCAGTTTAAACAATCTTTCACCATTTTTGGACAAAGATGGCCTAATTCGTGTTGGCGGTCGACTAGACGCTTCATCATTGGCATATGACTCAAAACACCAGTTGCTCATCCCGTACAATGATCCCATTTCAAAAATAATATTTGAAATGACTCACAAAAGCAATACGCATTGTGGTGCACAAACGTTACTTGGAATTGTGCGACAACGTATTGGCCAATAAAAGGAAAAATTATGGCTCGAGCCATAATTCATCGTTGCACAGTATGCAGCAGAGCCAAACCAGTGCTATTCAACCAAGTAATTGGAAATTTGCCGAGTGACACCAGCACGACCATTCATAAACTCTGGAGTCGACTACTGTGGTCCAATAACAGTACACTACACTGCGTGGAAAAAGGCCGCACAAGGCTTACATTGCAGTATTTTGCTGCTTTGCTACGAAGGCGGTGCATTTGGAGCTTGTGAGTGATCTCACCACTGACGCAATTATTGGTGCTTTTAAAAGATTCACCGGCCGGCGTGGGCACTGCCAAAATTTGTATTGTTATAATGCGACAAACTTTGTCGGAGCTAAAAATCAATTGCCTGAACTGTCAATGGTAATTTACTCTTCTGACGCTCAAGCAGCAATCACAAATGCATGCAACAAAAAGGGTATACAATTTAATTTCATACCCCCAAGAGCGCCATACCTTGGGGGCCTATGGGAAGCTGCGGTTAAATCCGCAAAGCATCTTCTTGTCAGAAGCTAAGGAAATGCATCTTTGACATACGAGGAACTAGAAACACTGGTAATTGAAATTGAGGCAATACTGAACTCCCGACCAATTTCATCCATGTCAAATGATCCTAACGACAGAGCTGCCCTCACTCCAGGACATTTTCTAATCGGAGAACCATTGACAGCCCAAATTGATGCACAGGCTTAACCCACAAACTCTAGCTTGGCAACCAGATGGAAGTTACTTTCTCATCTGAAACGTGAATTTTGGAACAGGTAGTCGAGGGACTACCTCAACGAACTACAATACCGGAATAAATGGCAAGAGCGGTCGAAAAACTTTAAAGAAGGTGATATTGTTGTCGTCAAGGAAGATAACGTTCCAGTCATGAAATGGCCTTTAGGACGAGTAATAAAAACCTATAAGGGAATCGACGAAATAGTCAGAGTTGCAGATATTAAAACGGCTTCAGGCATATTTAAGCGAGCAATTCGATATCTGGCACCACTTCCTAGAGTTAAAGACGACGATAAAGAATGGCAGCAAAACCCAAATCAACAGGCTACAACATTAAGCGACAATTGATGAAATTCCAAAAAATAAAAAACGACGGCTATCAACTCTTCCCAGTATGCCTATCTTACTAATAGCATTGCTCGCTCTTCCACTCATTTTCGCAGGAAAGGTGGAAATAACAGAACTCGAATCAAACATGGGCTTACACTTCGAAGGAATTGGCAACACGCGAATATCACGATCTGAATGAAATATTATAAGCTACTACGAATTAACACCATATTGGTTCACTAATGGAACTATAGCTCTGCAACATTTATGCAAACTCATGAATCAAAAGGCAACTTGCTTAAACACACTGCAAACTATTGAATTCGGCTTAGCTGACTTGAAAGATGAAAATATTCACCTAAACGGCAAGAGAACTAAACGTGGCGCAGTAAACTTTGTCGGCAACATCGCTAACTCACTTTTCGGTGTCTTAGATTCAAACCATGCAGAACAAATGTCGAACACCATCAACGCAATCAAAGAAAACGAAGGAATGCTTAAACGGTTCCTAAGAAATCAAACATCAATTATTGATGCTCTTCTGAACGTATTCAAAAAAGATGAGAACAGAATCAAAGAAAAGTTCGACAATCTGGATGCTCAATTAACGGAAATTGTATCAAGGCTACACATGGATGAAAGAGAAAACCATCAAGCAAAGCTGTTTCAAATCTTCATATCACTATCAGTCCAACTTTCAATAATTCAAACAACAATAGTTGCTGCATTATCCGATACGCACCACGGAAAAATCAGCCCACTGCAAGTTAAAAATCACCTTTCAACATCTCAACAATTGCCAGTCAACGAAGACAACCTTCTACAACTCTACAAAATAATGAATGTGAAGGGCGGAATAACAAACGATCATGTTACCTTTCACATAACCATCCCTTTATGTGATCCAGAGACCTTTAAACTCTTCAAACCACATCCAATTCCAATTCGAATGAACAACATGATAGTTGCAATCCAACCAAGCAGTGATCTTATTGCTATCAATGCCCATAGGGCTCAATATTTTGCACTAACCGAAAAACAGTGGACATCATGTATAACAATAAAAGAAGACGAGTTCATATGTCCAAACATACAAATCAAATTCAACGCAGATGCAAACAGATGTCTATGCGAAATTGCACTTCTCAACAATGACAGTCACGCCAATTGTTACATTGCACCAACTATGGATAACACTTCATTCACACAGATGGAACACAATAACCACTGGCTGTACTCAATGCAGACCTCCACCCGAATAAACGCCGTGTGTGGACAATAACATTCTCAAATGACGTTGAAAGGTTCTGGTCTACTCAAAATAAGTCCAGATTGTATGCTCAAGCACAAGTCATTTGTTATCCAAGGTCATCAAACATATTCATCTCCGTCCCAATCATCATACACAGTCATTGCCAACGTAAGCAACGTCATGTATCCAATTCAAAGGCAATCACTTGGTGAAAATTTCAACATCAAACACTATTCTAATCAAATCCAAAATATATCTGCCATCCAGCAAAGACTACACCAACAAGTATTGACGGATTTTCCATTACAAATCAAGCACATCAATTACCATCGTACAACGATTGCCTATGCTGCCCTGATTTTAGCAATTGGAGCCATCATATTAATCATATACAACCGCACACAATGTCAAAAGATAAAAATAAACCAGCAACCTCCATGTCCAGCAGTTCGCCAGCACGTGACACCAGCAGATTTTGTAGTGACTGTAACCAAGAAGCCAAGAAAAGTGGATTACAAGTGTTTATATTTATAAACACATACTTACTTATTTTATTTTACAATTATTCAAATTAACATTCAGATATGTATGTATTATAACTGTAACCTAGAAGCCAAGAAAAGTGGATTACAAGTTTTTATATTTATAAACACATACTCACTTATTTTATTTTACAATTATTCAAATTAACATTCAGATATGTATGTACTATTTAATTTCATTGTTTTATAATTGATTATTAAATTAACATTCAGATATGTATGTATTATTGTTTTATAATTAATTATTAAATTAACATTCAAATGTATTATTTCACATGAGTCGAATGAGTCTTTTGGATATACATGTACACATTCGTACATAAAATGCAAAACGACAGCATTTAATTGCTGCAGTTAAATTCTATGTACAAGCATATACATACATTCCGGAACTTATGCAAATAATTTGTTTACGATTCAAAATAATGTGTTTAAGTCATTGCCCATTGTTGAAATAAACAAATAATGTAAACAATATGAATCAGCAATAATTTAGTATATGAGAACCAATTAAATCAATAATAAAAAGAGAAATATCATAACCATTGTCGTGTTAATTTCTTCATTTCACCGGCTAACCAAGTTTCAAGTGCTTGCGTTAACTTTCACATTATCTTGATGCATCACCTTGATAATAATCAATAACAAATAAACAATTTTACATTATCCTGGTATATTACCTGGATAATAAACAATAACAAATAACAAGTTAATCAAGCAAAACAGACTGTCATTAACAATCTTCATATTTAATTTATATTGGTACACTTTGCACTCTCTATCACTAGTATAGTGATTTTCATCTAATCCCATATTAAGATTTTTATTAACTATTATACAATTTATACACTTAATAATTTGTTCTTTGTTGCATTCCTTAGTCTTATGATCGCCGTGACATTTTAAGCACACTTCTTTGTTCTTGCATTCTCTTGCTAAGTGATTGTAACCTTTACATTCAAGACACTGTGTTATATCGGTACCATCAATAACTCTACATCTCTCCCATCCTAGATTAACTCTTTGCTCTGTGATCACTTTGGTATATGTTTCTTCATCCACTGTTAATTTGACCGTATATATTGTCTTATGGTTTCTCTTATATTCATATTTGTGTAAAATTTTAAATTCACCATTTCTAATCGTTGGATTTTGTTTTTGTAATTTTTCAATTATTTCAGCTTCCGTATAGTTAAAAGTCTTACCAGTTATTTTTATTCTTAATTGTTCTGGGTTGAGGACCCTAATTTCATAGTCTTCATTTAGTTCGTTTTCTATATCACTTTAATTTTTTCGCGTTCTTCAACATTTTCGGATTGGTTAACCACTAATCCGTTTCTTCGATTTTCTACATTTATTACTTTTAAATTTACCGGGTCAACTTTATTATTTAATTCCTCTTTTGTTTTATCCACTCCTTGTTTTCCTTTTGGTTTAACTATTAATGGCAATTGTTTATTATCATCTGGCAACATTATTTTGTTTTTAACTGTCTCTGAGTATGACATTTTTGTTTGTTTTTGACTTGTCTCTTTGATCATTTTTTTAATTTCATTACACATGTTGACATTTTTTCTTCTAATGATTTGCATATAACATTGTTGTTGTTTTTAAATTCATTTACACATCTATATAAGTTTTTAATTTCTTCTACGTTATTTTGATATGATTTTTGTATATTATCAATTTTTTTTCACTCTTTCTTCATAGCGCTTTTCAATAGCTTCCAATAATTGTTTAATTTCACCTTCATTTTGCTTCAGTGACAATTCAAATTCATGTTTATAATCAACCAGATTTAGTTTATTTTTGCTCACTTGGTCTTGTATTTCTGTTAGAACCATTTCAACATTTTTTATACATTGCACACAGTCATCACACATGAAGCGTATAAAATTATTTTTTTTTTCAATATTCCCATCGCATATTGATCAATTCCTGAACATTTTGTTTGGCTGTGATAAATTTTTTCGCATTATCCCATACATCTTATGCCTGTTTCACCTCGTATTGACGATTTGCATTTGCAACACTCAGCCATGACTGAGTGCTTTTTTGTTTTTATATTATAATTAACAAATATCCTTTTTTTCCAGAACTTTTGATTGTACTATTTAAACATACAGATTTTTGTTGGATTTTAATAGTCCTATCTATTTTTAAAACCAATTTATTTTTGATTTTATTATTTATTTAGAGCTTTACTGAAAATTGCTTTTTTCGCTTTTGTCGTTCTCTCTCTTTTTTTTTTGTTAAGTAACTTAGTTAAAATATTTGAAAAAATACTACATTCTCGTCTTAGTGAATTTGTAACGACCAATTCTATTATTGCTAAAAAACAATTTGGATTTAAACAAGTAAGAGTGTTAAATTCGGCTGGGCCGAATCTTCGATACCCTTCATCTTTTTTATTTTCAATTTTCATTTTTTTTTTTTATCATTTTCCATTTTCATCTTTCGTTTTTCATTTTTAGTTTTTCATTTTTAATATCTCATTTTTCATTTTCCACTTTTCATTTTTCATTTTCCATTTTCGATTTTTCGTTTTCCATTTTTCATTTTTCAATTTTCATTTTTCATTTTTCAATTTTCATTTTTCATTTTTCAGTTTTCATTTTCCATTTTTAATTTTTTATTTTCCATTTTTCATTTTTTTTTTTCCATTTTTAATTTTTATATTTTCATTTTTCATTTTCCATTTTTATTTTCCATATTCCACTTTTCATTTTTCATATTTCATTTTTAATTTTTAATTTTTCATTTTCCATTTGCCATTTTTTATTTTAAATTTTTCTTTTTCAATTTTTCATTTTCCATTTTCCCTTTTTTCATTTTTCATTTTCCATATTTCACTTTCCATTTTTCATTTTCCATTTTCCATTTTCCAATTTCCATTTTTCATTTTCCATTTTCAATTTTTCGTTTTCCGTTTTCCATTTTTCATTTTCCATTTTTCAATTTTAATTTTTAATTTTCCATTTTTTTTATTTTTCATTTTTATTTTCCGTATTCCATTTTCCATTTTTTCATTTTTCATTTTCCATTTTCCACTTTCATTTTCCATTTTCATTTTCCATTTCTCATTTCGTATTTTCCATTTTCGATTTTCAATTTTTCATTTTTCATTTTTCATTTTCCATTTTCCATTTTTCATTGTCCATTTTTCATTTTTAATTTTTCAATTTTCAATTTGCAATTTTCATTTTTCAATTTTCAATTTTCATTTTTCATTTTCCATTTTTCATTTCTCATTTTCCATTTTTCATTTTCCATTTTTTATTTTTATTAATTTTTAATTTTTAATATTTAATTTTAATGATAAAAAAACATGTGGTAAAACTTGCTTAGGCCAATGTGACACGTGCAGTATTAATATACACACAACTGTAATGACTTGAATAATACGAAGAATTACAACATATACAACATATCTTAAGAAAAACAACAAACACACTGAAAAAGTTTATTTTTTCAAGAGTTTTTTCAAAGTTTCATTCATAGCTCGTGAACCCTTTGACCGATTTTGACGATTTTAAATAGCAACTCCTTTGAGATGTTATAAACGATTTTATACAAAAACGTGCGGTCTAGCTTAGATATTGACGGCGTGATCGTGATTTCCACAGACAGATGGACAGACGGACAGACGGTCATCGGTAAATCAACTTCCCTTGTTATAAGGATCAAGAAAATATATTTTTCGGGGTCTCAAGAACTTATTTCGATGCGCTACAAACGGAATGACAAACCTATATATACCCTCTGCCACTGCGGTGTGGAGGGTATAAAAAGGGCATAGCACTACTCATCAATTAAACAGAATTAAAAACAAGTAAGAAAATTATAGTCGGCCTAGACCGACTATACGATACCCTATACCATGCGTTTGGAAACCCTATCTCTTAGGCACAACTAACTGGACATAGAAAATAAGCAAAAACCAAATTTGAGTGGTATTTTTATTAATTTTTTTGTCTGCAGATATGAAAAAGTTCATACCGGATGCTATATCTATATGGGGACTAGGTCCAAAAATGGACCGATCCTGACCATGGTTGGTAACGTCTCTTGTATTTTGCAAAAACATATACAAACAAAATTTGAGAAGAATCAGTGCAATATTTTTGTTTTTTAATAGATTTAAGTGAATATCGGGAAGCAGCTCTGTATGGGGCCAAAGGGATCATTTTTGGACTACTCATTAATGGATGTAATGAACGCATACAAACCCAATTTGAGTAAGATCTATATGACAATTTGGATCTTATGGCAATTTATGTCGATTTCATAGGGGTAATTTGTATGGGGGCTAGGTCTGAACATGGACCGAATTTCACCAATTTCAATAGCGTTCATCCCATGGCCGATAAAACCAAATACCAAATTTCATCAAAATATATTCATATTTGCGACCTGCAGTTTGATTACAAGGTTTACATGGACACACAGACGGACGGACGGACGGACATTGTTAAATCAACTCAAAAAGTGATTCTGATTCGATCGGTATAACTAAAGATGGGTCTGGGTCAAATATTTTTGGTTGTTACAAACAGCAGCACAAAGTCATTATACCCAAACCACATAGTGGTATAGGGTATAATCAAATAATCACCAATAAAAACAATAAACGTTCAACGGGTCAAATATTGCTAGATATTGAAAAAGCGTTTGACACCGTTTGGCATAATGGCCTAGTATTTTAACTTCTTGATGCAAATATACCAAAATATTTATGCAAACTTATTTCAGATTTCATTCACGGCAGAAGCTTTAAAGTTGCGATTAATAATGAAACATCATCTCCAAAAACCATTACCACAGGGTTACCTCAAGGATCAGTCATGTCGCCATTGCTTTACTCGATGTATACATCCGATTTTAAAGTCCCGAAATATATGAAAATTGCTTATTACGCAGATGATACTGCGTTAATTTCTTCAAACAAACTTACAAGTGCGCTCCTGAAGAAAATGGAAAAGGGACTTCTAAATTGCAGTAAATATTTTCACAAATGGAAAATCAAAATTAATCCAAACAAGACCCAAGCAATAATTTTTCCATTCAACAAATCTCCCAAAAGACTACCAAGACGTCATCTTCTTATTTGAAATCATACCATAAATGTACTTAATCATGTCAAATATCTCGGAGTTGTCTTGGACAAAAAGCTTACTTTTAAACAACATATTATGGCTACGTGCCAAAAAGCTATCAAATCATTTAAAGCATTATGGCCACTACTAAATAGGTCATTTCTAAACCCCAAAAACAAAAAACTACTTTTCAAAAGTGTTATAAGGCCAATATTAACATACGCGTGTCCTATTTGGAGTGACGCTGCCAACTGCCACCTAAAACGCTTACAAATTATACGTCTTAAAATTATAAATAAAAAGCCCTGGAGGTATCCTACAAATCTTCTTCATGAAGAAACAGTTTCATAACAAGGATTAATAACAATTACTTCGCCAAAATTGAGAATTCCTCTTACCCACTGATAAGAGAATGTAGAGAATTAACGTAAAATTAAAAAGAAATCACCAAATTGAAAATTATATGCTTATAGAGGTCTATTATTTTTAATAAACCTCCTATAAGCACATAAATATTTTCAGATATTATTTGAATTTATTAAATCATATAAAGGTTTTTTCCTCCCATTTTCCTTTAAAAATCATTAAAAAATAAAATACAAACTATTTAATATCTTTAGATCCTATATATTATTTGTTGCAATATCTATATGTAAAGATAAGATCTCATATGTGAATATCAAATTTGTTAAAATATGTAAATAAACACAAAAAATATAAATTAAATTAGATTTTTTATAACACACCTTTCAGAAAAAGAATTACGTCAGCCAAATCCTCTTTCATCGATGCTCTTAAAGGCCCATTTACACGATACCACTCAGTCGTATGATTTTTCGAAATAAAAACCGATGAAATTCATCGGACTGTCATAAAGTCGTACCGACATTATTTCTGCATGCTTAGGCCATTTACACCATCATACTCAAGTCTTATGAAAACAGCTGTTTAGAATAACAAGCAAATTTACTTTGAAATTTATATTTTATTTCCACTTTATATATGTATTTATTTATTAAATTTGATTTTTCATTACAACAAGACACAGTATCCTATAAATTACAGTAATGGAATCAGATAAGCTTGAAATATTGTAAACTAGATGTAACCCGGTGTGCTTCGCTACACCCTCCCTCTCCCCCCCCCCCCTTCCGAATCGTTATGAAATTGCTCACGCAAAGTCCCAAGGCTCTCACTAATACAGTAATTTAAATATATCACATTTAATATTAAGTTTGTGTGGAGGTACCACGCGCATTTGTCTAATCCCGCCCATTTTTTTGTCTGACTACTCACGTTAATAATAGATGACCTGAGACAAATTTGCAAAGCTTTCTCTATCGTAGTACTTAATATATATGATATTAAAAATTTACTTTGTATGGGAGGTGCCACGCCCACTAAAAACATTTAAAAAATTAAAGCCTGTAGCACTCCTATATCCGCAGTAAGACTATGCGAAAATTTCAGGAATATCAGGTGAGTAGTTACGGAGATTACCTCCTACAAACAAACAAACAAATATTACCTATTTATTATGTTAGTATAGAATATTCGTATAGATTTTTTTATTTCAATGCTTGCTGATGCTGATATACAATGTTTTTTGTTTTTTCATTCGGTACAACAATTATCAGATTTTTCGGCGTTCTTACCCTGGAGCAAGGTACATATAGCTGCCCATGAGAAGAAGATGGATTATCCATATTAGATCTGGCAACACATAACTATTGGCCTTGAACGTAGAATATCATTTGGCAATTTTTCTTTTTAGCGATTTTTGATTTTGCCCATTTTTGATTTTGAAGATTTTTTTTTTTTTTTTTTTTGGCGATTTTTGGCGACTTTTGATTTTGGCGATATATTTTCCACGACAAATCACATTGATAACTAATGAACTTGTCAAAATGCTGTCGCTTTTGTAGTGCCTTATATATTTTATATAGGAGGTACCACGCCCACTAATCCCATCCCGCCCAATTTTTATTGGACTGCTCACATTAATATCTGATGGACTCATGCAAAATGTCGAGTCTTTCGCTTTTATAGTACACCAGTTATATGATATTGGATATCTACTTTGCATGGGCGGTGCTACGCCCACTGCTCCGATCACGCCCATTTTTTGTCTAACTAATCAAATGAATAACTTATGGGCTCACACAAAGTCCCAAGACTCTCACTTTTACAGTACTCCAGATATATGGCAGTTTATATTTACTTTGTATGACAGGTGCCACGCCTATTGGTCCGATACTGCCCATTTTGCGTCCGCCTACTCTCATTAATAATAGGTGACATCAGGAAACTTTGAAAAGCTCTCTCTATCACATTACTCGAGATATATAATATTGAACAATTACTTGTATGGGAGGTACCACGCCTACTTATCCTATCCCGCCCATTTCCGGCGTAGCTACTAATATTAACAATAGGTGACCTCACACAAATTTGCAAAGCTCTCGCTATCATAGTACTCAATATATGTATATGATATTAAAAATATACTTTGTGTGGGAGGTGCAACGCCCACCAAAAATATTTAAAAAATTATAGCCTATAGCACTTCCGATATCCGCAGTAAGACTCTGTGAAAATTTCAGGAAGATCAGATGCGTAGTTACGGAGATTACCTCCTACAAACAAACAAACAAACAAACAAACAAATAAACAAACAAACACACATTACCTCTTTATTATATTAGTATAGATTACAGATGAAAAACTTTAAAAAATCAAATAAAATCAATCAAGGTATTGATATAGTAATTTTCTAAACCCTATTGCGTTGCATGTATTTTGCATAACATTAGGAAGTTGGTTCCAGAGATGAATAGTTAGAATAAAAAATTGACATTCAGAGGCACGGTCCCGGTATTTAAATTAAATTATTCGATTTCCTCTGGAAGATCTTGCGAACCTTAATCGTTTAAAAAGATATTTTGGAGTCTTTCTTTGTTTTTGTTTACTTTTTTTTTAAATATTACTAAAAAAAAAAAAACTGGTCCGATGAAAATGGCAAGTTTTTAGAAATGTTTCTAAAACCATCGAACTTCGAAAATAAAATCTTACAGACTGTCAATTTCATAACATATGCATTTTACATGATACGACTTTTTCATAACAGTCGACTTTTTGACAGGTCGTATTACAAAGTGTGATAGTGTAAACTGGCCTTAAGTCTGATTTAATACTTTTCAAAGCTGAAAATAATCTTTCAACGATTACTTGTGTCGGAGGCATTGCAGTCACATTTTTAGCTGCATCGCGAATTATTTCTGGATAATGCTTCTTCCACATTCAATTTTGAGGAACGATCATATTTCTCTTTTAATTCTTTAAATTTCGATTTTTTAACATCTACTGGTTCATTTTCTTTTTGTAAACATAAACATCATCGCTTTACTTTTAATCGTTCTAATCTATATAAATAAGCTTCGAAATTAGAGTCATCATGTGAGGAAAATGATTCGGATTGGTTAAACATTTCACCTTCGGCTAACTCTGATTCATGAATTTTAGGTGTCTGTAACTTTTTCATGCGAATTGCGACTTTGGCAATTTGATCGCTGTCTAACAAAATTCGATTCATTGGATCAACGTAAACAGCAGCTAACAGATTATTATTTAATAACTTATCCTCTCTCCTTTTCATTGAAGCTACAATAGCACGAGCAATTGCTCCTCCTGTTTTGTTTAGTTTATGTATCATTTTGTATCAAGCCTTTCCATTCCAAAAAAAAAACCCCCAGGTGTCAAATCCTCGGCCTGCATCTTTTTGGTGACAACATAAGGGAGTGACAAGACTCTTTCTAACTGTCGCGTTTGCTCCCATTTGGTTTCAGTTAGTGAAACGCTTTGATTATCTAAATCGTCAAGAAATGTTTTAAGTTCAATCAAACCTTGGACCATCAAGAAAGGGCTTCCCCATCGCGTTGCTTGATCTAAAAAAATTCCTTTTCCAGCACGTCGTTTCAGAATAGCATCTATTTTTGTTCTGCCTGCACCAGCTACTTGCCTCAGTTTTACAAGCAACATAGTTGTGTGTTGATCTTTTAAACCATCTCGTATTGCTTATTCTAATGTATGCACAGCACATCGCATATGTTCAATGACAAATGCTTGTGAAGTTGATTCGACAATATCATCCATATTCATTATATCTTCTGGATCTGGCTCACTCATTTCTTTCTTCCGATAAAACTTTACTCTCTTCATCAGCCGTGTTCATTTTTTCTGTTAAATTTAACATGTTTGAATCATTGTCTGTCACAATACATAAAATCTGGCCGTTTCTAATTTTGTAATCATCTAATACTTCTTGCACCAATTTCTGGAGATATTCACTCGTGTGGTGTGCCTGGGTGCCCTTTACTCCCAATGTCCGAGTTATAATTTTATTATTTTCATCAACATATCTACAATTGATGGCAAAATCGTTAAGTCTGTGTCGCGTGCAGGCATCCATTTCGATAAAAAAGCCGATTCTGCAAACTATTTCTAAGAATTTCTTTTCTGTTTTTAGCCTCATCAATTACAAGATTTCTTATGATTTCAATTTCTAAAGAAAGTCCAACTGTTTTCGCCATTTCTTCATTTAAGCATAAAAAGGCCGGCTGAGAAAAGAAAATTAGAGGTACACTGTTTTCCACTACCATTTCGATTAATAAGTCTTTAAACTTTTCTTTGGTCATTGTTATTGTTATTTTGTTAGTTTTAAAAAATTTGATAATTTTGGTTGACTTTCAGAAGACTTTTCATCTGTAGATAGATGTATATAAAATAATGTTCTTATCTACTTCTTTTAACACTTTTGGATATTTGGTATCCGAGCTTTAAACGAAAGGCACGACAGTTAAAGGCAGACTAAAAATAGATATTTCATATATTAAAAATGTGCTTAATATACCCTAACGGTGGTTAAGAACTAGACTTAAGGAAGATATGATAATGAGGGAGTAATGTTACAGGGTGCTACAACACATATGTATGTATCATTCCCTCCCCAATTTAAATAGTGAACAATTATAAATTAATATTATGAAATACTAAAAATAATGTTTATGAATACTTAAGAAACATGAGTAATGACAATAATTGTTCATATTTAAATTCACAAAATAAGATTAATTATAAGTACATATATTAACAAAAATAATTTCAAATTGGTATAAGAATATATGTCTAACAATAAAAATTACAAAAATAACCACTCTAAGGGCCATTATTACAACTTGCCAATAGCTAAAGTTAGGATGTTATCGGGAAGATTATTAGTTTTTCGTTATTACAACTTACTTTAAGCTAAAAGTGATCGATAACGTGAGGTTTATGTATTTAATATTGCCACATTTTCTGATCTATGAAGAAAAAATTCACATCAATTTAATTTTGAAAATAAATTTATTTACATATACTTAAATATTTGTTGTGATATTAAGCTTCCTATGGTCGTCCTAAGCAGGAATAATTAAAACAAATATGCTGTAATTTTATTTTCTGTCTGCGACGTTTCGACACTATGGTTGGTGTCCTCATCAGGCGTCTAATTTTATTTAATAATAATTAAGAATATACATTTATTATCACTTTAACAAATTTATGTGAATTTTTTTATAAAATAATTGTTACCTTAATAGTATTATTACACACTTAATCTAAATTTTACATTTTAATTTTATTTATTAAGTACTAAATTGTACGTGTTACTAATGTGATCACTGTCTTCTTTAATGTTTACTGTTTTGTCAATATGTTTCTTAATATGTAAACTTTCAAGTGTTATTCTTTTATTTGTTTTTGTCTCTCTTTCCAAGACTTTGATATTGTCAAAATCAAAGTTGTGTTGTTGTTATTCCTTTCTCAACTGTTCGTTTATGTTCTTTCAACCTAATCTCTAATTGTCTTTTCGTTAGTCCAATATATATTCTGTTACATTGTTGGTGGACATTACCATTGCATTTTATTTGGTATACTACATTGTGTTGTTTGTGTAAGTCTGTTTTCGTTTTTTGGGTGTTAAAAAGCTTATTCAATGTTTGATTTGGCTTCGAAGCTATTTTAATAGTTTCAGTGTTGATCAGATTTATGTTTTTCCTATTCGTTATTGTTGGTAAATATGGTAGGGTGGCAAAGGTCGTTTTTTGTCCGTTAACTGAGTTAGATGTTGCGTTGTTATTTTGTGTGTTATTATTTTGGGTTTCATTTATTACTGTGGAAATTATTTGTTAATATATTTAGGGCCATTATTACAACTTGCCGTTAGTTAAAGGCAGGATTTTGTCGGACCGATAAATGGCTTTACATTATAAAACATTTATTTATTACTTTTTTATCCATTAAGTATTATTATTATTAATAGTAATAACAATAAAAAATTAAAGTTGTAATAATACAAAGCTATTTATCGGGCAGACAAAATCCTGCCTTTAACTAACGGCAAGTTGTAATAATGGCCCTTAATAGGATAATTATTTTTAGTCAAAATTGTTCTTAGTTTTTTTATGTTATCTTTTAGGAAAATGTTATCACTAATGTTTATTGCTGTTTTTATAAGATTTTTTGCTGTGTTTTTCTTCTGTATAGGGTCGTGGTTTGAAAAATAATTGATAATTCTACCACATGAAATTTCTTTAGTAAACCAGTTTGTTATGAGTTTGTTATTAGTTTTATGTCTGGTAATGTCTAAAAAGTTGAGGCTATAGTTTGTTTCCTCTTCTATCGTGAACTTTAATTTGTTATGGTAATAGTTAAATTCTTGTAATATTATTTGTTTATCTTTCTGTTTTATAATGGCAAAAAAGTCATCTACATATTTGGTAATATATTTTAATTCGATGTTTTTGGATTTTAGATTGTCTAGTGCGTAGTCTAATAGGTCATCTAAGACTATTTCCGCTATTATTGGAGAAAGGGGGTTCCCCATAGGCATACCATAATTTTGTATGTAAATATTGTTGTCAAACATAAAATAATTATTGTCTCTTAAACAAAAGTCAAGTATTTTGATAAATGTATTTTTTGGGTTGCCGGTGTGAGCTTTTATTGTTTCCCATTTTTTAATAATTATTTTAATGGCTAAATGAACTCCCAGCCTATCAACTATCAAAACACATAGGTACAATACTAAAGAATTTAACTAACACCAAATATAACATTAAAAACTCAACACAACTTAAGAAAGATATACAAGAAATAGACATAGAACAAAATGATTTGATGATATCTCTCGACGTCGTATCACTATTTACAAATATCCCGATACATTTAGCCATTAAAATAATTATTAAAAAATGGGAAACAATAAAAGCTCACACCAGCATCCCAAAAAATACATTTATCAAAATACTTGACTTTTGTTTAATAGACAATAATTATTTTATGTTTGACAACAATATTTACATACAAAATTATGGTATGCCTATGGGGAACCCCCTTTCTCCAATAATAGAGGAAATAGTCTTAGATGACCTATTAGACTACACACTAGACAATCTAAAATCCAAAAACATCGAAATAAAATATATTACCAAATATGTAGATGACTTTTTTGCCATTATAAAACAGAAAGATAAACAAATAATATTACAAGAATTTAACTATTACCATAACAAATTAAAGTTCACGATAGAAGAGGAAACAAACTATAGCCTCAACTTTTTAGACATTACCATACATAAAACTAATAACAAACTCATAACAAACTGGTTTACTAAAGAAATTTCATCTGGTAGAATTATCAATTATTTTTCAAACCACGACCCTATACAGAAGAAAAACACAGCAAAAAATCTTATAAAAACAGCAATAAACATTAGTGATAACATTTTCCTAAAAGATAACATAAAGAAACTAAGAACAATTTTGACTAAAAATAATTATCCTATTAAATATATTAACAAATTAATTTCCACAGTAATAAATGAAACCCAAAATAATAACACACAAAATAACAACGCAACATCTAACTCAGTTAACGGACAAAAAACGACCTTTGCCACCCTACCATATTTACCAACAATAACGAATAGGAAAAACATAACAAATCTGATCAACACTGAAACTATTAAAATAGCTTCCAAGCCAAATCAAACATTGAATAAGCTTTTTAACACCCAAAAAACGAAAACAGACTTACACAAACAACACAATGTAGTATACCAAATAAAATGCAATGGTAATGTCCACCAACAATGTAACAGAATATATATTGGACAAACGAAAAGACAATTAGAGATTAGGTTGAAAGAACATAAACGAACAGTTGAGAAAGGAATAACAACAACAGCTCTCTCTCAACATGCGTTTGACAATAAACACAACTTTGATTTTGACAATATCAAAGTCTTGGAAAGAGAGACAAAAACAAATAAAAGAATAACACTTGAAAGTTTACATATTAAGAAACATATTGACAAAACAGTAAACATTAAAGAACACAGTGATCACATTAGTAACACGTACAATTTAGTACTTAATAAATAAAATTAAAATGTAAAATTTAGATTAAGTGTGTAATAATACTATTAAGGTAACAATTATTTTATAAAAAAATTCACATAAATTTGTTAAAGTGATAATAAACGTATATTCTTAATTATTATTAAATAAAATTAGACGCCTGATGAGGACACCAACCATAGTGTCGAAACGTCGCAGACAGAAAATAAAATTACAGCATATTTGTTTTAATTATTCCTGCTTAGGACGACCATAGGAAGCTTAATATCACAACAAGTAATTACAATCACTGGTCATTAGGAACATATCAAAAAACTTAAATATATGCTTGTATAAATTTTAGAAAGTTTCATTACACATTTACAACAATTATGCAACTTATAATAAAGGTGTTTGGTTTTTGATATGTAAACATCTATACGCGCAGGGGGGTAAATTTCTAATTCACAATACAATCACAAAAACAGCGTAATATGTGAGCGTAAGATCTTACGCGTAACATGTGAGCATTAAGACAAATCGGTGTGACATGATTGTTTGTGAAAAAATTATGATATGTAATATCGTTTTTGTCGCTGTTTTCTGCATTTTATTTATTACCAGATGTTTACACATCTCCCCTGTGATCGGACTCACATGATTTTTTTCTATTGTTTTAATTGTTTATTTGCGAACAAATAAAGGAACATTGCCACTACGTATTTTGATAAAGCAATTCATTTGGTCAAAAGTAATCGGTGTTTCCTTTGGTGTTGCCACAATATCAAAAATATTAATTTTATTTTACTGGGAAGTTGTAATAACGTATAATGTTCGACGTTGATCGCAAATTAAAAGAAACACTTGTCGTTTTTCCGTTTCTAAGTCTAAAATGTTAATGCTTTATTTACCAACAATTACCCTGCTTATAAAGAACTTATGAGAAGTTCTAGACTTCTTCGCTAAAGAGAACTTTCTAAAGTACTCTTAATAATTATTAATACTAAGAGAGATGTTCTAACATGCTCTCGATAATCTAGTTTTACATTCAATTAGTTAATGGGGTGTGGCTTAGTTTGAAAAAATGGATACTCATTGAATCAATGTCTAGTGGCGCGCGGCTTCACTCTCAGTTTCATTATTACTCACTGAGAATACAAGTGCTGCCGCATTCCATTCAGTACATTGACCATATGTAGTATATGTGTATGACTCGTGCCATAGAAATGAGAGCCACCCCATTGTTTGTATACATGACGCTGTACGTTAGCATTTGGCCTACATTCGTACGCTACGTCATGTATACACGACACCCCGGTTCTAAAAAAAATCCTACAACTGTTTGTAATAAAAGTTGTTTGATTTTTAAAATGTAGTACGGTGTCTTTGAATTGAATGGGTTTTGTTTTAAGTACAATATGATTCATTCTTGTTTATGCTGTTTGGTTAATGTTTACAATAATTTTCCTTTAATTGTTTTGGATTTTGGACTCTTGAAAAAAATATTCGGTAATCTGATTTATTTTAATATATTTTGTTAATCTTCATATTACTAAGTATGGTTTTGAAGTTTTGGTTAATTGAGTCATGGATAGAAATGTACATATTGTGTTGATTGAAATTTGAATTTATACAGTAAAAGATAAAAAAAAAAACGATTAAACTTATTGAACTAAATTCTTATTCTATATAGTGTTACAATTTTTATTTCTACATTAACAAATTGATTAACGTACATATTTTTGTATATATTTATTTGATTTTGTTTATTTGTGTGCATATTGTTTTCTTTTATACATTTTGATTGTTTGTCAATTTTTTTTTCATTATATTTATTTAATAAATTTTTATGTAATATTTTCTCTTTATCTTTAATTTTTATAGTTACGTTTACATTATCAATGTTAATTATTTCACACTTTATGGAAATTTATACAAAATTATGTGGAAATTTATTTAAAACTCATATGGAAATATATATCTGCAAAATTCATATGGAAATTTGTTCGGAATCCACATGGAAATTTATATGGAAATCTGAATATAGCTTTATCAGTTCATTTTTCTACGTTTCAATGCGGACTCCTGGCAATTCTTATTTCATGATTATTTTTCCCTAATACCAAATATTCTTATCATCATTCATTACTAATTTCTCTTCCTATTTAGACAACAAAAAAAAATTTGGCTCCTCCAATTAATCAATACCTTAGTATTATGGATCATTACCAAATCTTAATCTTCGTTCCTTATATTCTGAGGTTGTTTCTTTTCCTAATTGACTTGAGCATGGCGTGTCATTATCTTTATTCATTTTCATTTCTTTCCTTACTATTCTTTTATTTAATTTTTCCTGGGTTGTAAAATATTTTAATTCAATCTGCTTAACATACAAATATAGTTTCTCCAACATGTTATCTAAATAAATGGGATTATCACTACATTCCACGGCCGTACAGTTCACAGAATGACTACCTTATCTTCATTTTATATTCTTTGTCGACTTCATTTATATTCCTCTTATGCGTCTTATATATGCGCGAGTTACTTTACTTAAGGTGCTATTACATGATGTGTTTTTTACATATGTACTGTCAAATTTTCCCACAACAAAAGTTGTACACATCGTGTGATACATATGAAACATTGTTTATGTACAATACATGAGGAAAGTCACATGTACATTTTTCAATTAGAACAGGTTCTATTTTTGCATGACAAACAAATGAAAATACAACACTGCTTGTGGCGAAAGAAAAATAGAGTAAATTTTAAAGATTAATATTGAAAGAAAAATAAATTGTTTACTATTAATTAACAATTAAAAAATATATAACCTTTTTTTAACAACAAATTTTTGTAAATTCACAAATTAAATCAGCTGTTGTTTACATTTAGAGGTTATGTCATACGGAAATATATACGCACGTGTGATGGCAAAAATTATGAATCGTATGTAAAAGACAATTTTGACAGACATGAAGAATTTCATATGGATAAAAAAAGTGACAGTACATATGTAAAAAACACTTCGTGTAATAGCACCTTTAAGAAAAAAACGTTTGTGTCTTTTGAATGTTGTATAATTACTAACTTTATTTTTGAATTTACAGTTTAATATAAAACAAGAAAATGTACAAAAATTGATGACTTAATAAATTGAAAATAATTATAAAAAATGCATACGATAATAAAAACAAAATTCAACTTAAATTTATAGGTGTTACAAAATATGTTAAAGTGTGCACTAATAAAGAATAAAACAGAATTCTATATAACAGCACATTTAGGTTTGTGTGGATGTAAGTAGTGGATTGGACAGGAAGTAAGTATTAATTAGTTTATGCAAAGACAATGGTTCATTTTGCTTACTTTAATAATTTATAATTAAATGGAAAAAATATTTATTAAATTGTGTCAGTAATATGAACTAAAATAAGATATAAAAAATGTATAAATAAATTGTTGTTGTTGTTGTTATTTTTGTTTACTGCTGTCTTGGTGGTTTCGGTAAATTGTTGTTGTTGTTGTTATTTATGTTTACTGCCGTCTTGGTGGTTTTGGTGGGGGTTGATGTGACAACATAACTCCTCCCCCCTTAGTGTAGAGCGATGGCCACAGCGACTTTGGTGGGGACAGAGCGACTTCGGTGGTGTTAGGATAATAGTGAATTATAGGGTTCTTCCACAACAGGACAAGGCCAGTTATAGCTAAGATGATGACGATCAATGTTATTGTTACAAAAGCATTTCCTCTTTGCGTTGTGTATTTTCTCAATTGTAAGATATCAATTTTGTTAATGAAGCTATAGTCCTTAACTTTTTCCAAACTCAAAGTTTCTGTCATCGATTCAATCTGCAGCTTGTTTAGGTTGGGTGGAGCGATGAAAATTGTATCCCAATGGGCTAAAGGGTTGTCTCTATATGTTGTCCCGGCTACCGTAACAGAACAATTGGCATAGTGAAGAAGTGATGTTCCTTTTATTGTAAAATTTTGTCTGCAATCAGAAATTATTAGTAATTCATTTACATTAATAAATATTATATAATTGTCTTCCGGTTGAAAGATAGTTGAAGTGAATCCCACGTCGTTCACTCTACATATTGGTGTTTTGCCATTTAATATTCTTCCAATGCAAGTTGAGTTATCGGTGTTTTCAAAGTCATTCGACTTTTTGCAATAGTACATGTCCTCAATCTTTGGGCAAATCTCTGTTAAGTACTGGAGGTTGTGCTTATTATAACTTACATAAGGTTTAGTATTAATAATTTTGGTATTATTCATAGGGAGAGGAATGAGGTGGTAAAGTATGTTTATTTCTTTTGATAAATTTGGCAGTTTTATATTAAAAATTAATTTGCTGCTATTATAATATGCCTGGAGTTCCAGAAGGTGTCCGTCCGAAACTAAGTTAATATTTTCATCTGGATGAAGAATAAGCTTTGATATTATACCAAGTTTAGCAAGCATTACTGCTTCAATTATATCTGAAACATGATCTATTAACAAATCTATATTATAATCGAGTTGATTCATATATTGAATTTCCGCTAATGCGTCGTTTTCCTTCCGAATGCTATTAGATGTTTCTATTGAGAGTTTTTCCAAAAATTTTGTAATAGTTTCTTGTTCTTTGTTGATATGTTCTGTCAAATTTTTAAATCTCTGCATCATTTGTATATTCAAACTTTTCTGATTTTCTGCTATAGTAATTTAATTTGATGCTATGCCCTGAAGTTCCTGGATTTGTTCGTTTATAGTCTTCGCGTCAGTTGCGTCCATGTTTCCAGTTATACATTTAATTACAGAACCTAATCCATTAAATAGTCCTCGCTTTGTTCGTTTGTAGGGATTTAACGTCTGTAGTTTGTTTTCAAGTCCCTTAAGTTTTAATTTACATATTTTAGCGGCATCTTTTAGTTGACTATGTTTTTCGAATGTGTCTATTATGCGAAATAGTTTTGAAGTCTGTTCATTATAACTTTCCAGATCTATTATGTGTATAAAATTAAAGTGACTTTGGATCGTTCTTGCCTGGCCAACCTTTAGGGCAATCATATTCTGGTCTTTGTCAAAGTTCTGAACCTCCAAAATCTGTCCAAAAACTAGGGGTAAGCTGAAAATATAAAAATATTTAAATAAAAGTCGGTTATTTTCTTTTTCTAAGTTTCATTTTTGACTTATGTAATTTTTTATCATTAGTAGTTTGTAGCGTGACGCCATTGTCTTTTAATACCTCATGTTTTGAGAATCGTGCGGTTAGTTTGTTTCGTCTACATTCTTTTCTATATATTTCCTCACCTTTGTTCCTATTCTCTGGGTGTTTTCTTGTCTTATTCAGATTATTTATTTTCCTGATTTTAGCTTTCATAACCTTCTCCTTAACAGAAGGGTACAGTTTTTCTTTAAATTCATTTAACTTGGTTAAAAATTCATGTTTGTTCTCGAATTTTATCTCTCTTGCAAAATTATATGGTCTTCCAAACAATAGTTCATATGGCGTGATATTTGTAGATGAATGAATTGTGTTATTGTAGGTCATGAATGTCTCATTTAAAATTTCTTCGTGATCTACATATATCCATTTTCTTGGATTTTCTGGTGCTCATGATAATTCTGTAAATTTCGGTCAAAGTTGAGTGGAGTCTTTCCACGGGAGAATTGCTACTAGATTGTTGAAATGATGTGAAATGAAGTATTATTTCATACTGTTTACAAAAATCTTTAAAAATATTGGAAGTGAATTCAGTACCTTGATCACAAAAAATTTTCTTAGGAATTCCCAAAAAATTCATAAGTGATTTTAAAGCTTTGAGCACACAAACACTCGTTTTTGATTGTAGGGTGTATCCGGCCGCATATTTAGAAAATTTATCAATTATAGTTAAAATACATTTACCATTTATAGTATATATATCTATATGTAAAATCTGAAGGGGTTCATCTGGTGTTTCCGTCACTTGAAATTTTAATTTTGGTGGATGTCTGTCATACTTTAACGTATTGCAAATTTCGCAATTGTTCAAAGTTTTATTTATTATAGACTGCATGAGAGGAAAATAATATTGTCTTTTTAGGTATTCATAGGTTTCAGTAATTCCCCTGTGGTTTCTGTTTTCGTGGCAATTTCGTATGAGTTCCACTTGCTTATCCTCGTCAGTTATATCTAATAAAATTTTGTTTCCCATTTGAAAAGTATTTTGAATATACTAATTGGATAATTTTAAAAGTTATGTCATCAGAGAATATGGCAGTTAGTTTACCCGCTGGAACATATTTTTTGAACATCTGTATTATTATGTCCTCAGAAAATTCTTTTTCCCTTATAGTTCGGCGTTGTTTATTTCTAAAAATGGTTTCGACGGTAATATTTGGTCCTTCATCTGACACTTCTAACAATAGCTGTAAGTTAAACTCATTCAAAGGTTTTTCAGATATTGAGATTCCATCGTCTAAATTTTCGTCACAAGAATGTATTGTAGATAATTGGCTTGAAGTATTCATATTCACATCGACAACGTTACAATTGTCCAATTTAATCCTACTTAAAGCGTCCGCGTTACTATTTAGCTTTCCTTTTTTATACACGATTTCATAGTCATATTCTTCCAACTTTAAGCGCCATCTCACTAATTTGGAATTGGGTTCCTTGAGGCTCATTAACCACGTGAGTGGTCTGTGGTCGGTAACTATTCGGAATTTTCGACCGAAAAGGTAAGGGCGAAAATATTTGGTTGCCCATACGATGGCTAATAATTCTTTCTCGATGGTAGAATAATTAATTTCGCATTCAGATAGAGTCCTACTTGCATAACAAATTGGTCTGTCACTACCTATACGACCTTGTGAGAGAACTGCCCCAAGTGCGATGTTACTTGCATCTGTCGTAAGCACGAATGGCTCTGCGAAATTGGGGTATTGCAATATTGGGTCATTCATTAGAATGTTTCTGCAAGTCTCAAAAGCTTTTACATATTTGTCGTTATGTTCCTGCCTTTTTTCAAACATTCTGTCATTGGTTTTGTAAGTTTCGCTAGGTTAGGAATAAATTTTCTGTAGTAGCTAAGTAAGCCTATAAATGACTTTATTTCACGGCGAGTTCGTGGTATCGGAAGTTTTCGAATGGCCTCAATTTTCAAAGGATTTGGTTTAATACCTTCTGTTGTAACTATGTGTCCTAAAAAAGCTATTTCTTTTCGCAAGAATTCAGACTTATCCAATTGAACTTTAAAATTCGAAAATCTTAATTTCAGAAAAACTTTTTCCAAGTTCTCAATATGTTCCTGAAGGGATGTTGAAAAAATTATAATATCATCCAAATAGACGAGGCAAATTTTTCCCACTAATTCTTTTAGAACATTATCCATTACCCTTTGAAAAGTTGAGGGAGCGTTTTTAAGGCCGAAGGGCATTCTAACATATTCATAGTGGTATAGTGTAGGTGGGACGCCAGATAGGATCACCAAATAATATAAAAATCGCTGGACCGTTATATAATGCATGCCTTGTAGCAATCTACGTACATAGTGGCATTTAAATTTAATATAGTGTATGTATGGGGGCAGGATCGCCATATAGTGTAAGAGGGGGCAGGATCGCCATATAGTGTTAGCTTGGCAGGATCGCCATATAGTGTAAGAGGGTGTACAAAAGGATACTAAGATTGGGTGAGAACCGGACCAATCTCAGGAGGAATTTTGTCAAGTGCTTTCCTCAAAGCAGTTCCCGCGTGCACGCTAGATGCACTTTTTTAATGTTTTACAGAGATAGCACGTAGGCAGATTATGCCAATGTTTGAACCCTTTGGCAGAATATGCCAGTAAAAAAAAAAAGAATCTCTGTTTGGTTTTAATTATAACCCTTTCAAATCAGAATTATAATTGATATTTTATTTTAAAATGCTGGTCTTTTATATCTTTATAATTTAATATTTTTACTTAATTTAAATAATAGCCTTCTCTTTTCTTTACATTCGCATATTACAAATTCATTGATTTTTGAACGTTAGGCTCGATAGCCAATCAGAAAACGTTCAATAATCAATTTAAATTTTTCCCCTCAAAATTTGAGTGACATTCCTATTTGTCATGGGTTATTGACACAATTTGAATTTTCACAAATTTGTCATTTTGCATTCCAGTGATATTTAATTACACAATAATTTATTGTTTTGTAATTCAACCCTTTACCCAAGGTTAGTGTACTTTGTGGTATGTGTTGAATGAAAAGAAAAGATATGCAAAAAAATAAATAAATGTAAACAAATAATTACAAATAAATATGTGCATGTGCATATAGTAAACAAAAATAAACAAAAAAATATAAACAAATAAAGATGAATAAATGAAATAAATAAAGATAAATGAAGATGTGTGTAACATCATCACACCCCTACCCTTAAGATGAAATTTATGGGTTTTAGAAAATTCATGAATTTCATTACTTAAAATAAAAATGTTATTTTTGTTTCTCTTAAACTTAGTGGTTATTCTAATTTTGTTTTTGTGATATAATATTATATAAAAAAAATGTAATAAGTAATTTCTATATCTATTTATTAACAATATAAATAAGTATGTTTACTATGTGCTCTTATATGTAGTAATTAACAATCTATACAATTTTACATTTTCATTTACGTTTATATAATTTTAAAGTATTATTATGATATGATTTCATATTTCCTTTTACATCTAAAATTGAATTTTCATTTTCAGTATTTATAATTTCATATGGACCATGAGTAGGACAAGTATTTTTTCTCCTACTTTCATATTTTACTAATACTAAATCTCCTTTTTTAAAGTTGCTAACATTAGTGTAATTATCATATTGTATTTTTCTTTTCTCTTTTGCTGTTTTAATTAATTTTTTAGCTCTATCTAATGCCGATGCTATTCTAGCTTTGAACTCGTTTGCATAATTTTCTAGATTATAGACTGGCTTGTTATCTGTAATTTTGTCTGTGGGTAGTCTCGCTAATTTACCAAATACTAACTCAAAAGGTGTGTACCCTGTATCTACATTTGGAGTTGTGTTATATGCAAATGTGTAATATTGAATCCAACAATCCCATTTCTCATTTTCCGTAAAGTTCAATAAGTATTCGTTTAGGACTCTGTGATTTCTTTCTAAGGAACCTATTGTTTGGTGGTGATAGGGAGTGGACAATTTCTGTTCTATTTTTAACATGTCGCATATTTCTTTCAGTAATTGGTTAGCAAATTCCGTACCTCTGTCAGATTTCAAGATTTTAAAAGTGCCATATTTAAGTATGCATTGTTCCACTAAAACCTGAGCTATGCTCCTAGCTTCCTTTGTCTCCATAGGATATGCTATGACATATTTGCTTAAATCGCATTGTAGCGTGAGAATATACCTATAATTATTCGATAACCTAAGTGGACCTATCGTATCGATAGAAATTGTTTCAAAAGTATTTTCTGGCGTGTCAGTAATCCGCATTTTTTCTTTTATCTTCCTAAGTTGCTTGTTTTTTAAGCATGAATCACAATTATTAATGTATCTCTTAACCATCTTGTTCATGTTCTTCCAAATGTATCTTTGTTTTAATCTTAATATGGTTCTTCTGATTCCTTGATGTCCTCCTATCGGACTATCATGATATTCTTTAATTAAATTTAATTGCATGTCTTTATCTACTATTCTCTGCAAAGGCTTATATAAAATAATATTCAAATAAAGATTCTTTAATCTTTTCAACATTTTATTATAAATAGACGTGTAGGTTTCTTTAAACCTCTTCAGTGACACGTGTTCAAATATTTCATTATCTACTGATAATGCGAGATCTCGTATCCGATTTTTATTCATGTAAGTAATTAATTTCTCCATAATCATGTCTAGACATGTAGGATTATCGTTAAAACCTATGATAAAATCATCTTGAACTTTATTAATTTGACCGAATTCTAACTTCATAGAAAACATCATTTTGTACACATTGTTGACATCTGAAATGGACGTACTTTCAAAATTTTATCACTATAGGTTCTTATTGAGTCATTTCGTTGTTGAAATCTAGAAAGTAGATTTTGTATTTTACTCACTGTTCGATTATTCTTATACCTATTTGTGAGCAATGTTTTTAGGGAATTAAAATCTGTTAATGGGTCGGAACCAATTGCCGTTCTAACCGTTGAGCTACATTTCACGTTTATTACGAAATTTATTAAGACTGGTTTAGATGTATCATTCAAGGTGTCGTATATTAATTTTATTATTGTCAGAAATGGTTTAAGTTCTTGAAAATTACCTTTGAATTCAGGGATTACCTTGAATGCCGTTTCTAGATTAAAAGACGCCATGTTCGTATTGTTTTCTATTTCTGGTTCTAATTCTGTTATATGTGCTTCTATTTTTTCTTCTCCCTCTGGTTGGGATTCTTCTGTTTCCATTGGTCTTAATAGTTTTGTTATTTCCTTCTCTAGTTTTACTAATGTTTTCAAAATGTTTTCCCTTTCTTCTAATTTAGTTTCACTTATTATTTCCTGACTAATTTCCTTGACTACTTGTAATTTAGCTTTAATTGTTTTTTGTGTATATCTCCTATTTGGCTGTTTTTTTAAATTTCTTAAAAGTTCTTGTATAATATTAAATTTGTCCATTTAAGGTAAAATAATATTTGTTTTATTTAACTAAAGTATCTAAATTTTAAACATTTGCGGCGCAAATCCTAGATGCCGTTTTAATAACATATTTCTTATAGTGCTGTTGCACTTTGTATAAAATAATTGCAAAAAAAATACAAATTATTACTAATATTATATGTAAGGTGTGGTCATCTTGTTCGATTGCTGGAGTCGGTGTACGTATTGTCACGAATTTCTCGATGATTTGTGTTGTTTGTTTTCCGTTGTCTATTACGTTGTTTGCTTCATACCCTGCCAGCATGAGCATTATTGATGTTCCTAGCTTTTTCCAGAAACTCATCCTAGTCTAATAACCGTAATTGTTGATAAAATTTATGTTTCTGCTCCCCTTGGCTGATTGCGATAAGTCTTCTTAGCTCTTTTCGCTGTTTGTTTGCCTTGGTTTTCTTGCCGCCCCTTGATCTTATCTTTATTGGATTAATTGATTGATGATGTAGACAGTATTGGTTTTCGCACAATTTATCTTTGCAGGCATCTATATAGTGGTGTAGGTGTTTACAGGATCGGTGTTTGCAGGATCGGTGTTTGCAGGATTGCCATATTGTGTAGGTGGGACGCCAGATAGGATCACCAAATAATATAAAAATCGCTGGACCGTTATATAATGTATGCCTTGTAGCAATCTACGTACATAGTGGCATTTAAATTTAATATAGTGTATGTATGGGGGCAGGATCGCCATATAGTGTAAGAGGGGGCAGGATCGCCATATAGTGTTAGCTTGGCAGGATCGCCATATAGTGTAAGAGGGTGTACAAAAGGATACTAAGATTGGGTGAGAACCGGACCAATCTCAGGAGGAATTTTGTCAAGTGCTTTCCTCAAAGCAGTTCCCGCGTGCACGCTAGATGCACTTTTTTAATGTTTTACAGAGATAGCACGTAGGCAGATTATGCCAATGTTTGAACCCTTTGGCAGAATATGCCAGTAAAAAAAAAAAGAATCTCTGTTTGGTTTTAATTATAACCCTTTCAAATCAGAATTATAATTGATATTTTATTTTAAAATGCTGGTCTTTTATATCTTTATAATTTAATATTTTTACTTAATTTAAATAATAGTCTTCTCTTTTCTTTACATTCGCATATTACAAATTCATTGATTTTTGAACGTTAGGCTCGATAGCCAATCAGAAAACGTTCAATAATCAATTTAAATTTTTCCCCTCAAAATTTGAGTGACATTCCTATTTGTCATGGGTTATTGACACAATTTGAATTTTCACAAATTTGTCATTTTGCATTCCAGTGATATTTAATTACACAATAATTTATTGTTTTGTAATTCAACCCTTTACCCAAGGTTAGTGTACTTTGTGGTATGTGTTGAATGAAAAGAAAAGATATGCAAAAAAATAAATAAATGTAAACAAATAATTACAAATAAATATGTGCATGTGCATATAGTAAACAAAAATAAACAAAAAAATATAAACAAATAAAGATGAATAAATGAAATAAATAAAGATAAATGAAGATGTGTGTAACATCATCACAGTGGCCCCCTTCTACAGTAAATGCTGTTTTCGGAATATCTCGCGGATTCATTTCAATCTGATGAAAACCGCTTGCTAAATCCAGAGTGGAAAAGTAAAGGCATTTGCCTAGTTTGTCTAAAATTTCCGAAATATTTGGAAGCGGATATCTGTCCGAAATAGTCTTCTCATTTAACTTCCTGTAATCAATGACGAGTCTCCATTTTGGTTTTCCTGATGCGTCCTTCTTCTTTGGCACTATCCATACTGGAGAACTCCAGGGAGAAAAACTCGGCCTAATAATTCCCTGTTCTAACATATCCGATATTTGCCGACGCACCTCCTCTTTGTGAACAAAAGGGTACCTATATGATCTTGTATGAATAGGAATATCGTCTGTTGTCTTAATCTTATGTTTTACCTCATTTGTGAATGTTAAGTTTTGCCCCTCTTTATAAAAAATTTCCTTATATTTGATACACCATTGTCCAGTGTTATTGTATTTATAACTATATCTCCTTCCTTAGTATCAACTGGTAGTTTTACGAGTTGTTTTGAGTTCGCCATTATTGTATATTTCCCAGAAGAAAAATTTGGTTTCATTTCTAAAGGTATTGTCACTTCATTGGTAGTCAGTGTTTGGTTTTTCAAATCTATTTTAGCTCCAATTTTAGTCAGAAAATCTAAACCTAGCAATCCGTCAAAATAACCATGAAATTTAAAAACTAAGAATGTAAAATCACCTGGTGTTCTAATTTCCTTAAAAATGGGCAATGTCACTTTCCTATCAATTTCATATTTATGTACAATTGTAGATATAGTAATCGGACTACATTTTTCCATATCTCTAGGATTTATAAATTCTGGATTAATAAAGGATGAGGAAGCTCCAGTGTCTATTAAAAATTTTAAGTGTCTACCAAATGGAGAGTTTATGTTAATATAGGGTAAAACGCTACCATGTTTATTGAAATCTATATATCCTGTCTGTTGGTTGAGGCAAAGTTTCGAAAATCCTGGTTATCGTCAATATTATAATGCTCATATTGGTCCAGAATGGTTCTATCAATATCCTCACGAGTAGGATATAGAGCAGAGTTTTCATTTTTGTTACTTCTGAATTCATTGATATTATTTACCTCATTTCGTCTTGATATTCTACTAAATTGGGTACTTGGGCTTGTCTTGAATTTGCTTGAGTTCCTGCCAATTCTTGAAAACCCGCTGGTGGTGTCCATGGGCTCTGGTGGTGATTGATTCCAGTCAAATCGTTGGTTTGGATTATGATTCGAAAAGTTTTCGCGTGGTGTTTGGGATTGTTGCAAAGGCTAGTGACGATTATTATTGCCAAAATTCCGTGCAAAATTATTGTTATTTGCATTATAAGGTCTTATTGGATAATTAAAATCTCGTCTTGGTTGATAATAATTTTCTTGTTTTGGTCTGATGTTTGAATAATTTGGTGAATATTTCTGATATGGTGTGTTCTGATAATTTTGTTTCCATTGCGAATACTTTGGTTTATTTATATTTGATCTCATATAGTGTATATTCTCTTCCCTAATGCAGTAATCAAGGGCTACTGGCAATGATTCTGGCCTCATTGCTCTGATGGTTGAACCCATAGGTTCTCGTAAACCTGACAAAAATGAATTCAGACACATTTCAGAGAAAAGATGTCTTTTCGCATTTACAACATTTGCATCGATTTCATGAATTAACAGGTTATTTGACAAAGCTGATTGTATTTCCATAACCTCGCTGTAAAATTTTTCAATTGGTTTACCATATTGTTTTAGGGAATGGAGATCTCTAATAAGAGAAGTTTCTGTCCGCTTATCAGAATAATGCGATATTAAATTCGCTCGGATTTCGTCCCAGTTAAGAGTCGTACCATACATATTCAGTACTTCGTTGGCCTGACCGTCTATTTTGTTCCTTATAGCCCTCAAAAGGATTTGTCCTTGCGGAGTATTATCCGCTCCCCTAACGTGAAGTAGTATTTCCTCCACATTATTGATAAATTCATGGAGAAGTCTCAGATTCCCATCGAATTTAGGTAGGTCTTTGATTGCGTCCGGAATTCGAAGCGAATTGAAAATGTCATTGGTATAAACAATCGGTTGTGTCATAGCTGTATTTTGAAATTCGGTATCCAAGGGCATACTAAACTCTAATCTAATATTCTCGGGTATGGATTGGAGGCTTTTCGATTTAAAGATTTTTAAGTTCTTAGGGTATGGGAGAAATCGGGATTTTCCGCTCATTAAATGGTGTTATTCAATTAAATATATTATTTAGTAAATTTTCCTCAAATAAAAAAATATTTTGCTTTCTTTTTTTTTCGATAATGATTCGTATGGAATTCACACTTTACTACTTCTTCCTTCAAAAATAGCTTAATATTATTAATTCTCTTCTTTAATATATTTTCTTTTTTCTTTAATTGAGAAAAAAAATTTTATTATTATATTTTCCCTTTTTATGCAACACAGTATGTATTCTTTAAAAATTTCTTAATTTTCTGTAGTTTTCCTTCAATTTAATCAATCTATAATTTTTCTTCAATTTAATCAACACAATATGTATTCTTTAAAATTTCTTTATTTTCTGTAATTTTTTTTTTTTTTTTTATATAGTTATACAACTCAATGTGTATTCTTTAAAATTTCCTTATTTTCTGTAATTTCTTCTTTTTTTCTTTTTTTTTATACAACGCAATATGTATTATTTAAAATTCCTTTATTTTCTGTATTTTTTTTTTCAATTTAATCTTAAAAAAATTTTTTTTTTATATATTCATTCTCATTCGTATTAAAATTTTGCTTTTAAAAACTTTGGTATTTACTATAATAATATACAAATTATATTTTTTTTTATATAATCGTTTTACACAACACAGTACTTACAGAGCCCCTATGAGAGTTATTGCATTCATGATGTTAGGTCCTTCAGCCAGCAATTAAGGAGTAAAATCCACTCGGAAGGTTGTGCTTATCTTTGTTCGTCTGTAAAAGCCTGGTATCGATATAAATTCGATACTTGTTCTTCATTCAATATTCTCTCGAATGTCGAACAGGCGGCTGTATTAACAGGAATTTTTTTTTTTTTTTTGTTTTAATTTAACCTGGTATCGATATTAATTCGATACTTGTTCTTCATTCAATATTCCCTCGAATGTCGAACAGGCGGCTGTATTTACAGGAATTTTTTTTTTTGTTTTAATTTAACCTGCTATCGATATAAATTCGATTCCCTCGAATGTCGAACAGGCGGTTTTGTTTTATTTCAATGTTTTAACACAATTATCGCGATCTGCTGGCTTTACCGACTGCGCCAGTTACTTTACTTAAGAAAAAAACGTTTGTGTCTTTTGAATGTTGTATAATTACTAACTTTATTTTTGAATTTACAGTTTAATATAAAACAAGAAAATGTACAAAAATTGATGACTTAATAAATCGAAAATAATTATAAAAAATGCATACGATAATAAAAACAAAATTCAACTTAAATTTATAGGTGTTACAAAATATGTTAAAGTGTGCACTAATAAAGAATAAAACAAAATTCTATATAACAGCACATTTAGGTTTGTGTGGATGTAAGTAGTGGATTGGACAGGAAGTAAGTATTAATTAGTTTATGCAAAGACAATGGTTCATTTTGCTTACTTTAATAATTTATAATTAAATGGAAAAAATATTTATTAAATTGTGTCAGTAATATGAACTAAAATAAGATATAAAAAATGTATAAATAAATTGTTGTTGTTGTTGTTATTTTTGTTTACTGCTGTCTTGGTGGTTTCGGTAAATTGTTGTTGTTGTTGTTATTTATGTTTACTGCCGTCTTGGTGGTTTTGGTGGGGGTTGATGTGACAACATAACTCGCGTCTTATATTTTCAATTTATATTTGTGTGGATCTACATTCCCACATCTTGAGTTCATGACGCTCAATAGGAGATGATTCATCCTTATCCTCACTTAATTTATTTACGTTATCAATTTTATTTTCATTTATTTCATTTTGTATCATGTTTTCACTCATTGTAATCGTCAATGTCTTTTCATTTAGATCGTCAACTTCTATTAGGTTTATAAAATTCTATTCCATCTCCATTATGTAATTTCTTTTCCTGGTATTATCATGAATTATATACCCCTCCACATAAATCCCATGAATCAATAATTTTCTCTAATTTTTAGTTCATTCCTTAAAAATTTTCCTTTTTCTTTTTACATTCTCCATATCCATTGTTCATTACACTTTCATTCAAAAATTATTTTTATCTATCAATTTTTCCACTTTAATTTATAGTATTTTCTTTTGTACATTTGTAAATTTTAAATTTTATTTCCATAGTTTTGTTTACGATATAGATTATAATGTAATTCTAAAATTTTCATAGAATCTTGTTTATAAAGAAATTTTTCTTATAATGTATGTAGTGTATTCTCTTTTTCGATATTAAATCTTATTTAACAATTTTATCAAAAAAATGATTCTTAACCTATGTACATATAATTGGACAAATATAAGTAACGTACATATTTCAATTAATTAAAGATTACAAATAATTATTTAATCTGATCAAATTGTAATTTATTTTATAAAATTATTTTATTATATTTTCAAGTTTATATATAAAAAAAAAATGTTCGTCATTTTGAAATATATCTACTAGTTCGCATATTTCCTTATCATCAAAATGGTCTCTAATTCAGTAGTCGATGGTCGCAAAATGTCCTTTTCTGTCGGTCTTCCCTTCATTCCTATGTCTTTCCATAATCTGGTTAACCATTCTACTCTCCTTTCTAGTGTAGCCTTAACCATTTTCTTTTCTATCTTTTTCTTTCTCTGTTTGTCGAAACTACCAAAATATTTCTCATAGTCGAAGTTACGGATTTCTTCGTCCAGTCTGTCTAACATGTCTGTCCCTTCTTTTATGTTATCTTCCTTACCATCTTCGACGATTATTGGAATGTTCCTATTACTAGACATTTTTGTTTTATTTTTATATAAATCTGTAAAAAAAAAAATTTCTGTTATTTATGCCGCGTTATGTACAGCTTGCCTATGTATCTGCTTCTTTACGTATTTCTTTATATATTTAACCAATACTGTGATAGTCGTAATAGCACAAATTAGTATCATGACCTTAAAACTAATGCTTATTGCTGTCGGAGCGTTTCTCTGTTGCTGTCACTACTTCCTTTATTTTAGTCTGTGTACTGCCCATTATGAAATTATCTTTGCATAATTTATAAAATTTACTTCAATTTGTTTTATGTTCTCTATTAATATTCTTTTTAAAATTTTTCTTTCAAATTAATTTTGCTTCAAAATATTTCCTCATTACTTCTGGTTCAGCAGCTGGAAATGTTGTAGCTCTAGTGCTGTTGAATTCATTTTCCTATATAAATGTTGGTCTGAGGTCGATGTTAAGATTGGCAGGTTTTTTATTTATGTCATTATTCTGCTTTTTGCCATAGTTGTTGTAATTCTTCGCCCATGTAACTGTTGTTGATTTCTAAAAAAAAAATCTTAATATTTTTCCTTCTGTCCTTAACACCAAAAAGGATCAAGACTAAGCGTAAGCTATGTTTGTCCCGTTTCCTTTGCTTCCAGATTAAGCAAAATTAAATTTAGCAAAGTTAAATTGCTGTATTTTTTAATTTCTGTTGCTTTGTATCTATCAGCAATTTGGTAGGATCAGAAGATTGCATATAATGTTCGACAGGATCGTTATATAATGTTCGGCAGGATCATTATATGATGTTTGGAAGGATCATTATATAATGTTTGGCAGGATCGTTATATAATGTTTGGCATGATTATTATAATGTTTGGCAGGATTATTATAATGTTTGGCAGGATTATTATAATGTTTGGCAGGATCGCCATATAATGTTTGGCAGGATCGCCATATAATGTTCGACGTTGATCGCAAATTAAAAGAAACACTTGTCGTTTTTCCGTTTCTAAGTCTAAAATGTTAATGCTTTATTTACCACCAATTACCCTGCTTATAAAGAACTTATGAGAAGTTGTATACTTCTTCGCTAAAGAGAACTTTCTAAAGTACTCTTAATAATTATTAATACTAAGAGAGATATTCTAACATGCTCTCGATAATCTAGTTTTACATTCAATTAGTTAATGGGGTGTGGCTTAGTTTGAAAAAATGGATACTCATTGAATCAATGTCTAGTGGCGCGCGGCTTCACTCTCAGTTTCATTATTACTCACTGAGAATACAAGTGCTGCCGCATTCCATTCAGTACATTGACCATATGTAGTATATGTGTATGACTCGTGCCATAGAAATGAGAGCCACCCCATTGTTTGTATACATGACGCTGTACGTTAGCATTTGGCCTACATTCGTACGCTACGTCTTGACAAACGAAAAGAAGTTAAAGGTAACTTTATTGTTTGTTAAAGGTAACTTTAGATAAAGTGAGCAATAAAGTTACCTTTAACTTCTTTTCGATACAATATCTTATTTTGCTTAATCTTTTGATAATCTTAGCATGAACCCATTTACAATAATTATTTAAAACTAGCTGTTTTTACCCGGTCTTGCCCGGGATCCAAAGGACTTTGACTTGAAAAATGGTTCACTATGCTTACCAGGCATTGAGTACTAAGTCCGCGATGAACAACTCGTCAAAAAAATTAACTTACTCCCAAAAAATTTGTATGGGATTGGGGAATTTGTTCATGGTGAAAAAATTCCCTATGTTCACGTTTTTTTGGGGAACAAATTCATGTTTTATTTCAATTTAAAATTTTGTGATTTTTTAATTTAGAACTTTTTTTTATAAGACGCTACAGCAAAAATGCTTCAAAAATAAGCTGCGAAACCGCCTTAAGTTTTTTTTTTGAATATTATTTATTTTGTAAACATCAAATATAACGGAATCGTTTGCAAATTAAAGGAATCAGAACTTTTAAAAATAGCATTACTTTATTCAATAAGTGATCATCATTGAGCAGAGACGTCAAAGAAAAACGGAAAATGAATGCGACGTTTAAAATTGTGCCGCAATGTTGCTTTAAGCAACTGCTTATAGTATATGTATAGTAATTATTGCACATACGTAGATAACATTTATCACAAGACTTTTCACTGAGCTGTGTCCCGAGAGCGAGTCGCGTCCGCGCGTTTGGCAGCTACACCCGTGCTGCCGCGCAGTTGTCGTCAATTTATTTGAATCCCAAAATATATTTTTCAGAACATTCCTATATTTTAGCTGAGCTGTGTTCCGTGGGCGCGTCGCGTCCGCGCGCCCCTTCCATGCGCTTGGCAGCTACACCCATGCTGCCTCGCAGTTGTCGTCAACTTATTTTAATCGCCAAAATATATTTTTCAGATCATTGCAATATTTTAGCTGAGCTGTGTTCGCGAGCGCGTCGCGTCCGCGTCCGCGCGTTTGGCAGCCATACCAGTGCTGCCGCGCAGTTGTTTTCAACCTATTTTAATTGTCAAATTTTATTTTTCAGATCATCTGATATTTGAGCGCAGCTGTGTTCCGCGAGCGCATCGCGTCACGTCCGCGCGCCGCTTTCGTGGATCGAAATTATGCTATTGAAAAGAATATAGATTTTAAAAACGTTTATTGAGAGCAGTATGGAGATTTTGTTCATTTCTTTTGGGGACCATTATTAAAAAATTTGGGGAATTTGTTCATTTTTTGGGGAATTTGTGCATTGGGGGCTAAGTGCTGAGCGCATGCTCACCACTACAACTTAGCATGGATTATTTTGAGTGTATTATATCTAAAAGTTACGAATTTTAGTTATTCTAGAGCTTGGGGATATACAGCAATTCTGGTTTTTCCTTCTGGTGCATATACGAAAAGCTTGTGCTGGCTTCCAACTCAGGAGCAGGCGAAAAATAATTGTCTATGAGAAAAACAGGGAGATTCTAAGTTGACACCTGCTCCCGTAAGAGATGGTCCTTTTATGTACGTTATGTTAGGAACAACTTTTTGTACCATCTCTTGCAATGAAAAACCAACTTACAAAAGCCTTCTGGTATGGATATTACAGTCGTTTCAAGAGTTTCACATTCCCTGGAGTTAGCTTGTCTTATCCGTTGGGCCTGAAGACATTGTTGAGTCGTTTCCAGAGTTTCAGATTCCCTCGACTAAGCTTGGCTTAGCTGCTGGATTTCTAGATGTACTGGAGTAGATTCAGGCATTTCCGCTTCTCTTACAAAGCTTGTCTTGATCTTTGGGCTTCAAGACGTTATTGGGTTTGCTTAGGTGTTTCAGCATTTTTCGACTCAGATTGTCTAACTCGTTGAGCCTCGTTGATCAGGTTCTCTAGAGTTCTGTTTTGTTTAAGCATTTTTGCATTTGAGATAGTACGGCCTATATGCTATGCTTTCATGTGCAAGGCACAATTGAAAATAGTTTTTTTTCCACCTTTACAACTCATTTATATAGTGAAAAAGATGAAATGGAAATATTTGTAATAGGTTGCTTTCCAATGTAGCCAAAAGGCAAGATGAAAATAAATGTAATATGTATATTTAAAAAGGCGAGATGCAAATATTTATAATCGGAATAATCCTGCAGCGGTAGTCAACCTATGAAAAAAATCTGCACTAATTTTGGGGTGTTGCAACTCATATAGCAAAAAAGATAAGACGGGAAAATTTGTAATAGGTTGATTTAAAATCTTCATTTCATACTGGTGTAAACACAAGAGTAGTAAGTAAAGAGATTTATGTACAAAATTTTTGGGAAGTCCATTGAAAAATTAAAATATGTGAACAAACACTAAAAGCGTATATGGAAAATTAAGAAAAGTGGGCGTGGCCGATAAAAGTATATGACGACCTTACCTGGGATTTGAGAATAATGTGCAGTAAATTCGAGCGAAACCCATAAAAAATTAAAAAAGTGGTCGCAAAAGTAGGCGTGGCCGATAAGAAGCATATGGTGACTTTCCCTGTGGAACAGAGATCGTGTGTACCAAATTTCAGAGGAAACCGTTAACAAATAAAAATTTGTATAGCGAACAAATATACCAAAAAGCAGAAAATTAATTGTATATAAAAAGTGGGCGTAAAAGTAGGCGTGGTCGATAAGAAGCATATGGTGACCTTAGCTGGAGTACAGGGATCGCGTGCACCGAATCTCAAAGAAATCCGTTAACAAATAAAAATTTGTATAGCGAACATATATACCAAAAAGCAGAAAATGAATTTTATATAAAAAGTGGGCGTAAAAGTAGGCGCGGCCGATAAGAAGCATATGGTGACCTTAGCTGGAGTACAGGGATCGTGTGTACCAAATCTCGGATAAATCCGTAAACAAATAAAAATTTGTATAGCGAACAAATATACCAAAAAGCAGAAAATGAATTTAATATAAAAAGTGGGCGTAAAAGTAGGCGTGGACGATAAGAAGTATATGGTGACCTTAGCTGGAGTACAGGGATCGTGTGTACCGAATTTCAGAGAAATCCGTTAACAAGTAAAAATTTGTATAGTGAACAAATATGAATAAAACAGAAAAGGAATTTTACATAAAAAGTGGGCGTAAAAGTAGGCGTGGCCGTAAAAAGTATATGGCGACTTTTCCTGGGGTATAGAGATCGTGGGTACAAAATTTCAGGGAAATCCGTTGAAAAATAAAAATTTGTATAGCGGTCAAACAAACAAACAAACAAATAAGCAAACAAACAAACAAACAGAAAATGAATTTTATATATATAGATTATTTTCTCTGTTATTATTCTTTTCTACTGTCTTTTTCTGTTCACAAATGCTTTGTTTATTAAATTCATTCGCACATATTCTAGGATTTAATTTATCCATCAATGTTTTCGGTTTATAACAAAATATTAAATTTGATGGTGTGGTACCTATAACTATTTTTGGGGTTGTTCTATACTTTAACAGAAAATTGTTTATTTTAAAATCCCATGATTTATGTCTGTATTTCGGATCTAATAAATATTTTTTCAAACTGTTTTTCAGAGTTTGCACGGCTCTTTCTGCACTTCCATTACGGATGATACGCAGGCGATTTCAAACATTCAATACCACTATTTTCACAAAAATTTATAATTTCTGTTGCTCCGAAAGAAGGGCCGTTGCCGCTTACAATTTGCCGTGGTAATCCAAATATGGAAAAGAACGATCTCAAAACTTCTATAAGACTATTGGCAGTTGTGTTTTTTAATACCTTAGCGTCTATCAATGGATTCTTTCGAATGGGAACTTGGACTCTGTTCAAGATGTTAATATAGGTTTTGAAACATTTTGATTGCTACTACAGACAGTACAAGATTTTACATAATTTTATATGTCATTATCAATGCCAAGCCACCAGATATAACTCCTAGCCAAAGTTTCCATTCTTACAATTATATGAAGAAAGGAAAATTGACCATCTCTGCAACCTCTCTGATGTCACAGTGGGTAAATTCTTTTTAACAGAGAATATTTCTCGTAATGGTTGATGGTCACTCTCAATTATAAAAGACAATCCATAAATATATTTATGAAATCTAGGTATTGCAAAAACAATAGCAAGAGCTTCTTTATGTAATTGCGAGTAATTACGTTCTGCTGGAAGAGTGCTTGAAACGTACATTACAGGGCGTTCTTTCCATTTACTACGTGTGACAAAATACCACCAACGCCATAAGGACTAGCATCACATGAGATAATTATTGGTTTATGTGGATCGTGTTGTGTATTGTACTCTCTCGCTATGATTTATCTTGTAATAATAAAAAAAATGGACGGATGATTGAAGAAAAAGGATTTTTGTTTGACGGTACGTTTGAAGAAGGATTTTAAAGTGATTATTCAATTTATGGAGTTTTACTTTATTCATTATAAGGATATTTAAAGAGTGTCCTATCAAAAAGAGAATGGTTTTAAGTATTTACTAAGCACTTCTGCCGATATTAGACGAGCATGTGAGTGCCCCTTTTTTGAATTATGAAAACAACCTTTAAGTTTGAGATATGCTTTCTTAATTAATTTTTATTGAATATTTACCATACTTATATACTAAAAATGTAATTACAAATATGCTGTGTATTAATTATTATTGTCATAGCATATACGTCATAGCTTTGTGTTGTTTATTCATAAGTGTGCATACGTTTGCACATTATGCTTGTTGTTACCATCGAACATTGACTTCGTTGGTATGTGCAAACGTTTGCATTCATGTTTATTATGATTGTCGCGTGTATAGTGACAATCATAATTGTGCATTCACTACACCCTTGCCGTAAAGAAAAATCATACAATTTTATGTATAAATTTGGGTGATTTTTATAACATAGTAAAAAATATAATGATGTATGACGTAATATAATATGACAAAGTGTATACATATTTTTTTTTGTGTGATAAGTCTAAAATAAATTAAGTTCTTATCATAATTAATTAAATATATTAAGCAATATGTTTAATAATTTTGTTTTTAAGTTTAACAATCTTAATTAAATTTTTATTCATTAAATTAATTTAATAATTTAATTAAAAGTTTTTCTTTTTATGCAACAAATTTCTTTAACATATTTTTATGGAATAATTTATCTTTATTATTTGAGATTTCAATTAATACGTTTGGTTCATTTATATCTAATATTTTGAATGGACCTTTATATGGAGGTACATGTTTTCGTCTATTTTCTACCTTAACTAGCACTAAGTCTCTTATTTTAAGTTCTATATTGTGTTGTTTTTCTTTGGATTCTATTTTTGTCTTATTCTTTACTTCTAAAATTATTTTTCTTGCCTTCTGTAATGAATAATGCAATCTAGTTTTTAATTCATTCACACAATTATCAAGATCATAAATTCCCTTAACATTTTCTAACTCTTCGCCTGGTAATCGAGGAAGTTTACCAAATACTAATTCATATGGAGAATATTCCGTATCAACGTGTGGGGTTGTGTTGCAGGCAAAGTGAAATATAGTATCCAAATGTGCCAATCATCATTTTCCACGAAATTTAAGAAATATTCATTAATCACGCGATGGTCATGATGGTAGGGTGTAGAAAAATTTTGTTTTATTCCTAATAATGTACAAATTTCCTTTGTCAGTTCATTAGTAAATTCCGTACCTCTATCCGTTTTGAGAATTTTAAACAGTCCATATTTGATTGTTTTTCATCGATTTGAGAAGGAATCATTTTCTTCGGTATATTTGAATCTAGTTCAATGCGTGACAGTGCGTCAGCGTTTGTGTTATTGGAACCTTTCTTGTATATTATTTCAAAATCATATTCAGACAATTCAAGTCTGATTCTAGTCAATTTGGAAGATGGGTTTTTGTGTGTAAATAATGCTATAAGTGGTCTATGGTCAGTGATCACGATGAATTTTCTCCCATATAGGTAAGGTCTAAAAAATTGTATACCAAAATATATTCCTAGCAATTCTTTTTCAATCACTGATTTGTTTTTTTCATGTCTATTTAATGTTCTTCTAGCATATGATATTGGTAAATCATTTCCAATTTCGCCTTGTGATAATATTGCTCCTAATGCTGTTCCTGATGCATCAGTTGTAAGAACAAATGGTTTTTCAAAGTCTGGATATATTAGTACTGGGGGTGTCATTAATTTTGTTCGTAATTTATCGAATGCTGTTTGACACTCAGTTGTCCATTTAAAAATTGTATTCTTCTTCAGAAGTGAGTTAAGACATGAGAAATATTTGCAAAGTTTTCAATAAATCGTCAGTAGTAATTACAGAATGCTACAAACTGTCTGACTTCAACCGCATTCTTTGGGATAGGATAGTTCTCGGTCACTTTGTACTTTGATGGATCGGGTTTTACGCCATCTTTTGTGATTAAGTGTCCCAAATATACTACTTCTGATCTGAGAAAACAACATTTCTCAGCATTTAGTTTTAAATTGTAGTGCTTAAGTCTCTCGAATACTCTAATAAGATTTTCGTTATGGTGTCTTAAATTACAACCAAAAACAATAACGTCGTCAACATATAAAAATGCTTCCGATTCTAAACCAAATAATGCTATTGTTAACATTCTTTGAAAGCTGTTGGAGGATATTTTTAATCAAATGGTAGTCTGGTGTATTGATAATGACCACTAGGTGTAGAAAATGCTGTCACTGGTCTGGAATGTTCATGTAGACTTATTTGGTGAAATGAACTAGTCATATCCAAAGTGGAGTAATATTTAGCTTTTTCCAAGTTAATCTAAGATATCCAATCTTGTTATTGGAAATTTATCTTTTACTATCTTATCTTTTAGTTTCCTGTAATCGACTACTAATCGCCATTTCTTTATATCCTCTTGCCCTTTTTTTGGTACTAACAACAATGGTGCGTTGTATGGGCTGTGCGATGGTTTGATAATATTTTCATTCAATAATTTCTCTACCTGGTTGTTAATCTCGTTTGTTTGAGTTTGTGGTAAACGATAGTTCTTTATATAAACTGGTGTTTTATCATTTAAGTGTATATTTTGTTCATAAAAATTGTTTGTCGTCAAGTGTTCTCCTTCTAAGTGAAATATTGACTGATATTTTCTTATTATTTTTATTATTTCATTTCTATCTACGTTATTAATTTCATTTAGATTTATTGTTTCCAACAATTTAGCAATTCGTTCTTTTGAAACATGTTCATTGTCTCGTTGTAATGGTGCAATAATGTCATATTTTCTTAATGGAATGGTGTTGAATTTAAGATCAGATATATGTACTGGGTATTCTTGAGTATTAAGTATTAAGTTGGCTATAAAAATTTCTTTCATCACTTCATGGCTACATATGACTTTGTCCTCTTTTTTTTTCATATTAATTGGTAAAAATTACTTCACTTCTTGGTGGTACAATAATATTAATATTAATCTTTTTTTTTTTTTTTAAGCCTAGTTCCGCGAAGCCAAGTGGCTTGTCTGCAGATTCTAATTTGGCTAGTTTTTTTTGCTTTTTTTTTTTGCAGCGACAGACCAAAGCCTCTGGTGGGAATCGAACCCACGACCCCCGCATGATAGGCGAGCACGCTACCTACTCACCTACCGGGGCGCTTCATAACATTATTCTCTATAGGTAGAATTATCTTCTCATGATCCAAATAGAAACTTAAGGTGCATGTGTCATAATCTATAATGCAACCGTTTTTACACAAAAAATCTCTCCCTAAAATTCCATCTGTATTTATTGGAAAATCCATTGAAACTAATTGAACCCTATGTTCTATTATGCTATTTTCCAATGCAATTCTGATATTTGTAGACCCGATTGACTCTATTGTTTTATCATTAATTCCAATTAAATTGCAATAATCATTTCTATTTTCTATGTGGTTTGGTAATTTGTCTCCTGTGTCTATCAAGAATGTTAGTTTTTCACAGGCTTTTTCTTTGGACAAGTAGACAAAATTGTCGACTTTATTATTGATTGTATAGATTCTTAATGTTCCCCTTCCAGAGTTCCGTTTTGGATCTCCGGGGTTTCTCCGTTTCCCTGTTGATAAATTGTCTTAATATTTCTATTGTGATTGTTGTGATAATTCCTGTTGGTATTACTATTGTGATTTATATTCGTATTATTATATCTTCCGTTGTAGTTGTTGCTATTTCCATTGTTCCTATTGTAATTTGTTTGGTTTCCGTTGTAATTATTGGGGTTTCTATTATAGTTTGACCGATTTCTATTGAAATTATGATTCAACTTGTTTCCGTTATCGGTTCTATTGAAAGTGTTATTATTTTTTCTATATCTGTCGTTATTGTTGTAACCCTTTGTGTGAAATATTCCGGCTGTATTCGACTGTGATACTATTCTTTCTTGAGCTTGTGCGAGCGTTTTAGGTTGTGCTGATATTACTGCAATTCTAATATTCTCATGTAAACCCTCTTGAAAAGTTTGAAGTGCCAAGTTGTCATTTATCATCTTGACAGTATTACGTGAAATATCATTTAAATTTTCTCCTAAATCTCTGATCTGTACTAATGTTAATTCTGCAATTAATGTAACTAATTTGTTTCTAAAGTTTGAAACATTATTTTTCTGTCTTAAATTTCTAATTTCAGCATTAATATTATTGGCTGTATTTGTTGATTTAAAATTTCTAGTTAATGACTCTTTTAGCGATTCATATGAAGTTGGTATAGCATCAGCTATAAGTATGTCCCTAACCTTATCATTCAATTTCATTGCCATAACATATTTAATTAGTTTCCCTTTTGCTTCGTCTTTCAATTCAGAATGAACTAATTCGACTATTGATAAAAAAGATTCGAGATGTTTTGGTTCGCCATCGAAAACTGGAATAGTATTCGAGGCTTCCTTAGCATCGAAATTTGAGGTTTTGAATTCTGTTTTACTACAAGTTTGTGGACTATTTTCCGAATCACTATGTTCTTTTAATAATAGTAATGCGGTTTTCTTAAGTTCTCTAAATTCTATGATTTTATTTTCTCTTGCTGGGTTTGATAAGTGTCCAGCTAAACTACCGAATTTGTTACTAAGTTTTTCGATCAAATCTAATTTTTCTTCTACAGTTTCCTTTGTGTATTTTCTTCCCTTGGATTTTCTAGCGTTTGTAATTAGTTGTTTTAGTTCTTCTATTATAGGCTCCATTCAAAATAGTAAATTAAAATAATTTTTAATGATTTTATTCTATATATATTTTCATTTGTTATATGGAAAAGTATTAATTATTTATTTTTGGAAATTTTGCTTAATTAATGGTAATATTTAAAGTGGTGTATATATATTGCAAAAAAAATTTTTGTTGAATTTTCCTTAAAAATATAGTGAAATTTATACGTTTTGTACAGAGTTATTGGCTACCTCTTTCTTTATGTAATTTTTCATTAATTTCCACAATGCTAATAAAATTAATATTACTAATAAAATTGTTATTATTTCTATACTTATTTTATTGTTGTTTACAGCGTATACATGTGCATTGCCTTCAATTTTGGCATCTGCAATACCCATGTCCTCTTCGAATATTTTCCTATGCTTGTACCTTGGAATATGAAATTGGTGTTGGTGTATCTACCGTTGTATTAAGAATTATTTTAATGGTGTTCTGAACACAAAAAAATCTGAATGGATTATATTTTACTAGTCCGTGAGATTATATTAAATTTGTTCTGGATCCTTTGCAAAATTGATTTTAATTTAGTGTAGCATTTTTTCTTTTATAATTTTAGCAAGATTGCTTTCTTCAAAATTCTCAATTTAAGTAAGTATATAAAGTTTGTTTTTGGTGACCGGATGTTTATTTCTTTTCCTGAAATAAAAACAGTATCCTTCACAAAATGGACGGATGATTGAAGAAAAAGGATTATTGTTTGACGGTACGTTTGAAGAAGGATTTTAAAGTGATTATTCAATTTATGGAGTTTTACTTTATTCATTATAAGGATATTTAAAGAGTGTCCTATCAAAAAGAGAATGGTTTTAAGTATTTACTAAGCACTTCTGCCGATATTAGACGAGCATGTGAGTGCCCCTTTTTTGAATTATGAAAACAACCTTTAAGTTTGAGATATGCTTTCTTAATTAATTTTTATTGAATATTTACCATACTTATATACTAAAAATGTAATTATAAATATGCTGTGTATTAATTATTATTGTCATAGCATATACGTCATAGCTTTGTGTTGTTTATTCATAAGTGTGCATACGTTTGCACATTATGCTTGCTGTTACCATCGAACATTGACTTCGTTGGTATGTGCAAACGTTTGCATTCATGTTTATTATGATTGTCGCGTGTATAGTGACAATCATAATTGTGTATTCACTACAATCTATCTCTTACGTATAAGTATAATTATCTATCTCTTATGTAAATTATTCTTTGGTGTTTCACTAATTATTTTATGGGTTTGTGTAAATGTTTGAGTCACGCATAAAGTCACAGTATTTTTACTTACTTGTTTTGTAGTTTCTTAAAGACAACAACTTAAACACTTTAGTGATTACAGTAAGTACTTTTACTTTATTAATTTAATATTCATAGGGACTCCTTGTCCTAAACTCTTCACAATGTTGATACTCAATTTTATTTTCTTAAATTACGAGTTATTGGATAAAAATAAATTCACTTAGTTTGTTGAATAATTCCACTTTAATCTCGGAACAAAATCCTTTACATTATTTGAACAATAAATTCACTTGTTTGTTGAATAATTTTACTTTTAATCTCGGAACAAAATCCTTTACATTATTTGAACAATAAATTCACTTGTTTGTTGAATAATTTACTTTTAATTTCGGAACAAAATCCTTTACATTATTTGAACAATAAATTCACTTGTTTTTTGGACAATTTTACTTTTAATTTTGGAACAAAATCCTTTAGATTATTTGAACAATAAATTCACTTGTTTGTTGAATAATTTACTTTTAATTTCGGGATAAAATCCTTTACATTATTTGAACAATAAATTCACTTGTTTGTTGAACAATTTTACTTTTAATTTCGGAACAAATATTTTCTTAATTTATTTAACAAATTTATTTTAATGGACAAATTGCCAACCTACTATGTAGGCCTGAGTAGTTATTACTGACTCACCAAATTTTTAATCACTAACTTAATATAGCCAAATCATAACTCTGCAGCAACATACGACCACCAACAAAAATGCTAGGGTAAACGAAACACATGTTTGCCATAAACAACCAGTCAAGTGCATTGCCTTTATTTCCCAATCGTAAATTGTGAAATCATAAGACAGTCTCAAGTGCAGGGACTTGAGAATTGTTTACGTTGTGGAATTGGGCAATCGATTGAAATGCACAGGAAACAAAAATATAATATTACTGAAAGCAAAGGGGATTGGGACAGAAACAAAAAAATAAAAGATATGTTAATGGGTGTAATACGAGATTGTGGCATAAATAAAAATGTAGAACAATAAGGGTTTTCACTCTTGGTAGTAAAGTACCCTTGTAACCCTTGTAAATGTCGTAGATACATATAGTAAAATTACTGCTATTTACAACACAACAACAAAATGTATGAAATTGAAATTTACTACGCTGTGTTAAAAGTACAAGGGTAAAAGCTATAGTACATCTACAAGACAACATTTACAAGACTGAAACAGCTGATTGTTGATCTGCCAAAACAATTGTTAATTTTTTTATTTTTCAGTTTGTGGTAAATGAATCAAAATAATAATAAAAAAAATTTATCAAAATAATGAAAAGCCCCTTCTCCAGATGACCCGAGTCTGTATAGGACAATTGCTGACTGGTACTCAACTGGAAATTGTTCAGATGAATGGGGTTGGTTAAATTCTGTATCTCCAGAAATCATAGACACCAGTGTATGAAACTCAATTCGACTAACCTTCAGCATTTGCAAAAATCTGTTGTCATATAATTGGGTTAGGACATTTAGTGACCACTTCATTGATTTTGGAACCGAATTCCAAGCTCCGCAGCGGTACACTTTACCTAAAATAATGTCATCAACTAATTCATCTAAAATGTGGTGAATGGCATCAAGTTGGGTGGTAGAATATTTATTTCTACAGAAATGAATGACGACATATTGGGTGGCTATAAATGTAGAGATGATTGCTAAACTAATTTGTTCACCATATTGAGCGGCATGAGTGTCGGACTGACCTGTGGCATGGAAGTGTGACATGCCTTAACTTGTATAAGACTAATTGTAGTTACTAAATAGTTAATAAAGCAGTCGGTACATGACAAACATCCAAGCAAGACGTCTTTATAACATGAAGTCAGGTGTAAAAATTTAAGTCAAGCTATATATCGAAGTCGAAAAGTAATGTCACAAATATTAAAATATTTTGAAAACTATGATATTTATAGGCTAGGCGATTTCTTGTTACTGATGTTTTGTTCTACCGTTTTATCCCGATTTTGACCAAACGTATATTATTTTAAAGGTATTTCTTTTTAGCCATTTTGCAGATTTACAGATTTTTAAATTTTTTCCTTTATTTTGATTAAATTGCATTTAAAGTTGCTACTAACACATGCATAAAATTATACAATGCTATCCCATCAAACCAAATGTTCCGATTTCGTAAAGAATACGTAACGACTGTCGGCAAAATCTTCCGATTTCGGAATCGAAATATTATCGATATCGTAACGATTTTCATATGGAAGGGTTGACATTACTTCGCAACGATATGTAGGTACGATTTCGTTTCGACATTTTTTAACGATTTCGTTAAAACAAAAACTTCCAATTTCGCAACCGAAATATTAGCGACTTCGTAACTATATGTAGGTACAAAATCGCAACGACATGGATGTACAATTTAGTTCAGACTTTCTTAACGATTGCGTAAAGAATTTTCTTCAACTTTTTAAAAAAAATTATTTTCATTCATTTTATTAATTCATTTAAAAAATAACATAGTATAATAATATAAAAAAAATAATACAAGATAATATAATAATTTAACTTAACTTTCGTTAGATGCTTTTCTTTTTAATGATTTTTGTTGTCGGTCCTTTGCGCTATTAAAATATTTCTTTATGTTGTCCACTATTTTTTCGTAGTTTGTCTGGCTATACTTGTTGATGCACGAATCTGAAAAAATTTGAAAAATTTAGTATTTGCTATTTACTTTTATTGTGTGGTTACAACGTACCTTTAACAATAGTAATAAATTTAATATCCTTCACGGCAATGTTTTTGTTGACGCTTGTCCATGAAAATTTAAATGCAAAACTGTCATTACCGAATATTCCTTTTAAATTTTCAAAAGTAAATTTCTTTACGTCGTCCTTCGTCTGCTTACTAAACTTTGTGATCTATTCAAAAGAAAATTAAATTAATATAAGGTTATTTTTGTCTACAGCAAAAAGAAGATGAACTTACTAATTCTAATGCCATATCGCCGTCGTACACTAAACTTTTTTCAAAGGCCAACAAATCTTCTGTATTTTCAAATGGAAATTTGGGTAGTTTCTTAAACATATTATTTTGAGCCTCCAATGTCTTTAAGCTGTGTTCCATTGTCCGTTTTAGAGCAATAAACTCTTTTTCTTTTTATTTATTTATTTATTTATTAGTCTATGGAAATTTTTCCTTACAGACTATAAAAGTAACATACATAACATTTGTAAACATACATATATAAATTCGATCAAACATGTTTAAAAACAATTTAAAATTAAAAAATGCAAGCTAAATACTTATTACATATTATTTAGATAAAGTATTATATTATATTAAGTTTAAACACAATTTACAATTGAAAATGGCTAGCTAAATATTTTTCACACATTATTTAAAGTATTATATCCCTCTTAATCAAATCGAAACTTTTCTGAAAATCAATAATGTTATACAGTTGATTAAATTCTATACACAGCCGACGAAAAGGATCAGAGTTGGCATAATTTGTACGATAATACTTTACAATTAGGAACTGAAAATACCGTGAACAGCGCTGTGAGGTATTAATATTGATTCTGCTAAGGAGAAATTCGGAATATATATTTCCATTTATCAAGTTGAACAAAAAAGTTATATTAAGCATACTTCTTCGGCTTTTAAGTGTTCCATTGTCCGTTTTAGAGCAATAAACTCTTCTGTAAAATGCTGATACATTTTGAAAGTTGTCTTCGCGAAGTTTGATTGGTATTTTGTTTGTTCTGATCTATTAATAATTTATTTTGGACCACCACTTGTTGTAACAAATCTTGTATACCTATTACTTTGAGAGCTACAAGTTAACACCACTTTCAGAATAAATAAAAAGTTTTGTTGTCTTACCTGATACCTGTTGTTCACTACATTGTTTGCTGTGGGTAGCTCCGTATAAACTAGAATTTCGTTATCTGGAAGTTAAGAGAATATAATGATTAGTTAATATTATAATTGATATTCAAGGCAATACTTTACTGTAATTAATTTGATTCGACTTGTCCATCCGAAAGCAGCAAACATTTGGTGTTCAATATCTTCGAAATAAAGTTTTCGTTTTCAAGGCTTTGAACTTCTTTAGCAATAACATTAATTTCTTCACCTTTTAAAACAATTTTCGTAATGAAATATATTTTGTTGTTGACACAGCAACAATTATCTGGGGACGAACTGATAGTTTAAAGCTTTCGCAAATTACGGTTTTCAAATTGTTTCCATTAAAGCGTTCTTTTAAAAGTGGATATTTTTTGCCAACAGTTCTTTTTTTAATCATGTTAATAATTTTTCAATTATTCTATTTGATATTTGCGATAGAACGCAAGATCCTTTCTTCGCAAATTTTTTAATATTATAAGTATAATTCTCACACTTGAATGCGCTAAAGTTGTTTAATATGTTTCTTTAAAACAATCTAAACACTTTTCACTGTTTTGTACTTACATATAACTCAGAATTTTATATTTTTTCAAAAAGATTTATTTCGACAAACTTTAATTATAATTTATAAATAAATATAAAAAAGGAATTAACCGAGAAAATTTGCCAACGCTTTATATCAATTCAGACAAACTACCGAAATATCTTAACGAATTCGTTACGAGATGTCGGTAGTTTAGAAAAAGTCGGAACATTTGGTTTGGTGGGATGTGTGTGTTTATTAAATTTGTTAATGTGTTTGTAATAAAAATGTGTTTTTTTTTGTGTTGATTTGTGAATTGACTATATGTAATTGATTAGCATACCTTTACGGTCTTTATTTAATGAAAAAATAAAATTTCCTAGAATTTGCACTCGAATTTCGAGGGCTGGAATCTGCTAGTAAATTTAAAACAGTGTCACAAAAATTAAATTAAAAAACATTGGTTCACAAAAGCAAGCTGCTAGTTAAAAAAAATAAAAAACAAAGACAGTATAAATTAATTTACAAGCGTGGTTTACAGTAAGCGCTAAAATATTGAGCACACGAAAAAGAAATTAATTTTGCGCATTCAAAATAACAGAGGATGAAAATAAAGGCAACGTGGTCAGTAGTCAGCAGTTTATGTCAATAGCAACCACGATTGCGCCAATTAATTTGAAGTCTCCTAACCTTTCATCAGAATGGAAGAAATGGAAAAATCAGTTTACTATTTTTCTGAGAGCATCAAATCCGGAAGAACAAAATGACAAACGTCTCGTTGCTTTGTTATTGCACCACATGGGTAATGAAGCTTTGGAAATCTTTGACTCCAATATTTCATTGGACACTGCTGAATACAAAGTCATCATTGCAAAATTTTATGATCACTTGTTGCCAAAGACCAACAAGGCCATGGAACGGCACAAATTTTTTTCAAGAAAACAATCGAATGAGGAAACAATTGACGAATATATAACGTCATTAAAAAACCTCAGCAGTGGTTGTGAATTTGGATCAATACAAGAATTGGTTCGTGATATTTTAATATGCGGGTTTTCAACAAAGTACACGCATATTAAGGAAAGATTATTAAATGAAGAAAATATTTCATTGTCAAGGGCAATTCACCTCGCCAAAGCAATCATAATTGCCAAAGATAATTTGAATCATCTAAATGAGAGGAACAACAACAATCATTTCATTGGAGCTATAAGCCAGCAACAGTCATCAAAGTCAAATAGAAGTCAACGCAAGCCAACAACAGAGGGTCATGCTATGTACTCGATGCGGTCAGCAGCATAAATACCGTCGTCCAGCAGATGGTGTAATTTGCCATCTATGTAAAAAACCAAATCACTTTGCGAAAATGTGCCGAAGCAATAAACAGCAACAGCAGATGACAAACAGATATGTAAAGCAGATCGATGAGGAAGATGAGAGCGAAGATTTATTTATTGGAATTTTGCAAGGTGATTGCAACAACACGATGGTAATGAAAAAAGATAGTAACAATGTAATCAACAAAAAATTTTTTGAATGGATTATTGATTGTAAAGTTTTTGAAAAAAAAAGTTATTTTTCAAGTTGACACCGGGACGCAAGCAAATATTTTGTCATTAAATTCAGCAAAGTTTTTAAATACCGGGTGATCCAAGTAGAGATACATTTTTCAATAGCCTTTTTTGACAGATCACGTGTGAGTCGTGTCATGCTGACATGTTATTTTTGTTTAGTATTGTTTGGCATTTTATCATGGAAAGACTTACTCCTGAACAACGTCTACAAATCGTTCAAATTTATTACGAAAATTCACGTTCTGTGAAGAATGTGTTTCGTGCACTTCGCTCAACTTATGGTCAATATAATCGGCCTACTGAGCGTACTATTCGCAACACTATTGGATAATATGGATAATGTGGGCCGGTGGAATCATCGGTCCATATTCAAAAATAATGCCGGTGAGAACGTAACCGTCAATGGCGACCGTTATCGTGCCATGATAACCGACTATTTGATGCCTGAAATTGAAGCTCGTGATCTCGGCGATATTGGGTTTCACCAAGACGGGGCCACTTCCCACACAGCGCATCAATCAATGGATTTATTGAGAGAACACTTCGGTGAGAAGTTATTTTCACGTTTTGGGCCGGTCGATGGGCCACCAAGATCGTGTGATATCACACCGTTAGACTTTTTCTTGTGGGGATATGTAAAGTCTAAAGTTTATGCGGACAATCCCGCTTCGATTCAGGCCTTGGATCAAAACATCACGCGTGTCATTCGCCAGTTACCAGTCGAAATGCTCGAACGAGTCATCGAAAATTGGACTCAACGGTTGGACCATCTGAGACGTAGCCGCGGCCAACATTTGATAGACATAATCTTCAAAAAATAAATGGCAAAGAATGTGCTTTCAAATGATAAACATCCCCCCATTAAATTTGAACTTTCTGAGTTTTTTTTTTTTCTTTAAAAAAGTAGGGAACCTCGAAATGGATCACCCTTTGTTGTGTTATTTTGTGTTACCACAAAATTGAAGAGAGAAAACTCCCTTAATTGTAAAAAAAAATTTTTTTCCAAATATGGCAATATTTTAACAAAAAAAATTAAGAGCTTTTTCGCAATGAAGGTTAGCTCGAGCTATTTAGTTTGCATGCGGAAACGCATGCATATACATAGGTATATAACCTAAATGCATGCCGATCAGCAACCACGATGACCAAAAAGCAAACACCGAAACGTGTTTTCTTTTATCCGAAATAATAGAAAAGACGAAAACGATCTTTCCTCGTTGGAGCGCGAATTAATGTGAGAAAGCTTTATAGACCAACTCTTGAAATAAACAAAAATCATCTGTTAAGCGGATCAACCCAAAGGATTTGCTGAAATAATTTGGTATTAAGTTTAACAAATTGTTTACTTTTTCAAATATATGTATTGTTTACATTTATAATCAATACTCAAACCGAGGTGGAGGGTATCAAAGATTCGGCACAGCCGAATTTAACACTCTTGTTTTAATTAAAAATATTGGTGTGAAAAGAACCCATGTCCATTATCGAGCGAGTTGAAACAGTTTAAAAATTAGATAAAAAATCAAGAACAAATGTTAACCGTTGCAGAATTTGTTACAAAGAAACACGCAGGAGATACATGATGTAAAAACAGATGCCGCTGCAAAAAAAAGGACAGAACAATTGTAAAACATTTGACAACTTTAGGGTACCTACTGATACGCTGTGTGATAGAAAATGAAAGTTTTTTAATAACACTTGAAGCTTAAGAACATTTATTATCAAAACCTCTTTCACACATAAAAATACTACATTTAATAATATAATGCAAAAAAAACTACAGACAAAAACCAACCATTGCACGTCACAGGGACACATTCGCGGGCAAAACACAAAAGAGACTCAGGGCCACCGCAACAGGCAACGTTTGTTCTGCGATTTGTTTATGGTCATTGCAAAATCTAAATTCCCTGGAAATTGCAAATGCTTCATATATAATTCCTATTCTTTTGGTATTATGTGAGTTATAACATCTCTTTCTAATCCCGGTAGCATCGTTGCTCCGATAAGATTATGTTCAAGGAATTATAGACTTAAGTTTTGGGACATTATAGGCTGGGCTATGAAGCCGGAGCCACGGAGCTTGGTATTTTGTAATAACCTGGAGCTGGAGCGAGGACCAGAAATAACTAAAATTTACTCCGACTCCGGGAGTTTACCGTTAAGTCCTTATGATACTTTTTTTTTCTAAATTTGAAGAAAGGTGAGAATATATTCTTATAGGAAAATGGACCAAAAGTTGACTATAGCATATTATGAATCTTAAAACGTCAATATCTAAACATAAGCTATCCATAAATATAAACACCTCTTAACATATCACTTCAGTCAATTGTCGTTTCAAGACGTATTTTTATTGTCGGTTTCTTTTAGTGTCATAAAAAAAAATCGAAACTTTTTTGCCTTATTGTTAATTTTTTGCGTCCGTATTGTTCTTTTTTTGCGTGTGCAAGTTTCGTGCCTATTATTTCTTTTTTCTCTTTGCAAATCATTTTATTTTGGACACTTAAATATTATAAAGTCTTCTCGGTTTCGAGATCTTGACATCTCGTCCGAGAAAAGTATAAGCAACAAAAATAAAAGACCACAAGCTGAAGATTTCGTTCCTCTACCATAAATAACATCAACCCAAGAGAACCTGCCACGTTATTTAGTTTCATCGCCTATCTCTTTAAAGGAAAATATACAAGTTCTGCCGCTAGCTTCTCATGTGTTTCAAGTGGAAAGAGTACTTAACCATATTTCGCGTGACCGTCTAGAAGTTAAAGAGATGAAAAAAGTTATTTTATTGGTCAAAGTTTGCTGAAAAGTTTATTAAAGCCAACTACATCGACTGTATTCCTGTTAAAACATCTTTGCATAAAACCCTTTACATCATTCAAGGCCGCATTTTTTCTAGAAAAATAAAGGAAATACTCGAAGAATTATTGGAATCATTAAAAATTTGTAGGGAAAACAACAAAATTGTGGCTACAGGTACAGCAATAATCGATTTTGACCTTTTCACCCACCCTGGATTTTTAAAACTTGGCTGGGAGAGTCCCAGTAGATGAATATATCCCCAACCCAATGTAGTGTGTAAACTGCCAGACTGGGTCACACCAATAAATTTGAACGTTACTAGGCATATAACATCTACAGTGGACCGTTTATAGCATATGAGGCAGAAACTTAAAGTTGCTGCGATCCTTGATTGCCGGGCCGAAAAAGTTTCCATTTGGCCTACAAGCCTCCAATAAAAAATTTGGGACCGATCGGATAACGCTAAGGTCAGCCCAAAGTTAATTGAACAATTAAAACACACTTTATATGGTGAAATATGGGGTTTTTAATCAAAATACCTATGTTTAAGCAACTAAAAATATTTTTTTTTTATAACTAGACTTGATATCGATTTTAAATACATTTTCTATTCTAACAAGCCATCATCGGTATCCAATTCGCATGCCGCATCTGCATCCGTACTGTTATCATCGAATTCATATTCGTCTTCACTTCCAATGTAAACTGTATCAAGTACTGCAAAATATCAGTTGATGATTCATGTTTTAAGGAATTTAAACAGTTCAATAATTTTACTTACAAGATTGATTAAGTTCCGAATATTTTTTCTTCCGCGATTCTTTTTTTTTTTGCTTTCGTTGTTCTGATCGCTGTTCTCGGCCGTATAACTTGTTGTCAACGCCTGTCATGTACCCTGGTCTTCCTTTCTGTCTTTGCATCAACAAAAACTTCTTGTCTTCTTGTATACGCATTCCATCCAGAGCGTTTGCACTAGCGATATCGAACAGATCGTCCATTGTTTCCTTGAAAATATTCACGATTTTGATGTATCCGATCTGTTGTTTGCAATTTGTTTGTGGACATTTCTTCAGTTCCACATAGTGGAAAACTTTTGTATTCATAAATTTTGCACAAAATATCTTACCTTGGGTCAGAAAAATTTTTCTGGTGCACACGGGCGGAAACTGGCGGGTATACAATGGGGTATAGGAGTGTAGGGGAAAGTTCGGACTAAAGAAGAGTGCAAGATTTTTTTATGGCTTTTGATGGGCAAGAGTTATGCTCTATTAAGTAGGGAAATTTGTACCTTTTCAAAATTTTTTTTTTTTTAATTTCTAAAATCTTTTTTTAAAACCAAAAAGTTAGTCATTCAAAAATTAAAATTTACAAAGAAATTTTTAATTTTAGCAATATACTGAAAAAAGTCCATATTCGAAGACCCTGTTCGCTGTGATACAGCAATCAACAAAAACCAGAACCAATGGACATAGACCGTTCTATGCAAGTAACACCCCAATGTAATCTGACATTTAAGAGACCAGCAGAAAACTCAATCCAAGCTCCCATGAACAAGATCCAGAGAAATTTTCATTTAAATACCGAATTGGCCGGACAAATATTTGGAAAAGGGTAATAATTATTCATACGGAGGACATGAAATTGATGAACCAGAGGAAGCGTATGGATACACCGAAGAATATTTCTAACAATTACCGGAAGAATTTATAACAAATGAAACCCAAGAGAACTAAAAAATTTTTTAGACTAAATTGTTCCTCGTTACCTTATTTTGAGACAAGAACGAGGGACGGACAAATATTGACATTTTTATTAGACACAGGAAGTAATAAGAACTACATTAAACCAGATTTAGTAAAAACCCCAGACACAATAAAAAATTATGCAGCGCGAAATCAGTAGGTGGCGTTTGTATGTCGCCACTCAACATACATTAGTAGACCTTTTCGGAATTGACAACGCCCCAATAAATTCTACTTATGGCCTGGATTATCTCGTTTGATGGAATTTTAGGGAACGACAGTTTGAAAGAAATTTCAGCAGTTATTCATACAGCCGAAAACTACTTCACAATTAGAGGAGGTAAAAAGATCCCTATTAAACAACGTTTGTCACAAAACGTAAATAACCTCGAATTAAGAATACAACACCTACCCAGTCACCAAAAAGTGTCATTAGAAAATCTCGTAAAGCAACATTGTTGCCTTTTTGAAGACCTTGATGAAAAAATTGACATATATCACTACAGTAATTGGTGTCATCCGCACAGCGAATAATTCACCAATATACGCTAGAAGTTACCCTTACCCAATGGCCATAAAAGTGACGATTAAACACAGTAACTGTGGCCGATATGTACTTCATTCCGGAAATTAATGACGTTCTATTCAAATTAGGTGGGAATGAATACTTTACGGTGTTAGATGTTAAGAGCGGTTTTCATCAGATAACATTAAGAGAAGAGGATAGGGGAAAACAGCATTTTCAGTAAACAACCGAAAATATGAATATACCACGTTACCGTTTGGGCTGAAAAATGCTCCATCAATATTTCAAAGAGCACTCGAAGATATATTGAGAGAATTTATTGGGAAGATATGTTACGTATATGTGGACGATATCATAATTTTCAGTAAGGATGAGAAATCTCATCTGGAACATGTGGGAACAATATTTAGGACACTATAATTAGCTAATATGACAGTTCAACTAGACAAATGCGAATTTTTCAAACATGAGGTTGAATTCTTATGCCTTGTGGTAGCAAAAGAAGGTATAATGAGAAATCCCAAAAAGGTAGATTCGATTCCGAAATTTTGCTATCCAAAAACACTAAAGGAACTTCAGTCATTTCTCGGACTCTCCGGGTTGTATAGGAGATTTATTAGGAGTTATGCAGATGTTGCAAAACCATTGACAGCGCTTCTGAGAGGATCGGACGGACGAATTTCAAAATCTATATCAAGTCAGACGAAAATAGAATTAGATACTTCATCCAAGAATGCATTCGATCAATTGAAAAACGCATTGGCTTCACGTGAAGTTTTGCTATCATATCCCAATTTTGAAAAAGATTTTCAATTGACTACAGCTGCTTCCAACTTTGCAATTGGTGCAGTGTTAAGTCAAGAAGAAAAACCAATTGCATTTATTTCCAGAACATTGAACAAAACAGAGGAGAACTACGCAACTAATGAAAGAGAGATGTAAGCCATTATATGGGCACTGAACTCTCTAAGAAATTATTTGTATGGTTCCAAAAAAGTGGTGATCTATACGGATCATCAGCCCTTGACATACGCCCTCAGCAATAATAATAATAACTCAAAAATTAAAAGGTGGACATGTATTTTGGAAGAGTATAACTATAAAGTATAAACCTGGACGAACAAATTTAGTTGCTGATGCTCTATCCTTATAGGATTAAATCCTATAAATGCTCAAATAAACTCTTTGACCCCCACCGAACACAGCGCAGAAAGTTCGTCAGAACATTTAATACACAGCGTAGAAACTCCAATAAATGTCTTCAAACATCATCGTACCAATTTCAAATTGCATTTCCCGGAGTACATAGACACATTATTAAAGAACCCCAATACGACGAACAAATCCTAGTGAACATTTTAAGAAAATATCTGAATCCGTCTGTCATTAACGGAATAAAAATGGAATGGATAATGGGAAAAATCCAATTATTTTATCCCAATCATTTCGCAAATTACAAATGCCGCTTTACACAGTCGACCGTTGAAGATATAACTTCTGAGAACGATCAAGAAAATGTGATAATAGAAACACACAGTAGGGCTCATCGTGATAGAGGAAATTAAAAGCAAATGTTGGAAAAATATTAGGTCTGTTCCGCCAGAACAATATCTTTTAAAAGTCTAGCAAAACTCAAGCATTGAGTAATTTCATATTTACGCTCTTCGCTCTGATTTTCTTTTTTTCTGGTTGAACGATTTGAAGCAAAAACCATGCAAGTCATCCGCTGATTTTGACACGTTGTGTATAACAAGCAACAAAGTGAAATCGTGAACAAAAATCTTTTCAATAAAAATAAAATGAATGCTGAAAGTGGAAATTGTAAGTCATCATTTTCAATGTATCATTTTAGTTATTTAATTTAGTTTTTCTTTTTGTATATAACATTGGCGATACACGAACAGTATGGACTGATGCCGCAATCAAATGTTCACTACATTTTATGGCGGAAAATATGCACAAAGTAGGCAAAAGTTTTGCATTGAAAAACAAAACAAAATTGTGGCAAAGAGCTGCAGACCATTTAGAAGCAGCACATTGGGGGTATACCCCAGCTCAGGTTTATTGTACATTTCATTGTGATCTTTTAACTTGTTGAGTCCCATTTCAAGAATGAAACAAAGTTTATAGCGTTAGAGCGCCAATACAAAAATAAAAAATTAAACAACAAAATGACAGGAAAAAGTTGAATGAACTGCGAGTATGAAAAGTGAGCGCAACTTAAACAAAACGTTTCAAATATTTTTATAAAAAAGGGAATTCGTTTCAGTGAACTAGAGGAAATATTCAAACAAAAAAAGGCATTAACCCAGACTACACGTTGGGCGTCGAGTGCCCGGGATCGGAGGAGGATGTCTTTGACCAGGTCCTACCATCATCCTCTCAGAATTGTCCTTCATCAGCTTGTATGTTGTATTGGCCAAAAAAAATTATAGTTTTCTATGAAGTAAAATTGGAATATCTTTAGGTGAAACTCCCAAGCAGAAAGACAAAAACTCAATGCAGGGAAAAGCGTTGAAACTATTAGAGGAAATGGCAGAAGACCGCAAAAGAGAACACGAAGAACTCATGGCACACCTTAGACAAAAAGAAAAAAAAGGAAAAATAATTTGAAGTGCCATGCGTCCCACAGTTGACCATTTGACGAGAAGGCGGTCAAAAATCTATAACTTTTGATTGGATTGGAATTTTGATATGCGGTTTTTTGTTTGGTAGCCTTTAAGTTTTGCTATAAAACGTAATTCTCGACCGAAAATAAAAAAAGTTACGGAGGGTTTAAAATACATTTTCATTTGTAGTTGAATTTTAGTACAAAAGTGAAGTGTTAAAAGGTAAAAAAAGGTTTTTTTTAATATGATGTCTTATTTTTTCAGTTAATTTTACAACTAATACTTGTTAACAATTTTTTAAGTTAATTTTTTCAGAAAATGCCAAACTTTGGCCCCCGTAAACTTTTTAGTCCTAATGTGCACAAGGGACAAAGGTTGTTTTTTTTTTTTTTGAAAGATCCCGAGTTAAAATATAATTTATTAAGCAGCGAACGTAAAAGTTACCTTATATTGGTTCAAGATAGAGAAGTTTCAATGAAAAACTCGTATGTTTTTGCTTTAGTTAAATTTTTTTTATTGTCTTTTTAAATATTTCTATATCAATTTTTATGGTAAATTTATGAAATATAACAATTTTTATTGTAAATTTACAAAATATATAAATTTTTAAATCAAGAAAATTTTTTAACTATATCAAAAGAGTGTAACTTATTGTTAGTGTAATGAAAAAGTACTTTAAATCAACCAATTTTAGTAAAAATTTCTACTAAATAGCGTTGATTTTCATCTTCTAGAAGCTGTTTAGCTTCTTCGTCTAATTCAATAGACGTAGTTTTCAATTTTTGACAATGTTGGACATATATGGATCTGAAGTCCACAACAAAATAGTGATAAGGTCTTCATTAGTACAACATCTGGACATTTTCCTTGTGTTGTGCTCGCGAAAGAATCTGTAGTCCTTGTTCCTTTTTTCTTGCGCTTCTTCAGATAGATCTCCTATTGGTAGCATATTGTTTTGAATTATTTGTTCCCCATGGTACAAAATTTTATGAACTGTGGATGGCATATATCTCCAAGATTATTTTTCTTTATAAAGTATAGCTGTTTTATTGGCGTACTCTCCAAATTTTTTTCCATTTATCTTTCTGCTGCATGCTAGAACTTGTTATATGATTTTGAATCGTCTTATTAATTCATGATCTACACCTGTGATAGTTGCTGCAGTTTCCGGATCGGAAAAAAATCTCCTTGCAGTATTTCCATCATTTGTGTTTCCTTCCCCTTGTTTTGGTTGGTCGATTACGAAGCCTAGCTGTAGATATTTTTGTTGAATTTGTTTTTTTTGCTTTCTTTTTTCTTCATTTTCTTTGTTTTTTCTCACTGTTTCGCCTAACGGACCAAATTCCAAATCATAACCCAATTTAAGAATATGCTCCATGAAACGTATTCTAGCATGAAGAGGGGACATTCCAAATTCGTAGGCTTCCTTAAAACTATCGTCTTCTGGTGGGGGTTGGCTTAATTGACTTGATGTCTTTTGGCATATAATGCAGCTTGACGTTGACTTTGTTCCAGTTAAAGCTTGTGCAACTTTTCCATTAATCATTGTGAGACACATTTTAAAATGTACTTCAATGTCTTGGTCATCAAATTTAAATATTACTGGTTGAAGTTCCTTAATTTGATCTTTTATTTTTTGAACTTCTTCAGTTATGACATCTTTGGTTTCCTTTTTGAATGCAAATTTTATTGATCTGCAATACTTTGTTGAAGAAGGAATTTAATTTTTCCATATATCAATTTCTGTTGCTCTACTAGTTGACGGCTCTAAGACGCTATACCTTTTTGTTAAGCGCAATGGAACGAAAGATACCATAAATAAATTAGCATCTGATGAATTTTCGGCATTAAATTGCTTGTATTGTTTCTGACCAGAGGATCCATCACATCCTCATTTAGAAATTAAAGTAATGCTGCCATTACCAATTCTTTTTAAATGATCAGTATCAAGCGTATTTAGCAATCGGTCTGCAGTATGTTCAAGGAGATCTTTCAATTTCAAATCCAAAAATAGGGCGAACGCTTCTTCCGGCGTAAATTTCTTATCTTCAATTGGTGTAGGAATGCTCTTTTTTTTTTTGGGTTGGTTGAATTTGGTGCAAAAATTAATCCTTAATAATTCTTTGAGAAATTTCTTCATTGATATTCTCCAGCTTGCGCCTTCGAGATCTTTCACTACATCCGTCAATTGGTTTTGCTGGTCGACCCTTTTTTCCACTTTCGTTGGCAGTTGTAGATGCACTCTCAAAAATAAGTTCCTTTATTAACCAGTCTTGGTAACGTTTGTACATCTTTGCCTTGCTCTGAGAGCATTCAATGTACCGTCTTTTCAAATTCGATGCAAAATTAGTAATTTTTCCTTTGTGCATTTCAATGTCTTCTAGGTTACAATTCTTAAAGAAGTCGTTGCTCACTTTGTGCAAAATTACATCGTCTACATCATTTCGTTGAAAATAAATATCTGCCAGATCTCTGTAACAGTACTTAGCCATTGCACAAATTGTAATGAATAATAATTGTGGAAACATTATTATAAATACTCTTTCTTGCAGTTATGTAAAATAAAATTTTTTATCTTTTATTACCACTTTTAGAAGCATAAAAAACCCACACCCTAACTCCTTTTAAAAGGTGAAGCATACTTGCTCATATCTTAAAGGGCTATGTCGCAATAGTTTTTTTTTACCATTTACCTGTTATTTAAATTGTTTCCCATTTTGTCAGGTATTTAAACTATATAATTCTAATTCAGATTATTAATGTTTTTGAAAGATACCTATGTAAATGTACCTGTAACAATTTAGCGCATTATATCTCAACCCTTTTTTATAAGTATATAACAACTCCTGACAACTCTACCGACACGCAAAAAAATACACCGCGGTGCACCGGTACGACCAACTTTTGTATTCATAACACTCAGACGGATGGACGGACATCGTTTAATCGACTCAGAAAGTGTTTTTCAGTCGATCCGTATAATAAAAGATGGATAAAGGTCCAATATTTTTGGCAGTTACAAACATCACCTCAAACTTAATATATCCTAACCACATAGTGGACAACTTTTGTATTCATAAATTTTGCAGAAAATATCTAACCTTGGGTCAGAAAAATTGTTCTGGTGCACACGGGCGGAAACTGGCGGGTGTATAATGGGGTATAGTAGTATAGGGGAGGGTTCGGACTATAGAAGAGTGCAAGATTTTTTCTGACTGCTTTTGACTGGCAGGAGTTATGCTCTATTAAGTAGGAGATTTTCTGAAAATTTTTACCTTTTAAAAAAAAAATTTTTTTTTTAATGAATGACTCAGTGGTTTTACATTTTTAACATTAATAGTATGGAAGCCACAAAATTATAAAAAATTTATTTCACTTCAAAATCTGTTAAATCAAAAAGTTACAGTCATTCAAAAATAAAAATTTACAAAGAAATTTTTAATTTTAGCAAAATACTGAGAAAGCCCATTTTCGAAGACCCTGTTCGCTGTGATATACTTGAGATAGAGTCGCAATTTTTTGGCTCCCGAGGTTCACTGGTATTTACTTTCAAATGAATAACATAACTTTAAAATCGGTAACCATAAAAAAATTATCTTTGGCCGCCTTCTCAAAATATCGTCCACAGTGCTGCGGCCTTCTACCTACATATATGAATTTATTTCTTTTATTAGCTTGGGGTCATATGTGACCCCAATTCCAAAAGGGTTAATGGGGTCATATTATGTTTTTCCGAAGCCCTAGGCTATTAAGATAAAATATTACATTTAAAAGTAGACAAGTGATGAATTTTTGATACAAAATATTTAGAAATAATACATTTACAGAATATTTTACAAAAATCCCATTTTTATCGAAATCTGCAATAAAATCCTTGCCAAAAAAATTCTGGCATAGGGATTTACCTAAAAATTCATACAGTTAATCTCTAACATGCATTTAACAAGACCTTAAAGAGCTAGATCAATTTTTTTTTTTAAATTTTGTTAAAAAAAATTTTTTCAAAACTTGAAAAAGGAGTTTTCAAAATTTTATCAAAAAAATTTTCCATTTTCGGTCTCAATGCCTAATAGTTTAACAAGGTGGTAATAAAACAATACTTCAAATCTGAGTACTTACAGGTATAGGGACTAAAACAAAATGTTGGCTTTAATTAATTTCTTTAAGTTGAAAAAAATGCCATAAAATTTAATGACCTAGTTTTTTTTTGGCACAAAAGTGGTCTGGCGCATTTGCTATTTCTTGGCGAGTTTTTATTCGATTTTGAAGTTTTATAGCTTTTTGAAAAAATAATTCATTACTGATTAAATACTAATTTAAACTATAGAATGAAATTTTCGTAAAATCTGAAAAAAAAAGTCATATTTTCCCCATATAAACACACTTGAAATTTTCAATCGCGTTGAGTACCCTCTAAATGTTTTTTGATTGGTCCAAAACTTTGTATTTTCCACTTTTTTTCTATTCGCATATTTCTAGGGGGCGGCCCAGTCAATAACAAATTTTTTTTTTTTGATTACCCTAGTGATCATATTATTATAGCCGCTTGTGGAAACTGACAAATAATCAGTTAAATTGAAAATATTTTAATAAAAAATTCATAATTCTGTCGTGTATGATGTTCTTGTTTCTAATGGATACTAGCATGTTTCAAAAAAGTTATTCTTATCTCTGGCAACAAAACCATTGCTAGGAAGCCATTTTGTGAGTGCTGTCATTCAACAGTTTGTCGCCTTTTGAGTGCCATCGGTTTGATCCACAGTTTTTGCGTTTTAAAAATATTTTATTGTATTCTTTGTGTAGCAAATTATTTTTAAGGTATGGAATAATAATATACAATAAAATAGTATTGTGCCACTACATTATATTGCCATATTCCTTAAAAACTGATAAACTTGTGATATTTTTTATTGTTTTTAGGTTATTTTATTTTATTATTATTTATTTATTTTATTATTATTTATTTTATATTTATTTTAAGGGCATCTGTTGATAGAATAGGAAAAATGGAGACTAATATCGATTTAACTTCGAATCGAAAGGGAAAATGTGGCCGAGAAAAAATTACCTCACCTAGAGATGCGCGCCAAATAAGAAATATTTGCACAGATAAAAGAAAGGCACCTTTGAAATTACTAGTAAAAAAAGCTCCAGGATGCTAATATAAATATATCACCCATGACGGTTTGTCATCGTCTTAAAGATCTTGGGCTTATCTGTCGGTGCCCAGCAAAAAAGTCGTTGCTAACGCCCACCATCGTGATGGCAAAGCGATTGCAATGGGCAAAAGATCATAGAAACTGGACTCTTCAAGATTGGGAAAAGGTAAGTCCATCGTTTTGTACCAAATTATAAATTGTTAGCCTTTATTTGTCATATGCTTCAGGACAGATCCCCTTAATTATTCAGGTATGTTTCTCTGACGAATCTTTAATTCAGATTCAGATGATGACTGCATAATAAAAAAAGAGTGAAACATCATCTAAGCATAATGGTGTGGTATGTCATCAGTAGCCAAGGTATTGGTCGCTTGTACATTGTATCAAGGTCTTGGATACCAAGATGCTTCCCCAAGTTATGGAATATTATCCAATGGTGATGCAGCTCCTTGCCACAGGGCCAAAGAGGTCACAAAATTCTTAGAATATTAAAATATTAGTTTTGAAATGGCCTGGAAATTACCCAGAGCTGAACGCTATTGAAAACCTTTCGGAACTGCTGCAAAGGGAAATTTTCGGGGATCTCATCACAAACCAGCGGCAATTAATAGAGCAATTGATAGAAGTATGGCATAGGAGTGACGAAATAAAAAAAAATATGCCTAGGATTGAAGCTGTGATTGCTGCAAAAGTCGGTTCAACTAAATATTAATCACGTTTAAATAAATATTAACATAAACACGAATTTAATATTTTTATTTTATCAATAAGAATTCGGAATATTTTCTTTTGTTTTATACTTTTATTATAGCGCAAGTTGAAAAAATATGTTTTTCACCCTGAGGATTTAATAATATGATCACCCATTATAACTCAAGATTGGCTAGTACTACGACCAGATGCAAAATTAAACGAGTATTAACACAATATCCTTACCTGCACGTTCGGAGGTAATTAGGAAAATTAGTATCTAAGGTGCGGAAGGCGATGTGTTTATCTCCAACCAGGTACTTCCAAGACGGAATATTTACTGTTGCAAATACGATTGCAAATAGCACGGAAACCTTTGTAAAAATAGTTAATACGACAGATTTTACGGATATAAAGTGGATAAGGGAAGGGCCTACAAAATATTTGAGATCACAACTAGAGGACAAAGTAAGGAAATAGCTGTATAGGGAAAATTAAACTCTACATGTAGAGGAAAGATGACAGATAGTACAAGAGTATATGAGGCGTTCAATTCAGATAAAGGTAGAAATAGCACCGAGCTAGCAATTAACGGCGACTATGTTAATGTAGAGACGAAAAGAATATTTTAAGAGGAAATAGAATAAACGAAATTATCAATGATAGGAAAATTGAAATCATAATATTATTCCCATTGCTTGAAAAATTAGTAGTTGATAATATGATAGGAAAGCTGCATCAGTCACTAGGTGACTAGATATATCGCCAAAAGATCCAAAAGCGGAATATATTGAAATAGGAAACAAAATTTTCGACAACCTGAAAATTGAACTGTCGCCCAGTATTGTGAGAATAACGGACGATAAGTACAAAAAGTGAATTTGGCAAAAATATCATGAAGATCCAATCTGGGAACGCCAACCAAGGATCACTCGTACGTTAAGGAAAATAAGACAAATATTTTCATGGAAAAATAAGACAAAATATATTTTGAGATATGTAAAGCAATATGACAAAAAATAAAAGTCTAAGGAATATGCAAAGGGAAATGATTATAACACAAACGCCAGTAACTGTGTTCAATGTAGTTCAAATAGATATCATTGGTCAGTCTCCGAAATCGGAAAATAGCAACGTATATGGGAACAATTATCTGTTATATAACTAAATATTTTATTACAAATACCAGTTATTGTCAAAACCGCAGATACAGTTGCGAAGGCAATTATTTCATACTTGTGTACGGTCCCATTGGGAACATAATTTCAAACTTTTAATGAAATAGGTAAATAGGTGGACAATGTCACTTCAACGGCATATGATCATCAGAACCTTGGAACTGTGGAGAGTCCACAGAACATTTAATGAGTATATTCGATCCTACATAGCAATCGACAATACTGACTGGGATGAATGGTTCAAATACTTTACATTTTGTTACAACACAACTCCATCATTTGTGCATTATTATTGCCCATATGAGTTGGTATTTGGGTAGCTCACAAAAGGCTAGATAATTAATAGATAGTAAATAGATGAAAACTAAAATATTATAATATAGGAATAAAAATAGTAGTATAGGAATAAAAATAAGTGTTTTAGTTTACGTTAAACAAATATTAAACATAAATTAGATAAAACTATAATTGTATAATAACGGACAGATTTAAACGACATAATAGTTAATAAATAGTAAATCGTTTTAATAGAAAGATTAGAAAACAAAAAGGAAAGATAATAGATAATAGTAAATAAGAATGTATAAAATAAAATAATTAATAGTTAACTTTAAGTTTGCTAATTGAATAAATAAAGATAATTAAAAGTGAACAATCGCAATAGCGGCTGTTCTAGTAATAATAGTGTGTATCAATCTCAACAACACGTCCATATACAACAGAGTTTGAGAGTTTACGTAAACTGTGCAACGTACCACATCCAATCCTGCACAGTTTTTGGCAATGGTTAGAATATGGCAACCATTAGCAGAAGCAAACGATTTTCTGTGTAAGTTTATATGAGATATGCCACGGCCCACAGTGGTTCAAAACCAAAAAAAAAGTGGTAATAAGTCTGGAACTTCTAAACTATTGGTTGGATTGGAATAGTATATTCTAGGCGATTGTAGTCAAGGATATAGGCTTTCAAAATATTTATTTTTGAGGTACCCTGTTATAACACAGGGTGAGCTACAGGATGCCAAAGTCGACCGCCTCGAGGTGGTAAATGCTTTCAAAGCTTGTAACTTTTATAAATATGAAGTGATTTTTATGTTTTTTAAATTTTTCTAATAACCATTAAATTATTAACAAAAAACATGCTTATACTACCTAGTTATCGCTTATGGTTTAAAAAATATTTGATTTTAAAAATCAACATTTGAACTTTTCACCAAATTCTTTCTTGGTCTTTCGCAAATAACATTTTTATTAAAATAGACAAAAAAAATGTAAAAATATGTGGCGATAGCCAGTACTTTTTAAAAAAATACATTGAAGTATTTTTTTTAATTATTTCAAACTGTTTAGTGAGCACAAAATCTTAAAATTGACTTTTTGAATCAGGTTCTAAAAATTGCAAATTATTGCCAAAATATACCCTTCTTTCTTTCACTTTTTTCTCACAACCTTGGTAAAACATGTATATATTTTTCTACATATTTTAAAAGAATATGCTTCAAGAATGGTTGTAAGCGAAATTTTTAATATTTTTGGACATGCACTCTACGTCCAGCATTGGACGAAATTGGGCAATTTGTTAAAAAAAAATAAGTTTTAAAAGTTAATACAAAAATATCCGCTCGATTTCTTCAAATATTTCACCGCAGTATTAAAGCTCCAAATATTTTTATTTATTTGCCGTAATAAAATTCACCGCCGTTACATAAACGTGGTCAGGAGGGCTTAAATGGTGGAAAAAGTCAAATTTTCATACGAATTTTTTTTGTTAACATAAAAAACATATTAAGATTAGTTATTTTTATATTCTGTTTATTGATTCAGAACGGCATTTAAATTATCTAAAACTCTTCAAAAAATCATTTTGATAACGTTAATAGTTTTTGAGATATTTATATTCAAATTTCAGAAAAAAAATATAGAAAAACTATGGTTTTTCGTTTTTTTTTTGGTTTTTTTGGTAAAGTGTTCCCAAATTTTTTGAATTTTACTTATTATTATATATATTGTTAAAGAAGACATATTTATCTATTCAACGATATATAACATGTCTATCAAATATATTGCAACATGCTGAAATAATGACCCCAAACCACACTCCACAGGCAAAAATTTAGCTATTTCTCTATTTGTTCATATAAATGGTCATTTACATAGTGAATGACATATTTTTTTATTGTTTTTTGGTAAAGGGTTGCATATGTTTTTATTACTTCAAATAATTTTATATATCTTTTCAAAGAAGGTATAATTATAAGTTAATGGTGTATGAAATATTTACCTCATGAGTTTCAACTGATCATAAAATTGCCCGAAACTCTGATGCTGATTTTATACAAAAAAAAAACAGGTAAAAAGCCAATGCCTAAGATATTTTCATTATTAAGTAACAAATATAACTAAATTTTTTTAATGAGTATTTTTTTATTTGTTTTATAATAGGCTTAAAATTACATAACAATTGTCTGCTTTTTTACTAGTTATTTTCTACAAAACAATCAGAAATATCAAAAGATAAAAGATGTTTTATATCCATAGCTTCGGAATCATCATTTTCTATTTCAAGACTTATTTTTGGTAACCATTTTGTTCTTATGGAGTATATTACTGGATCTGATGATATCAATAAATATTCCATTAAATCGGAATTTTGGGCTTCTTTGCTACATTTTCTTGTATTAAAAAGTCTAAAGTGTTTGACATCTCTGTTTCTAGCTTCTTGTGCTTCTTCAGTCAGTTCTCCCAAGGGCAGGATGCTATTTTGTATTATTTCTTTCCCATGAGCTAATATTTTGTGTACAGTTGGTGTCATTTTCCTCCAAGGATATAAGTTCATTATTAATTCCTTAGTTCCACTAATATTACTTTAAACCGTGCGATTAAAGCCGTGTCAATGCCAGTAATCAAAGAAGTAGTTTCGAGATCTTCAAAGAAACGTCTTGCTGTATTACCATCATTTGAACTTCCATAGCCACAAAGAGGCTTATCGATAATTAGACCAAGTTGCATTTTAAATTCATCCTGAATTCTTTTCTTCTCAGTTTTTCGTATGGCGTGTAGATCAGCATTATTTTTAACTGGTATAATTTCTTGTCCTGGAATTTGCCGGTATTTTAGATCATATGCGAGATGCAAGCAATATTCCATAAATCATATTCTTGCATGAAGTGGTGATATTCCAAATTTTAAAGCATTTTCATTAATAGGAATTTCATCACAACTGTTATGAAATTCTGAACTTTTCTTTCCACATATATTACATTTCCAAGTAGATGTTATATCTGTAACGGCATTGGCTACTTTCCCATCAATCATTGTAAAAAGTGGTTGAAATAACACTTTAATGACACTTCCAGATATTTCCACAAAAACTGGAGACAATCTCGAAATTTCCTGATTTATTGAACTCACTAAGCTTTGTGTTGTAATTTTGTCTTCCTTTGTGTACTCAAATCGGATTGGCCGACATAGAAACTTAGATCCGGGTGTTAAATTACTCCATATGTCGTGATATTCTCTCTCACTAGAAGAAGAACTTGTCTCATTATATAGCCTCATTTTTAATGGTACTAATGATGTCATAAAAAAAATTTGAAAAATCTATTTCTGAATTGCTTCCACTTGGTTGTCTATACTCAGAAAATCCAGATGTTCCATCGCATCCCCATTTACATATTAACGTAACTTCTGAATTGTTGCATATTTCTATTTCTTCTTTGCTAAATGTGGATATTATTCTAGATGCAGTGTTTTCAAGCAGTTCCGCTAATCCAACATTTGCACTTTCAGTATTGGATTTCACATTAGATGGTAGAATTTTATTTTTTGTTTCCTTTATGGCTCTGCTGGTAGGAAAATATCAAATCCTTTTTTTTGAGAGCTTTTCTCAAAATCCCATATTTATTTCTTGTCAACCCCAAATTTAAAATAAGAGCTAACGCGTCCTCTTCTGTAAATGATGTTGACGATTTTGGCGTTGAAATACTTTGCACCATACGCTTCAACCGCTTAGGAGATGCAGTTGGTAACACATCTACAATTTTAGCAGCTTCCTTTGGTTGCGTGCGTGTCAAGGCTGATTTAAAAGAATCCTTAATTTCATTAGGCGAATGGTTACTAATGATTTCTTCTTGTTTTTTTTCTTTTTTGTCCTTGATTGAACATTTTCGTAGTCCTTTTTAGGTCGACCAAATGCCTTTTTCTCAATTTGTACTGTGAGGCCCGTTTTCAACCATTCGTCATTTTTAGTCATAAACTTTGATTTTGATAAACCCAATTGGCTAAATCTTCTTTCGTAAGCTTTGTAAAAATTTTCGACATCTTCAGATCTCACATTTAAACCGTAAGTGTTGTTAATTGTATAAAATAATTTCGAGACTTTTTCCGAACGTGATGAATGAATAGTAGAATCGGAAGGATTTTCCCAAATAACTTTGCAAAGTGAATAATACTTTAATGTAACCTCCATGATAGATTATACGTAAGTGATCTTAATAAACAAGAAACTCATGGTTATATACTGAAAATACTTTTTGAAAAATACATTTTGTTTTAGTGAATCTAAGGATTTGGTTTTTACCTGTTTTTTTTTTTTGCATAAAAAGGTATTGTGAATTACAGATATTTTGCAATAGGTATCAGAGTTTCGGGCAATTTTATGATCAGTTGAAACTCATTAGGTAAATATTTCATACACCATTAACTTATAATTATACCTTCTTTGAAAAGATATATAAAATTATTTGAAGTAATAAAAACGTATGCAACCCTTTACCAAAAAACAATAAAAAAAATATGTCATTCACTATGTAAATGACCATTTATATGAACAAATAGAGAAATAGCTAAATTTTTGCCTGTGGAGTGTGGTTTGGGGTCATTATTTCAGCATGCTGCAATATATTTGATAGACATGTTATATATCGTTGAATAGATAAATATGTCTTCTTTAACAATATATATAATAATAAGTAAAATTCAAAAATTTTGGGAACACTTTACCAAAAAAACCAAAAAAACGAAAAACCATAGTTTTTCTATATTTTTTTCTGAAATTTGAATATAAATATCTCAAAAACTATTAACGTTATCAAAATGATTTTTTGAAGAGTTTTAGATAATTTAAATGCCGTTCTGAATCAATAAACAAAATATAAAAATAACTAATCTTAATATGTTCGTATGAAAATTTGACTTTTTTCACCATTTAAGCCCTCCTGACCACGTTTATATAATGGCGGTGAATTTTATTGCGGCAAATAAATAAAAATATTTGGAGCTTTAATACTGCGGTGAAATATTTGAAGAAATCGAGCGGATATTTTTGTATTAACTTTTAAAACTTATTTTTTTTTAACAAATTGCCCAATTTCGTCCAATGCTGGACGTAGAGTGCATGTCCAAAAATATTAAAAATTTCGCTTACAACCATTCTTGAAGCATATTCTTTTAAAATATGTAGAAAAATATATACATGTTTTACCAAGGTTGTGAGAAAAAAGTGAAAGAATGAAGGGTATTTTTGGCAAAAATTTGCAATTTTTAGAACCTGATTCAAAAAGTCAACTTTAAGATTTTGTACTCACTAAACGGTTTGAAAAAATTAAAAAAGTACTTCAACGTATTTTTTAAAAAGTACTGGCTATCGCCACATATTTTTAGATTTTTTTTTTTTTTATCTATTTTAATAAAAATGTTATTTGCGAAAAACCAAGAAAGAATTTGGTGAAAAGTTCAAATGTTGATTTTTAAAATCAAATATTTTTTAAACCATAAGAGATAACTAGGTAGTATAAGCATGTTTTTTGTTAATAATTTAATGGTTATTGAAAAAATTTAAAAAGCGTAAAAATCACTTCATATTTATAAAAGTTACAAGTTTTGAAAGCATTTTCCACCTCGAGGTGGTCGACTTTGGCACCCTGTGTTACAACAGTGTATCTCAAAAATAAATATTTTGAAAGCCTATATCCTTGACTACAATCGCCTAGAACATACTATTCCAATCCAACCAATAGTTTAGAAGTTCCAGACTTATTACCACTTTTTTTTTTGGTTTTGAACCACTGTGCGGCCTATGACTTTTTCCAGATATCGCATTATCTGCGTAACAAATTTCAAGAAAATCCTTTTATCCGTTTTTACCTGTAGCTTACACAAACAAACATATACAAAAAATTAAATTCCACTTCCAAAAAGAAAAACGTAATTTTGTTCTTTAAGTTCGTTTGTTTAAAATTAACTTGGCTTACTGAAGGTTTAAGCACATCTCCATTAATGTTCTATATCTTCTTTCATTTGACAGTTTTACTTGAAAAATTGATATGTTGTCGTTAAAAATTAGAGAAATTAATAAATTATTTTTATTATTATTTTTATAATATATAATTATTTTTATTATTATTATGTTTTATTATCATTATTATTATTATTTATTTTAAATAAGCATTTTGGTTTCTCTGTGAAAAGCCAAAATAGAGAAAAAAAATAAAAAAGTAATATATATAAAAACAAAACAAAAAAAAAAACATATTTTTTGAAAAATTAAATTGTACAAAATTTGAATACAAGTATTTATAATTATGTATGTATGTCGCACGTAATATTTTTTTGTTTTGTATACAACTATGGGAGAGTTAAGTAGAAGTGGGAGAAGGGAAGGATAACCGTTTTTGTGCGTACGTCATACGTAGTACTACGGTTTCCTATGTAGTAGAAGAGGAACATGAAGTAGTAGTAGAGGATTCTAGTGTGTGTATGAGTGCAAATATGTTATTATGATGTTATTGTGATTTCATTCAAAACTTTCCACCCTCCAGATGGCTATGAAGATGATGACAACTATTGATGAGGGGTAGGATAAATTTGTGATATTTGTTGTAAATATAGATTTTTATGTTTGTTTTATTATTGTTTCTTTATCAAAACATATCTCTCTCTTTCTCAAACTTCCCATATTCAATATATAGCATTAAATCATTTTAGTGTTTTATTATTGTATAAATATGTTCGATTTTATGGTTTATTTAATAGTTACTGTCCTTAATTGTATTTCTTTTTTTTTTGTTATGGATAGTTGTTGCTTCCGTTTTTATGCTGTTTGAATGTTTAAAATATTTAGTTTTGCTAATAGAATCATCGTGATTATCGCCTTCTACTACTTGTGTAACTCCTCCTTTCGACCTTCGAATTGTGACGGTCTCACTCACTCCAACCACATCGATCCATTATATTTTCGGCATCCTAAACCTATTGCTGATTATTCGACTTCATTTGGCCGTTAACAATTGGTGCGAAATATGGATGTGCCATGGCCTCACGAGCAGTAAGTCGTTCGACATGATCGTAGCGTAAGAGCTTATCAAGAAAATCAAGAGCTTCGGGCGACACAAGATGTTGATTATCAGAGTGAACAAAGCGTTCCCATCGCTTACGCGAGTGTCGCTGCAAGATATCATGGAATCGGGGATCCAATTCGATGTTGTACTTATCAAGATAGGCGTACAGCTCTTCAGTGCCCAGCACTTTGGCAATACGCACCAGTTGATCGTAGTTGTCGTGGCCGTGGAAAAAAGGCTCCTTGCGGAAGATCATTGAGGCCAGCATGCAACCCAGCGACCACATATCTAGGGAGTAATCGTACATCTGGTAGTCAACCAACAATTCGGGTCCTTTGAAATAGCGTGAGGCAACACGCACATTATATTCCTGCCCGGGATGGTAGAATTCAGCTAGACCCCAATCGATAAGGCGCAATTTACGATTCTCATGATCAATCATAACATTGTGTGGCTTGACATCACGATGCATGATGCCCATGCTGTGACAGTAGTCAAGTGCCTTCAGCAACTCAAACAGGTAGTAACGGATTTCATAGTCTGTAAGCGTTTGATATAATTGTTTGAAGTCTGTATTGTTAACATGTTCAAAGATTAGGGCTGGAGTGCGAGAAACTGGATCTTTAACTACAGCCAACAATGTAATGATGTTGGTGCCACCACGCAAATTTTCCAAAATTTTGATTTCACGCTTAATCTTCTTCTTCTTAACAGGTTTTAAAATCTTTACCACACATTTCTCGTTGTTGGTAATGTTAATAGCTTCGAACACTTCCGAATACTTGCCACGCCCCAATTTGCGCACCAACTGATAATCATCCTGATTGGCCCAATCGACCACATAGTTTTCATAGTCCCAATACTCATCCGGCTTATGTGCATTCACATCCGTATAAACGCGAGCAGCGCTCGGTAAAGTCATTTTTGCAAGAGTAAGATCAACTTTTATATCTGTCCTTTCTTTAGATGATGATGTGGCGAATGGGTGTTCCCAAAAGATTGCCGACCGTTGGTAAAAAGATCTGCAATTTGAATATATAAAGGTTATCATTAGTTTATATTTGAAGTGAAGTTTAACAGCGATTTTTCATTCGAAATGGAAGTTCTAGCAATAACAATTGATAAATATTAAATTACATATATAACAAAAATTTAGTTCATTACTAGTTACTTTGTATAGGGATTCAAAGAAGTTTTTAAACAGGTACAGGCTATGCGCGAAAAAAAATATATTGTATAAATCGTATTTTTTATTCTTCATATTAAAGGATTGGTTGTTCCTAATTTGACAAAAAAAAAAGTCATAATAGGATATTAAAAAAAAAAAAAATCCAGACTAAAACAATAAAGTTATTCAAGTTGTAATTTCAACTAAACATTAATTTTACGGACCAACGTAATTTTTATTGTTATTTCTCAATGTGGTTTTATGATTGCAGGTACGAAAACGAATTTCCATAGAAGCATCATTTGAAAATTTTAAATGGGTTGTTTTCGCTTTTGACAAGCCGATCTATTTGTAGACTTATTTAAGGGGGAGGTAGGTTAAATAAGTCCGTGAGACAGCGAATCTCCGGAGGCCTTGTTGTTTTGCAGTGAACATAACTCGTTACCGGATCATGTGAAATACAACAGGTAAGTGTTAAATTCGGCTGTGCCGAATCTTTGATACTCCACCTCGGTTTTAGTATTGATAATAAATGTAAACAAAATATTTGAAAATGTAAACAATTTCTTAAATTTAATACTAAACTAGAGGACCCCTGCTGCTCCGCAGCATTATATTATATTATATTAATTTTTATAATATAATACCAAAATTTGCCAAGAGAAGTTAACGTACAGTAATGCCAAAATATGCCAAGAGAAGTTAACGTACAGTAAAAGTAAAGTTGATTGTCCGCGCATAACTTTCCTCAAACCCAACGAATTTGCCAAGAGAAGTTAACGTACAGTAATGCCAAAATATGCCAAGATAAGTTAACGTACAGTAAAAGTAAAGTTGATTCTCCACGCATAACTTTCCTCAAACCCAACGAATTTAAGCAGTTAATAGCTCAAAAGAAGGAGCTTGATCCACTGAGTGTTCTATGTAACAGCCTACGTTAATTAGAACTCTAGTTATAGAGGTTTGAGAGAAGAAAAATATTGAAAAAAAATCTTGAATGCAAAGTTTATTCATAAATTCTTTTAATATATAAGATAATTTCAGCAAATACACAATTTTTTTTTACATTTTTAGAGGTTTCTCCATATTTTATACCATATCTTGATACATTGATGCCCAATTTAACCTATTTCAAATACCAAACTGCTCGTAGTAACGACAAACAATATTATTTTGACTTTACCCAGGTAAATGGTTTATTTTGACCGTAATTTCAAAAGACAGACAGACGACGCATGTACGGACATTATATGGACTAGAGTTGTTATAGGGATTAAGAATACAAATACTTTATGGGGTCGCAATTCAGTGTTCAATGCATTACAACAGAATACGAAGAGTCACAATAACGAATCATATTTTCCAATGTTTTGAGAGCTAAAAATTATGCGGTATTTCAAAATAAAAGTTTCTAAAAATCTTGGCAATTTTTGGTTTGCCATATACTACGACAATATGCTTTTTTTAAAAAAGTACATTAAAAGAATTAACTTTTTTTTAAATGTATTTTAAAAAAAAAGTTATTTTATATAAAAGATCCTTTTTTGAGAAAAGGTAATTTTGTAAGAAAATGTACTTTAAATAGAATGTTATCCTTTTAAAAGGGTACTTTTTCAAAAAAAGAGTACTTTAAAAAATATTTTTTAAGAAAAATTTTAAGAAAATTTTGTTTTTAAAAAGGGTAGATTTTTAAAAAGATGTATTTGTTTTTTAACAAATGATACTTTTTAAGGAAAAGTGCTTAAAAAAACAGGTACTTTTTGAAAAAGGTATTTTAAAAAAGAACACTTTAAGAGATATACTTTTTGAAGAATGGTACTTCAAAAAAAAATGTATTTTTTCAAAAACAACTTCCCTTGTTATAAGGATCAAGAAAATATATGGTTTATGGGCTCCGGAATTTATTTCGATGCGTTATAAACGGAATGACAAACTGATATTTACCATCTGCATATCTGTGGTTTTCTGGAATAACCGCGTATGTCCATTTTTGTCAGTTTTGAGTTAACGATGCCAAATATATTAATTTTTAACGCTCTTTACATGTGTTAAATTTAAAAAAAAAATACTGACCATTACTTAGTTTTTTCTTTAAATAACGACGTAACTTAAATGTTTATTAAATTAATTTGAAGCACTATCGACGTATGTCAACATACGTTTGATCGCTGACAAATTATTTTCTCAGAAAACGACACATAGCGACATACGTTGTTATTAATGAAAAAAAATTCAAAATAACTTTGGATTATTTTTCAGTTTATAACCACTTACAACAACTTATGTGTTTATTTCTGTTGTTTTTTGTCACTATTATTCTTGATACGTTGTTATATTCTCATCCTAAGTCCCGTTAACTTTTTGTTGACGAACAAAAAAAATCCATTTTTCAAGCAACAACAACTTATGTCTACATGGGTGGTTGCAATGGTAGTGTTCTTTTTCAAGGAAAACGATGTTTGTCGACATAAGTTGTTTTATCTGCACACACTTTAAGTGTTATTTACATATTGTTTTTTCGTCCTTCTGTAGGATCTATTCCTCTGAAGATTTTTGAATCAAAATTTTATATAAAGTATTTATTGCCCTTATCTACAGGACTGTTAAATAAAAAGCTCTAAAAACTTTATATCGAGCCCATAATTTCAAATATAACGTTTTTTGGCTCCCCTAAACATTTTGATTTTATGACATACGAGGTTATTCTAGAAAACCACAGATATATACACTTTAATATATATCCCTGTGTAGGGTTTTAAATCGATTAGTATTGAAAATTTTTGATTCAATTTAAAAAAAAATTTATTGAATTTTAGATTTGTCTTGGGATCTCTGAAAATTTGTAAACAATTGTTAATAAATGAATAACCATCTAAACTATTTTGAGAAATTATATTGATTATTTTTATACCCCCTACTCCAGTGTGCAGAGGGTATATATAAGTTTGTCATTCCGTTTGTAATAATTAGAAAAAAAAAATCTGAACCCCATAAAATATATATATTTGTGATCCTTATAACAAGCGCAGTTGATATAGCGATGTCCGTCTGTCCGTCTGTGGAAATCACGATGACGGCTTCTATCGGGCAACTAGGTTGCTCGTTGGCATAAAAAATGATTCATTAACATCCTGAGAAGTTTGCTATTTAAAATCGTCCAAATCGGTTCATCTGGTCCCGAGAATTGAACGAAGGAGTAAAAAGTCTTGAAAAAATATGATTTGCCTATGTTGTTCTTGTCACGATAACGTTCTCAATAGGACAGCTAGGGCGCTTGTTGTTAGTGAGAATGATTCACTAACATCATGAGAAGGTTTCTGTTTTTTTAAATCGTGACAATAGGTTTCATAAGTGCCGAAAAATCTGTAAAATGTTAAAAAAATATGATGTTTTCCTATATTATTCAAAATTTTGTATTTTGTCATAGCTGTACTTGTTGTTTTTATGGTCGTTGTGGTAATAATACGCAAATTCACCAATATCAATATTTTTTGGTGTAATATTTAAGTTAGTAAATTAATAAAAGAAACTACATATATAAAATCAATATCAATATTCTGCGATTTTTATAACATCACAAAATGTTACAAATTGATACATACTACCGTTGCAAATATCAAAATACTATAAATAACATTCATATATTCTGTATATGTATGTATATCCATAATAAGCGCATATTAAAAATAATATATATATAAATTTTTTTATTTATACAAAATACTGCAATTTTTAGGGTTGCAAAAAATAATATGATTTTAAGGGTTCTACTTTTAGTACATACTTGCATTCAAAAGTAGTAGTGAAACCATAAAATATTTACCTTGTAAAAAATTGGTGTTTAAAAAAAAATTTTTTTTGTCATATGTCAAAAAAAAAGCTAAAACTTGAAAAATTTGCGAATAAAAATTTTAATATTTTGATACATTTTTAAAATTTATTATTTAATGTCGGGCGCAGGCAAATGCCATTCCCGGACTACCAAGAATTTTATACACGAGTTATTCACATTAGGAATAATCGCGGAGCTCAGCTCAATCAAAGTGCAATGATCAAGCCTCGCCCTGGGAAACATGTGTTCATGCTTTTCTTTGCACAAACGCCATTCCCAACTACCAAAAATTGTAGGCACGAGCTATTCACATTAGGCATAGTCGCGGAGCTCAACTCAATCAAAGTGCATTGTGAACGAAATAGAATTGAAATTGTGTGCAGAGTTGTTTTACTTAAAAAAAAACATGTTTCTACAGATAGTGAATAATTTCCCAGTAAGCATTTTATGCAATAAATGATCATGTTGAGTCTTTTTTGACTCCTCTATGCTACAGTCATAAATACGCTCTTCTGCTGATCACAAAATATTCTTTTGTCGGGAGAAAATATTACCTTACCGCCTTACTCTTCTTGAGAGTCTTTTTTAACCGATTTTCTGATCAGTTTCGACTTATTTTTGAGTCGTATTTAATGTAATTTTTCTATAAATCACTTTTTAAGCGAAAGCAAAAATCATTTTGTAGTCTTTTTCTAATACCGCATGTGATTAATCAGTTTTTAATCATCAAAAGTAGTCGAAGAAGACACAGTAAAGTGATTTTTGTTAAAACAATCTTCGAAATGATGACTGGGATATCGCCACTATGAGTGGCACCAGTAAGCCGAACTCTAATCGGCTTCTTATATGTGTACAGCCAAACGAAAACGAAAATACACACCCAAGAGTAAAAGTAAGTAACAATTTCATTTAGTCTTATGAAAGCTTTTGAACAAAGTAAATGTATGTCGCATTGTCTTGTGAAATCTTACATTGTTTTTTAATAGGTACCAGTAATGCCAGGAGATTTTTTCAGAAATCTCTACGCTAATGAAATAAATCTCTTTTTTCCCTACACCCAATTTTTTTCTCCCTACATTTTTTCCTACACTACTTTTTTCAATTTTGTAAAAAAAAAAAAAAAAAAAAATTTTATTATTAATTCGTAAATTTTCAATTTCAATAATGCAAAAATAACATAAAAACGAAGAAAAATAACATAAAAAATAAGATAGAATATCATAAAAATTACATAAAAACAACATAAAAAACCAACAGATATTATAAAAAAAAAATTTTACAATTCTGTATAATTCATCCTTTATATGGCTAGATGTGCATTAAAAATTTACACAATTAATTAAAATGGCTTGCAAATGGGATCTTATAACGCAAACAGAATTTTGGTTCTTGGTTTTAAAACATATTTTTTTTTAAGACATTGGTTATTAGCATGTATACTTAGTTCCGATTTATCGTAATTTAATATTTTTTCACAAGCCTTGCATCTGCATTTAAAGTCGTCATCTTTGACCTGTTTCATCCCATTAGCTTCTCGTCTCTCAACTAACTTGAGTAAAACCTTTGTTTTTTTTTCTGTATTTCTTTGATGTGTTTTCAGCATCATCGAAAAACGAATCGGACATTTTTCTAAAATTAATTATGTTTAAATTTATAATAATATTTTAATGTTCTTTTTATTTACAAACTTAATAAAATCGAAGAGATCTAAAAAGATGGGGTACTTATGTATAAAAAAGATGCACAAAAGAAGTAAACGGCACAAAAAAGTGTTTTTTATTTGTCATTGTTATTAAAGAAGCCACATACATATGTATTTACTTCCTCCATATTATAGTTATTACCAGACTTAAAGAAGGTATATATTTTTAAATTTAAAGTTTAAAATTGAAAAATATATAATATTAAGTTGTCGAAAAAAAAATCCCTACAATTCGACAAAAGTAAGAAATCTTTATCATGAAACACATAGACGCAAATTAATTTCTCGATGTGTTACAAACGGAATGACAAACTGATGTAATAAGATCTGAAAAATAAAACTGATTAACGATTAATGCTTTCAAAATATAAGACATGGACAAGTATTCCGAAAAAGATCCGAAATTAAAAAATATATTTTGTTTACTATCTTTTATTGACTTTAAAATTGTTAAACGTAAATGCTGAAAATTCAGAGTATTTGTTGTAATAATTTAATAATAAGTTGATCAAATTGTTTACATTTTCAAATATTTTATTTACATTTGTTACAAATAGTGCAAGAAAACATAGGTGGAGGGTATCAAAGATTCGGCATAGCCGAATTTAACGCTCTTACTTGTTTAATATTAGCGCGTTATCCCCGAAAATACGTATTAATCTTATTAATTGGTAAAAAGTTCCATATGGTTAATGTAAGTGCATTATACACTTTTGCCAGGTAGTCTTCTATTACTGTTGCTAGGGGATCGACAGAATTTATAATTCCAACAAAATGGAATTCATGTCAGAAATGAAACCGTGCTCACAACTACTACATACCAACCTTTGCATTCGCAATGTAAGACTGGAAAGTTTTTTCAATTTTATTGAAAAAAAATATATATATATTCAAATAGAAATAAAATGTTACATATGACAAAGGTAAATTCATTCAATAGACTTACTTTAATTATTAAGGATTCACTTTAAAATTAATTTTTTTAAGTTTTTAAATACTTGTTTAGAGACCTCGGACTAGGATGGGCTAAACGCAAAATTATTTTTGCAAAATTAATGCCGTTTTCTTTTCTGACAAAAAAATGTCGCCCTTTTTGTCCTTTTTCGAAAAGTGTATTTTTTTATATGTTCTGAATTAAGAGCAACCTTATCTTATACATCAATCGAAAGGTCTCAAAGTCGAGCCCTCGTAAATCACAAAAAATTCCAGCCATTGACTTCTTTCAGGTCATAGTGTGAGAATATTTTCCCATTGTTCCCCTTTTTTGTATATTTTCACCCTATGACTTCCGAGAGGATAATAATCAAAATTTTTTTGCACTTATGAACACGGCACTTTGAGACCTTTCGATTGATATATAATAAAAGGTTGCTCTTAATTCAGAATATATAAAAAAATACACTTTTCCAAAAACGGACAAAAAAGGGCGACATTTTTTGTCAGAAAAGAAAACGGCATAAGATTTTTGTAAACATTTAAATACATAATCAACCACAGCTACTACAATTTGTGGTTGGACCAGCTGTAAAAGATTGTCTGTTGTTCGTAAATATAAATCGCGTAGTTGAATTTTGTAGGGACCCTTCAATTCAGTGGGTGCTATATTTTAACCCATTCAATCATACAATACCAAGGGGCAAAAATTGTGTACAAAACATTGTTGAGAGAATGTATCTAGAGATCCATTATGTCTTTACCACTAGGATATCCCATGTGGTAGTTTCTTCATAAGTCAATCAGTATATTCTCTTTGAAGACAATCTTTTGTGTATTTTTTTCTGAATAATTACGTTTTCTTCCAACTTAGTGATTCAGATAAACTATGTCTCATATATACATACATTTTATGTTAGGTTCTTGCCAACGATGTACATACATTTAAGATCTGCTTAAACTATGTACGTTCTTTTGCTTCCATATTTGTCTGAAATTTATTTAGATTGTCTTTGGTTTGATCCTCTTAACAGATGATTTTTTTTATTTCAAGAGTAGGTTTATAAAGCTCCCTCAATTTTTTTGTTGAAATATTGGCATATTTGGAAAACATAGAGAATTTTACCTATTAAAAGGGAGTTTTCACTATTAGATTTTGTGGTAACACAAAATACAATACAATACAAAATCTAACCCAGTGATGCCAACTTTTGATTTTGAATTTTATTATGCTAATAAAATATATTTTCATTTATTGACTCCATATAATACTACCTAGGAATTATTATCGAATTTATATTTTTTGTGTTTTACTTTGCATACCATGAAGTCAAATTTTGAAGTCATCAAAACCAAATGTCCCAAAAATTTTAAATAAAATAATTTGTTATCTTTATTTTCTGAAAAACTTCAAATTTTCATTCCAAAAAAGTGTGAAAAATAATATGTAAATAACATTCTCATCAAATAGTTGTACTTTTTTTATTAAAATTTGTTATTTCGTTTAAGAATTATTGCGCTTTATTTATGTAACAATTTTTATGTTCGCAATTGTTAAATATCATTTGAATTTAAATAAATGTTTTCTTATCCTGAAATGCTATTATTTTTTTTAATTTCAATATTTTTTTTTTTTATTTCAGTTGATTTTTTAAATGTAAACATATTTGGTGTTTTTTGAATTTCAATTTGTGTTAAAGAATAAAATTTATATTTTAAAAATTCAATTGATGTCTTCTAAATTTCAAGTAATTATTTCCGACGTTTTAATATGATATTTTTTTGCAGGTCTTTTATTTATTTATTCGTACGTTTTTCCATTATTCGTTTATAGATATGGCCATAAGTTTGACATCCATATTAACTTTTTGTTGCTCTATAATTAACAAACCACCGTTTTTATATGCGCATTTCAAGAAGTTAATCATATTAATACATTTAACAAGTTAAAACTTTAAATACAATTTTGCAGTAATCCAGTTAATTTGCATTAAAGTTTTAACAGGGTAACATTATTCATCGTAAGTGGCAGCAAGCAAGAATTACCCAACTTAAGACCTTGTTAGCCATACGTAGCCGTAACGAAACGTGCTACCTGTTTTTTACACGAAAAGCACGTTCCGGTTTCGCTGACACGTTACGTTACGGTTACGTGTGGCTAACCAGGCCTTTATTCTATCATTCTTGAACTAAAGCGCGAAATGAAGTGCAACCCTGTTTGTTAATACCAAAAAATTGTACTTACCGTGAAAGAAAACATTGCAAAATATTATATAAATGAAGTGCATAAGAAGAAAACAATTTTTAGCTGATTGGTAGAAAGCATTGACCTTTTGTACATATATATTATAATGTTATGAAAGTATTTGTATTTTATATATTAATTAGAATGCTAAGAAAACATTGATAAATAATAGTCAAATAAAATAATATACCGATTTATTTCTAAAATGCGGTTATTATGGATATACAACTATAGGATATACGTATATTATTTAGAGTATTTTAATATTTGTAACAGTATTGTGTATTTGTAACATTTTGCGATGTTATAAAAATGGCAGAATATTGATATTGATTATATATACTTTTTTTATTTAATATACTATGTGTGTATATGCAAATATTGCACGCCAAAATTCAACATCAAAAGTTAATGATGTGTTTTTCTTTAAATAAATTAATACATAATAAATTTTTTTTGGTAAATTTACATTATTTTTTTTATTAATAACTAGGTAGTTTAGCATAATTTGTCTGTTTGTCGACATAACTTTGGATCGATTTTAACCCTTTTCGCGTGACCCAATCGATCTGAAGCTTTGCAGGCAGACTCGTGGCGATGAAAAAATGAATGGAAACTTTAAAATTTTTCTACCTTGGTATTTTTGAGTTAGTTTTTATTATATTATCACCACAACGACCATAAAATCCACAAGTATAGCTATGACAAATATACAACATTTAGAATAACAACAAGAACAATATAGAAATATATATTTTTCATTTTTTTTACTTTTACAGTGATTTCTCGGGATTTTCATGATTTTTCAAAAAGAAACCTTCTCATGGTGTTAGAGAATCATTCTCACTAAAAATTAATATCCTAGCTATCCATTTAGGATGTGATCGTGACAAGAACAACATAGACAAATCTTTTTTTTTTTTTAAGAAAAATTGGAATTGGAACGATATAGAGCGTTATCAGAAAAGCTCTGTAAATTTGTTTAAAAAAAAATATTTATCGGTGAAAAATAGAAAAAAGACTTATAAAACCGTAAATAACATTATTTTAAGTGCGGGGAAATAAAAGATTTATACAAATAATTTTTTTTTTCTTTACACAAAAATAATTAAAAACATTTTATGACTAGAATGGCTGAATGCCATAAATGTAGAGGTTTAATCCGTGGAGAGACAGGTATAAGATGTGAAGGTGTCTGTGGCAAGGTGTATCATTGCACGAATAAATGTTCTGGACTTGACAACTACTCATCCAAAATTCTGGAAACCAATTCTTTGATGAGATATATGTGTGAGGACTGCATTCTATATATTCGCAATGTAGACTTAGTAGTAAAAGATATCCAAGATGGAGTCAACAAAAACAAAATTAACTTGGCTGAGTATAAAACGGAATTCGAAGTGTCACTTAAAAAAAATGAAATTGAAATTAAACAATTATTGAAAGCTATCGAAACAAGATATGAAGAAAGGCTTAAAGAAGTAGACTTGGTACAAAGAACTTGTGAAAAAAACGTTAGCGATATTAAGAATCTTTGCGGCATAGTGAATGACTCTGAAAATAAAAATAAAAAATTTTGTAACACTATAGAACAAAACAGTACAACGATGTGCACGAAATAAAAAAAGTAATAAAGGAAACAAGTGAAAAACAAAACAAACTATCATTTGCAGAAACAGTAAAAAAAATTAAAGTGGTGCCAGAGTTGAAAAAACGAGTGCCATTAATAGTTAAGCCAAAGGAGAAACAGAAAATAGAAAAAACAAAAGAAGATTTAAATAATAAGGTGGATCCAGTTAATTTGAAAATTAAAAGTGTTGAGAATAGAAAATATGGAACGATTGTTATTCAAACTGAAAATAATGAGGAAAGACAAAAAATTAAAGATGCGATTGAAAATGAAATGAGTGAGACATATGATGTTAGTTCCCAATGAAGATGAAATGACAATAGTAGTTACGGATATGACATTTAAATTCAAAGAAAGTGAAATAATTAAAAAAATAAAGAAACAAAATCCACAACTAGAAAAAAGTGAAATGAAAATAGTAAAATCATATGAATTTAAAAAATTTACAATTTAATTTACAATTTACTTGCAAGATCATGCAAGTGCAAAAATTAAACATAGGATGGGATTTTTTTGACGAAACCGATATAATACAATGTTTTAAATGCCAAGGATACAATCACAAATCGGGTGAATGTAAAAATGAAGAAATTTGTTTCAAATGTCATGGAAACCACAAATCAAAAGAATGTAATAAAGAAATAATAAACAAATGTATTAATTGCATAAAAGCCAATAAGAAACTAAATATGGGACTTGATGAAAATCATATAACACCAAATAAAGAATGCCCAGTTTACCAAAATAAACTAAATTATAAAAAGAAAAGGTTAGGACTATCCATGTAACAATTACAGCAGATAAGTGGTATATACAAAACGTATGTGGTTTAATGAATAATTTCGACCAACTGGAAATAATTGCTGATGAACAAGAACCAGATTTTATAATATTGACGGAGACGCACGCAACGAAGGAAATAGATGAGAATGAAATTAGGCTACCGAAATATGATCACTATATTACATATTCAAACTCAAAAAGGACCGGCGGAGTAACTATATATTTTACAAAATTTTGGAATATTTCGAAAATATGCGAGAAGGTTTATGACTACAACTACTGGATGAGTGTATACTTGGCGAAATTGAGAACACAAATTATGATAATGGCTGTATACAGATCACCAAGTAGTAGCGAAGCAGAATTTTGCAAAGTATTTGAGCAAGTAATCGAAGATTTATGTGAAACACAATACGACATAATTATTGCTGGAGACTTCAACATCGATTGGAGTAAGGAAGGAACTTACAAAACCAGATTAGAAAACATATTTAACGATAATGGACTTAAACAAATTGTAAATGAATATACAAGAGTAACACCAAACACAAAAACTATAATAGACTATATAATAACTACACTATATAATAACTACATACACACAGAAAAAAGATTGGTTGGAATTCGGTTGCTACCAGAAAAATTTGTTAAAGTAATACGAATTTTCATTGTAATTCTTTATTTTTTAAAAATACAACAGATATTCTCCTATAACTACTGCATAGATGCAATTCATTTAAATTTAGGGTATCTATAACAACAAAATTAGTTCCGTTTACCAATCATATTCTTTATACAAATGTCTAACCTAATTTAATTGAAGCAACCTAATAAAACCAAGAATAACATGTTTTAATCCTAATAATTGACGACTGTAACTACTAATTCAATTACACCAACATATTTCAAACCAAAAATATTTTAACAGACATTGTATTTCTCTCTTTTGGTATTTCTAACCGAAAGAAAATTGTATGAATCGATTTCTGTTGTAAATACCAAAAAAAAAAAAAATAAAAATATAAATTCTTTGATTTATTTTGTATATGTCAAAAAATAAATAAATAAATAAAATGTAATAAAGAAAACTTTTATTATATAACGTGAAAATTTAATTTAACAATTCAAAATCTATCATAACGTGTAAAAAAGTGTCAAATTATTAAAAAAAAATTGATTGTTGATTGGTGTAAAAGAATTATCTGTTATTATGGAACCTAGAGATGTATTATTCAGTCCACATGGTATGAGTTTTTTTCTTGGTATTTATGGTTATAGCTGAGAACAACAATCTGCATTCAAAATCGCATTCCCGTTCCCTCTGCAAAAGTGTATATCTGCAGATACTCAGAGCACATTTGAGCAGATGCAAAGGTACTTAGTTCACGATTGCCATATTCCAATTAATGAATACTTCCATTCCTGATTGTCAGGCTTTTATTGCGGCAGAAACTCATATATGAAAAATTCCCCACACCTGTATTAATGGCAGAAATGTTTATGAGGATGCAAGTGACCTGAAATCGGGTTTTCTGGTTGTCATCAGGTATGTTTAACCGCATTGTTCCACAAATGAATAAAATCAAGTCTACATATGAATAGTTTTTAGTTGTATTCAAGGATCGGACTGCTTTCATTTTCCGGCTAGAATGTCACAAAAGCAGTCATTATTGTAAAGTTGGTCAATTGCCCAATTGGTCAATAAAATAAAAATAAATAAAAAAAATATAAAATATATTGCCCAAGGAGACTATTATAGGCTTGGGTAAGTAACAAGTTTGTGCGGACGTACTAGTCTATCCATACTTTTTATAATGTCGACGTATGTACTAATTAAATTACATACAGAGTACATCATATTGGACATACGAACAGCTATTTAAATTTATAAAAAAAGTGCATTCTAAGGCCTAGGCCAAACATCACTGCTCCATATTAATTCGGTTTAAATAGCACTACTATAAACTTCCTATGCGTTCGAATTGATTTTGCAACAATTTGTCATTGGTATAAAAACAACCAATATAGAACCTTTTTCAGCCAAAGTGTCCACAGTTTCCTTAAATGTGTAAAATATTGGATGTAATGTACATATTATTATTCAGTAAATGTCTTTAGGATATACAAAAGACGTTATTTAAAACCAATTTTGTATCCCATATTATGTTCACATCATATATGAAACTGGATATGCATATGTACTGCATATGTCATTTTGTAACCTACAATCAAATTATAATAATAATATATTTTTTTTAATAATACTAAAAATAGTAACAATAATAATATATTTATTAATAATATTTTTTTAGACATGTTAGCAGACAATTTAAATCGCATATGGTATAATATATTTCAACAATATATTTCAATTCAAAACTCTTTTAAAATTTTTTTGTCAAATGTAAAATGTATAAATTATTAAAAATAAATACTTAAGTAATAATAATTTTTGACTTTTATATTTCTATGTATTAGTAAAAATCTCGATTTGTGATTATAACAATCGATAACTAAAATTAGTATTTCCAGTATCAACTATTACCATATATATTATATAATTCAGTAATCACAACAGAAAAATGTGATAGTCCATGGGACTACAAAAATTCGGTTGGCATCAAACGAATCTGTTTTTTGTGTCTATCAGCAAAAAACAATAGTGCGAATAAAATAGGAGATCATGAAGCAATTGACATAAATTTTGAAATTCCATCCGAGAATAAGGAGCCAATAAATAAAAAGGAAATTGAGTTTTTTAAATATAATAAACAATCATACAACAGAGAGATCAATGCAATACTTAGATATAATGAAAATGTTGACCTAAATACTACAGTGGGTTATTTCGACGACTGTATTGAGAAAACAATAAAGAAATTTACAACCAAAAAAACAGTGATCGAAAAAAGTAAAGTGAACAATTGGTTCAATGCGGAACTGAGGACATTAAAAAGAGAGAAAGTTTTTAAATATCAAAGAGCTATAGTAGAGAACAATGACATAGCCTGGAATAATTATAAAATTATTAGAAATATATATAAAAATATATAAAAACGTTGGTGCGTATGTTGGTACTCTAATAACTGTTGAACCAATAATGCTAGCGACTTCGTATTCATACCATATGTTCCTTTGGTTCTCCGATTTGCATAACTTTTTTTGTACCTGATAGGTGGCGCTGGGGTCGAGATTTTCCCAAAAAATTTATTTACGGTCCAATTTAGCTCAAATTCGCAACATATATTATGTACATAAAACTAAAGTTGCTGACAAAGTTTTTCGCCTATAGGTGGCGCTGGTGTTAAAATATTCAAGAAAACGTATACTTTTTTTCAGTCATCGTGCTTTACTTTTGCCCGACACTCGGTATTAAAATTTAGATGCAATATAAAATCCAGATGTTTTCTTCGGGCCAGCAACGCGGACCGGACTCAGCTAGTATAAAAATAAAATTGAAACCGAGAAAAACAAACTTGTTAATAATAGAATAAATAATGCCAAGGACCAGAAAGAAATGTGGAATGAAATTAAAGATTTAATTCTTAAGAAAAATAAATATGTGATAAATACTGTGATGTTTAATGAAATAAAATATAAGGATAACTATCAGATAGCCACACAATTTAACTATTATTTTGTCGATAGCATTAAGTCAGTAAATGATACAATAGAAAATGTGCAATACAAAAATGAAATTCCTGTGAGAAATAATAGATTTAAATTCCGCGCAATAACAATTCAAGACCTTAAAAAAATATGTAAGAACCTGAAGAACAAGCCGGATTTTAATAAAGTCTCAAAGAAAATAATTATGGATAATTGGAATATTGTAGGTAATTATATGCTTAAGATTATTAATAAATCGCTTGAAAGCGGGATTTTTCCTGATAGTTGGAAATATTCAATGGTAACACCAATAGAAAAAATTGCGAAAACAAATAGATGCGATGAATTTCGTCCTATAAACACGCTGAAAACATGTGAGAAAATTATTGAGAAGATTGTAGAGGAACAACTCGAAAAATACATGGAAGTAAATAAACTTTTTTCAAACTATCAGTCAGGATTTAGAAAAAAATACTCGTGCGAGACAGTCAATTATGTTATTAATAAGTGGAAGTATATAGACAAGAAAAAGAAAATTATGGCTATATTCCTGGATTTTAAAAGAGCGTTCGAGACCATTGACAGAGAAATATTAATTCAAAAATTTTACATGTACGGTATCAGGGAAAACGAATTAGGGTGGTTTAAATCATATTTGACAAAAAGAAAGCAAATAACAAAGATTAATGGCGTCAAATCAGATGAGATTTACAACGAGTATGGTGTACTCCAAGGTTCCATTCTAGGAGCACTACTATTTATAATATACATTAACGACTTACCAAACATCTTAAGCAATTGCGAAATTATCTTGTATGCAGATGACACATTAATTTATGCGGAAGCAGACACGGAAGAACAATGCACGAATAAACTAATGCATGACATAAATAAAATAAATAATTGGCTAAAAATGAACAGACTAAAACTAAACGAAAATAAAACAAAAATGCTAGAAATAAATATGAACAGCGACTCAGTCTTTAAAATAAATAATGAACCAACAGAAAAGGTAAATGAAATAAAATACCTCGGTTTTATAATCGATAAGGACTTAAAGTTCAGACAACACGTTGAATATATATGTAAGAAAATCGGGAAAAAATCTGATTTTTTAAACGGGTTAGAAATAAAATATCGTTAATAACTGCAATAAACACATATATAACGTAATGATAAAACCACATTTTGAATTTGGCTCTACAATTTTATATACATGCTGTACAACAAATCAAATAGATAGACTACAAAAATTGCAGAATAAAGCTATGCGTTCAATATTGAAATGTAATCGATACACTCCAATACAAACAATGCTCGACACGTTAAAATGGCTTAATATTCAACAAAGGTTGGAAGTAAACACAATCAACTTTGTTCAGAAAATGAAAATTGGAAATGCACCAGAATACCTAATAGATCAGCTTAATTATGTGAGAGAAATACAACCATACAAATTGAGAAATGCAGATGACTTCAGACTTCCCAGTACTACAACAACAGCTATGCAACGATCACTTTTCTTCAAGGGACTAAAGTTATACAATATGCTACCGAATAGTGTAAAAAAGAGAGAAATATTAATATATGTAGAAGAAATATAACACAATTTGTTAGAAATAGAGTTCTATAGCTAGAGTTCTATATATAATTGGTAAAATATACATACCATTATCAGATAAATTTAAAAGTATTGTAAATACTCCTAATTAAAAGTATTGTAAATACTCCTAATAATAATAATAATAAAGACTTTTTTACTTCTTCATTCAATACTCGGGACCTAATCAACCGATTTGGACGATTTTAAATAGCAAACTTCTCAGGATGTTAACGAATCATTTTTTATGCAAACGAGCACCCCAGCTCCGATTGATTTCGTGATCGTGATTTCCACAGACGGACAGACGGACATCGCTATATCAACTCCGCTTGTTATAAAGGATCAGAATTTTTTTGCTAATTATTACAAACGGAATGACAAACTTATATATATACCCTCTGCACACTGGGGTGGAGGGTATAAAAATCGTAATGCGTTTAAAAGGTGACATGTTTCCCGAGGTAATCACGAAGAGCTTTATTTTAATTTTTTATTTTTGGCAGCATTTTGAAGTGAAAAACACGATTTTTGCTATAAAATTTCGGAAATTTGTTGTTGAAAAATAGGGAAGAGAATGGAAAATAAAAAAAAAAATTCTTCGTGGTTACCTGGTGATTTATGTGTAGATATAGTGTGTAAATTTTCAAAAGAATCGGTCAAGTAGATTTTGAGTTATGATGTTCACGGACTTCGAACATATATTTGCGAGAAAATCGATTTAGTTTTTTAAAAACTGATTTATATACTGGAAAAGCTGTATCTTCTTAAGTTTTGCTCCGATTTACTTGAAATTTTGACACAACACTCTCGACATATACAGGGTGGCCCAGAAAATGGTGTGAATTCCTTAAAACTTTTTATTTAAGATATATTTTTTTAATTTTTTGTTTTTTAAATACAGTAAATTTATAGAGAATATTTTTAGATTAGTTATTAAAAATGATATCCCGCAAGTGGTGGCCATTTTCTGCTTCGCACAAATGTGCTCTTTCCAACACATTTTCCATGACCTTTCGCAAAACTTCCGGTGTTATGTTGTTAATTTCGTCTCGAATATTGGTTTTTAATTCCTCAATAGTCCTAGGCTTATTAACATAAACTTTCCCTTTTAAATAACCCCAAAGGAAACAGTCTGGAGCGGTTAAATCCGGGGAACACGGAGGCCAATTAAAATTGCTTCTACGCGAAATTATTCTTTCACCAAAGATGTCGCGTAAAAGAGCCATTGTGGCCCTCGCAGTGTGCGTTGTGGCTCCAACCTGTTGGAACCATATTTGCGGATGGTTTTCCACGGCTGGCCTTACAAAATTTTCCAACATGGCCCGATATCGATCACCATTGATGGAAATGGCGACACCTCGTTCATTTTCAAAAAAATATGGGCCAATGATCCTTTCTGAAGATCCTTTCTGAAGATCCTTTCTGTACATTCAGAAAGAGAAATGCAAAAAAAAAAAGGTTTTAAAACCTTACCCCCTTAATGTGGTTTGTCAAAGGTTTCTTTAGTTTTATTTATAAACAAAGTATTTTGAATATAGTGCAAACATTTTTATACGGTTTTTGATATTCCGTTCGAGGTTTGTGCTTGATCTCTAATGTTGAAATATTCCACCGGAGCCATGTCAAAACTGATTACAATAACGCTCAGCAGTTTGCAAAAAATTTTCCAAAATGGAGGGGGATATACAATATACTACTCCTGCTTAAGGGCAGCACTAGGTTTACAATGCCTGTTCTAATGATTTTCATCAATATGTTTTTATGTTAAATTCTAAACATAATTGTATGATTTTTGGTAAAGCTTACTTGCTCACCTTTTTAAATAATTAAAAAAAATTCTTTTTGTTTTTTCCTCTTTTTGTTGCGTAACGTTTCGACTCTGGATTTGTGTCGTCTTCGGGCGACTTTTTAATTAAAATAAAAACAAATCGGTTTTTCACAACAATACTTAATGTATAATTATATCTCAAATTATAAATACCTTATATTACTTCTAATTTTAAGCGTCAAAAGCGATACAACATCCAGAGATATTAGTGTATCGTCTTCTTCTATAGATATATGTTGTATTTTTTCTTTTAGCTGATACGCGTTTTTTATGTTATAATTCGTTTTGTCATGGTCACCTTAAGACAGTTTAGAGTTGCATTCTAATGCACTCTGAATTAATTAGTGAAGAAGAAAAGTCAGGGTGCATTAGAATGCAACCCTAGAAAACCCTAAGAACATCGCTGAAGGTTTTCATTAAACGAAAAAAAAGAAAAAAAAACTGACCGAAAAGATGGCGATATACATCGGGGGATGGCGTCGTTTTTGGTGATATAAAAGGAGGTTTTGGCGTGTTTCGTTTCTTCTTTTGTGTTTTAAAAAAAATATATACATATTTTGGTGAGGTTAAGTAAAACTTTGTGTGCGAATAATTTAAAATTATAAAAAAAAGGTAGTGCATCTAGAACTTTTTTAAACACTCAGTTAATTCGCCGAGATATTGGATTGGGAAATTAAAAGGTCGAAAAGAAGAAGGCGACGCGGTGCGTCGAAGTTTCTTATAGGCCAACGATCAGCCATTGACGTACAGTCCACAGAGAAGCCTACAGAAGTCCACAGCCACCAAACAGATACACAGAAGAACAACCGCAACATTGAGCACAACAGCCTATCCGACTTACCATAATCAACGCAACATCCATCCCAACAAACCCATCAATAGAGTCGACTCAACATCTACTTAAAAAAAGGAAACAAAATTAGCAATCAGCATAAACTCAGCAACATCCTCCAGCAGCAGTTCATTTAAAATTACCATCCTCCAGCAGCAGTTCATTTAAAATTACCATCCTCCAGCAGCAGTTCATTTAAAATTACCATCCTCCAACAGCAGTTTATTTAAAATTACCAACCTCTAGCTACTGTTCCTTTAAAAATATATCTTCAAGCAGCGTTTAAACTTCTGTGGGTAAGCATAAAAGCACTGAAGATAAAGGTCCTCAAAAATAGTCCCACCAGTGATACAAAGGAGGAAAGTGTCCGATACATAAAACTTAAACATAAAGTGTCTAAAGAAGTGTAACACGTCCAATAAAGAAAAATTCCCAAAGGAAAATGGCGGATCGGTCGCTGCAACAAATCAGGCGTACAGAAGATTAGATTGTGCAAAAGTCCATGTTGAATTGGATTCGAGGAAAGTGAAAACCAATGAAACAGTGATATAAAGAAAATATCATAAGATATAAATTTGCGAATTAGATGTGGTTCTAAAAATTTAAGATCGACAACGGGTAACATAAGGTGGTCAGTAAAAGCAAGTGTAAAAATAACATATAGTGGGACGAATCAGTAAAAGTCAAGAAAAGAAAAATGTCAAGTATCACCACGTGTAAGGAGATCTTCCGTAAACTGAGGGAGAAGTGAAGCCAGTAGAGCACCAAAGTCTAAACGTTACAGGAAAAGTCAACAACAACACCATCTGTAGCGTCAACAACAACACCATCTGTAGCGTCAACAACAACACCATCTGTAAAGTCAACAACAACACCACCGGTGTCGCCACAACAACATCTGTAGCGCTAGCAACAACAACAGTCTTCAACAACCACCACAACAGGAGCTACCACAACATCACCGGCAACAGCAACATCCACAATCGATCCATCATCCTGTACAGCTGAATCCCGCCATCGAACCACCAGATAAGTAAAATGTTTATAGAAAAATAATTCCAAATATTTTTTGACATATCTTTTTCAATACGTCTATGTACATATACATATATAAGTATATTCAGGACACAAGCATGTCTAAAAAAAGGAAATTTACCAAAAGAAATAAAATTTATATTAAGACAAAAGTGTTTTAAGGAAGTTAAGAGTAGTAATCAAAGAAAGTATTTCTTTGCCACCACGTTTCCCATTTACTGCGCGGTTAATGTTAATTAGATTTGCGATATAATACCACTAGTTCCACATTACTTTGAGCTCAAGGGGGTGTTAGGACCTGGTAGGTTATAAATAAAAAGATAAGTGGGGAGCGTAGGCAAGTTTGAATAACTTGACAAAGATTTTATGCTTTTTATATTGTAGTGTAATTGCATTCATAAATTGGACGATAACTTTATTTAGTCACTAATAAATGTTGTTGTCCAAAATATGTGCAATCACAAACATTCGCTAACGCGGAAGTACATTAAAGTTCATTGTCCATACGTTGTGCACTGAACTATTCATGTATATACAACTGCCGATACAGCGAATGTATTGTGCAATAAACATTAACACCATACCACGCAATTGTTGTTGGGTGTTGACTTGATTTCTGCTGTGTTATTAATTCGGAGTATAACACAGAGAAATCAATTAATCATGTGTATGTATGTTTTTAGGTATTTTTATTCTCAATCAATAAAACTTTGTAAAAACTTTTTAGAATAAGAAGTGATTAAAACAATAAATAATAATGAATTAATCAATTGACTCCAAACAGAAAAGGTGTATTAATTTTAACTTATAATTTTCTTTTAACAAAATATAATTTATCTTTATATGGCGACCGTGACAGGACACTGGAAAAGAATTAAAAAAAAAAAAGACTTCAATTGTACGTGCAGTGTAAATTTTTATAATAAAAATAAATTAATTTTTTAAAATAGTTTGAATAAATATGTTCGTAAAATCTTCACCATATATTCAACAAAAGATACTGGAGTGTATATCACTTTAAAAGTGAAACCAAAAATTTTACACAATAGTTGGAAAATAAGTTTTTGCAAATATAAAAGAACCACACAATCATAAAAATAAATTAATTTTTTTAAATAATTTGAATAAATATGTTCGTAAAATCTTCACCATATATTCAACAAAAGATACTGGAGTGTATATTACTTTAAAAGTGAAACCAAAAAAAATTTTTACACAATAATTGGAAGATAAGTTTTTGCAAATGTAAAAGAACCACGCAATCATAAAAAAAAAAAAAGCAGAGCCGTATAAGAAGAGAGCTGTAACGGGTGTGGCCAATACACCCGCAACGGTATCAGCAGCACCTACAACAGCCACAACTGCAACATTAGAGCAGAAGAAAATTTGATGCAGCCAACAGTGAACGGATTTTATTTATTTTAAAACAATTAAGGTGAATTTTATTTATTTAAAAAATTATATATATATAACTTTATGAACCTATACATATATCAGTTCTTTTAACAAGTAAGGTCGCGGCCACAAGCGCTGCAATCTACCTGAAATTTTTTTTTATATACTTTTAAATAATAATTTTTGTAACAAGGACGATCGCGGCCACAAGTGCTGCAATCGACCATACCATCTTTTGTATTTATATTTGTTGAAAATGTTGTTTTTAGTCACAACTATTAATTGGAGGAGAATTTAATTTGATAATAAAAATCTTTTATGACTTTCTTTCTGGAGATAATATTTTTGCCATTATTCTATTTTGGTTTGATTATGTGAACTTGTTTGTTTTTTGTGCTTTTTTTTTTTTTTTTGTGAAAATGGGGGGACACGGAGCAAATTAAATTAAACATTGACAAAATAATCATAATAAGTGCCAAATTAGGTCCCGAGACAATTGAGGAGGAAGATTCAAACGATAAGGGCGACACAGAAACGGAAGTTAAAAATTTTATAGAAGAAGTAATTGATAAAGTAATAGCAAAAGAAGAACTAAATATGGCCCAAACAGTGGAACAATTCGTGGATACAGCATCCAAATTCATCTCGGACTACGATGGAGACGTGAAGAACTTGCAAAGCTTCATCGATGGTCTGATAATGATTGACCAATTGAAAGGAGCTCACGAAATAATAGCTGTTTCACTAATTAAGACAAAACTGAAAGGAACGGCCCGACAGCTAATAACAGATGAGACAACTATAAAACAAATTAAAGAGAAATTACAAGGTTCAATAAAAGGCGAACCTGTTGGTGGACTGATTGCCAAACTAATGAACATACAGCAGAAAAATAAAACGGCCAACGCATACACCAGCGAAGTAGAAGACTTGGCGAAAAGAATTCATAATGCCTACATTTCGGACGGCGTACCATCGGCAGCAGCCAGAGAATATACAACAAAAGCGGCAGTAAATGCCATAGTAACAAACTGTAACAATGATAATGTCAAACTCATCATGAAAGCGGGACAATTCTCGTCATTGAACCAAGCTATTCAGAAATTTATTGAAACCTGTACAGAAGCTTCGGGAAGTAAAGATACTGTGTTGTACTATAGACAACAGAATAGATCATATAATGGCAATAAGAATAGAAATTTCCGAATTAATTGGCACCAAGATCGCCAAGGTACCTATAGAGGAAATAACAATTCCAGGGGTGGAAATGGGTATAACTACATGAATAACAGAAATCGGAACCAACGTGACAATAGGGAACGTAATTATCAAATTTCGAACAACTATAGAGGCCAGGACAGACAAGTCCGACCAATAGAAAGTACGAACAATACGTGTTCGGAAAACTTCGAATAGCCTCACGGGGAAAAAGGGACATAAATATATATAAATTGAATCTTAACCTTGGTGTGTTTGTAAAATTTTTGAATTATCATACAAAACAAATGCTTGCTTTACTTGTGGACACAGGAGCAGACATATCTCTAATAAAAAAGGAAAATCTTTGGGAAGATAATTTCGTCAACAAACGGAACATAACATCAATTAGTGGTATAGGAAATGGAGTAATTAAGTCAATTGGTTCAACCGATCTGGAGATTAGCAGAAAGGATTTTACAGTAACCTATGAATTTCATGTGGTACACAATGACTTCCCTATACCATGCAGCGGAATCATAGGGATAATTTTTTTGAAAACTTTCAAATGTAGCATTGACTTTATGGAAGATAAAGAATGTCTTATTATGAGACCTAAATATTTTCGAACCCTAACAATTCCGATACATCACACGTACACTGATGACTACGTCATTCTACCAGCAAGAGCTCAGGTAATACGTAAAATACCATTTAACACTCAGTATGAGGAACTGCTGGTATTGAACCAGGAAATAAAACCAGGCGTATACATTGCAAATACATTAGTTCAAGGCAATAACGCGTATGTCAGAATTCTTAACACTAACAAAGAAATTATGACACTGGATATTAATGACATTAGAACTGAGAATTTGGACGCGTACGATGTTATATATCCGAATAACGAGCAGAAAATGGACAATAGGAAAGATAAAATTTTGGAAAAATTATCGAAAAATTTCCCTAAAGAATTCTAAAGTGAACTCACGACATTGTGCACAGATTATTCTGATATATTCGCTTTGGAAACGGAGAAAATTTCCACAAACAATTTCTACAAACAACATTTAAGGCTAGGAGATAACACACCAACATATATAAAAAATTATAGAATCCCACATTCACAAAAATTAGAAGTAGAGAAACAAGTGAGAAAATTGATAGATGATGATATTGTAGAACCATCAATGTCAGAATACAACAGTCCGTTGCTGATTGTACCAAAAAAGGGACTCCCAAACTCGACAGAGAAAAGGTGGAGATTAGTGGTAGACTACCGCCAAGTAAATAAAAGATTATTAGCAGATAAATTCCCACTTCCAAGAATAGAGGACATTCTTGATCAATTGGGTAGAGCAAAATACTTTTCGTGCCTTGACTTAATGTCAGGTTTTCATCAAATTGAGCTACATGAAGATTCAAGAGACATAACGTCATTTTCAACTGAAAATGGTTCTTATCGTTTCAAACGACTCCCTTACGGACTAAAGATAGCTCCAAATTCATTTCAGCATACGATGACTCTAGCATTCACTGGTTTGAAACCATCCCAGGCATTTCTATACATGGATGACTTAGTTGTGTTAGGCTGCTCTGCAAAACATATGTTGAACAACTTAACAGATGTTTTTGATCTTTGCCGAAAACACAATCTAAAGTTGCATCCTGAAAAATGTAAATTTTTTATGCACGAGGTTACTTACCTAGGGCATAAATGCACTAATGAAGGCATTTTACCAGATGATGGAAAGTATTCGGCAATCAGACAGTACCCAGTACCATCGAATGCGGATGAAGCTAGAAGATTCATTGCTGTCTGTAACTATTATAGAAGGTTTATTGGCAATTTTGCTGATTACTCCCGTCATATAACGAGACTTACGAAGAAAGGAGTAGAATTCTGTTGGAAGACCGAATGCCAACAATCTTTTGAATATTTGAAAAACGCTCTACTCAGCCCACAGATACTACAGTATCCGAACTTCACCAAAGAATTTTGTATCACAACGGATGCAAGTAAACATGCATGCGGTGCAGTTTTGACACAGGAGTATAATGGTAGACAACTACCAATATCATATGCTTCGAAATCTTTTACGAAAGGTGAAAGCAATAAATCAACAATTGAGCAGGAACTCACTGCAATTCATTGGGCAATCCAATACTTTTGACCATATATATATGGTAAACATTTTTTGGTAAACATTTTTTGGTAAAAACAGATCATCGGCCATTAACTTACTTATTTTCCATGAAAAACCCCAGCTCAAAGCTGACTAGAATTAGACTAGATTTAGAGGAATACGACTTTACAGTCGAGTATCTCAGAGGCAAAGATAATTTTGTAGCAGATGCACTATCACGTATAACTATAGATGATCTGAAGAATATAAATATAGATAAAGCAGTTCTCAAGGTAACAACGAGATCGGCTACATCAAAATTAGACTTGAATAGAAATAATAACGAGAAAGAGAATAATCAGCATTTAACGTACAATAAGCCCCATATATTCGAAGTCATAAACCCATCTGACGTCAGGCGATACCATAAGCTCGAGATGACTTCAGACCATTGTTTATTGAAACATAGCAAACGGAAAATAGAGAAAATATTAATAACTGATTTATTTACTAAAGGGAAAATTGACTTCGGACAGTTATTCCCCAGGTTAGAACCACTAACCGGTAAATATAAGATAAATAAAGTACGAATGGCACCTAATGAGAAAATTTTCGAATTTGTCTCAATGCAAGATTTTAAGGCCAAGGGCAATATATTTTTGGATAAATTAAGAGTAGCGCTACTCCCAAAGGTGACGAAGCTGAATAATAAGAATGAAATAAATAAGATATTAAAACAATATCATGATGACCCAATACAAGGAGGTCATACAGGTATAACAAGGACAATTGGGAAAATAAGACGATATTTCTACTGGCCGAAAATGATCAAGTCGGTATCAGAGTACATAAGATCTTGTAGGAAATGTCAAGAGTCCAAAACCACTACACATACGAAAATACCAATGACTATAACGGAGACTCCGATCGATGCTTTCGATACGGTCTTGGTAGATACAATCGGACCACTCCCAAGAACGGAAGATGGTTTTGAGTATGCAGTCACCATTATATGTGACCTAACGAAATACCTAGTAACAGTGCCGGTACGCGATAAGAGCGCGAAGACGGTATCCAAGGCTATATTTGATTCATTTATATTAGCCTATGGCCCTATGAGGACGCTCATTACGGACATGGGTACAGAATACAAGAACAGTATTCTGAATGAGATATGCAAATATATGAAAATTAAGAAGGTAACTTCTACGGCACACCACCATCAAACGCTAGGAACGGTGGAAAGAAGCCATAGAACTTTCAACGAATATGTACGTTCCTACATATCTGTTGAACGAGATGATTGGGATGAATGGCTAAAGTACTTTACGTACTGTTTTAACACAACACCTTCAGAGGCCCACGGATACTGACCTTTTGAATTAGTGTTCGGAAGAATCCCATATGGATTCAATAGACTTAACAACAAAGATAGAATAGATCCTATATATAATATAGAAGACTATAGTAAGGAAATAAAATATAGGTTAGAAGTAGCACGTAAGAGAGCTAGAGATAAGCTCATTAGGAATAAACAAAACAATAAGAATTATTATGATAAGAATATAAAGGAATTAGATATAAAAATAGGAGATAAGGTATTACTTAGAAAAGAAACAGGACATAAACTAGAAAGTAAATATATAGGACCTTATACAGTAGAAAGTTTAGAAAATAACGGAAATATAATAATAAGATCACAAAAGGACAACAAAAAACAATTAGTACACAAAAACAGATTAAAATTATGTTCCTAAAACTAAAAAGGAAAATGCAAAAAAAAAAAAAAAAAGGAAAAAGTCGTGTAATATTTAATCATTTCTAATACCTCCAGAATCAAATTGAACACAAAATAAAATCTCCAACTAATTAATAAAATCACATATATACGTATTATTTAATAAACTATTACAATAACATTTTTTATATACATATACGAGAATCTTATAAATATAAATAACAAAATTTATATAATAATTTAAATCTCCAAATAACAATAATGAAAATTTAAAACAAAAAATATAATTAATTGTTAATTTTTTTAATTTAATTTTTTAATTTTTTTTCCCCATCCAAATCAATTGGATTAGAACTAAGATAAAATTATTTTCTAAATAAAATATTTATTTATAATTAATAAACTCAAATATGTACGAGTATATACATATGTATCATTTACTAACTTACTATAAGAATACATCCACAAAATTAATATGAAATAATTAAATACTGTAAATTAAATTAACTTAACTTAACTTTTGAAATTAATCATATATTTTTGTATTATTTACTAAGTTACTATAAAAATAAATGCAAAAAAATTAATTTACTTTTGAAATTAATAATGAATATTGCAGACAGCAATTAGTTTATTAAAATGAATGATAGGATCATTCTAATTAAAACGGGAGGTGGCATAGCCATCCCATAATATATGTTAATTAAATAATTTTAAAATATAACAAATAATCATTTTAAATACATGTAAATTAATTAATCTCGAAATATATACTAAAATAAATAACCATTAAAACAATAATTCCACCACTAAACAATCTTATTATTTTACTATATTTTTATTGAAAAACAATAACGTTAATTTAATAATCCTATTGTAATTATTTCTAAGCAAAACAACCAGACATGTCTATAATCCTATACTAAATTCAAATCAAATTACTTAGCTTTAATAAAAAGAAAAAATACGTCTTTAATTTTAGTAATAAATAAGACAAGAAAATACATAATCATGCAAATTTATATACCATTATCATTTTTAACATATGTTAAACTCCTGAACATATGAAGCGCAGAAATCCAGAAAATACGATAACTAATTCTATGAATGACAAGATCATTCAAATTAAAAAGGGAGGTGTAGTGTAATTGCATTCATAAATTGGACGATAACTTTATTTAGTCACTAATAAATGTTGTTGTCCAAAATATGTGCAATCACAAACATTCGCTAACGCGGAAGTACATTAAAGTTCATTGTCCATACGTTGTGCATTGAACTATTCATGTATATACAACTGCCGATACAGCGAATGTATTCTGCAATAAACATTAACACCATACCTTTCCAAACAGAAAAGGTGTATTAATTTTAACTTATAATTTTCTTTTAACAAAATATAATTTATCTTTATAATATCAATAAGTTTGTATGCAATGAAAAGTCCATATATTTGATTGTAACCTTTTCATGTCGTTTTAAGCTTCCAAAACCAAAAATTTATATTATCAGTAACGTAGAAAATCATATTGTAAGTCATATTACCGAGACCTCGACTACTTTTATTATTTGTACCGGATTTTTGAATTCCAATGTAGCTTTAGCCCTTTCTTTGCGATTCAAATTAATATATACATACATATATATATATATATATATATATATATATAATATATATATATTATATATATATATATTATTATATTATATATTATATTAAAGATATGTATACAGCAAATACATTTAATTTGAATCGCAAAGATGTTAATGTTAATTGTAGTTAACATCAATATTGACCTTCGATGTCAATATAAGTTTTTAGACAATAAACTTTGTAAAAGACTTGATATTGTTAAATACACTCTTATAAATTTTTTGTATAAAATATATCGGTATAGTTATTCCTCTAAGTAAAAATACGTATATTTAGATAAGATTTCATTAATTTAGAATCTAATTGTAACTTAATTTTCTCGGGGCAATATGTATTTCCTCGTTTATTTTGAATTTCCTAACCCTATTGAGGGAATATAAAAAAAAAAGAAAAACCGGAAAAATAAAAAGATAAGAAAATTGGATTAAAAAAAAAAGGAATATATACATATGTTTTTATTTAACAAGATGAACGGCTAATGTGTTAAGCCTAAAGGGTGTGGTGAGGCAGAATCGAGTGAGGTGTCGGATTTTTTTTGGGGATATTCACCAATATTCGGCTTGTGAATGGTAGCCAATGTTGACATTCCATCTGGTCAACAAGTAGGTAACGGAAGGATATTAATGGAATGGGAGGTAAAACAATAGGGAATGGTTCGTTAGAATAGTAAAGTAAAATGGTGACTAGGACAGTTTTTTTTTTGCAAAATCTTCTTCGGGCCTAATAAAACAAAACAAATTTAACAACAGAAAATAAAAGGCTGGTATGATTTTTTTGTTTTTGTTGTCCTTTGCTGCTAATAGCTTCACAAGAACCATGACCGTCCGACGAGCTAAGCCTCATGATGCGGCCATACCAGCACAGGGGAGTATTGGTGGCAACACAAAAATCCAAAGTTTTTTTTTATAAGAAGACGACGACGAAAGCATAACAGTTTGTATTATATTATTTGGTATTTGTCCTTTATATTTGGAAATATTGTATGCCGGTAGTTCATAGGATGCTGAGATCTCAGATCGCGTATCACCTAAAGGAAAAAATACAACATATATCTATAGAAGAAGACGATACACTAATATATCTGGATGTTGTATCGCTTTTTAAAATATTCCAATCCATTTAGCCATAAAAATAATTATAAAAAAATGGGACATAATCAAACCACATACAGACATTTCAAAAAATCAATTTATTAAATTATTGGAATTCTGTTTGAAAGATAACAACTACTTCAAAGTCAACAATAAAATATATATTCAAAACTATGGGATGCCAATGGGCAATCCACTATCCCCAATCATACACATCAAATATGTAACAAAATACGTCGATGATTTTTTCGCAATAATAAAACAAAAAGATAAATCACATATATTAAACGAATTCAACTACTACCACAATAAACTAAAATTCACAATAGAAGAAGAAAATCATAATAGACTAAACTTTTTGGACACAACAATTCATAAAATAGATAAAAAAAAAACTCGCAATAAACTGGTACACCAAAGATATTTCCTCGGGACGCATCATCAACTACTACTCAAATCACGACCCCATGCAAAAGAAAAACACAGTAAAAAAACATAACTAAAAAAACAATAGATATTAGTGATGAAATGTTCCATCATAACATCAACAAACAAACCAAAATACTAACTAAAAACAATTACCCCTATAAATACATTAAACATATGATAAAACTAGTATTACAAGAAAATAAAAACAGAACACAAAATACACCAAAAACAAATTTCGCCAGCATACCATATATACCAACACTAACTAACAACAAAAAAATGTAAGAAATATTATTAACAACGATTCACTTAAAATAGCATCCCGACCGAACCAAACTTTGAACAGACTCTTCAACACACAAAAACAAAAACCAATATACAAAAACAACATAGTGTAGTTTATCAATTACAATGTAAAGGCAACAACAAACAACAGTGCAATAAAATATATATAGAACAAACAAAAAGACAACTAGACATTAGAATAAAAGAACATAAAAAGACAATAGAATTGAAAGCAGAAACAACAGCTTTAGCACAACACGCTGCAGAAAAAAACCACGGCTTCGATTTTGACAACATACAAATTTTAGAAAAAGAGACAAAACAAACAAAAGACTGACACTGGAAAGTTTGCACATAAAGAAAAACATAGAAAAGACGGTTAATAAAAAAGAAGATAGTGACAACAGAAGTAACACATATATCATTTTAAAAAACAAACCAAAAAGATGAATAAATAATATAAATAATTTGAGATATAATTATACATTAAGTATTGTTGTGAAAAATCGTTTTGTTTTTATTTTAATTAAAAAAGTCGCCCGAAGAGGGCACAAATCCAGCGTCGAAACGTTGCGCAACAAAAAGAGGAAAAAAACAAAAAAAATTTGTTTTAATTATTTAAAAAGGTGCCCACGTAAGCTTTACCAAAAATCAATAAATATAATACACCACTGGTCTTTAGGCAACATAATATAATTGTATGTGTTAATGCTTATTGTTTCTAGAAATAGAAAATGACAAAAAATTATTTGTTAAGCCTCTCTATCGGAGTTGTCCTACTGTGTACACAACTATGGGAGTAATTTTTATCCGATGTTCAATCTGAATCGACGCAGTTTTTTGAAATATGATTTCAAAAAGAATCTCGTTTTTTGGCAAAGAAATTAAATGGAAATAATACGAAACAAGAATGTTAAATGCGGCTATGCCGAATCTTTCATACCCTCCACATAAGTTTTACGTTTACATTAATATCTGGACTAATTACACTATCTGTATCATATGTAAACAAAATATTTGAAAAAGTAAACTATTTGATAACTCAATACTATATCATTACAACAAACACTGAATTTTCAGCATTTTTTAGAGGTGTCTCCATATTTTAATTATATATTGGCACAATGATGCCCGATTTATCCCATTTAAAATACTAACCTGATCCAGATAACGACACACAATATTATTCCAAGTTTGCCCAGTAAATGGCTACCCAGCTGACCTATTTTGGGGTGTGATCGTGATATATACAGACGGAAAGACGGACCTAGGTATATCAGCTCCGTTTGTTATAAGGATCATGAATATATTTATTTTATGGGGTCCAGATTTTTTCTAATTATTAAAACGGATTGACAGACTTATGTACATCCTCTGCATACTGTTGTGGTGGGTATAAATAAAAAATATCGTAAAAGGAAGATGTTCCTTTAAAATTAAGAACTTTTTTATACCATTTCAAATTGTATTTCAGAAAGTATCGACAAATTATTCATTTAATTTCGGAACTATAATTTTATTTCAGAATTATCACTATTATCAGTATAATAGTTATGCTCATCAATGACTCACTAATATGAAACGCTAGCATCGTATAAATGGTTCATAAACTCGTATAACAAACTGCAATTCTCAATTGATGTTCTATAAATAATTGGTGTTTTGGATATTAAGACATATTTTCTGAACTATAGTTGATGTTTCCTGAGCTTATAAATTGATTTTTTTCTGACTGGATATTATTTAGATACCGATTTCTGAAATTTATTGATGATTTTCTTAATTGCAATTGATTTAATTGAAATAATGATTTAAATCGAAATATGAAATTTACTTTTCTGAATTACAATTGTATCTAAAATATAAATGAATTACAATGGGTGTTTAATCAATAAATGATACTAATTTTTATGAAAATTGATTATTAGAAGTCCTTGCCCTTGCAAAAATTGTGATGAAGAGCATATAGCAATACCACTTTTTTCTCGGAATTGGTCTGTGTCCAACACTCAAAGTAATTTAAAAGCGTTTCTTGGAGGTGTTCCTGAAAAACTTAAAATTTTCATTCAACTCAATTTTGAAAAATAATATTTAAGGGTCATTCCATATCAAATCACCCAATATTATAATGAAATGTCACCCACCATCTCCGATTTGTATGAAACTGCAAATTTGCTTATACTTATGCCCTAAGATGACCTATGAAGTTTTATTGTTGTAGATTGTATACTTTTTTTTTAATAGAATTTTAAAAATATCAATAATGCAATAATTTGATTTCGCAGAATCGCTTGCGGGAAATGAGTAATATTTACAAAAACTATAAAATTTCAGGTATTAATAAAGATTTTGATCTGAAAATCATTCCACAGCTTAATAGAAGTACACAGATTACATAAATGCATTTATTTAAGTACCTATAATAGCATTAAAAAAAATTATAAAATTCATATTGCATGACATTATTATGGTTTCCGAAACAGAAACAAGGGTTTACAGAAACTTGTAACTTTTTTTTCCAAACAGCTGCGAAGCTGAAAAAGGTTAAAAAGAAAACCTAAGATTATGAGCCTTCCATTTTTAAATAATGTAATTTTTAATAAAATTGTGTAAAATTTGGTGCCAATTGCTCAAACGGTACGATTTTTGCATTTCAGCCTAGGGATATAGAAACATAGCCTATGTCAGTTCAGGTGTGATATAGAATCTATGTTTAAAATTTCATAACAATCAGTTCAGTAGTTTTTTTTGTTTAGTAGTTAACAATAATGCCTCCAAAGGAAGCTGCAACATTTTGTCATTCTCATATTTTTCTGAATTGAGTATATTCTTTTTAATAAAGTTCAGTTAAAAGAAATGTACATATGCAGTTGTCAGTTCAGGTGTGATAAAGATTCTATGTTTAAAATTTCATAACAATCAGTTCAGTAGTTTTTTTGTTTATTTTTTTTATAACGTTTATTAATTCATGATAGAATAACAATTTATAAACTAAAATAAACAATAGTTAACAATAATTTTCTATATACAAAGTCCCAAAATCGGGCTCTCGAGTATTATTAATATAATGATAAATTTTCATTTAAAAATAAATTACTAGTTTCCTTACTTCAAATGAAGAATAAGTTATATTCTGATGTTTTGTAATGGAAAAATTCTGTTTAAAAACATTACTTTAATATTTTTGTAACTTAAAAACGGTCTAAAGGATAAAAATAAACAAGGGGTATATTAATAAATACTTATAGCCACCAAAATTTTTTAGTTTTTGAGTTTTGCAAGGTATGTTCTCTCTTAGCTATGCTGACATCATATCTTAGATCATTATTTAATTGATTGCAATTAACTGCTTTTATATTAGCCCGTCTAAAATTATGATAAAAGACTGCCATTTTCATTTTGAATTTCCTTAATCTTATCGAGGTATAGAAATGCCTCAGGTGGAACAAACCCATTTTTCAGGGTATCAGGTATATATTCTTCATTTGAATAGTAGGGTGCCAGAATGAAATTGTTTTCGCTACATAACGTACATCTGAAAATGTAATTTCTGATTAAATGTATAATAAAATTATCGATTCTTATAATATTGGCAGAATTATACAATTTTTTATTGGATATGTACTTTGTATAGTTGCTTTGCGTCGATCTAAACATTGATGTACAAGCTCTTAAACACTTTCTTTCGAATACACGTATATTTTCCATGTAAGATGGTGAGATGTTAAACCAGATTGGGCATCCATAACTTATGATTGGTCTAATTAATGATTGGTACATCAAAATTTTGACCTTAGGCTTTACAAACATTGAGTAAAATAATAATATTAATAATAATAATAATGCGTTTCTTGCTTTTGCTAAAATTTCATTAACATGATTATTGAAATATAAAAATTTATCTAAATAAACACCTAGATATTTAACAATTTGTTTATTTGTTATAATGGTATTATGAAGATGTGATTTAATTTCAAACAATTTCCAGTTTTTCCTTATGTTACTATTGCATTTGTCAACTGGCGGTCTAAGTAAAATTGTTTCACATTTTTGTGTGTTAATTTTCATTTTCCAGTCAATAGTATACTTCTCAGCAATGTCAAAAGAGTCTTGAAGATTTTGGTTAATTTTTTCTATTGTTTTGTCGGCATGATATATTATTATATCATCTGCAAATGCAATACAGTTTTCTATTTTATTTAGTAAGTCATGAACACAGCCTAACACAGTCGTGACAACTTGACAGCTGTCAAAAAAATAATCTCGAACCATATGGCTTTGTTTACTTTTTTTTCTTATATTTGATACAAGGACTTTGAGAAAGAGATTCAAAAATAATATATATGATGATGATGAAAGTAAACATGATGATATTAAGAATTGTTTCCGTTTTGTGTTTGCCAATGATAAAAAGCTTAACATGACTTTTCATAACATGTACGTCGCATTAACCATTTAATCAACGCTAAAAACAACAATTTCAACTTGAAATGTATAACTTCTTTGTGGGCTTTGAAGATAAAAAATGTTAATGTAGATGCAGAGAAAGATAATGAATTGAAACAAAAGAAGTTGGAGGCTCATCGTCAACGTTTGTTAAGTTTATCGAAAAAGGAACGCAAACAACATAAAAAGTTGGCCGAGTTGAAAAAAGGATGAGACAAAAGCCAATTTTAAGGTTTTAAGTGACATTTTGGAGGGTTTTGCTGATGCTTGTAAAAATTTGTTTTAAGTAAGACAATTACATACAATACTACTAAACCCAGGGCCGAAAGGAAGGAATCACTAATTACTATAGCTAAGCTAACCATTGGTCCAGTCGCTGGTGACGAAACTTTTCGCAAGTTGAATTGTGGTATTGTACATGTAGAGTGCGTGTCAGTGCTTCTCATCGTAATTTGTCTGGTAATATTCCCATCACATTGGGTACTATACCGTTAGCTTCATAAATAAAACATTAATTTTATACTTTTTTATTCCTATAAGTAGACGGACTTGTACACCTTGGAATGAAGTTAATGGAGGATTCAATTTTGATAAAAGTAAACAATAGAAGCAACCAAATCAATACGAATAGAAAAATGTAAGTTGGTGCAATTGGCGGTATGGTCAGAGTGGATTTATGTTTTTAATTTAATTAAATATGTGAATTATATTTTCAACAGCTCGAAAGCAAATAAATATTAGTAGGAGAGAACGACCAACCATTAGAAGAAATGGTAGCGCAACCTACATATTCCACAAAAGCCCATCAATCCTTAAACAAATTTTAATGTAAGTAAGAGAAGTATGAAATAAAAAATGTATTTGTAGATTTCCACCGTTGTTAAACATGATGTCCCCAAAATGATGACAATGTATGCTCAGTTTATGAAAAGTAATATATAGTAGATGGCTTAAAACGCATAAAGAAAGTCGAAAGTAAAGCCAAAACTACAAATGGCTAGTCAAACCTCTAACTACAACATTAATTCCTTTTTATTGCTTTAATTTAAAACAAGCATTTAATGTAAATTTTTAATTATCTCTGCATCTATGCAAAAATAAAACGAAACTACGGGCATTTATTATACCCTCCACTCCAGTGTGCAGAGGGTATATATAAGTTTGTCATTCCGTTTGTAATAATTAGAAAAAAAATTTTGGACCCCATAAAATATATATATTTGTGATCCTTATAACAACCGGAGTTGATATAGCGATGTCCGTCTGTCCGTCTGTGGAAATCACGATGACGGCATCAATCGGGCAGCTAGGGTGCTCGTTGATATAGAAAATGATTCATTAACATCCTGAAAAGTGTAGTGTATGCATGACGTCACACACAAACTAAATATAAACAATGAAAATATGTGTCATGCATTACTATACAGCCAATATTGTGTTTGAGTTCTAGACATAGAGGCGCGCATAACAAGTGTTCATAAAAATAACAAGTGTGACTAAACATGTATGAATATCCCAGGTCAGCTACAAATTAATAAGCGATCATTTTTTGTTTTGATTTAATGTAAACAATTGGAGTAAAAGTTTAAAGTTACATTGTAAATACCAAAGCAGTATATTACAGTGAAAATATTTTGAAGTGTTGAGTAACATTCAATAATCATGAAAGTTACTCAATGCACTATATTCTTTACAGAGAAATGCTTTCTAAATTGCTGGGATATTGATACAAATCCATATAGTTTAGATAGATTTAAATATAGAATAAGAACCCTAAAATAATCAGAAATCATTGAGTGACTTTAAATGTCACTCAATACTAGACTAGTTATAAGAATCTCATTGTAGCTTTATAAGAAAAGAAAAACCAAATAAAGTAACGATTGTTTGACAAAACACCAAACAAAACACTTCGCTTTATTTTAAAAATAGCGAACAACGCTCCTAGATGAGCGTATGTTTCTATAACAACATAGAAACATAATCCATCAACGCTCCTTTAGATGAGCGAATGTTTCTTTAGGACCAGAAACATTACATGGCGATCCTGCCTAATATCCTTCCAGGATATCCTACATTACATGGCGATCCTAGCCAAATATCCTTATATTTATAAGAAGAGCTCCTAGTTTGAGCTGGAAAGGCACCTAATCCACGCCGGGGATTAGAAGGATTGTCCGGCCAAAGGACAATCAGGATAACCAACAAACAGAAGAAGATGCACACAACACCAGGCGGAACGAGTATAAAAAAAAAAAAAATTTTTTTAAACAATAAAAATAGAGTGCTCTTAAGTGAGAACCTATTAGGGTGCGGAGGCGATTTCGCCCGTGCACAAGATTTAAGCAGTAAAATAGATAAAATAAATAAAAGAAAATATAATAATAAATTATGAATGAGAGTCGGATCGGTCCGAGACCACTTTCAATAGAAGACTACTTGAAAAGAAGCAGACCTAAACCAGCGGAGAAGCCTTTAAACATCCCAAAGGTAAAACCACCGAAGCGTCGTGGTGGGTTTTTAGTAAACAAGAGGAGAGAATTGGCAAACATCAAAAGAATAGTCAATTCATCACCACCTCCACCGTGGGATTTAGCAGCCAAGTACTGGGTCAGAATAGACGAGATCGAGAAGATGATAGATACCCATATGAAGATAAAGAAAATAGAATTAAAAGAAAATTAGAATGTTATAAATATTAATTTTTTTTATATATAAATTTCATAAAATTTTATATTATTTTTTATATAAATTCAAATAGTGTGTTATTTACAAATAACAATTAAAAACTTTTAGTAAAAAAAAAAAAAAAAAAAAATTTAATATGAAGATTCTTAAAATAACTTTTATTGTTATAATATTATTAATGATTCTGTCTACAATAGGGATTTTAGTTAAGATATTTATAACCAACACAGTAGTGTATAAAGTACATAAGTTAGCATATTTAGGACAAGAGCAAATGGAAAATTTAGTATCCATCAAGGACACACTCATATCATTATTTGAATAATAGAGACTTTAATTATTTTAACAGACATTACATTTAGCGGAAACATTTCATAGCAACATTACATGAAATAAATGGAGGCACAGAAAATCCTTGAACAAATTATTTTGAATGCTAAAAAATCGTTAACGAGGCCGTACACATTAGAGACAATTAAGGAAAAAACAATAGAAATACAAAAATTAGAGGAAAAATTAAAGAATTATATCAAAAATTCAGATTTGGAAGAATTAGACGGTAAAGAAATTTTGAGAAATTTTATAAAAGCTAAAGAAGAAGCTTTAAAATTATTAGAACAACATTCTAAGGGAAAAATAGTAACGAATCCAATCATGACTACTTTAGATATGAATGAATTATCGTTGATTACCAAATTGGTACCAAAATTTTCGGGAAGATCTGGTGAACTGCAAGATTTTCTAACAAATTTGGAAACGGTATCGATGACAGTGGCTACTGAAAAAGCCAATTCGTTTTTTAATTTTATTTTTAAATCAAGACTGGATTTAAAAGTTCAGAGTAGAGTAAAACAAAGTTCTGTACCGACTAACATTGATGATTTAATAGAGGTATTAAAATTGACATATAAATCATCAAGATCTTCAAATACTGTGTTAAGTGAGATAACGCGTACCATACAAAGAAATAACAATTTACTGGGATTTGCAACAAAAATAGAGCAACTCATTACGGAATTGAACGAAATACAAATTGCCGAACAGGGAGAGGCAAATAGAGATGCTATAATCAATAGCAACAGTAAGATTGCCTTTAACGCATTCGTGAATGGAATAACTGATCCGCAAATAATAACTACGATTGACGCAAGTCAAGTTACAACTTTCGTAGAAGCTCTAAAAATTGCCGAAAAAGTTTCATCAAGGAAACAACAAGGGCAAATATTGTATCAAAACGCTCAATATAATAGAACACGTAACACTAAGGTGACGAGACAATCGATTTGCAAAAACTGTGGAAGAAATCATGGCGATAAATGTCCCGCAGAAGGTGCGAAATGCAATAAGTGTGGAAAATTAAATCATTTTGCAAACAAGTGTTTTACGAAAATTTCAAACACGAACAATAATAACAGATATCGTACGAATAACTTTGGCAGAAATAATAGAAACCGTAGCAATAATGGGAATATAAACAACCATAGTTCGAATAACAGTACAAGAAATCGTAATGTGAATACAATTCAGGGAAACGCACAAAGCCCGGAGACCGGACGAATACAGTCTCCAATAGGGTTGAATTATTAGAAAAAACTAAAGTATACAGCATATCATCCAAACTCAGAAACTACGTGAGATTTAGTATTGAAAATACAGACAAGGAGTTAACATTTTTCATTGACACAGGAGCTGATGTCTCATTGTGCAAGAATAAATTTTTAACGAGTTATGAGGTAAACCAGGAATTTCAGATCAAATTATTAAATCACTGGGTTCCACGAATATTAACTTTAATATCGATAATAATATTATCAGACAGAAAATACAACTAGTAGAGGACAATTACCCAATAAGGACAGATGGAATTCTAGGAAGGGATTTTCTTTCAAAATATAGATGCAGTATAGATTATGATACATATGTGTTAACGTTTAATTTTAATAATGAGATGATAGTAGTTCCAATACATGATAATACTTTTAGGATTAATAGGGTAAAAATACCACATCGAAGTGAAATAGTAATACCACTTAATATTAAACTGGAGGAGGACTCCGTAATATTGAATAGGGAGATTGATAAAGGTGTATTTTTGGCAAATGCAATAATACCTAGGAATGGCAATCAACACATCAAATTACTAAATGTAACGGACAATATAGTTATAATAGACAATTTAGAAGTGGAAACTAGACCACTGAGAAACTATCATATATGTTCATATAGCATGAAAGAGAATGAGAAATATTATACACAGCAAAGATTTAGGAAATTACTGAAAAACTTTGAGTTAAATGACTTGGATGATGAGAACAGAGATGAACTTATCTCAATATTAAAGGAATATCAATCAATATTTCACATGGAGGATGAAGAATTAACTGCCAACAATTTTTATAAACAAACAATAAATTTGAATGATAATAGTCCAGTATACATTAAAAATTATAGATTACCGCAAGCACAAACAACAGAGATAAATTCTCAAGTTCAAAAACTTTTAGAGAATAATATTATTGAACCATCGATAAGCCCTTACAACGCACCACTCTTATTAGTGCCAAAGAAGGGACAGACAGATTTAAAAAAATGGAGATTGGTTGTAGACTTCAGAAGGTTAAATGACAAAATAGTGAATGACAAATTTCCTTTAACGCGTTTAGACGATATTTTGGATAAATTGGGTAGAGCTAAATATTTTTCGACATTGGACATGACAAGTTCTTTTCACCAAATCGAACTTGACCATCAATCACGTCCCTATACAGCTTTTTCTACTCCAAATGGTCATTACCAATATACAAGACTACCTTTCGGTCTGAAAATATCATCTAACAGCTTTCAACGCATGCTGACTATAGCATTGTCGGGTTTGGAATCTGAAGCTTTTTTATATGTGGATGATATCATAGTTTTTGGTTGTAGTCTAAATCACCATAACAACAATCTGATAAAAGTTTTCAACAAACTACGGAAATACAATTTAAAGCTGAACGCTAGTAAATGTTGTTTTTTAAAACCTGAAGTTGTATATCTAGGACACTTAATAACACCAAAGGGTATAAAACCAGACCCAGAAAAATTTGAAGCAATTAAAAGATATCCTGTACCAAAAAATGCTGACGATGTTAGACGATTTGTAGCATTTTGCAACTACTACAGACGTTTCATAGAAAATTTTGCCGACATAGCAAATTGTTTGAACAAATTGTTGAAAAAAGGTCAAAAATTCGAATGGACTGAAGAATGTAAAACTGCGTTTAAAACACTGAAAAATAGACTAATAAGTCCGCCCATTTTACAATACCCTAATTTCGAAAAACCATTTATACTAATAACTGACGCATCTGATTTTGCGTTAGGTGCCGTGTTATCGCAAGGTGAAATTGGAGAAGATAGACCAATATCTTTTGCCAGTCGATCGCTTAACAAACACGAGAGAAATAAATCAGTAATTGAGAAAGAATTACTTGGTATACACTGGGGTATACAATCTTTCAGACCTTATTTATTCGGTAGAAAGTTTATAGTAGTAACCGACCATCGTCCACTCATTGCACTATTTACACATAAAAATCCAAGTTCCAAATTGACTAGAATTCGATTGGAATTATCTGACTACGATTTTCAGATAATTTACAAAAAAGGGAAAAATAACACTAATGCAGATGCTCTATCTAGAATACAATTAGATTCCGATAAATTGAAAACAATGATACCTCAAAAGAATGATGAAAATATAAAGAAATCGCTGGTGATAACAAGAGATATGAAAAGGAAAATGATACAAACTGAAGAAAATGAGAACAAAAATAAAAAAGAAAATGAAAAGAAATCTAAAAGAGGAAACAAGAATAAAAATGAGGTAAATGATGATACAAATCTTACCGAGCCTGATCAACTCAAAATGTGGGAGTGTACATCTATGAATGATATAAAACTTGCAGTAAAGCTGAAGTTTATAATAGAAAAGTCGACTAGAGAATTCAAAATTGAGAAAAATCTTGCTTTAAATCAAATGGCCATCAGATGTAGCGATAATCCCGTTTATATATGTAATATGTTGGAGAAACTACCTTCTGTTTTAAGCAGATTGAATTGTGTTATGTTCGCACTGGAAAAAAGTGACGAAATTTTTAAGAAAATAAAAATAGAGAAAATGAAAGAAATAATAAATAAAAGTAAAGGAAATGACGTCAGAATTCTCATATATAGTAAACCTCAAAGAGTAATAGTATAAAAAGAAAAAAGGAAATTAATTAAATTGTATCACGACACACAATTGTATCACACACGCGGAGGACATTTCGGAATAAGGAAAACATTAATAAAACTGAAACAGAAATACATATGGAAAAATATGAACAAGATGGTAAAGGAATATGTATCAACGTGTGATCTTTGCCAAAGGAGCAAACAAGTAAGACACACTAGAGAACCATTAAGTGTAACAGACACACCGGGAAATAGCTTTAGCACTGTAGTTATCGACACAGTTGGACCATTACGCCCTTCGGAAAATTTTCGATACATTTTAACTATGCAGTGTGAACTCACTAAGTATGTGATAGCAGTCCCTATGGAAACAAAAGAGGCTAAGAATATAGCGAAAAGCCTAGTAGAAAACTTGATATTAAAATATGGCATTTTTAAGACTCTAAAATCTGATAGAGGTACAGAGTTTGTGAATGAACTAATGAAAGAAATATGCAATTTGTTAAGAATCGAGCAAAAATTGTCTACACCATATCACCATGAGACTTTGGGTACCATAGAAAGAAATCATAGAGTGTTGAATGAATACTTCTTGTCATTCGTAAATAATGATAACTGGAGTGATTGGATAGCTTATTATTCTTTCGCTTACAATATAACAACACATATAGATACCAATTATTCTCCATTTGAGTTAATTTTTGGTAAATTACCTAGATTACCGGGTGAACAAATTATGAATAATGATAGGGTATACAACTTAGACAATTATGCTAATGAATTAAAAATGAGGCTAAAAATTTCATTGGAAAATGCTAAAAAATTAATTGAAATTACGAAAAAGAATAGAAATTTAGAATCATATAACAAAATTAATAGGATAGATCTTAACATAGGAGATTTAGTGCTAGTAAAATTAGAAACTAGGAAAAAGAACCAAAGGCCATATAATGGACCATATGAAATTATAGATATAAATAATTTAAATGTAACTATAAGAATAAATGGAAAAGAAAAAACAGTACATAAAAATTTATTGAAAAAATACAGTAGATAACTAAGACAAAAATTTAAAAAAAAAAATTGTAATATAATCAACATTTATAATAAGAATAATATGTATAGAAAAAAAAAAAAAATATTTAAGTATCACTTGTAACAAATTTTTTATTGTATAATTATTATGTCATTTAAACACAAGAATAATATGTATAAAGAAAAAACAAAATTTTTTGTAATAAAATAATTATTATGTCACTTAGTAACTAATTCAAACATCAACAAGAAATTTGTAACATAAACGAAATTATTATGGTATTTAGTCACTACTTACAATATGTTCAAATATCAAAGAAATTTAAAAAAAAAAAAAAAAAAAGAACACAACTTATAGCGTATTTAAATTTCAAAACCAACCAAACAACAGCAATTAAGTGAAATCACACAATTTCTGTAAACACAAATGGTGTGATTTAACTGAAAGGGTAGGGGTGTAGTGTATGCATGACGTCACACACAAACTAAATATAAACAATGAAAATATGTGTCATGCATTACTATACAGCCAATATTGTGTTTGAGTTCTAGACATAGAGGCGCGCATAACAAGTGTTCATAAAAATAACAAGTGTGACTAAACATGTATGAATATCCCAGGTCAGCTACAAATTAATAAGCGATCATTTTTTGTTTTGATTTAATGTAAACAATTGGAGTAAAAGTTTAAAGTTACATTGTAAATACCAAAGCAGTATATTACAGTGAAAATATTTTGAAGTGTTGAGTAACATTCAATAATCATGAAAGTTACTCAATGCACTATATTCTTTACAGAGAAATGCTTTCTAAATTGCTGGGATATTGATACAAATCCATATAGTTTAGATAGATTTAAATATAGAATAAGAACCCTAAAATAATCAGAAATCATTGAGTGACTTTAAATGTCACTCAATACTAGACTAGTTATAAGAATCTCATTGTAGCTTTATAAGAAAAGAAAAACCAAATAAAGTAACGATTGTTTGACAAAACACCAAACAAAACACTTCGCTTTATTTTAAAAATAGCGAACAACGCTCCTAGATGAGCGTATGTTTCTATAACAACATAGAAACATAATCCATCAACGCTCCTTTAGATGAGCGAATGTTTCTTTAGGACCAGAAACATTACAAAAGTTTGCTATTTAAAATCGTCCAAATCGGGCGATTAGGACCCGAGATTTGAATGAAGAACTAAAAAAGTCTTGAAAAAATATAATTTTCTATGTTGTTCTTGTCACGATCACGCCCTCAATAGTGCAGCTACAGTGATCATTTATTCACCAAATTCATGGGAAGATTTCTATTTCAAAAATTATTAAAATCGGTGGAACAGGTCCAGGGAAATCTCTGAAAAAGTAAAAAAAAAATTAAAAATATGTTTCTATATTGTTTTTGTTGTTATTCTAAATGTTGTGTTGTTGTCATAGCTGGACTTGTTGTTTTTGTGGTCGTTGTGGTAATAATATAATAAAAACTAACCCTTTGTACATTTTTTTATTAACTCTGGTAGAAAAATTTAAAAGTTTCCATTGTTTTGGCATCAAATTTTTTCGACAAGCAGACACTACGAGTTAATATAAAGGGAGTAAAAATTCACCAACATCGAAAGCAAATAATGCTAAAATACCTAGTTGTCAATAAAAAAAAAAAACAATGAAAATTTAGCAAAACAAATTTTATGTATAAATTTATGTAAAGAGAAAAACACAAAAATAACGTTTGATGTTGTATTTTTTGTTTGTAATATTTACATATACATACATAAACATGTTAAATAATACAAATAATATACATATAGTATATATATGTATAACCATAACAACTGCATGTTAGAAATAAATCGGTATATTATATTATTTACATAAAATTCTGCAATATTTTGTTGTGGGGAAAATACATTTCTTTTGGTTAACAGAGTGTCACTTCATTTTACTCAGCGTGACTATGCCATAGTAGACGGCGCCACAATTTTTGTTTGTTCTAATTAGCTTTGCAACAGTTATTTCAATTTTAACATGAATGTTAATATTTTCAACTAGATATCACACAGAACAATGTTAAGAGTATACACGGGCTGGTCTTTTATTTCATACGTTTTTTCATTATTCTTTTACAAATATGAACATAAGTTTGGCATTTTAACTTTTTGTTGTCTTTACCAAATAGAGTTACCGAGTTCATCAATGAGTTTTTTACTTTCAAAACAGTTCTACATAGTTATATAGAATTATTATTCTGCTTTACCTACAAAATATCTGATTGCGATTACATCTAATTTTTAAAAATTGTTTATAATTACTAAAGCATTATTATTCACATAACTACAAAATTGCACTTTTTAAATTTTCCATTCAAATTTAAGAAAATACCAATTCTAAAAACTGGAATTAAAAATTTTCAATTATAAATTACAATTAATTGAATTTCAGAAAATCATATCAAAACGTCGGAAATTATAATTTTAAATTTAGAAGACATCAATTGCATCTTTAATATATAAATTTTATTCGTTAAACACAAATTGAAATGCCAAAAAAAAAACACCAAATACCTATGTTTACATTTAAAAAATTTTTACATTTAAAAAAATATTGACATTCAGGAAAAATTTATAGCTTTTCAGTACCGCGATTCAGTAACTTCTTTTAACGATTGTCGAATCGTTAAAAAAAGAAAATAGCAAAATTATCAGTAAAATTTTTAAACGATATTCGCTATTGTTAAAGTCAGCTGTTGTTGTTATCTAAACGACAACCATTTTTGTGCTGTTCATTCAATCGATAAAAAAAATTTTTAGGTTGAAAAGTCGTCATACATAAATAAAAATAATAAAATAGTGAAAATATTTTGCTTTTATTAAAAAACGTTTTTATATAAATAAAAAAATTAAATAGCATATTCAATATATTATTTCATTTTCAAATAAATAAACAGAAATATTAGTAAAAAATAAAGATATTAAACATAAACATAAAATCATCTTGTCAAACACGAAGTAATTTGTTTTTTTTCTATTCTTCTTTGTGTTTTTCGCTTGTTTTGACAGAGATGCCACTCGTTTACAATTTAAATAAATAGAAAAATAGATTTGTCGACTGTCGTTAAGATGTATGTACTTAGTGAATCACTTAATCCTTAGTGCAAACAACAATAGCTGTCGATATATTTTGCGATTGTCGGATCGTTGAAATTTACAGAATCACACTACAGAAAACATTAATTTAAATTCAATGAATTTTAGAAAACGTCAAATGATATTTAAGAATGGCGAACATAAAAGCTGTTACATAAATAAACGCAATTTGATGAGAATGTTATTTTTTATATATAAATTTTCACAATTTTTTTTGGATGAAAATTTGAAGTTTTTCAGAAAATAAGAAAACAAATTATTTTATTTAAAATGTTTGGAATATTTGGTTTTTTCCGTTTGGCATCCCTAATTTGAATATTTATTATTATAAATTTATTCTCTATGTTTTCCAAATATGGCAATATTTTAATAAAAAAGTTTAGAGTTTTTTTTGGTTATTATTTTGTTACTCCATCCGACCTATATGGCCTCCAATTAGCACGATTTAATGCATATAGCCACCCTACACAACCATTACCTTTGCAATGGAGGTTAGGGCGAACTATTTAATTAGCAAAAACTAAATTAAACGAGAAGTTATGTCATATAACCAGAAACGCATGCATATAGGTATATAACCTAAATGGATGCCGATCAGCAACCACGATGACCAAAAAGCAAACACCCAAATAAATCCGAAATAATAGAAAAGACGAAAACCAACCCAAAGAATTTGCTGAAATAATTTGGTATTAAGTTTAACAAATTGTTTACTTTTTCATTTACATTTATTATCAAGACTCAAACCGAGGTGGAGGGTATCAAAGATTCGGCACAGCCGAATTTAACACTCTTACTTGTTTCAAAACTAAAGGCCTGTACGCAGCTTGCTAAGGAATCAAAAACTTCATATAAAAAAACGCTTCAGAAATGCTTAAGGAATTTTTCTGTCAAAAAATTTCTGTTGATAGTCCGCAGCTTTTTAAAAAAGTAGTATTGTTTTTACTACTTTTTTTTGACGTAAATGAAGTTAGGAAACCCAGGCTTTGAGCAGGAATATCAAATTTTTCGTTCTTTCTGAAAGGAATTTTGACAGGAGAGGTAAGCATAAACAAAATGTAATATGCTAAAAAAAATTAAAAGTTATTTTTCAGTTGCAAACCTGGGAAAAAACGAACAAAATTCGGCAAAAAAAAACAAGAAGCGGATGGGTAATTTTGATACTGAGCTTAAAAAGCGTTTAGCAGGCCAAATAAAGCAGAACCGAAGAATTGATTTGTTTTCAATTTCACAATTCTTAATAATTGACAGAAAACTGCTGATTTCTAGCGTTGCACTGAAAGGTACTTTTGTGCTTTTTTTTCTTTAAGAAATATATGAAAATTTTCTGTTAAGATTCCTTAACAAGCTGCGTACAGCTCTTAAAACAAAAGAATGGTTTATTATTTGAAAAACTTATTTGATGCTTTAACATAATGAAATGTATATATTTTTTTGAATTTTTCGATCTAACTACACAACATAGATTAAAATATAAAAAAAAATTCTTCAACTGACGTAAAGCACATTTAGCAGCAGTACATTTGGCAATCCGATATTTTCTACCGAAAAACTTGTACGGTAACACGAACACGTCGGCCATCAGTTAATTTTTCGGGTTTGCTGAAAATTAAAAATTTGATCCCATGTACAAGTTAAATGTTAAAGCAAAAAAAATAACATAAATTTGGCAGTTTCAGGTTCTTATCCAAGTAGTTCCCTTATTTGTAATTTTGGCACCGAATTACTAAATTGTTCAATTTCAGGACGCATCATATTATAGTAAACCAAGCACACAGCATCTAGACATATTCGAGTCTAAAAATATCGCACCTGCAACAGACTCGAAAACATCACCTAATTAATGCCTTTGGTATTTCAACGTCTTCATAATATTAACCTCTTCGTTTATACTATAACCGTTTTTCGTATGAATACGCACAAAACGATCAATAGCTTCGTAACGACCTGAGACAAGTGTCTAAAATATTTGTGGATTTCATGCCTTACAGCTAGGGTTGCCAGACGGGCTGGACTTGGCTGGATTGTCCAGCTTTTTCAATGCTTGTCCAGTGTCCAGGTAAAATAAAATTTGTCCAGCTAAACAGAAAATTTTCGAGAAAAAAAAAATATTAAACAAAATAGTTTTAATCTATAAATGTCTTTATTGGTACATTTAACAGAATTACTTTTGAAAAAGTGTCGTTATATTAAATTTGTCTACATTACCATCTCTTTTGCATACAGCCAACACAGGCGGTACATTTTTTACAATACAATTTCAAAATGTATCATCTCTAATAGTTTCCCTATTGTATCATCACTAATAATAATCACCAGCGCTTAAACAGCTGATCCCATAATACATTTTGTTGGAAGAAGTAAAATGTACTGAGTGTTCTTTTATTTACTTTTTAAATAAGATTTAAATTGTTTAGAGCAACTTATTAAAATGGATAGCGATGAAGAAGCTGGTCCATCAAAAAGAAGACTTACAACATTCTGCGAAGTATGGAAAGTAATCCCAGAATATGCAAAGTGGATACGAAAAAAAGATAATTACACGGTAGAGTGTAAATTGTGTCAAACTGATATTTTAATAAAATATGAAGGAAGCCGGTCGCTAAATAAACATATAAAAACCAAAAAGCATATCAAAATGGAGATGTCGCAGAAAATCTCTCAAACAATTTCCAAGTTTGTAGTTCCAGTAGAGACGAAAATTGAAACACAAATCGCCAGGGCAGAGTTAGTATGTGTTTACCATAACGTTTTGCACGGACTAAGCTACAATAGTCTCGATTGTCAAATTAAGTTGAGTTCTGTTTTATATTGTGATAGCAAAATCGCCAACAAGATAACCTGTGGAAGAACAAAAGCAGCAGCAATTGCCAGAAATGTTTTGGCTCCATTCTCACAACAAGTAACTGTAGATGCTTTAAAAAAGAACTATTATTTTTCTGTAAGTAGCGATGCTTCCAATATTGGTAATGTTAAGACTTACCCATACGCTGTTCAATTCTTTGATCCCGAATACGGAATCCGCAAACTAGTTTTAGACTTTTATAACGATCCCTATGAAACTTCTAAGGATATTTTTTCAAATATAATAAGAATAACTAATGAATGTGATTTAGAAATACAGCAACTATCATCATATAGTGCAGATAATACTGCAGTGAACTACGGTATTCACAACTCGGTTTACCAAAAACTGAAAGATACTTCTGATCAAATCGTAAAAGCAAATTGTAATTGTCATATTCTTAACAATTGCGTTAAAAGAGCACTAAATGCTTTATCTGTTGATGTAGAGAGCATTATTATAAAAATATTCAATGAGTTCAGTTCATCGGCAATGACCACTGAGAAATTAAAAGAATGTTTTGCGTTTGCTGGTATAGAATATAAGGAACTTTTGAGGCATATTGCAACTAGGTGGCTCTCCCTACTGCCAGCTGTAGATCGTCTTATTTTTTGCTGGCCTGCTGTAAAAATGTATTTTTTAAAAAAAGGACAAAATAAGTGCCAAAAAGTTTTATGGGAATTTATTTCATATGGAACTTCTGCAAATGATATCAATGATGAAGATGAATGCAAAACTGAAGGCTTATCGGAAGCATATTTATATTTTATACACAACATAATGCAGGAATTCCATACCACAATTTTGGCTCTTGAAAGTGACTCTTGCACAGTTTTAGAGATGCACGATATAATGAGCCGACTCATGAATAATCTTCAATGTAGATTAAATGACAAATTTTTTGGCAGCAAGGTAATTACTATTTTAAAAAATCTTTCTAATAATGAACAACAAATGTTTATTAAAGAAGCTGAAGATTTTTTAAAAACAGCTATCAGTTATTTAGAAAATCGTTACGATTTTGGAGATGACTCTTTTTTTAAAAAAGTTGCATTCTTAAATTTAAAAAAAAATCTATTTTCTTGGGAAGATTTGCAAGAACTCCCAAAAGTTCTAAAAATAGATAAAGCGATAGATAACGATAAATTATACTCGGACTTTTGCAGTTTACGTAAAGTATATGAACAATTGCCAAAAGATTTGTCAAACGACAAAATATGGGCCAACTTTTTATATAAAAGTGATGAAAATGAGTTCGAAAACTTAAGGAAAGTAGTATGCTTCGTATTTTCTATACCCGTAAGCAACGCCTTTTGTGAAAGGGTTTTTAGTATACTAAATAATCTCTACACAAAAGAAAGAAACCGAATGGCATTCGACATAATTAAAGCGGAAATATTAATTCGCTTAAATTTAGAGAAATCTTGTAAAGATTTTCAACAATTTTTACAGACACCCAAAGGTACAGAATTGGCGAATTCTGTAAGTTCAAATTCGAAATACATGTGGCAGAAAAAGTGATTTTTTAATTTATGATACAAAATAATTTGCAGTTTTGGTATACTTTAGTAACTTAAACTAGATTAAGTTGTTATTTGTTCTGTTAATTTTTGTTCGTTTTTGTTTTTTTTTTAAAGGAGTTAGTGAAGTCAGAAACATTTTTGCAGGCAGGTTTACTGCAGAAAAATCGTTAATATCAGCAAAGAAAAATATAAAATTTAACAGCGAACCCTGCAAAAAATGTAGCCGACTTTAGTTACTTTTTAGTGTATTAAGATTTTTGTTATTTTGTTTTGTTTTTAGTATTAAATTTTAATTCCAACAGATTTAAAAGACTGAATTGAATAATTTTAAATTTTATTTATTTATTTTTTAATAAACGATTTTAAATCTCATATATTTAAAAGACTGAATTGATTTTTTTTAAGTTTAACTTAATTTAATAAATTATGTTCCTAACAATGTGCAAAACTATTACCTTAAATAAAAGTTTTTTAAACAAAATATGGCCACGTTGTTTCCTTTAAAAAAAAATTTAAATGTCCAGCTTTTTTTGGGAAAATCCAGCTTTTTTGAACCTGATGTCCAGCTTTCAGCTATTTTGGATCTGGCAACCCTACTTACAGCTAATTACGCAAATACGGTATTTTTAACTAAAGCAGATCTCAAATCGGTTAAGACTCCAGGTGAATGCTGCCTATGGTCTTCATACAAAAGCCTTATCAAATAATCCAATACAGCATCACCCAGAATTCTAAACACTATCTATTGGGAGTATGAGGCATAAATAATGGCTTGCAACAAGTACGATCTGCCGCGGAATTTATATTTCAAAGCTTGTTCAAATTTCGTATAACCCAGCGCTTCTTCACCATTGGGTGTATAGTGTAGCAGTGGAGATTTGGACGAAGTCCAAGAGCCATAAACAGTAACAATAGTCAGGAAAAGTATTAGGTTCACTAGCTTCTTTAGCATCATATGCTATACTCCAAATAAGGTTTCAACGCAATCGGCAACAGATTTATCTAAACGAGAACTAAAAATTAGTTTTATTTTTTTCCAATATATTTTATTTATATTTCGAGTTTTAATGATATTACCTGGAATACTATATTTTTTCTATAAATTTATTTACTGTAATGTGTTATGTTAAACACACTCACTTTAATTACTTTATTATTTTGCTAGCAAATATCAATTATAATGTTAATCTTATTTAACACACTTATTTCAATTTATAATACAATTAACTGAAATAAGAACGCGTTAAAACGCAGAAATAAATAATAAAAAAGTATACAACGTGTATAAGGGTGACAGCATATTATATTAATATAGTTGTTTCATCTGAAAGTCGTTGTAAAAATATTATGAAAATTTATGTAGTTCACAAACAAAAATGTAGATGTCGCTAGTGTGTGTCTAGACTGGTTGGACGGTGGTCATGAATAAATAAGTTGAAAAGAATGGGTGCGTTAACAGTTCCTTGTTGTAACCCGTTTATTATTTTGTATGTTTGTTTGCTTTTATGTTTTTGATGAAACAACCTAAATATTTTGTTACTAATCATACTGTAAATCATTATTATTTGATAAAGTGGAAATTGATACTCATTTAATTTAAATATTAACCCAGGGATCCAAACTTTATCAAAGGCTTTTTCCATATCGATTAGACAAGCGCCTGTACATAATTTCTTGTTCCAATTCCAGGTTATATTTATTTATTTATTTTATTTATTTATTGAATTTCATAAATTATAATTCAGTACAAAGAATTAATCTTATATAGAAGTACTGAATACTAATTATAGTTATATTTTACAATGTACAAGAAAAAAATAAAATAATAAAATACTACCTAATACTAACAAAACAAAGAAAAAAGAAACATAAATATAAATAATAAAATAATAATATATATATATATATATAATAATAATAAAAGAAAAAAAAATTAGTTATAATATTCATATATTTTATTTTTGAATTTAGTTGCGTTGCTGATAATTTGCAAGTGAGGGGGTAGTCGATTCCAAAGTCGTATGACATTAATATAGAAGTGTAACTCCGAAAGTTGAGTCTTATGTTGTATTTGAATAATACGGCGTCCGCTCTCAGACCTAAAAAAGTTTAGTCTTTCGTGAAGATATTTAGGTTGGCCTGAGTAAATAATTTTATGCAGGTATATTAGTGATTTACACTTCAAAAGGTTTTCAAAAGTGACACCATAAATTTGTTTAGCGTAGAGAGATACGCTACCAAGTCGTGGTATGCCACATATATATCGCGCAATGTTATTAAAAGATATGTTTAGTTTACGCATAGTGGTTGCATCACAGCTTGAGAACAACTCACAACCATTGAGTAAAGTTGGTATTCAGTATGTTTTAGCCAGAAGCATTCTGACTTGAAGTGGTACGAACCACTGAGTGCACCATAAGTTTGTTAATATACCATATATTTTTCCGGTTGTAATAATAACGTGGTCATTCCAGTGTAAATATTTATTAAATGTGACTTCAAGATTTTTTACCTTATCCACAAGATTAATTTTTGAATCACCCAGAATTATATCAGAAATATTTGGAATAACCTGATTTTTTTTAGTAATTAACATACATTTTGACTTACTTGGATTGAGACATAATCCGTTGGTTGTAGCCCAGAGCCTAATATTTTGTAAGTCAACGTTAATTTTACGTACGCAATCATCAATTTTCGATATTGTACAGCTAATGTAGAGTTGGACGTCGCACAGTGGACCATTTGACGAGAAGGCGATCAAAAATCTAGAACTTTTGATTGGATTGGAATTTTGATATGCGGTTTTTTTTTTTGTTTGGTAGGTGAGACCTTAGCCTTTAAGTTTTGCTATAAAACGTAATTCTCGACCGAAAATAAAAAAAGTTACGGAGGGCTTAAAATACATTTTCATTTGTAGTTGAATTTTAGTTCAAAAGTGAAGTGTTAAAAGGTAAAAAAAGGTTTTTTTTAATATAATGTCTTATTTTTTCAGTTAATTTTACAACAAATACTTTTTAACAATTTTTTAAGTTAATTTTTTCAGAAAATGCCAAACTTTGGCCCCCGTAAACTTTTTAGTCCTAATGTGCACAAGGGCCAAAGGTTGTTTTTTTTTTTGTGTTTTTTTTTTAATATAATTTATTAAGCAGCGAACGTAAAATTTACCTTATATTGGTTCAAGATAGAGAAGTTTCAATGAAAAACTCGTATGTTTTTGCTTTAGTTATATTTTTTTTTTATTGTCTTTTTAAATATTTCTATATCAATTTTTATGGTAAATTTATGAAATATAACAATTTTTATTGTAAATTTACAAAATATATAAATTTTTAAATCACGAAATTTTTTTAACTATATAAAAAAGTGTAACTTATTGTTAGTGTAATGAAAAAGCACTTTAAATCAAACAATTTTAGCAAAAATTTCTTCTAAATAGCCTTGATTTTCATCTTCTAGAAGTTGTTTAGCTTCTTCGTCTAATTCAATAGAGGTAGTTTTCCATTTTTGACGAATGTTGGACATATATGGATCTGAAGTGCACAACAAAATAGTGATAAGGTCTTAATTAGTACAACATCTGGACATTTTCCTTGTGTTGTGCTCGCGAAAGAAGAATCTGTAGTCTTTGTTCCTTTTTTCTTGCACTTCTTCAGATAGATCTCCTATTGGTAGCATATTGTTTTGAATTATTTGTTCCCCATGGTACAAAATTTTATGAACTGTGGATGGCATATATCTCCAAGAGTATTTTTCATTATAAAGTATAGCTGTTTTATTGGCGTACTCTCCAAATTTTTTTGCATTTATCTTTCTGCTGCATGCTAGAACTTGTAATATGATTTTGAATCGTCTTATTAATTCATGATCTACACCTGTGATAGATGCTGCAGTTTCCGGATCGGAAAAAAATCTCCTTGCAGTATTTCCATCATTTGTGTTTCCTTCCCCTTGTTTTGGTTGGTCGATTACGAGGCCTAGCTGTAGATATTTTTGTTGAATTTGTTTTTTTTTTTTGCTTTCGTTTTTCTTCATTTTCTTTGTTTTTTCTCACTGTTTCACCTAAGTGACCAAATTCCAAATCACAACCCAATTTAAGAATATGCTCCATGAAACGTATTCTAGCATGAAGAGGGGACATTCCAAATTCGTAGGCTTCCTTAAAACTATCGTCTTCTGGTGGGGGCTGGCTTAATTGACTTGATGTCTTTTGGCATATAATGCAGCTTGACGTTGACTTTGTTCCAGTTAAAGCTTGTGCAACTTTTCCATCAATCATTGTGAGACACATTTTAAAATGTACTTCAATGTCTTGGTTATCAAATTTAAATATTACTGGTTGAAGTTCCTTAATTTGATCTTTTATTTTTTGAACTTCTTCAGTTATGACATCTTTGGTTTCCTTTTTGAATGCAAATTTTATTGGTCTGCAATACTTTGTTGAAGAAGGAATTTCATTTTCCCATATATCAATTTCTGTTGCTCTACTAGTTGACGGCTCTAAGACGCTATACCTTTTTGTTAAGCGCAATGGAACGAAAGATACCATAAATAAATTAGCATCTGATGAATTTTCGGCATTAAATTGCTAGTATTGTTTCTGACCAGAGGATCCATCACATCCCCATTTAGAAATTAAAGTAATGCTGCCATTACCAATTTTTTTTAAATGATCAGTATCAAGCGTATTTAGCAATCGTTCTGCAGTATGTTCAAGGAGATCTTGCAATTTTATTTCTGCTGATGTTGAAGTGACACTAATAGCAGATTGTGAAGGTAAGCATTCTTTTTTGGCAGAAACTAAATCTCGATACTCTGGAAAAATCCCACAATTCTTTTCATTGGTTCGCTTCCGCAATTCCTTATATTGATTTTTGGTCAATTTCAAATCCAAAAATAGGGCGAACGCTTCTTCCGGCGTAAATTTCTTATCTTCAATTGGTGTAGGAATGCTTTTCAAAATCCTCTTTGTGCGCCTTGGGCTCGCTTCTACTATTTTTTGAATTATTTCAATTTTATTTTTTTATTTTGGGTTGGCTGAATAATTCTTTGAGAAATTTCTTCATTGATATTCTCCAGCTTGCGCCTTCGAGATCTTTCACTACATCCGTCAATTGGTTTTGCTGGTCGACCCTTTTTTCCACTTTCGTTGGCAGTTGTAGATGCACTCTCAAAAATAAGTTCCTTTATTAACCAGTCTTGGTAACGTTTGTACATCTTTGCCTTGCTATGAGAGCATTCAATGTACCGTCTTTTCAAATTCGATGCAAAATTAGTAATTTTTCCTTTGTACATTTCAATGTCTTCTAGGTTACAATTCTTAAAGAAGTCGTTGCTCACTATGTGCAAAATTACATCGTCTACATCATTTCGTTGAAAATAAATATCTGCCAGATCTCTGTAACAGTACTTAGCCATTGCACAAATTGTAATGAATAATTGTGGAAACATTATTATAAATACTCTTTCTTGCAATTATGTAAAATAAAAATTTTTATCTTTTATTACCACTTTTAGAAGCATAAAAAACCCACACCCTAACCCCTTTTAAAAGGTGAAGGCATACCTGCTCATATCTTAAAGGGCTATGTCGCAATAGTTTTTTTTTTACCATTTACAAATTTTTATCTTTTATTACCACTTTTAGAAGCATAAAAAACCCACACCCTAACCCCATTTAAAAGGTGAAGCATACCTGCTCATATCTTAGAGGGCCTGTCGCAATAGTTTTTTTTTACCATTTACAAATTTTTATCTTTTATTACCACTTTTAGAAGCATAAAAAACCCACACCCTAACCCCTTTTAAAAGGTGAACCATACCTGCTCATATCTTAAAGGGCTATGTTGCAATAGTTTTTTTTTTTTACCATTTACCTGTTATTTAAATTGTTTCTCATTTTGTCAGGTATTTAAACTATATAACTCTAATTCAGAATATTAATGTTTTTGAAAGATACCTATGTAAATGTACCTGTAACAATTAAGCGCATTATATCTCAACCCTTTTTTATAAGTATATAACAACTCCTGACAACTCTACCGACACGCAAAAAAATACACCGCGGTGCACCGGTACGACCAACTTTTGTATTCATAACACTCAGACGGATGGACGGACATCGTTTAATCGACTCAGAAAGTGTTTTTCAGTCGATCCGTATAATAAAAGATGGATAAAGGTCCAATATTTTTGGCAGTTACAAACATCACCTCAAACTTAATATATCCTAACCACATAGTGGACAACTTTTGTATTCATAAATTTTGCAGAAAATATCTAACCTTGGGTCAGAAAAATTGTTCTGGTGCACACGGGCGGAAACTGGCGGGTGTATAATGGGGTATAGTAGTATAGGGGAGGGTTCGGACTATAGAAGAGTGCAAGATTTTTTCTGACTGCTTTTGACTGGCAGGAGTTATGCTCTATTAAGTAGGAGATTTTCTGAAAATTTTTACCTTTTTAAAAAAAAATTTTTTTTTTAATGAATGACTCAGTGGTTTTACATTTTTAACATTAATAGTATGGAAGCCACAAAATTATAAAAAATTTATTTCACTTCAAAATCTGTTAAATCAAAAAGTTACAGTCATTCAAAAATAAAAATTTACAAAGAAATTTTTAATTTTAGCAAAATACTGAGAAAGCCCATTTTCGAAGACCCTGTTCGCTGTGATATACTTGAGATAGAGTCGCAATTTTTTGGCTCCCGAGGTTTACTAGTATTTACTTTGAAATGAACAACATAACTTTAAAATCGGTAACAAAAAAAAAAAATGATCCGCATACATTTGAACATTGCAATATTGTAATTGATTCGGAAGATCATTGGCATAAGCTGGGTACAACAATGGCCCTAAGATAGAACCTTGTGGTACACCTCTTGTAAGTTCGATCCTACTTGACATTTGTTTACCACAGAAAACCGATTGTGATCTTTCTGTTAAATATGAATTCATCAACTTAGTGGATGTCGTACACATATTAAATATTTTGTTTAACTTTAATGTTAGAATTTCCGTGTTAACAGTATCAAATGCCTTAGAATGATCCAAAAGAATTAAGAAGGCAACTTTGTCATCATCAATTTGTGATCTTATATATTCTGTTACATCAATCAAAGTAGATACACAACTGTGTTGTGGACGAAAACCAGATTGTCTGGGAGTAAGCAAGTTGTTATCCTGAATAAATCTACTGAATTGGTTGTACATTAAACGTTCAAGTATTTTAGATAGAAAGGGTAGTATAGCTATTGGACGAAATTCGTTTTCCGTTTTGGGTATAGGGACAATTTTAGCGTGTTTCCACTGAGTGGGATACGTCGATTTAGTTATTATTGAATTGAACATGTTAGTAATATATGGTAGGATAGAAGGGAACGCAATTTTTATGAATCTTGGATGAACACCATCACAGCTAGTAGCATTAGACTTTATACTGAGGAAGCTTTCGTATATTTCAGTTACAGTAAAGCAACTAAACTGAAATTGGTGTTGAACGTTTAAAATGGCATGGCTCCTGTAATGTTCAACATTAGCGGTAGGCCTTGGTAAATCTGTAAATTTGTAATTTAATTCCTCAGCATTTATATTAACAGTATTATCTCTGGTTTTGGTAATTATCCCTACATTTCGTATTTCACTCCATCTTGCCTTGCTATTTAAGCAACTTGAAAATTTTTTGTTATAGTAGGACGATTTGGCAATCCTAATGCTTCTGGTAACCTTATTTCTAAGGGATCGAAATGCAGTCTGTAGTTCGGGGGTTTTAAATCTCTTCCATCTTGTATAAGCAATATTACGTTGTTCGATTAAACAATTAATTTCAACGGTAAACCATGGGTTGTCAGTTGTTGTTATGCTTTTCGTTCTAAGAGGAACAAATTCATTGAAGAGTTGTTCAATGTTTGTTTGAATAAACGTAAGCTGTTCATCAACAGATGGCATATAATATGTACAATCCCAATCAATTTGTGAAATTTTATCATATAAAGCTAAATAATTAATACGTTTAAAGTCATGATAGCTAAAACTTTCATCAGTTGTGTCTGGTTTAAAATCGTAAGTGATAAATATAAGATCGTGTTTAGAAAACACAGGCGCTGATATCTGTTCAAACAAAAGAACTTTTGACAAACAGTTGGTGAAAAATATATCAAGGAGCGAATTTGAGTTGGTGGAATAGTGTGTAGGTGTAGTTTTATTGACAACATCTAGGCCAAGATATAGCATTTCATCTGAAAACGTAGATTCCACTAAAATGTTACTGTTAAAATCACCAGCTATTATAATATTTGTGTACCCCACGGTAATATTAGATAATTCCAGAAAAAAAGCTTCTGAATTAATATTATTTGGTCTATAGACATTTCCTAGCAATACTTTTTCGTTCCTATTGAATAATTCTAAAAAGAGAAACTCAATTCTATCACCATCTTTTGATTTATTTTTAATTTTAAATTTTACATTATTTTTCACATATATGGCAACACCACCTGCTTTTTTATCCTTATGACCCTTTTTTTTTGTTTTCTATCCACTCTGAAGAGCTTATATCTCCGCAATCTGTAACAGTCATCATTAACCTTGGCATTGAACCATGTTTCTGAAATGCATACTGCATCGACGTTGGAAGACTCAAATATGTAACGGAACTCTTCTATTTTTATTTGTAAGCTTTGCGCATTGATATGAACAACGTTTAAGCAATTTTTAAGTTTGGAAAAAATACGAATCATGTGCATTGAATTTGGAACTCACCCTCAGATTATTTAAATTGTTCAACATATATTACAGAGCTGAGTGCAACGCAAGTAAATTGTGTGTTAACATTAATATTGATTATAAACTTGGTATTACAAAACTTAGATATATCTATATATAATTTAATTAAGAATGATAAAGGTGAAAATATCGAATACAAAAAAAGTTTGGTAATATTAAAATTGATTTTGAAATTGATATTATAAAAATTGGATCCATAAAGACGTAATTTAAATATGAATGGTAAATATGAAAAAAATTTAAGGTATAATGTTTCGAACAAAATAATAAAACATAAGGAATACAAATATATAATTTTAGAAAAAAGTAATATACGTGATTGACTACTCATCAGAATTTTCATTTCGAAATAAGCTATAAATATCATCAATGCAATTGAGACGCTGCGGTTCATCTGACTGGTTCATTTTGATAAAAACAATGCCACGCATAGAATAAACAGAAAATAGTTTCTTGTCTTTCCAAAGTTTTACAGCTTCAATATATATTTTAAAATTCCGGGGTGTTAAATTTTCCTTGACATTAAAAGGTATATCAGATGCAAAGCCAATATCATTCAATCGTAAAGGACCTTTGCGCATTCGTGTTAGAGTGGAAATAAATTTCAAGAAAAAGTTTCTATCATATGGTGTTCCGAGTCTTACGATAATAGCAGGATCACTGTTATTAATTCCAGCTCTAGTTTTCTTTAAGCGAAATATTGACTTTACTGCTGGTCGATTTATATTAATTGTGGCACATAAATTATTAAATATTTGGTTCACATCATCATTCTCATACATTGGTACACCATTTATTCTAATGTCACATGCAACTGCTGCATTTTCCTGTTTATCTAATCCTTTTTTAAAATCAAATATTTCGTTTTTTAGGCTTAAGGCGTTAGCCGAGACTGTTTTTAATTCATGTATTTTCTTTTTAACATCATTTAATTCTCTTTTATGTAAGTAAATGTGTTGCGTTAATTGTAGAATGTTTATACTTAAATCCAAATTGTTTTTCGCACTAATTTTAGGTTTTTACAAATATTATTTATATTATTTACACAAATTTCAAACACTTTGCTGATGATAGGAAGTAAACTAATGGCCCGAAGATTTTTTGGATTAGATAAATCTTTGTCCTTTTTTGGTAGAACCACTACTTTTGCCATTTTCCATTTGGTTGGAAAATATGAATTATTAATCATGGTGTTGAAAAGATTGCAATATTCAAAAATTATTATTTTGGGAAGGTTTTTCAATACTATATTTGGTACATTATCCAAACCTGAAGATAATTTGCCTCTTAAATTAGAGAAAATGTAATAAATCTTATCCCTTGTTATGAAATATTCTTCCGCTTGATTTTCATTTATATTGTTTGATTTCTTATCAATACTAAAATTTGTTATAGTCGTTTGATTGTTTTCGAAATTTTCTTTCAATTCTATGAATCTATTAAAATAATTATTAACTAGCACTTGTTGATTGTTGTCCAGATTAATCTGTTTATAAGAGTGAATTGACTCAAGATAAGCACCAAGAGTATCTAACATTTCTTCTTGTTCTCTTATTATAAAATTATCTGAGCTATCCTTTTCTAGGTTTTCGATGTCAATTCCCGCTTTATTTCATATATTTCTTCGGAATTTTGTGGTATTTTTAAATTTTGTAAATTAAACGGTTTAAGTTTTTTGAAATTTTTATTTATTCCTTCAAACATTTGTTTCGAATCTTTGAGATCTAGTTCGGTTAATCTTTCTTGAACATATTTGTTTAGAAGTATTGTACAATTTTCATTTATGAGCTTTTTGATCAATTTTAACTTAACCTTCAATAAATTAACTAGAGATTCCGATAGAGTATATTCTAGACTATGGTGTTTTTTTATAATTGTAAGAATTTTACTTTTTTCTGCATGTAACTTCTTTATGGTTGGATGATTTATTTTGGAAAAAGATTATAAATTTTGATATTTTGGAACTACAGTTTCTATGGCGGAGATTCTTACATTATTTAGTTTACATAAATGAGAATCAATTTCGGTGTTTATGAGATTTCTGGTATTAGGTATTTGTGTTTCACTTTCTATTTTGCGAATGATATTATTCTGCAATTTTTTCCAGTTGTATTTAGATATGGGTCTTTCTCCTATAAAAATAAATGGATTCTGTTCATTATTTAAATAAGCACATATTTGTATGGCATTATGATCACTGTCGTAATCTATCGTCTCAATACAATTTAAGGTATTATTCTTTGTAAGTATATGCAATCTAGAATCAGCAATACAGACATCTAAATATGACCCGGTTCGAGGAAATGACGGGGAACTTGAGGCATACAGTCTACATCTGTAATTAATTTCATTTTCTGTTAACCATTCTTTAAGTTTATGCCCTTTTGGGTTATTAGTAGGATTACCCCAGTCTGAATGTTTACAATTTAAATCACCTGCTAATATATAGTAGTTATTATAGTTTTGGCAATCTAATGATTGAAAGAGTTTATGTATTTCTGTTTTTATATAACAATCATTATTACCGGATGGATAATATGCCGAAACAATATATACATATATGGATTTATTGTCCATCATTGGCAATCTGATACTACAAGTTTCTAACAACTTAAGTGAATTCGTTGCATTGTTTGAAAAATTATAGAATTTTAAATTATTTATAATTAGTATGCCGTCCCACCACCTTGTTTTGCACCTATTCTATCTTTTCTAATCATTTTTTTTTTTTAATTTGTAAACTGTAGTTTATGTCTAGCACTGAGTTTCGTTTCATTCAGAATAACGATATCAGGAACGTGTTTATTTAGAAATTGTTGTAGGTCGTACCTTCTACTTATGGATATTAAAGAATTAACATTGATGTGAATTATTTTTAAATTTTTTGATATTGTGTTATTTTGAGCATTTGCCATGTTTATATACCTATCATGGAAAAAATAGTATCAATTCGTGATGTTTGTAAATGTAATTGTTTTTGTAAATTCGCCATTTGAATATTTAAATTTATCATCATATTTTTCAGTTCCAATAAAAAGGAATTATTAGAATTATCGTTTAAATTATTTGTAGTTGGATTATTATTCCCTCTTGAAACGTTTGCAAAACTCATTTCGGGGTTAATGAATGAGTAATTATTTGTTCTATTTTCTAATAAAACTTTTTTCTTAGATCTAATTTTTATTTGAAGTTCTTTGTACTTTTCACACCCTTTATATGAAGCAGGATGCCCATATTTGTTACATACGACACAATATATCTTTTCTTTTTCCTCAGCTGGTACACTGATTGTGGGGCATTGACCTTTTTCATGAGCGATGTTACATTTCACACATTTTGGCTGGAGAAAGCAGTTTGCGGCACTATGGAAGAACCCTTGGCAGTTGCGACATTGGGGAATTTCCGGGCGTCTTATTGGTTCCCATTTAACGCAGCGATATAAAAGAGCTTTGATGTTTTTAAGTTTGTTTATGTTACAATTTGGTTTAACTTGAACTAAAAATATTGGTAAACTGTAACCTCTTTCGGTAGATTTTTTAGTTGAAAACTGGCTAACTTTAATAAATTATAGATCTTTGGAAATGAAATGTCTAAACATAATTTACCCACTGCGCGTTTTGTCTCATCTTGTTTCTCTGACTTGAACATGAACATTGCCATGAATTATAGCTAGACGAGACACCGTGTAAAGAACGGAAGTTGTTTAAATTTGGTAGACATTTTTTGTTGGAGAGCAATCAAGTTCGAAGTTATTTCAACTAAACTTAAGAGATTTTAGTTATTTTTATTTATAAAAAAACAAGGTTCTGCTATGGAGGTCATAATTAATAACAGTATTGTCAAACAAGTAAGAAAATTATAGTCGGTCTAGACTGACCTATCTCTTAGGCCTATCTCTTAGGTCCAACTAACTGGATATAGAAAATAAGCATAAACCAAATTTGAGTGGGATTTTTATTAATTTTTTTGGCTGCAGATATAAAAAAGTTCATATCGGATGCTATATCTATATGGGGACTAGGTCCAAAAATGGACCGATCCTGATCATGTTTGGTAAAGTCTCTTGTATTTTGCAAAAATATATACAAACAAAATTTGAGAAGAATCAGTGCAATAATTTTGTTTTTTGATAGATTTAAGTGAAGATCGGGAAGCAGCACTATATGGGGCCTATGACTAAGAGTTGTACCATAGGGATCATTTTTCGTCCGTTCATTAATGGATGTAATAAACGCAAACAAACCGAATTTGAGTAAGATCTATATGACAATTTGGATCTTATGGCAATTTATGTCGATTTCATAGGGGTCATTTGTATGGGGGCTAGGTCTGAACATGGACCGATTCTCACCATTTTCAATAGCGTTCATCTTATGGCCGATAAAAGCTTAAATACCAAATTTCATTAAAATATATTCATATTTGCGACCTGCAGTTTGATTACAAAGCTTACATGGACACACAGACGGACGGACTGACGGACATCGTTAAATCGAATCAGATAGTGATTCTGATTCGATCGGTATAATAAAAGATGGGTCTAGGTCCAATATTTTTGGTAGTTACAAACAGAAGCACAAAGTCACTATACCCAAACAACATAGTGGTATAGGGTATAAAAACTATAGCAAATTAGTTTATACTAGCAGATTCCAGCCCTAAAAAATTCGAGTGCAAATTCTAGGAAATTTTAAGTTTTCATTAAATAAAGACCTTAAAGGTATGCTAATCAATTATAGCCAATTCACAATTCAACATGAAAAACTCATTTTTATTGCAAACACATTAACAAATTTAATAAACACACACATAACATTGTATAACTTTATGTATGTGTTAGTAGCAACTTTAAATGCAATTTACTCAAAATAAAGGAAAAAATTTAAAAATCTGTAAGTCTGCAAAACGGCTAAAAAGAAATACCTTTCAAATAATATACTTTTGATCAAAATCGGGAGAAAAAAAACAGTTCACAAGAAATCGACTAGCCTATTAATATTATAGATTAAAACTTAACGGTCACACTGTACACATGAATATAAATACAAAAACAAAATATAATGCAAACACTTCTTTTTGGTTTTATTTATTCTATCTTGTCTGTTCAATTCAACTTTCAGATTTCAGTTTCATTATTATTATTTTTTTCTATGTTCGGCTCAGCACCTTTGCATTTTCTACCTCATATTTATTTTAAGTTTCTGTATTTAAAAAGTACATGTGTACGTACTTAAACAACAGCAATTATTGCTATTTATGCTTGAAATCACTTTCCCACACATAATGGCACATTCATGTTAAAAAGTTTTTTCGTTAACACACGTTTGCTAATTTTTAAAACGATTCGAATTTTCGTAATTCTCTCCCAGTTTGACTTGAATTTTTGCTGGCCAATTTTTCAATGTAAAGCAGAAAATTCTGCCGTTCATTACAGTGTCAGCATGTGTATTAATTTATGGTTAATTTATTTTTCAGCAGTCATTTATATTTTCTCAAAATAAACAGTTTTTTTGTGTTAATTTGCATATTTTTCTTTTAAAAAAAAAAGTTAATATAATATAGCGTTTTTAAATAAGAATATACGAGTGTATTTTTCTTTGAAAACTTAACTCAATTTGAAAAATAAATGCACATATACAAATAACACAGTTCGTCAATATCTAAACTATTGTTTGTGCATAGCAAAACCTGTATCAAAAAAAAAATCATGTGAGTCCAATCACAGAGGAGATGTGTAAACATTTAGTAATGTTTAGGCATGGACGAATCCATATTGTTGTTTTTTATACCCTATACCACTATGTGGTTTGGGTATAATGACTTTGTGCTGCTGTTTGTAACAACCAAAAATATTTGACCTAGACCCATCTTTAATTATACCGATCGAATCAGAATCACTTTTTGAGTTGATTTAACAATGTCCGTCCGTCCGTCCGTCTGTGTGTCCATGTAAAGCTTGTAATCAAAGTGCAGGTCGCAAATATGAATATATTTTGATGAAATTTGGTATATAAGCTTTTATCAGCCATAGGATGAACGCTATTGAAATTGGTGAGAATCGGTCCATGTTCAGACCTAGCCCCCATACAAATGACCCCTATGAAATCAACATAAATTGCCATAAGATCCAAATTATCATACAAATCTTAGTCAAATTGGGTTTGTATGTGTTTATTACATCCATTAATCAGTAGTCCAAAAATGATCCCTATGGGACAACTCTTAGTCATAGGGCTGCTTCCCGATCTTCACCTAAATCTTTCAAAAAACAAAAATATTGCACTGATTCTTCTCAAATTTTGTTTGTATATATTTTTGCAAAATACAAGAGACTTTACCAAACATGGTCGGGATCGGTCCATTTTTGGGCCTAGTCCCCATATAGATATATCATCCGATATGAACTTTTTCATATTTGCAGCAAAAAAAAAATTAATAAAAATCCCACTCAAATTTGATTTATGCTTATTTTCTATATCCAGTTAGTTGGGTCTAGACCGACTATAATTTTCTTACTTGTTTCTTTTTCTATTGTTTTCAATATTAATGTTTTTGTAAATGTTTTCTGAGTTTTGAGCATGATGCTCACTCATTTCATGAGATTATTTTTTTTTATTATCTTGTGTTTAGTTTTTTTTTTTTGCTGTTTTAAATAACAAAATATATGTAAAAAAAAACAATTTAACTCTTGTGAAAGAGGTTAGTTATAATTTTGTAAATAATTGTAGTGTAACACCAACCCACGATTTTGCTTTCCGTAATGCGTCTTTCGCTCTTCAAGATCGCGATCGAACTCCTAATATCGTAGTTTTTTTGTTTAGTAGTTAACAATAATGCCTCCAAAGGAAGCTGCAACATTTTGTCATTCTCATATTTTTCTGAATTGACTATGTTCTTTTGAATGAAGTTATCAAGTGTAGTGTTTAGTTAATGATATTTATTTATTTAATGATGATTACATGTACATGTTTTTAATAAATTTTCAGCAACAGAGTCTTTAAGATGTAATATTCCGACAACTATGTATATTAGAGAAATGTAATTCAGTCAATTTTACAAAATTTTTCAGCAAAGTAGTATATTCTTCCAGAACTGCTTTTCTCGGGTACACTGACAATATAGAAAATTTTATACAAAGGCACAAAGCAACAGTCTTCTCTCTGAGGCCAAAAGAACGACACTGCTGGTCCAAGAGGGTGGAGGAATATAAGTTCGGCATCTCTCATATGGCAAATGAAAATTGGAAAAATTAAATCGCGTTTTGAAAGAAAAAGTATACCGTACAATCGATTACGGTGAAGTTGAAGATTTCGATATTGCTGAGGGTAATATTGATATGGATGCAGAATATTTTGATGCCATGATAATGTTAATGAAAGACAAAGTGGCTAATGTAAATAGAGCTAAATAAATTCAAGTGTTAACTCCAGTTACCAGGAACAAAAGACAAATTTAGTATTAAAAGAAATGTACATATGCAAAAAAGACTTATCCTTTGTAACCTAAGGGAACTGTACTCTTGTTTTAAATGCGAACATCCTCCTAACATTAAATTTTGTATGCTTAGACCAAAGTGGTGTATTCTTGCTGATTCTGCAGGAACTCATTCAGTGTGCGTTTGCAGTATCCACTAGAATGTAAAACTTCTTTTAGATGCTATTAAAATTGAAAAAACATATAAATATCAAATTCCTTGTGTGTGACTCAGAAAATCCCAATTGCATGCTACGTCATTGTGACAAGTGTCCAACTGATGAAAAATTGTCTGAGATTTTAAAACAAAAGTTGGATTATTTGGAGGATGAAAATGAAATTGAGTACAACCAGTGGATGAGCACAGACCGTCCGGATTTGAAGAATACATAACTCTGTTGATTAAAAAATTACAGGCACTTATTCCACACTCATTTCTATCTAATGCCGTTTTCTTTTCTGACAAAAAATGTCGCCTTTTTTTGCCCTGGTTTCGAAAAGTGTATTTTTTATGTATTCCGAATTAAGAGCAACCTTATTTTATACATCAATCGAAAGGTCTCAAAGCCGGGCCCTCGTAAATCATAAAAAATTCCAGCCATTGACTTCTTTCAGGTCATAGTGTGAGAATATTTCCCCATTGTTCCCCATTTTTGAATATTTTCACCCTATGACTTCCAAGAGGAAAATAATTAAAAATTTTGCAGTTATGAACACAGCACTTTGAGACCTTTCGATTGATATATAATATGAGGTTGCTCTTAATTCAGAATATAAAAAAAAATACACTTTTCCAAAAAAGGGCAAAAAAAAGGGCGACATTTTTTGTCAGAAAAGAAAACGGCATAAGTGTCAAGCTAAATCCCTTCGAAACATGAAAGAAAATATGACACCCGATAAAGCAATCTTGCTTATGGATTTTGCTGAAAACTACACTTTTGTAATACAAAATGAAATTCAGAGTTACCATTGGTCAAGGAGCAGCTGTACTCTTCATCCAGTTTGTATATATATATAATAAATGAGGAAAATGAATTCAAAGTATTGAACCACTGCTTCATAAGTGATGATATGGAACATGATGTAGATATTGTGTATGCAGTTCAGAAAGATATTATGGCATGGTTTGCCCAACACTATCCACAAGTAAAGAAGGTGCATTATTTCACAGACGGATGTCCGCATAATACAAGAACGGAAAAAAGCTTTAAAAACTTATGCGAACACAAAAACGATGTTTCTATTGAAGCTGAACATTCCTTTTTTGCTACTAGCCACGGAAAATCTGTTTGTAATGGATTGGGAGGAACGGTAAAGCGTACATTAAGAAAAGCTAGTCTTCAACTACATGATGATAAACAAATAAAAACTGCTTCGGCTGTTTACAATGTTTGCAAGGTAAAAATTAACAACATTACTTTTCATTTCTTAGATAAAACTGGTGTTGACTTGTTAAGAAATAAACTTGAGGACAGGTTTAGTACAACACGCACAATACCTGGTACCAGGAGTTTTCATAATTACAAGCCTCTTTCATCTGTTTTATTAGAAATTAGAACAGTAACTCTGAATCTGAAAAACTTTCCTTTTTTTTTTTCATTTAGTGAAGAAGTCCCAAAATGGACAAACATTCGTCCTCAACCAAACTTATTTGTATCAGCAGTTTATGACAGGTAATATTTTGCACTTGTCAAAAATGTCTGTGACGAAGGCGAAGATGCCGAACTTATCTTCCTTAACCCCCCTGGACCAGCAGTGTCATTCTTTTGGCCTCAGAGGGAAGACTGTTGCTTTGTGCCTTTGGATAATATTTTCTGTATTGTCAGCGTACCCGAGACAAACAGTTCTGGAAGAATATACTACTTTGCTAAAAATTATGTAAAATTAACTGAATTACATTTCTCTAAGTGGATTAAATATATACAAGCTACATATATTCAGTTCGAATCTAACTCTCTTTACGAACGGTTGTGTAAAAAATCAAAGCGCTTAGAGTACAACTATTTAAAATTAAAAACAAGTGCATATTTTTGTTTTTGCAATTGCCTATTCTTGATCTCATTTGAACTCACGTGGTAGACAATCCAGCTTAAAACAGGAATAAAATTTTGCGATGCCCGAGGGGCCAAATCTTCATTAAAAAGAAAGCTTGTGAATAAGAAGATGACAAAACTTCCTCCGGGTTTTGTTAACCCGAACATGGCGTCAACTTCAAGCAACAGATTTAGCCTGCTTGCTGAACTCAATGATATGGACGTAACTCCCGCATCAAATATTAACGATGTTAAGGAACACAAAGCTCCACCCATTGTTGTAGAAGCTAACGCTTCATTTACAGAAATACAAAAGCTGCTTGGTAAGGATTGCATTTTCAAACGTACTTCAATTGGTACCAAAATTTTTGCTCCTAGCAATAAAATGTAGGAATGCTACAAGCAAATGCTGAAAGAGAATAAGATGGAGTTTCATTCTTATGGCTCCAAAGAAAATAGGTTATACACCACCTTTTTACATGGTTTACCCCGCATAAGCTCTGAGGAAATCTCCAAGGAGCTAAAAAACTACAACCTATCCCCCTCTTCCATAACTGAAATAGTCACCAAATTTTAATCCAACTGCTTTAAAAAATGTACGAACAATATCTACCATTATAATTTCTTGGAAAAAATACAAATCGAAATCCAAGAACAAACCAACTCAATGCTGGAACTGCTTGATGTATGGCCATGGCGGTGAACATTGCCATCGAAGTGCTGCGTGTATGATATGTGCAGAACAACATCATACAAGTGTGTGTCCGTTTAAACCAAAAGAAAAAAGACCAGCTGTTTTTACATGCTTTAATTGCAAAAAACAAGGAAAAGAGAGGACTGATCACTCTGCAAACGATATCAACTGTCCGTTACGTTCTCTCTATTTGGAAACTAGAACAAGAGTTACTTCTAAACGTCCGTATAAAAGCAGACAACAACAAAATAACTCATTTCAATTTAATGTGGGAGATTTTCCTAATTTAAGAAACAACAACACAAATTGTAACAATAACATCAATAATAACAGCAAAGCTACATATACTAATCAGCTGAAAACAAACAACGATTTATTTAGCATTGATGAGCTTTTTGATATTTTCACTACAGCTATGGATGATTTGCATAGGTGCACTTCAAAAGTACAACAAATCAAAGTTGTAATGTCAATGGTAAAATACGCCCATGGATTATACTAATAATTTAAACGAATTCAAAATGCTTCACTTGAATGCTAATGGCATTTCAAACTTTTCTAAATTAAAACAATTTGAAATACTAATTGAAAGAGAAAATATTAAAATAGCGTCTTTGAATGAAACATTTTTTTCAGAAAATCATAGACCCTATTTTAAAAATTATTATTTATATAGAAGTGACAGAACAGATGCAAGAGGAGGAGTAGCTCTGTTAATTCATAAATCTGTCGCTCATAAAAACCTCTTTTTATCAAACACTTCATCAATCGAAAACATCTCAATTGAAGTTATTATAAATAATAGACCTATTGTTGTATCTTCGTTATATTCACCAAGATATACCCATAACTTCTGTGCTGATATCTTGAACCTAACACCTTCCAGTATGGAAGCCACAAAATTATAAAAAATTTATTTCACTTCAAAATCTGTTAAATCAAAAAGTTACAGTCATTCAAAAATAAAAATTTACAAAGAAATTTTTAATTTTAGCAAAATACTGAGAAAGCCCATTTTCGAAGACCCTGTTCGCTGTGATATACTTGAGATAGAGTCGCAATTTTTTGGCTCCCGAGGTTTACTAGTATTTACTTTGAAATGAACAACATAACTTTAAAATCGGTAACAAAAAAAAAAAATGATCCGCATACATTTGAACATTGCAATATTGTAATTGATTCGGAAGATCATTGGCATAAGCTGGGTACAACAATGGCCCTAAGATAGAACCTTGTGGTACACCTCTTGTAAGTTCGATCCTACTTGACATTTGTTTACCACAGAAAACCGATTGTGATCTTTCTGTTAAATATGAATTCATCAACTTAGTGGATGTCGTACACATATTAAATATTTTGTTTAACTTTAATGTTAGAATTTCCGTGTTAACAGTATCAAATGCCTTAGAATGATCCAAAAGAATTAAGAAGGCAACTTTGTCATCATCAATTTGTGATCTTATATATTCTGTTACATCAATCAAAGTAGATACACAACTGTGTTGTGGACGAAAACCAGATTGTCTGGGAGTAAGCAAGTTGTTATCCTGAATAAATCTACTGAATTGGTTGTACATTAAACGTTCAAGTATTTTAGATAGAAAGGGTAGTATAGCTATTGGACGAAATTCGTTTTCCGTTTTGGGTATAGGGACAATTTTAGCGTGTTTCCACTGAGTGGGATACGTCGATTTAGTTATTATTGAATTGAACATGTTAGTAATATATGGTAGGATAGAAGGGAACGCAATTTTTATGAATCTTGGATGAACACCATCACAGCTAGTAGCATTAGACTTTATACTGAGGAAGCTTTCGTATATTTCAGTTACAGTAAAGCAACTAAACTGAAATTGGTGTTGAACGTTTAAAATGGCATGGCTCCTGTAATGTTCAACATTAGCGGTAGGCCTTGGTAAATCTGTAAATTTGTAATTTAATTCCTCAGCATTTATATTAACAGTATTATCTCTGGTTTTGGTAATTATCCCTACATTTCGTATTTCACTCCATCTTGCCTTGCTATTTAAGCAACTTGAAAATTTTTTGTTATAGTAGGACGATTTGGCAATCCTAATGCTTCTGGTAACCTTATTTCTAAGGGATCGAAATGCAGTCTGTAGTTCGGGGGTTTTAAATCTCTTCCATCTTGTATAAGCAATATTACGTTGTTCGATTAAACAATTAATTTCAACGGTAAACCATGGGTTGTCAGTTGTTGTTATGCTTTTCGTTCTAAGAGGAACAAATTCATTGAAGAGTTGTTCAATGTTTGTTTGAATAAACGTAAGCTGTTCATCAACAGATGGCATATAATATGTACAATCCCAATCAATTTGTGAAATTTTATCATATAAAGCTAAATAATTAATACGTTTAAAGTCATGATAGCTAAAACTTTCATCAGTTGTGTCTGGTTTAAAATCGTAAGTGATAAATATAAGATCGTGTTTAGAAAACACAGGCGCTGATATCTGTTCAAACAAAAGAACTTTTGACAAACAGTTGGTGAAAAATATATCAAGGAGCGAATTTGAGTTGGTGGAATAGTGTGTAGGTGTAGTTTTATTGACAACATCTAGGCCAAGATATAGCATTTCATCTGAAAACGTAGATTCCACTAAAATGTTACTGTTAAAATCACCAGCTATTATAATATTTGTGTACCCCACGGTAATATTAGATAATTCCAGAAAAAAAGCTTCTGAATTAATATTATTTGGTCTATAGACATTTCCTAGCAATACTTTTTCGTTCCTATTGAATAATTCTAAAAAGAGAAACTCAATTCTATCACCATCTTTTGATTTATTTTTAATTTTAAATTTTACATTATTTTTCACATATATGGCAACACCACCTGCTTTTTTATCCTTATGACCCTTTTTTTTTGTTTTCTATCCACTCTGAAGAGCTTATATCTCCGCAATCTGTAACAGTCATCATTAACCTTGGCATTGAACCATGTTTCTGAAATGCATACTGCATCGACGTTGGAAGACTCAAATATGTAACGGAACTCTTCTATTTTTATTTGTAAGCTTTGCGCATTGATATGAACAACGTTTAAGCAATTTTTAAGTTTGGAAAAAATACGAATCATGTGCATTGAATTTGGAACTCACCCTCAGATTATTTAAATTGTTCAACATATATTACAGAGCTGAGTGCAACGCAAGTAAATTGTGTGTTAACATTAATATTGATTATAAACTTGGTATTACAAAACTTAGATATATCTATATATAATTTAATTAAGAATGATAAAGGTGAAAATATCGAATACAAAAAAAGTTTGGTAATATTAAAATTGATTTTGAAATTGATATTATAAAAATTGGATCCATAAAGACGTAATTTAAATATGAATGGTAAATATGAAAAAAATTTAAGGTATAATGTTTCGAACAAAATAATAAAACATAAGGAATACAAATATATAATTTTAGAAAAAAGTAATATACGTGATTGACTACTCATCAGAATTTTCATTTCGAAATAAGCTATAAATATCATCAATGCAATTGAGACGCTGCGGTTCATCTGACTGGTTCATTTTGATAAAAACAATGCCACGCATAGAATAAACAGAAAATAGTTTCTTGTCTTTCCAAAGTTTTACAGCTTCAATATATATTTTAAAATTCCGGGGTGTTAAATTTTCCTTGACATTAAAAGGTATATCAGATGCAAAGCCAATATCATTCAATCGTAAAGGACCTTTGCGCATTCGTGTTAGAGTGGAAATAAATTTCAAGAAAAAGTTTCTATCATATGGTGTTCCGAGTCTTACGATAATAGCAGGATCACTGTTATTAATTCCAGCTCTAGTTTTCTTTAAGCGAAATATTGACTTTACTGCTGGTCGATTTATATTAATTGTGGCACATAAATTATTAAATATTTGGTTCACATCATCATTCTCATACATTGGTACACCATTTATTCTAATGTCACATGCAACTGCTGCATTTTCCTGTTTATCTAATCCTTTTTTAAAATCAAATATTTCGTTTTTTAGGCTTAAGGCGTTAGCCGAGACTGTTTTTAATTCATGTATTTTCTTTTTAACATCATTTAATTCTCTTTTATGTAAGTAAATGTGTTGCGTTAATTGTAGAATGTTTATACTTAAATCCAAATTGTTTTTCGCACTAATTTTAGGTTTTTACAAATATTATTTATATTATTTACACAAATTTCAAACACTTTGCTGATGATAGGAAGTAAACTAATGGCCCGAAGATTTTTTGGATTAGATAAATCTTTGTCCTTTTTTGGTAGAACCACTACTTTTGCCATTTTCCATTTGGTTGGAAAATATGAATTATTAATCATGGTGTTGAAAAGATTGCAATATTCAAAAATTATTATTTTGGGAAGGTTTTTCAATACTATATTTGGTACATTATCCAAACCTGAAGATAATTTGCCTCTTAAATTAGAGAAAATGTAATAAATCTTATCCCTTGTTATGAAATATTCTTCCGCTTGATTTTCATTTATATTGTTTGATTTCTTATCAATACTAAAATTTGTTATAGTCGTTTGATTGTTTTCGAAATTTTCTTTCAATTCTATGAATCTATTAAAATAATTATTAACTAGCACTTGTTGATTGTTGTCCAGATTAATCTGTTTATAAGAGTGAATTGACTCAAGATAAGCACCAAGAGTATCTAACATTTCTTCTTGTTCTCTTATTATAAAATTATCTGAGCTATCCTTTTCTAGGTTTTCGATGTCAATTCCCGCTTTATTTCATATATTTCTTCGGAATTTTGTGGTATTTTTAAATTTTGTAAATTAAACGGTTTAAGTTTTTTGAAATTTTTATTTATTCCTTCAAACATTTGTTTCGAATCTTTGAGATCTAGTTCGGTTAATCTTTCTTGAACATATTTGTTTAGAAGTATTGTACAATTTTCATTTATGAGCTTTTTGATCAATTTAAACTTAACCTTCAATAAATTAACTAGAGATTCCGATAGAGTATATTCTAGACTATGGTGTTTTTTTATAATTGTAAGAATTTTACTTTTTTCTGCATGTAACTTCTTTATGGTTGGATGATTTATTTTGGAAAAAGATTATAAATTTTGATATTTTGGAACTACAGTTTCTATGGCGGAGATTCTTACATTATTTAGTTTACATAAATGAGAATCAATTTCGGTGTTTATGAGATTTCTGGTATTAGGTATTTGTGTTTCACTTTCTATTTTGCGAATGATATTATTCTGCAATTTTTTCCAGTTGTATTTAGATATGGGTCTTTCTCCTATAAAAATAAATGGATTCTGTTCATTATTTAAATAAGCACATATTTGTATGGCATTATGATCACTGTCGTAATCTATCGTCTCAATACAATTTAAGGTATTATTCTTTGTAAGTATATGCAATCTAGAATCAGCAATACAGACATCTAAATATGACCCGGTTCGAGGAAATGACGGGGAACTTGAGGCATACAGTCTACATCTGTAATTAATTTCATTTTCTGTTAACCATTCTTTAAGTTTATGCCCTTTTGGGTTATTAGTAGGATTACCCCAGTCTGAATGTTTACAATTTAAATCACCTGCTAATATATAGTAGTTATTATAGTTTTGGCAATCTAATGATTGAAAGAGTTTATGTATTTCTGTTTTTATATAACAATCATTATTACCGGATGGATAATATGCCGAAACAATATATACATATATGGATTTATTGTCCATCATTGGCAATCTGATACTACAAGTTTCTAACAACTTAAGTGAATTCGTTGCATTGTTTGAAAAATTATAGAATTTTAAATTATTTATAATTAGTATGCCGTCCCACCACCTTGTTTTGCACCTATTCTATCTTTTCTAATCATTTTTTTTTTTTAATTTGTAAACTGTAGTTTATGTCTAGCACTGAGTTTCGTTTCATTCAGAATAACGATATCAGGAACGTGTTTATTTAGAAATTGTTGTAGGTCGTACCTTCTACTTATGGATATTAAAGAATTAACATTGATGTGAATTATTTTTAAATTTTTTGATATTGTGTTATTTTGAGCATTTGCCATGTTTATATACCTATCATGGAAAAAATAGTATCAATTCGTGATGTTTGTAAATGTAATTGTTTTTGTAAATTCGCCATTTGAATATTTAAATTTATCATCATATTTTTCAGTTCCAATAAAAAGGAATTATTAGAATTATCGTTTAAATTATTTGTAGTTGGATTATTATTCCCTCTTGAAACGTTTGCAAAACTCATTTCGGGGTTAATGAATGAGTAATTATTTGTTCTATTTTCTAATAAAACTTTTTTCTTAGATCTAATTTTTATTTGAAGTTCTTTGTACTTTTCACACCCTTTATATGAAGCAGGATGCCCATATTTGTTACATACGACACAATATATCTTTTCTTTTTCCTCAGCTGGTACACTGATTGTGGGGCATTGACCTTTTTCATGAGCGATGTTACATTTCACACATTTTGGCTGGAGAAAGCAGTTTGCGGCACTATGGAAGAACCCTTGGCAGTTGCGACATTGGGGAATTTCCGGGCGTCTTATTGGTTCCCATTTAACGCAGCGATATAAAAGAGCTTTGATGTTTTTAAGTTTGTTTATGTTACAATTTGGTTTAACTTGAACTAAAAATATTGGTAAACTGTAACCTCTTTCGGTAGATTTTTTAGTTGAAAACTGGCTAACTTTAATAAATTATAGATCTTTGGAAATGAAATGTCTAAACATAATTTACCCACTGCGCGTTTTGTCTCATCTTGTTTCTCTGACTTGAACATGAACATTGCCATGAATTATAGCTAGACGAGACACCGTGTAAAGAACGGAAGTTGTTTAAATTTGGTAGACATTTTTTGTTGGAGAGCAATCAAGTTCGAAGTTATTTCAACTAAACTTAAGAGATTTTAGTTATTTTTATTTATAAAAAAACAAGGTTCTGCTATGGAGGTCATAATTAATAACAGTATTGTCAAACAAGTAAGAAAATTATAGTCGGTCTAGACTGACCTATCTCTTAGGCCTATCTCTTAGGTCCAACTAACTGGATATAGAAAATAAGCATAAACCAAATTTGAGTGGGATTTTTATTAATTTTTTTGGCTGCAGATATAAAAAAGTTCATATCGGATGCTATATCTATATGGGGACTAGGTCCAAAAATGGACCGATCCTGATCATGTTTGGTAAAGTCTCTTGTATTTTGCAAAAATATATACAAACAAAATTTGAGAAGAATCAGTGCAATAATTTTGTTTTTTGATAGATTTAAGTGAAGATCGGGAAGCAGCACTATATGGGGCCTATGACTAAGAGTTGTACCATAGGGATCATTTTTCGCCCGTTCATTAATGGATGTAATAAACGCAAACAAACCGAATTTGAGTAAGATCTATATGACAATTTGGATCTTATGGCAATTTATGTCGATTTCATAGGGGTCATTTGTATGGGGGCTAGGTCTGAACATGGACCGATTCTCACCATTTTCAATAGCGTTCATCTTATGGCCGATAAAAGCTTAAATACCAAATTTCATTAAAATATATTCATATTTGCGACCTGCAGTTTGATTACAAAGCTTACATGGACACACAGACGGACGGACTGACGGACATCGTTAAATCGAATCAGATAGTGATTCTGATTCGATCGGTATAATAAAAGATGGGTCTAGGTCCAATATTTTTGGTAGTTACAAACAGAAGCACAAAGTCACTATACCCAAACAACATAGTGGTATAGGGTATAAAAACTATAGCAAATTAGTTTATACTAGCAGATTCCAGCCCTAAAAAATTCGAGTGCAAATTCTAGGAAATTTTAAGTTTTCATTAAATAAAGACCTTAAAGGTATGCTAATCAATTATAGCCAATTCACAATTCAACATGAAAAACTCATTTTTATTGCAAACACATTAACAAATTTAATAAACACACACATAACATTGTATAACTTTATGTATGTGTTAGTAGCAACTTTAAATGCAATTTACTCAAAATAAAGGAAAAAATTTAAAAATCTGTAAGTCTGCAAAACGGCTAAAAAGAAATACCTTTCAAATAATATACTTTTGATCAAAATCGGGAGAAAAAAAACAGTTCACAAGAAATCGACTAGCCTATTAATATTATAGATTAAAACTTAACGGTCACACTGTACACATGAATATAAATACAAAAACAAAATATAATGCAAACACTTCTTTTTGGTTTTATTTATTCTATCTTGTCTGTTCAATTCAACTTTCAGATTTCAGTTTCATTATTATTATTTTTTTCTATGTTCGGCTCAGCACCTTTGCATTTTCTACCTCATATTTATTTTAAGTTTCTGTATTTAAAAAGTACATGTGTACGTACTTAAACAACAGCAATTATTGCTATTTATGCTTGAAATCACTTTCCCACACATAATGGCACATTCATGTTAAAAAGTTTTTTCGTTAACACACGTTTGCTAATTTTTAAAACGATTCGAATTTTCGTAATTCTCTCCCAGTTTGACTTGAATTTTTGCTGGCCAATTTTTCAATGTAAAGCAGAAAATTCTGCCGTTCATTACAGTGTCAGCATGTGTATTAATTTATGGTTAATTTATTTTTCAGCAGTCATTTATATTTTCTCAAAATAAACAGTTTTTTTTGTGTTAATTTGCATATTTTTCTTTTAAAAAAAAAAGTTAATATAATATAGCGTTTTTAAATAAGAATATACGAGTGTATTTTTCTTTGAAAACTTAACTCAATTTGAAAAATAAATGCACATATACAAATAACACAGTTCGTCAATATCTAAACTATTGTTTGTGCATAGCAAAACCTGTATCAAAAAAAAAATCATGTGAGTCCAATCACAGAGGAGATGTGTAAACATTTAGTAATGTTTAGGCATGGACGAATCCATATTGTTGTTTTTTATACCCTATACCACTATGTGGTTTGGGTATAATGACTTTGTGCTGCTGTTTGTAACAACCAAAAATATTTGACCTAGACCCATCTTTAATTATACCGATCGAATCAGAATCACTTTTTGAGTTGATTTAACAATGTCCGTCCGTCCGTCCGTCTGTGTGTCCATGTAAAGCTTGTAATCAAAGTGCAGGTCGCAAATATGAATATATTTTGATGAAATTTGGTATATAAGCTTTTATCAGCCATAGGATGAACGCTATTGAAATTGGTGAGAATCGGTCCATGTTCAGACCTAGCCCCCATACAAATGACCCCTATGAAATCAACATAAATTGCCATAAGATCCAAATTATCATACAAATCTTAGTCAAATTGGGTTTGTATGTGTTTATTACATCCATTAATCAGTAGTCCAAAAATGATCCCTATGGGACAACTCTTAGTCATAGGGCTGCTTCCCGATCTTCACCTAAATCTTTCAAAAAACAAAAATATTGCACTGATTCTTCTCAAATTTTGTTTGTATATATTTTTGCAAAATACAAGAGACTTTACCAAACATGGTCGGGATCGGTCCATTTTTGGGCCTAGTCCCCATATAGATATATCATCCGATATGAACTTTTTCATATTTGCAGCAAAAAAAAAATTAATAAAAATCCCACTCAAATTTGATTTATGCTTATTTTCTATATCCAGTTAGTTGGGTCTAGACCGACTATAATTTTCTTACTTGTTTCTTTTTCTATTGTTTTCAATATTAATGTTTTTGTAAATGTTTTCTGAGTTTTGAGCATGATGCTCACTCATTTCATGAGATTATTTTTTTTTATTATCTTGTGTTTAGTTTTTTTTTTTTGCTGTTTTAAATAACAAAATATATGTAAAAAAAAACAATTTAACTCTTGTGAAAGAGGTTAGTTATAATTTTGTAAATAATTGTAGTGTAACACCAACCCACGATTTTGCTTTCCGTAATGCGTCTTTCGCTCTTCAAGATCGCGATCGAACTCCTAATATCGTAGTTTTTTTGTTTAGTAGTTAACAATAATGCCTCCAAAGGAAGCTGCAACATTTTGTCATTCTCATATTTTTCTGAATTGACTATGTTCTTTTGAATGAAGTTATCAAGTGTAGTGTTTAGTTAATGATATTTATTTATTTAATGATGATTACATGTACATGTTTTTAATAAATTTTCAGCAACAGAGTCTTTAAGATGTAATATTCCGACAACTATGTATATTAGAGAAATGTAATTCAGTCAATTTTACAAAATTTTTCAGCAAAGTAGTATATTCTTCCAGAACTGCTTTTCTCGGGTACACTGACAATATAGAAAATTTTATACAAAGGCACAAAGCAACAGTCTTCTCTCTGAGGCCAAAAGAACGACACTGCTGGTCCAAGAGGGTGGAGGAATATAAGTTCGGCATCTCTCATATGGCAAATGAAAATTGGAAAAATTAAATCGCGTTTTGAAAGAAAAAGTATACCGTACAATCGATTACGGTGAAGTTGAAGATTTCGATATTGCTGAGGGTAATATTGATATGGATGCAGAATATTTTGATGCCATGATAATGTTAATGAAAGACAAAGTGGCTAATGTAAATAGAGCTAAATAAATTCAAGTGTTAACTCCAGTTACCAGGAACAAAAGACAAATTTAGTATTAAAAGAAATGTACATATGCAAAAAAGACTTATCCTTTGTAACCTAAGGGAACTGTACTCTTGTTTTAAATGCGAACATCCTCCTAACATTAAATTTTGTATGCTTAGACCAAAGTGGTGTATTCTTGCTGATTCTGCAGGAACTCATTCAGTGTGCGTTTGCAGTATCCACTAGAATGTAAAACTTCTTTTAGATGCTATTAAAATTGAAAAAACATATAAATATCAAATTCCTTGTGTGTGACTCAGAAAATCCCAATTGCATGCTACGTCATTGTGACAAGTGTCCAACTGATGAAAAATTGTCTGAGATTTTAAAACAAAAGTTGGATTATTTGGAGGATGAAAATGAAATTGAGTACAACCAGTGGATGAGCACAGACCGTCCGGATTTGAAGAATACATAACTCTGTTGATTAAAAAATTACAGGCACTTATTCCACACTCATTTCTATCTAATGCCGTTTTCTTTTCTGACAAAAAATGTCGCCTTTTTTTGCCCTGGTTTCGAAAAGTGTATTTTTTATGTATTCCGAATTAAGAGCAACCTTATTTTATACATCAATCGAAAGGTCTCAAAGCCGGGCCCTCGTAAATCATAAAAAATTCCAGCCATTGACTTCTTTCAGGTCATAGTGTGAGAATATTTCCCCATTGTTCCCCATTTTTGAATATTTTCACCCTATGACTTCCAAGAGGAAAATAATTAAAAATTTTGCAGTTATGAACACAGCACTTTGAGACCTTTCGATTGATATATAATATGAGGTTGCTCTTAATTCAGAATATAAAAAAAAATACACTTTTCCAAAAAAGGGCAAAAAAAAGGGCGACATTTTTTGTCAGAAAAGAAAACGGCATAAGTGTCAAGCTAAATCCCTTCGAAACATGAAAGAAAATATGACACCCGATAAAGCAATCTTGCTTATGGATTTTGCTGAAAACTACACTTTTGTAATACAAAATGAAATTCAGAGTTACCATTGGTCAAGGAGCAGCTGTACTCTTCATCCAGTTTGTATATATATATAATAAATGAGGAAAATGAATTCAAAGTATTGAACCACTGCTTCATAAGTGATGATATGGAACATGATGTAGATATTGTGTATGCAGTTCAGAAAGATATTATGGCATGGTTTGCCCAACACTATCCACAAGTAAAGAAGGTGCATTATTTCACAGACGGATGTCCGCATAATACAAGAACGGAAAAAAGCTTTAAAAACTTATGCGAACACAAAAACGATGTTTCTATTGAAGCTGAACATTCCTTTTTTGCTACTAGCCACGGAAAATCTGTTTGTAATGGATTGGGAGGAACGGTAAAGCGTACATTAAGAAAAGCTAGTCTTCAACTACATGATGATAAACAAATAAAAACTGCTTCGGCTGTTTACAATGTTTGCAAGGTAAAAATTAACAACATTACTTTTCATTTCTTAGATAAAACTGGTGTTGACTTGTTAAGAAATAAACTTGAGGACAGGTTTAGTACAACACGCACAATACCTGGTACCAGGAGTTTTCATAATTACAAGCCTCTTTCATCTGTTTTATTAGAAATTAGAACAGTAACTCTGAATCTGAAAAACTTTCCTTTTTTTTTTTCATTTAGTGAAGAAGTCCCAAAATGGACAAACATTCGTCCTCAACCAAACTTATTTGTATCAGCAGTTTATGACAGGTAATATTTTGCACTTGTCAAAAATGTCTGTGACGAAGGCGAAGATGCCGAACTTATCTTCCTTAACCCCCCTGGACCAGCAGTGTCATTCTTTTGGCCTCAGAGGGAAGACTGTTGCTTTGTGCCTTTGGATAATATTTTCTGTATTGTCAGCGTACCCGAGACAAACAGTTCTGGAAGAATATACTACTTTGCTAAAAATTATGTAAAATTAACTGAATTACATTTCTCTAAGTGGATTAAATATATACAAGTTACATATATTCAGTTCGAATCTAACTCTCTTTACGAACGGTTGTGTAAAAAATCAAAGCGCTTAGAGTACAACTATTTAAAATTAAAAACAAGTGCATATTTTTGTTTTTGCAATTGCCTATTCTTGATCTCATTTGAACTCACGTGGTAGACAATCCAGCTTAAAACAGGAATAAAATTTTGCGATGGCCCGAGGGGCCAAATCTTCATTAAAAAGAAAGCTTGTGAATAAGAAGATGACAAAACTTCCTCCGGGTTTTGTTAACCCGAACATGGCGTCAACTTCAAGCAACAGATTTAGCCTGCTTGCTGAACTCAATGATATGGACGTAACTCCCGCATCAAATATTAACGATGTTAAGGAACACAAAGCTCCACCCATTGTTGTAGAAGCTAACGCTTCATTTACAGAAATACAAAAGCTGCTTGGTAAGGATTGCATTTTCAAACGTACTTCAATTGGTACCAAAATTTTTGCTCCTAGCAATAAAATGTAGGAATGCTACAAGCAAATGCTGAAAGAGAATAAGATGGAGTTTCATTCTTATGGCTCCAAAGAAAATAGGTTATACACCACCTTTTTACATGGTTTACCCCGCATAAGCTCTGAGGAAATCTCCAAGGAGCTAAAAAACTACAACCTATCCCCCTCTTCCATAACTGAAATAGTCACCAAATTTTAATCCAACTGCTTTAAAAAATGTACGAACAATATCTACCATTATAATTTCTTGGAAAAAATACAAATCGAAATCCAAGAACAAACCAACTCAATGCTGGAACTGCTTGATGTATGGCCATGGCGGTGAACATTGCCATCGAAGTGCTGCGTGTATGATATGTGCAGAACAACATCATACAAGTGTGTGTCCGTTTAAACCAAAAGAAAAAAGACCAGCTGTTTTTACATGCTTTAATTGCAAAAAACAAGGAAAAGAGAGGACTGATCACTCTGCAAACGATATCAACTGTCCGTTACGTTCTCTCTATTTGGAAACTAGAACAAGAGTTACTTCTAAACGTCCGTATAAAAGCAGACAACAACAAAATAACTCATTTCAATTTAATGTGGGAGATTTTCCTAATTTAAGAAACAACAACACAAATTGTAACAATAACATCAATAATAACAGCAAAGCTACATATACTAATCAGCTGAAAACAAACAACGATTTATTTAGCATTGATGAGCTTTTTGATATTTTCACTACAGCTATGGATGATTTGCATAGGTGCACTTCAAAAGTACAACAAATCAAAGTTGTAATGTCAATGGTAAAATACGCCCATGGATTATACTAATAATTTAAACGAATTCAAAATGCTTCACTTGAATGCTAATGGCATTTCAAACTTTTCTAAATTAAAACAATTTGAAATACTAATTGAAAGAGAAAATATTAAAATAGCGTCTTTGAATGAAACATTTTTTTCAGAAAATCATAGACCCTATTTTAAAAATTATTATTTATATAGAAGTGACAGAACAGATGCAAGAGGAGGAGTAGCTCTGTTAATTCATAAATCTGTCGCTCATAAAAACCTCTTTTTATCAAACACTTCATCAATCGAAAACATCTCAATTGAAGTTATTATAAATAATAGACCTATTGTTGTATCTTCGTTATATTCACCAAGATATACCCATAACTTCTGTGCTGATATCTTGAACCTAACACCTTCCACCAAAGAATACATAGTTTTTGGTGACCTAAATGCCAAACATTGCTCTTGGAATTGCCGTTCAAATAATACTGCAGGAATCGCACTCAACAATCTACAGCAATCAAGCAATTTTTTTTATACACTATCCTAATAGTCCAACCCTATTCCCCCATCAACACAATCGCGAAGCATCCACAGTCGATATATTTTAAGCAATACCGCTTTAAATATAGACATAAAGACAATGGATTACGAAATACCATCAGACCATCGCCCCATTATGTGTACACTTAAAAGAATAGTTGACCTCAACTATTATGAATATAGTGCAACCAACTGGAACATTTATATGAATTTTTTAGAAAATAAAATCACGTTAAATTCGGATATATACAATACCAAGGTAGTAATTGATCAGGAAATACAAAAATTTATAAATGTAGTTTTCAAAGCAAGGGATGCGTCTACACCTAAAATAACCCAACAAAATAATTACACATTACCAGAAAGTACTGTGAAATATATTAAACTAAGAAGCTTTAAAAAGAAAAGACAACCATCTTCAAATATAACCGAGCAAACTTTTTATAATCAATGTACTAAGTTTCTAACTAACATGATTGATAAAAGTATTAATTCGGAACGCAATAAGAAATGGTGTCAATTATTATCCAATTTAAAACCAGGTGATAAATCATTTTGGAGAATAAGCAGGAACTTGTGAGGAAAAGGAAAAAATCAAATCTCTCACCTTGAGGTTGGAAATACAAGGATAACATCTGATAAGGACAAGGCTGAAGTCCTGGCAAATACATTTGTCAAAGCAAATAACCTCACTTCGAATTACAACCACTCAGCGGATATAGTAATAAATACAACAGTAAATAATTTTAAGAAGGAAAATCCCAGTTCTGAGTCAGCAATTTATACATCTCTAGAAGAAGTAATGAATATTGTCTCATCAATAAAACCCTCAAAATCTCCTGGTTTTGACAATGTTCCCAACCTGCTCTTAAAGAAACTACCACTCAAAGCTCTAAAATTACTGGTTATAATATTTACCAGCTGCATCAAACTCAACTATTTCCCAAACCATTTCAAAAATGCTAAGGTTATAGCCATAAACAAACCTAGTAAGCCAAAAAATAACCCAAATAGCTATAGACCTATTAGTTTATTAAGCAACTTAGGTAAAATATTTGAAAAAATACTACATTCTCGTCTTAGTGAATTTGTAACGACCAATTCTATTGTTGCTAAATAACAATTTGGATTTAAAAAAGGGCATAGCACTACGCACCAAATAAACAGAATTAAAAATCAAATAATCACAAATAAAAACAATAAACGTTCAACGGGTCTAATATTGTTAGATATTGAAAAAGCGTTTGACACCGTTTGGCATAATGGCCTAGTATTTAAACTTCTTGATGCAAATATACCAAAATATTTATGCAAACTTATTTCAGATTTCATTCACGGCAGAAGCTTTAAAGTTGCGATTAATAATGAAACATCATCTCCAAAAACCATTACCACCGGGTTACCTCAAGGATCAGTCTTGTCGCCATTGCTTTACTCGATATATACATCCGATTTCAAAGTCCCGAAATATATGAAAATTGCTTACTACGCAGATGATACTGCGTTAATTTCTTCAAACAAACTTACAAGTGCACTCCTGAAGAAAATGGAAAAGGGACTTGTAAATTGCAGTAAATATTTTCACAAATGGAAAATCAAAATTAATCCAAACAAGACCCAAGCAATTATTTTTCCGTTGAACAAATCTCCCAAAAGACTACCAAGACGTCATCTTCATATTGGAAATAATACCATAAATGTACTTAATCATGTCAAATATCTCGGAGTTGTCCTGGACAAAAAGCTTACTTTTAAACATCATATTATGGCTACGTGCCAAAAAGCCATAAAATCATTTAAAGCATTATGGCCACTTCTAAATAGAAGGTCATTTCTTAACCCCAAAAACAAAAATCTCCTCTTCAAAAGTGTTATAAGGCCAATATTAGCGTACGCGTGTCCTATTTGGAGTGACGCTGCCAACTGCCACATAAAAGCTTACAAATTATACAAAACAAATGTCTTAAAATGATAAATAAAAAGCCCTGGAGGTTTCCTACAAATCTTCTTCATGAAGAAACAGGTTATGAAAAAATTATCGATTTCATAACAAGGATTAACAATAATTACTTTGCCAAAATTGAAAATTCCTCTTACCCACTGATAAGAGAATGTAGAGAAATAACGTAAAATTAAAAAGAAATCACCAAATTGAAAATTATGTGCTTATAGAGGTCTATTATTCCTAATAAACCTTCTATAAGCATATAAATATTTTCAGATAGTATTTGAATTTATTAAATCATATAAAGGTTTTTTCCTCCCATTTTCCTTTAAAAATCATTAAAAAATAAAATAAAAACTATTTAATATCTTTAGATCCTATGTATTATTTGTTGCAATATCTATATGTAAAGATAAAATCTCATATGTAACTATCAAATTTGTTAAAATATGTAAATAAAGGAAGAATATATAATTGAAAAAAAAAACAAGCTACATATATGTAGTTGTCGGGATATTAAGGCATATTTACACGATACCACTCAGTCGTCTGATTTTTCGAAATAAAAATTCTATCATAAAGTCGTATCGACATTATTTCTGCATACTTAGGCCATTTACACCATCACACTCAAGTCTTATGAAAACAGCTGTTTAGAATAACAAGGAAATTTGTTTTGAAATTTATATTTTATTTCCACTTTCTTAGTTTTTGTTTACCTTTTCTTTAATATAACAAAAAAAAAAAAAACTCTGGTCCGATGATAATGGCAAGTTTTTAGAAATGTTTCTAAAACCATCGGACTTCGAAAATAAAATCCTACAGACTGTCAATTTCATAACATAAGCTTTTTACATGATACGACTTTTTAATAATACTCGACTTTTTGACAGGTCGTATTACAAAGTGTGATAGTGTAAACTGGCCTTTAAAGACACTGTTGCTGAAAATATATTAAAAACATGTACATGTAATCATCATTAAATAAATAAATATCATTAACTAAACACTACACTTGATAACTTTATTCGAAAGAACATCCTCAACTCAGAAAAATATGAGAATGACAAAATGTTGCAGCTTCCTTTGAAGGCATTATTGTTAACTACTAAACAAAAAACCAGAGTTCGGAAAAAAAACACACACTGAATAAAAAAACTCGTACATATATGTAAACAAACATAGCTCAAACCAACAAACACATATTTTTATTTTCATATCAATTATGTGTGTTTCTAAATTTTGTACGGTGTCGAACACAATCATGACTGTGTTTCGTTTTAATATTTCGTTATCTACACGAACATTTTTCTATCACGTATTTTTTGTTTCGAACAGATATAAACCACACAGATTCGAGTGTAGCTTTATTTTAAGTTCGTGTTCTTGCACGTGTACTGCTAAAAAACGGAACATGTTCTTGAACGCGTACATCTAAAAATTAAAACATTATCCACTCGCGATCAAAAAAAAAAACGAAATTAAGTCATAAACAACATATAAAATTTCTCTGTTTTCTATTTTATTACTAACTTATTTTTATTTTATTTTTTTTTTATTTTTTTTTTATATTTTTTTATATTATCTTTTTATTTTATTTTTTTATAACTGCTAATGAATTATTTTAAATTTTTTAAATAAATTTGGTTGAATAATTGTTGTCGTTTTAAAGGGGTGTTTCAGATTTTTCCGATCGCGAGTAGATAATGTTTTAATTTTTAGATGTCATGTAATATGAATTTTATATTTTTTTTTTAATGCTATGCTATGGTGGAAAAATTTTCAGATCAAAATCTTTATTTTTACCTGAAATTTTATAGTTTTTGTAAATATTACTCATTTCCCGCAAGCGATTCTGCGAAACCAATTATGCAATATTGCTATTTTTAAAATTCTGTTTAAAAAAGTATACATCCTAGAAGAATAAAACTTGACATACAAACTTGAATAACATTCTCATCTATTTGTTGTAAATTTTTGTATAAAAAATTGCAGTGTTGCATTTCATATAACTACGAAAAGTTAGGGACTTATTGATCCGCCCTCGTATCCAAGTAGAATGAGGGGAGGCCAGTCTCTAAATAAAGCATATAGTTCGCGCGTTTAGGTAAAAATAACATCTTTTTTATAAAGTATCTAAATTTTTCTAATTCATAATCTTTAAGAAAGCCCCTAATTTGCGCTCCATAAAACAATATGGACCTCGAAGTAGCATTAAAAACTTTAAGTTTGTTGACGTTAGACATTTTGGGATGATTTATGTACTTTGAAAATGTTGAAGGAATTGCCAACTTTGCTGATTTTAGCTTATTATTAGGGTGTTTCTTAAACGATAAGTTGTAATTAAGATCTATTCCCAAATATCTGTAATTATTAACAATTTCAATGTTATCAGCACCATAGCTCCATTCCAAGTTGGACGCAATTCTAGCACCACTACGAAAAATTAGAACTTTAGATTTACCAAGATTAAGCTTTAAACACCACATCAAACAATAGGTATGTAGTGCATCGTTCGTATTTTGAAGTACGCTTGTAGAATCAGAAAGAATAACGAAATCGATCGAACAAAATTGGACTTATACATCCTTGTTTTACTCCACTATCTACATAGAAATCTTCAAATCAGAATACGAACTATTTTTGAAGATAAGCTCATATTTGACAGTTTATAAAATAATGAATTCCTAGGAACCATATCAAAGGCACAAGAAAAATCCACAAAAAAATGTGTATGTTTTTTTACCATTAAGTTTGTTTAAATGTATTAAATTAACAAGGCTGAAGACATTATCAACCGTTGAGTAATATTTTCTAAACCCAGCCTGGTATTAATTTAACCTTTATGTCAACAGCAGAACTGCTTTACGCACGTCAACAGCAACATACTGGGTATGTAACCGCGTTTTGTATGGGGAATGGCATGTCGTTAGCAAAAAAATGCTAATATCGAACTCCGTTATATTAATAAATCAGTTTCTAGGAAAATGCATTATTTTCAATACATTTAGGCATTCTTTGTTGAAAAAATTGGTTGTATAGGTAGACAGGTACGTTTGATGCCTTTTTTTGTTGCTTGCCCTTGGAATTCAAGTTTTTCAGGTAAAACATGTATTGATGCAGAAATTTCATTCTTTCATTTGTGATTCGAAGTGAGAAGACGTTTCTGTTTATTTTGTGGAAATAAAAAAATAATAAAAGTGATAGGACAGATGGTGAGTGGCTTACTCCACAACTAAGCGCACTTTCGTACGAAGAACAACGAGCATATATTCGTCAAACGCTTGAAGAGAGTCAAGTAGAGATAAGTGACCACGATTCAATAGTTGGCGACGAGGCTTTAGGTGAATGTGTAGGTGATATTGGTGATGACTCAGATTTTGGAGACCGACGCTACCAGAATATGACCCAGAGGACGACAGTGATTCTGATGAAGAACTTGAAGATGCACGAATTGAAACTGAAGAATGTTTTACTGTCAGAGGTGGTAATGTTTGGTCTTCGATACAACCACAACCTGTAAGATTCCATACGCACAACATTCTAAGAAGTGCACATTCTGGACCAGTACGGGCAACGCAAGGTTTGACCATTGCAGAAACGTTCCAATTGATGTCAGATAAAATATGCGACATAATTATTCGTGAATCAAAGAGAAAGGCGAGGTAATGCTATTATAATGACAATGCAAAACATCCAACAAGAGAACCGAGATCATGGATTCCCATAACAAAAAGTGAATTTGGTGCATATTTGGGCCTACGTTTGCTAAATGGCGTTACACATTCTGGTTACGTGCATACCAAAGATTTGTGGAAAACTCATCACATCCATTATATCGCAGCAGCAATATCGGACGTTTTTTTTGATGCTAAACAGCTATCTTCCTAGATATTATGTGCCAGGAGCCAACGTCACCGTAGATGAACAATTGTATCCTTATCATGGTGGAACTGGCTTCACACAATACATACCATCAAAACCTGCCAAATACGGGATAAAAGTGTGGTGGGTGTGCGACTCCATTTCGTCCTAGCCATTGCAGGTACAATCAACATTGTTGGAAATCTAAATAACTAAATTGACAAATCAATACAGGAATGGCACCGTCTGGTGAACGTGAAACAAACTTTGGCGAAAAAGTAGTAAAGGATTTATGTGTCAACTTTTTTGGTGGAAGTGTAAGAAATATTGTATATGACAACTTTTTTCACTAGATACAACTTGGAAAAATCTTTGATAATAGATAAAAATTTATCTATATTGGGTACTTGCAACAAAAGGCGTACATTCGTGCCAGCAGCATTTGCCAACCCCAAACGACGTGAGGTTCTATAATAACGTTACGATGTGCTCGCACGTGCCCAAGAAAAACAAGGCAGTTGTAATGTTGTCCACTACTTATTATACAACAGAAACGGCCGGTCCTAAGAAGCCATTGCTTATATTGGACTACAACAAAACCAAAGGTGGCGTTGATAACATGGACAAGTGCTTGTCCAAATTTAGTACCAACCGGCGTAAAAATAGATAGCCTTTGGCTTTCTTTTAAAATATTGTGGACGTTGCTGTGTTTTCTGCATACGTAATATACGTTGACAACAACACTCACCTGAAAGCATCTACAAGCCGCCGTAGGATGTTTCTCCGTCAGCTAAGCGAGCAAGAAATGGAGACAAGGGCGAATAACAGCAGAATATCCAGAGTTTTTCAACGCCCAACGCCATAACATCATATTTGCATGCGTTTAACTATACATACCTAGGTATCTATGCTGTTGACGTAAGGGTGCAACTTTGTAAATGGGCTTTATCTTCCAAACGGATAATCCAATCCTAACCAAACTTGGAACTATTGTGTAAAACAGTTTTGGCTAGGACATCACGAAATTTCAAGTCGATCCGATTATCCAGTTCAGAGCTACAGTGTTTTCAAAACGCAAAACCCCAGGTATGTTGCCGTTGACATAAAGGTTAATATATTATATTTGTCTATCCAATCTGTTATGCGATTTAAAATAATAGTATTGAAGATTTTGCACAGAATCAATTAATGATAAGCCACGATAATTTGTGGGACAATTTGGATTACCTTTCTTTAAAAGCGGAACCAGAATTGCTGTTTTAAAACAGCTAAGAATTTCTTCATGTAGAAAGATGTGGTTAAAAACATGAAGTAACTCCTTTCTAAAGCAAATTGGAGCATATTTGTAATATTCATAACAGATATCATCAATTCCTGGGTCTTGTTGAGTTTAATTGATCTCAAAACAGATATAAGTTCAAAAAGTTCTATTGCGGAATCAAGAAAGCGATCAGTAAAATATGGCATGCACCAGCGTAATTTGTCTGAGCTATCTGTATTTTGCAATATTGAACTATTATAGTGGTTTTGCACTTGGTATGATTCTTAACTTTTTAAAAGAAACACTGGAGGTCTTTTTATGTTTTTGGTCTTAACCAGACTGTCCCTTTATTTACCAAATTTTAATTATATATATTGTTTTGCTATACTAGTTTTTGAGTAGAATTTACTCAATATTAAAATTACTCTAAAATACTCATGCACGTTCATATTGTATCAGTAACTATTGAGCTTGTTTTCTTTTGTCAGTCAGTTCGTCAAAACGTCACTGAAATAAAATGCATCGATCATTCATACACAATTCGGTGTAATGTTACACAAATTGGTGATACATTAAAATAAGTCATTAAACTTTTATTTACAATATATTTGTTTGCGTTCTACATTCTTTCAGTATTAAACATACAAACATATATACATTGTAAACCCAACTCAATCGTCACCATAAACATACATACGTATTTGTGTATTCGTGAATCATTGATTTGGGTTTACATTTGACCCTCTATTCACGAGTACACCACACCCTCACCGTTCAAGAAAATCATACAATTTTATTTATAAAGTTGGATGATTTTTTAACATAATACTCGGTGCCTAGTGTGAATTATACTTAAATGTCTAATAGTAATTTGTTATGAAAAAGAATAGTCTCTATTAATATTTTATAATGCTTAAATAAAAAAATTTTGAAATATTTATTTGTATACAAAAAAAATGTTTGTTATTTAAATATATAATTGTATTTTCTTATACGAAGTTTGTATATTATTGTCTTAATATCTATATCTTATCTATTTGTCTTAATTGTATTTTTTCAATAAGTTCTTATGTGCTATTTTGTTTTTATTATTAATTTTTATTTCTACATTTACCTCGTCAATACCAGTAACTTCATATGGACCCTGGTATGGTGATTCATTTTTCTTTCTATTTTCTATTTTTACTAGAACTAAATCTCCTAATTTTATGTCTATGCTGTTTTCATACTTATGTGAGTCTCTTTTCAATTTTACTCTCTCTATCATTTTCCTAGCATTCTCTAATGAATACCTTAATCTTGTTCTAAGTTCATTTGTGTAATTGTCAAAATCATAGACCTTTTCATTGCATTCTTCTATATGATCGCCGGGCAAAATTGGAAATTTGCCGTTAATCAATTCAAAAGGTGAATAATTTGTATCCACATGAGGTGTTGTATTATAAGCGAATGCATAATATGGAACCCATGAGTACTAAGGTGGCCCTTATTATACCCTCCACTCCAGTGTGCAGAGGGTATATATAAGTTTGTGATTCCGTTTGTAATAATTAGAAAAAGAATTTTGGACCCCATAAAATATATATATTTGTGATCCTTATAACAACCGGAGTTGATATAGCGATGTCCGTCTGTCCGTCTGTGGAAATCACGATGACGGCATCAATCGGGCAGCTAGGGTACTCGTTGACATAAAAAATAATTCACTAACATCCTGAGAAGTTTGCTATTTAAAATCGTCCAAATCGGTCGATTAGGGCCCGAGATTTGAATGAAGAACTAAAAAAAGTCTTGAAAAAATATAATTTTCTATGTTGTTCTTGTCACGATCACGCCCTCAATAGGACAGCTAGGGTGATCATTTTTAGTGAGAATGATTCACCAAATTCATGGGAAGATTTCTATTTCAAAAATCATTAAAATCGGTGGAGCAGGTCCAGGGAAATCTCTGAAAAAGTAAAAAAAAAAAATGAAAAACATGATATTTCCATATTGTTCTTGTTGTTATTCTAAATGTTACATTGTTGTCATAGCTGGACTTGTTGTTTTTGTGGTCGTTGTGGTAAAAATATAATAAAAACAAACCCTTTGTACATTTTTTTTATCAACTCTGGTAGAAAAATTTTAAAGTTCCCATTATTTTGGCATCACTAAAAAAATTTGTTAGATCATTTCTGTCATTGCCACGAGCCTGCCTGCAAAATTTCAGATCGATTGGGTCACGGGAAAGTGGTTAAAAGCGATCCAAAAATTTTTCGACAAGCAGGCACTACGAGTTAATATAAAAGGAGTAAAAATTCACCAACATCTAAAGCAAATAATGCTAAAATACCTAGTTGTTAATAATAAAAAAAAAAACAATAGTGTAAAATTGTTGTTGGTAATTTTCACTGAAAAATCTGATACACGATCCAACTTCATTTGCTATGTTTAGTAAATGTTGTATATTGTATCATAACATATCAGTTCCAAGTGAATGCCAGTTTTTATGAAAAAGAAAAAACAAATACATAGAATTTTATCAGCATAAATAATTATAAAATAAAATATGGCAAATAATGCAAATAACGCAAATACATCGATAAGTTTATTTATATAAAAATTAATGTTTATATTTTTAGTATGTATTTTCTCTTTCAGTACCAACCAAAACATTTGACATTTTTTTTTTTTTTTCATTATAAATTAAAAAGCAAGAGGTACGTAACTAAAACACCAGGGTATATCTCACGACCAAAAAGCAAACACTGACAAGTGTTTTCTCTTATACAAAATAGCAGAAGCGACGAAGCGATCTTTCCTCGTTGGATCGAAAATTACAAAAGAAAGCGTTTTACAATATGAAAATACAACTGAAAAACACAAAAATAACGTTTGATGTTGTATTTTTTGTGTGTAATATTTACATATACATACATACACATATTGAATAATACAACTAATATACATATATTATATATATGTATGTATGTATGTATATTCATAGTAACTGCATGTTAGAAATAAATCGGTATATTATTTTATTTACATAAAATTCTGCAATATTTTGTTGTGGGGAAAATACATTTCTTTTGCATTAACAGAGTGTCACTTCATTTTGCTCAGCGTGACTATGCCACAGTAGATGGCGCCACAATTTTTGTTCTAGTTAGCTTTGCAATAGTTATTTCTATTTTAACATGAATGTCAATATTTTCAACTAGATATCATACAGAACAATGTTAAGAGTATACACGGGCTGGTCTTTTATTTCATACGTATTTTCATTATTCTTTTACAAATATGAACATAAGTTTGGCATGTTAACTTTTTGTTGTCTTTACAAAATAGAGTTACCGAGTTCATCAATGAGTTTTTTGCTTTCAAAACAGTTCTACATAGTTATATAGAACTATTATTCTGCTTTACCTACAAAATATCTGATTGCGATTACATCTAATTTTTAAAAATTGTTTATAATTACTAAAGCATTATTATTCACATAAATACAAAATTGCACTTTTTAAATTTTCCATTCAAATTTAAGAAAATATCAATTCTTATAAAAACTGAAATTAAAATTTCCAATTATAAATTAGAAAATATTAATTGAATTTCAGAAAATCATATCAAAACGTCGGAAATAATAATTTTAAATTTAGAAGACATCAATTGCATCTTTAATATATAAATTTTATTCGTTAAACACAAATTGAAATTCCAAAAAAAAAAAACACCAAATATGTTTACATTTAAAAATGTTTACATTTAAAAAAAAAATATTGCCATTCAGGAGATATTAATAACTTTTCAGTACCGCGATTCAGTAACTTATTTTAACGATAGTCGAATCGTAAAAAAAAAGAAAATTGCAAAATTATTAGTAAAATTTTTAAACGATATTCGCTATTGTTAAAGTCAACTGTTGTTGTTATCTAAACGACAACCATTTTTGTGTTGTTTATTCAATCGATAAAAACTTAAATTTTTAGGTTGAAATGTCGTCATACATAAATAAAAATCATAAAATAGTAAAAATATTTTGCTTTTATTAAAAAACTTTTTTATATAAATAAAAAAATTATATAGCATATTCAATTCATTATTTCATTTTCAAATAAATAAACAGAAATATTAGTAAAAAAAAAAAAAACAAAGATATTAAACATAAACATAAAATCATCCTGACAAACACGAAGTAATTTGTTTTTTTCTATTCTTTGTGTTTTTCGCTTATTTTGACAGAGGTGCCACTAGTTTACAATTTAAATAAATAGAAAAACAGATTTGTCGACTGTCGTTAAGATGTATGTACTTAGTGAATCACTTAATCCTTAGTGCAAACAACAATAGCTGTCGATATATTTTGCGATTGTCAGATCGTTGAATTTGAAATTTACAGAATCGCACTACAGAAAATATTAATTTAAATTCAATGAATTTAAGAAAACCTCAAATGATATTTAAGAATTGCTAACATAAAAATTGTTACATAAGTAAACGTAATTTGATGAGAATGTTATTTTTTATATATAAATTTTCACAATTTTTTTTGGAAGAAATTTGAAGTTTTTCAGAAAATAAAGTTAACATTAAATTATTTTATTTAAAATGTTTGGGACTTTTGGTTTTTTGCGTTTGGCATCCCTAATTTGATTATTTATTATTATAAATTTATTCTCTATGTTTTCAAAATATGGCAATATTTAAAAAAAAAGTTGAGAGAGCTTTTTTTCTTTTTGGTTATTATTTTGTTACTCCATCCGACCTATATGGCCACAATGAAGAAATATTTGGCCAGTTAAAAGAAACTATACAGCCATCTCTAATTAGCACGATTTAATGCTTATAGCCACTCTACACAACCATTACCTTTGCAATGGAGGTTAGGGCGAGCTATTTAATTAGCAAAACCTAAATTAAACGAGAAGTTATGTCATATAACCGGAAACGCATGAATATAGGTATATAACTTAAATGCATGGCGATCAGCAACCACGATGACCAAAAAGCAAACACCGAAATAAATCCGAAATAATAGAAAAGACGAAAACCAACCCAAAGAATTTTCTTAAATAATTTGGTATTAAGTTTAACAAATTGTTTACTTTTTCCAATATTTTGTTTACATTTATTATCAATACTCAAACCGAGGTGGAGGGTATTAAAGATTCGGCACAGCCGAATTTAACACTCTTACTTGTTTTTTTTTTTCGATTTTACCAAACAAGCAGGTCATTTTTGTGTGAGGTTAGGAGAAAAAAAAATTTGACAAAAATTTGGGCTCGATCGGTTGAAAATTCGCGTGCCGCACGAGGTTTAAAGTTCGTGAGAACGAACAAAATTTATAAAAAGAAGCTCATAACTACTAAGGGGTCACCCCTATGGAGGTAAAAAGTATGAGCAACCCCCATTATTTTTGTACCAAAATAGAAAAATAAAATATATGAACATTTCAACGAGAATTATTTCTATGGTCTCCGATTTTGTTAAAATTTGGTGAGTGTGTTTTGAATCGAACGCATATTTCCAAAACATTTTTTATTTTTTTTGAAAACTGTGGCAACCCCGAAGCTTTGAATTATCGCTAAATTTATTGTTATACTTTTTTAGTTTGTGGAATCCCCTAATTATAGTTTAAATTTTTTGTTTATGTTAGATACGTTTTTTTATGTACACGTATTGACCTTCTAGTTGTTCTATGACATTTGCAATTACAACATACAACCTGTGAGCGGAAAATTAAAGCTAAGCAGTGTTATTTTAAAGTTTCTTTATGTGTTGTGATAGTGAATAATTCATATTTTCAATTAAAACTAAAAGCAACCCAGGAAAATGTAAAATAAAAAAAGTGAAATAAAAGGAAAATAAAACATTTAAATCTAAAAGATAAAAACTGCATTAAAAAAAATAGCATGTGCGCATTTGAGATCGCAACAGCCCAGCATTTATTTGATTGAACATGTTATTCCGCAGCTGTTGGGATCAAAATTGCCGTCTAAAAAAGAAGTTCTTGGTGTATTTTTTTTCACACTCGTACACTAAAATTGGAAGTGCGAAAAAGTATTACAATGGCTGCAAACGAAGTGTTCGTTTTCTGGGATAAGGCGCGAATTCCGACGCGAGACAAATCTGCCGTCATAAAACAAATTGGCAAATTGTACCAGGATTGGAGGAAATTAAACAAGAGCGCAACAAGAGGAGGACCTTCTCATAAGGTAAAAGAAGAAAAGTTTGTCGAAGAATTAGACGACCTCTTCGATATTGCACTTACAACGATTACAATTCCGGAGGATATAAAGTTTTTGCTTGCGCAGAGGAAAAAAGGCCGCCCAGGCAGCATGATTGACATTGACATGGCTCTAGTTGGCAATGATAAAAGAAAAATGTAACGAGGAGAGACAAAAGAACAACGGCGATTACGAGCGACTACTGAAATTAATACCTTATCAACGGGTAAGTATTGTAAATTGCAGAAGACGCACAATTTTATTATTTGTACTCAATATTTATTTAACTACAGTGCAAGTAACATCATCTACCGAATCGTCAGACAATGGTGGCAATGGTAGAACGAAATGGGAAGTGGACGCTCTACCGTCGACTTCGAAAATTGTAAAAAGAGGAACACAGTCATTTATCAATGAACGGATCGTTTCTGCTTTGGACAAATGCATGATATCAGACCGAAATGCAATGCATTTAATGACTGCAGTAGCTGAAGGGCTTGGCCACAACGTATCAAATTTGGTATTAAATCGCTCGCCAATTCAAAGATACCGTAATGCAAATCGACAAAAAAATAGCTGGTTTTGTAAAGGAGAACTTATATGTAATATTATTCTTCTCATACCTATTTATTTTCAATATTAATATAAATATTTTTTCATTACAGTTAAAGGAAGCAGCATTTTTTGTAGTGCATTGGGATGGCAAAATACTGGAAGACATTACAGGAAAGAATAAGATTGATCGCCTTCCAGTTATTTTTACTAATGGAGAAATGGAACAAATATTAGGCGTTCCAAAACTAGATTGTGGAAAAGGTAAAAACATTGCAGCGGCTGTTCAACACCTACTGGTAGAATGGAAGATTTCGAATCGAGTTTAAGCAATGTCTTTTGACACGACATCGTCAAACACTGGTGAATTCGGAGGAGCTGCAATTTTACTTGAACAGTTATTAGAGAGAGATTTGATGTATCTACCGTGTCGACATCACATATACGAATTGGTGCTAAGAGCAGTCTTCGAAGAAAAAATTGGAAACACTTCTGCGCCAGATGTTGGCCTGTTTCGGCGTTTCCAGCTAAATTGGGAAAATGTTTATCAAAAGTCATTTGAAACTGGAGTAAGCGATGAAATCGTTGTTTCGAAATTAATAACTGCACCAGATGACATCATTACATTTTGCATGGCCAAACATTTGGAATTGGTTGTTTTATTCCATGGCGGTGATTTGGGCGCATATAAGTTTAAACAACTCATACCCATTCACCACGCACGATGGATGTCGAAGGCAATCTACTCGTTGAAAATATTTATGTTCAGAGACCAATTTAAACTGTCAAAGTCACAATTGGATGGAATTCGAGATGTCTGTATATTTATTGTTTGTTTGTACGTAAAAGTCTGGTATACCTGTACTGAAGCTGTCAAAACGCCGAATCAGGACTTGAACTTTTTGAAAGCTCTTCACTCATATGCAGACTTAGATGAGAAATTGTCGAAAATAATGGTAACAAAGTTTATTAGACATTTGTGGTATCTAGCGGAGGAGGCTATAGCTCTAGCCTTCTTTGATTCAGATGTTTCGTGTGACATAAAACGAAAAATGTTGGCTATTATGTACATAGAGGATGGAGAAGAAAGCCTTGAAATAAATGAAAGGGAAGTCAAACTACAAAAACATACTGATGAAGAAACTGGAGAAGAAGATGATGATTGTGGTACCTCTGATGGCTCTGAAGATGTTGAAGGCCCTATCCGTAGTAAGAAAAAATTTGTGGTTAAGTTTGCAGAAGTAAATGAACAATTTTTGTCGAATAACTTGAGCGCTTTCGTAACCTCAAAAACTAAAAACTTTTTACAACGCTTCAACTTGCCGCATGAATTTTTACGATATCCATCGGAAACGTGGCCACGGCGTGAAGATTATCAGCAAGCATTGAAAATTGTCGACAAAATTCACGTTGTAAACTACACCGCCGAGAGAGGTGTGAAAATGATGGAGGACTACAATAAAATATTGTGCAGGAACGAAGAGGAGAAGCAATATTTAATATTTGTCAGTGATTATCGCAAAAAATATCCGAGTTATGGCAAAAGTAATTTAATTTAAAGCATTAATAACTATATTATACATAAATAAACCTATTAATAGCATCAATAAACCATTTTATTTTATTGCAATAATTGTATATGAACATTTCCATTTTACTTCAATGGTCTCCGATTTTGATAAAATTTTCACAAACATTTTTTCCATTTTATATATTTTATTTTATAAAATATCAGAACCCCAAAACTCTCACTATTTTTACGCAAAAAGAATTTTTTAAATATCTCTTACACAACAAAAGTTATTGCCTTCTGAATGATGTCCTAACAACTAATTTTACAATATTTCAAAGATTCGGGGTTGCCACAGTTTTCAAAAAAAATAAAAAATGTTTTGGAAATATGCGTTCGATTCCAAGCACACTCACCAAATTTTATCAAAATTGGAGACCATAGAAATAATTCTCGTTGAAATGCTCATATATTTTGTTTTTCTATTTTGGTACATTTTCGTGCAATTTTTTTTTTTTTTTTGTATGGGAACCCCTTAAGGGTTGGAGATAGAGGGTAAGTTTGTTCTAGAGAAATATTGGGGATACAAAAATAATGGGGGTGCTCATACTTTTTACCTCCATAGGGGTGACCCCTTAGTAGTTATGAGCTTCTTTTTATAAATTTTGCTCGTTCTCACGAACTTTAACCCTCGTGCGGCACGCGAATTTTCAACCGATTTTTCTCCTAACCTCACACAAAAATGACCTGCGTGTTTGGAACAGATGAGTTTTAAATATGCCCATACATTGAAGGGCCACCTTAATGAGTACCAATTATCATCAATCACGAATGAAAGAAAATATTCATTCAAAACTCTGTGATTCCTTTCTACAGTTCCCAGCGTTTCATGATGATATGGTGTCGAGAATCTTTGTTCAATCCTCAAAAATTCGCATATTTCCCTTATTAACTTATTTGTAAATTCGGTTCCTCTATCAGATTTAATTGTTCTAAACATTCCATATTTTAGTATTACATTCTCAATCAGTGCTTTCGCTACATTTGGGGCCTCCTTTGTCTCCATAGGACAGGCTATCAGATACTTTTTCAGTTCACATTGTATGGTTAGAATATATCTGCAATGTTGTGATGGTCTTGAAGGACCTACTGTGTCAATTACAAGTGTGTTGAAACTTTGCTTTGGTGTGTCCGTCACGCATAATGGTTCTTTCGTGTGTTTGATTTGTTTGTTCCTTTGACACAAATCACACGTTTTTATGTAATTCTTTATCACTTCGACATATTTTTCCATATATATTTTCTTTTAAGTCGAAGTATTGTTTTTCTAACTCCGAAATGTCCTCCGCATGGTGTGATATGATACATTTTTATAAGATTTAATTTTTCTTCATTATTTGTTATATTTTGAGGATTTTTATATACTAATATTTTGACGTCATTATTTTTACTTTTATTTATTAATTCTTTTATCTTCCCAAGGGCTATCTTTTTAAATATTTCGTCACCTTTTTCCAGTGCGAATTCTCTATATTATGTTGTTCTTAAAATAGATGGTAGCTTCTCCAACGCTTTATCTAAATAACATGGATTTTCACTACATCTTACGCGCGTTTCATTTAGATTATTATCATTCTCAATTGTTATTTTATCATCTTTATTTGTCGACTTCTTTCTAAATAAAAATTTAATCTTCCTTGCTAGCTTTATATCATTAATTGATGTACATTCCCATATTTTGAGGTGACCAGTCCCAATAGGCGATGTTTCATCCTTATCCTCGTTTACACTTTTATTTTGTATCATTTTGTTTTTATTTTCTGGGTTGTCTTGTATCATATTTTTCTTCATGTTTCTCGTTAGCACCAGCGTTTTTCTTACTTTTTCATCAATTGTTGGAGGTATTATATTTTTTTAAATTTCTGAGTCTAAAGGCACTCTTGACAATGCATCAGCGTTTGTGTTGTTTATTCCTTTTTTGTAGACTATTTGGAAATCATATTCGGATAATTCTATTCTTATTCTTGTTAGTTTTGAGTTTGGATTCTTGTGCGAAAACAATGAAATCAGTGGTGATCCGTTACAACCACGAATCTTCTGCCATACAAATATGGTCGAAAAAACTGTATGCCCCAGTATATACCCAGTAGTTCCTTCTCGATAACCGGTTTATTTATCTCGTGTTTGTTCAGAGATCGGCTAGCATATGATATTGGTCTATCCTCACCAATTTTATCTTGTGACAACACCGCTCCCAATGCGAAATTTGATGCATCTGTTGTCAATATAAATGGTTTCTCAAAATCCGGATAGTGCAACACCGGTGGATTAACCAGTCTTTGTTTTAATTCTTCAAAAGCTTCTTGGCACAGTTCCGTCCACTCAAATTTAGTACCTTTATTTAGTAATTGGTTCAAACACTTAGCCATATCAGCAAAATTTTTGATAAAACGCCTGTAGTAGTTGCAGAATGCCACAAATCTTCTAACTTCATCTGCATTTGTTGGAACAGAATATTTGGTTATTGCTTCAAACTTCTCCGGATCGGGCTTAATTCCATCTGGCGTTATCAAATGTCCCAAATATATTACTTCGTGCCTCAAAAAGCAACACTTGCTTGCATTCAGCTTCAAATAATATTTCCGTAATCTGTCCAAAACCCTCACCAGATTCGCATTATGATGTCCCAGGCTACATCCGAAAACTATTATATCATCCACGTATAGAAAAGCTTCGAACTCGAGGCCAGACAATGCCACAGTCAACATTCGTTGAAAACTATTCGAAGATATTTTTAAACCAAAAGGTAATCTAGTGTATTGGTAATGTCAATCAGGTGTTGAAAATGCAGTGTAAATAACAAAAATAACTCTAAAACAACAAAATCCAAACATAATTAAACGCGTACGTGCTGAAGAAGTTACTCTTTTCCAGGCAAAACATGAATAAAAAAACAAAAACAAACAGTTCTCAGAGAGCTGAAAAATTAAAATTTTTTTGCTCCGCTGCAAACTATTGATGATGCAGATGAAGAAATCGTTATCGATAAAGCTGTCAAAATAAACATACCTCCAATAACAATATTCAAGTGTAAAATTGAACAATTACATGAAATATGTAGAATATTAAAAATAAGAATATTCTATCGGCAAGATATCAATCGGTATTAAGCTGTTCTGTACAAGCAAAGACGATTTTGATGTAGTTTGTAATTCACTTACTAACAAATTTCAATATGAGTATTTCACATATGCCACTAAAAATTAAAAGCCTTATAAGGCTGTATTGTTAGGTCTAGATAAAACTGATCCATCAGTTGTAAAAAATCAGCTAACAAAACTAGGACTGAAATGTATTGATGTCAAAATTGTTACTAAAGCTAGAGACGGTAATAATGAATAGATAATTTTCATTGTCTACTTTGAACGGAAGTCTATAAAGCAGAGGGAGTTGAGGCAGAACTATTCAACCATTGAATATATAAAGGTTAGATGGGAATAACAAAAACCTAATAAAGCTAAACTGACGCAGCGCTACAACTGCCAAATGTTTGGACACGTATCAAGTAGATGCAAGGTCAAAATCTTTTGTGCCCGCTGTGCCGCTGAACATAATACCAAGGCTTCCTTTGAAAAACGTGCAAATTGCAGTGGTGCCCATAGTCATGTCTCCAAGTAGTCCCAGTAGAGAAACTTTCGTTAAAACGAAACAACGTGCTATGCCATAGAACTTAAGAGAAAGAAGTTCTCCTTTTAATAATGGTGGTAATTATAATACTAATTTTCCAAATACACTAAATCAGAGTGAAAGTCGTAATTTAAATTATAACTAACATAGCTACAGAAATGCTAATAATAACTATTTTAATACCACCAATAATCTGTTTACCTTCGAAGAAATGAAAAATCTTACATTCGAAATGATTTCAAGTCTTAAAAATTGTAAGTCTCGTGAAGAACAATTGAGGTCATTGCAAACCTCGCCTGTAAATTTTTATAAACATGAATAACAAAATTAATATAATATCATGGAATGCTCGTGGCGTTCGCAATAAAAAGGATGAACTATCCAATTTTTGGTAGAGGAGGGGGAGTAGCAATATTAGTGAAGAAAAATATTCGGCATCAACTTCTTCCCATACTAAACACAACGTTAATAGAAAATATAGGCATTAAAATTGCAACTGGTGATGACTATATCATCATGAATATATCCCCGGAGGTTCAGCGGGTTCGACCCAAAGTAGAATTCAAACATTCAAAGCAGATCTTCGTAAGTTAACTAGTTTTATTAGTAAATACGTAATAGGCGGTGATTTTAATTGCAGTGACAGATACTGGGGTTGCCTACGAAGTAATTGTTGGGGGAACATTTTATATGAACAAATTGAACTATATCAAACACAAATTGTTTTTCCACACGAACATACCTATGTATATACCTGCTGACCCTAATAAGCAGCCGTCAACCTTAGATTTTTATTTGACAAACATATCGTGAAATATGACCTCAGTTAGAGTCAAAAATGATCTAAGCTCTCATCACCTTCCAATTATCAGCACCATAAACTTGGGCTATGAGGTTGTAGATAATCAATAAATTGCTTACAATAGTGCAAACTGGAGACGTTTTACCAATTTCATAGTTAGAAACCATCCCTTAGCTGATGGGAATGAAATAACCAACACCATACAGATAGACACTATGATAAACCAATTAAATACCACAATAAAAATGGCTATAGAAGACTCTGTACCTAAACGCAGAATAGCACCTCCTAATAAACAATTTCCCTACAATATAAAATTAATGATACAAATTAGAAATGTGTACAGGCGAAAATGGAAGCGTTACAGAGATATCGACAATCACCGGCAAATGACTCGACTAAACAAAAGCATTACGAAAGAAATAGAAATATTTCGAAATCAGACATGGAATAATATGCTGTCTTCACTTGACAAATCATCTCCCCCTTTTTAGAGAGTTGCAAAAATGTTAAAAAAGAAATCAAAAATAATTCCATGGCAAGATACACCCAGCTAGAAAAGTGTGAAATACTGGCTCAGAGCTTTAAGTCAAACTACTATATCTCGGCTCATCTTAACTATGCAACCACTATTTCGGAAGTGAATGCTGCTGTCAACGATATACAGTCATCCAACCCAATACCACCATTTTCATACATCATCAACCGAGGCAAAACAGCTGAAATTATAAAAAAATTTAAAAACAAAAAACCACCTGGGTTAGATAAAATCAACAACAAATGTCTAAAAAAAAACCTCCCAAAGAAAGGTATTATTTAGCTCACTAGAATCCTCAATGCATGCCTTAAACTATGCTATTTCCCCAGTTTATGGAAAATATCGAAAACAATACCGATTCTAAAACCAAATAAGCCTGCTGACTCTCCATCATCCTACAGACCAATTAGTTTGATATCTACTATTAGTAAAATAATAGAAAAAATCATAAAAGAAAAAATCAATATTTTTATTGATACCAACAACATCCTTCCTTCACAACAATTTGGTTTTAGGAAACCCCATAACGGGGTTCTCTTCAAGCTGAAAAAATTTAACTTCCCAATGGAAATTATAAAAATTATCCAAAGCTTCCTTAAAAACAGATCATATAATGTATACATAGGTACGATTTTTTCGCAACAAACCAATATAATAAATGGCTGCCCCCAAGGATCATGCCTGTCACCTATTTTATATAACATCTTCACTGCAGATATTCCCTCTTTTTCCAATTGCATTACGTCAATCTTTGCCGAGGATACTTCAATTCTTTGTTCAGACTTTCTTGCACCTAACATCGTAGCCAATTTACAAACACTCACCGATCTTAACAATTATCTAAAAAAAAAATGGAATATCTCGGTAAATCCAGAAAAAACACAAGGTATATATTTCATGACGAAACGGAAAGAATGCTTTATCCCACAAAACCCTCTTCAAATTATGAATCATGATGTTCCCTGGGAAAAGAACGTTAAATATTTGTGTATATTGCCTGATACTAAACTTTGTTTTAATGATCACATGACATTCCTTATTGACAAAATCAATAAAATAACGAGGATGATGTACCCAATAATAAACAGAAAGTCTGAACTGAACATCACAAACAAAAAATTGATTATTAAATCGATATTCCAACCCATTATGTTTTACTATAAATAATAATATAAATAATAATAATAATAATAATAATAATAATAATAATAATAATAATAATAATAATAATAATAATAATAATAATAATAATAATAATAATAATAATAATAATAATAATAATAATAATAATAATAATAATAATAATAATAATAATAATAATAATAATAATAATAATAATAATAATAATAATAATAATAATAATAATAATAATAATAATAATAATAATAATAATAATAATAATAATAATAATAATAATAATAATAATAATAATAATAATAATAATAATAATAATAATAATAATAATAATAATAATAATAATAATAATAATAATAATAATAATAATAATAATAATAATAATAATAATAATAATAATAATAATAATAATAATAATAATAATAATAATAATAATAATAATAATAATAATAATAATAATAATAATAATAATAATAATAATAATAATAATAATAATAATAATAATAATAATAATAATAATAATAATAATAATAATAATAATAATAATAATAATAATAATAATAATAATAATAATAATAATAATAATAATAATAATAATAATAATAATAATAATAATAATAATAATAATAATAATAATAATAATAATAATAATAATAATAATAATAATAATAATAATAATAATAATAATAATAATAATAATAATAATAATAATAATAATAATAATAATAATAATAATAATAATAATAATAATAATAATAATAATAATAATAATAATAATAATAATAATAATAATAATAATAATAATAATAATAATAATAATAATAATAATAATAATAATAATAATAATAATAATAATAATAATAATAATAATAATAATAATAATAATAATAATAATAATAATAATAATAATAATAATAATAATAATAATAATAATAATAATAATAATAATAATAATAATAATAATAATAATAATAATAATAATAATAATAATAATAATAATAATAATAATAATAATAATAATAATAATAATAATAATAATAATAATAATAATAATAATAATAATAATAATAATAATAATAATAATAATAATAATAATAATAATAATAATAATAATAATAATAATAATAATAATAATAATAATAATAATAATAATAATAATAATAATAATGATATTGATAATGATAATATGATAATGATAATATGATAATGATAATATGATTATGATAATATGATAATGATAATATGATAATGATAATATGATAATGATAATATGATAATGATAATATGATAATGATAATATGATAATGATAATATGATAATGATAATATGATAATGATAATATGATAATATGATAATGATAATATGATAATGATAATATGATAATGATAATATGATAATAATAATATGATAATGATAATATGATAATGATAATATGATAATGATAATATGATAATGATAATATGATAATGATAATATGATAATGATAATATGATAATGACAATATGATAATGATAAGATGATAATGATAATATGATAATGATAATATGAGAATGATAATATGATAATGATAATATGATAATGATAATATGATAATGATAATATGATAATGATAATATGATAATGATAATATGATAATGATAATATGATAATGATAATATGATAATGATAATATGATAATGATAATATGATAATGATAATATGATAATGATAATATGATAATGATAATATGATAATATGATAATGATAATATGATAATGATAATAAGATAATGATAATATGATAATGATAATATGATAATGATAATATGATAATGATAATATGATAATGATAATATGATAATGATATGATAATGACAATGTGATAATGATAATATGATGGTGATAATATGATAATGATAATATGATAATGATAATATGATAATGATAATATGATAATGATAATATGATAATGATAATATGATAATGATAATATGATAATGATAATATGATAATGATAATATGATAATGATAATATGATAATGATAATATGATAATGATAATATGATAATGATAATATGATAATGATAATATGATAATGATAATATGATAATGATAATATGATAATGATAATATGATAATGATAATATGATAATGATATGATAATGATAATATGATAATGATAATATGATAATGATAATATGATAATGATAATATGATAATGATAATATGATAATGATAATATGATAATGATAATATGATAATGATAATATGATAATGATAATATGATAATGATAATATGATAATGATAATATGATAATGATAATATGATAATGATAATATGATAATGATAATATGATAATGATAATATGATAATGATAATATGATAATGATAATATGATAATGATAATATGATAATGATAATATGATAATGATAATAGGATAATGATAATATGATAATGATAATATGATAATGATAATATGATAATGATAATATGATAATGATAATATGATAATGATAATATGATAATGATAATATGATAATGATAATATGATAATGATAATATGATAATGATAATATGATAATGATAATATGATAATGATAATATGATAATGATAATATGATAATGATAATATGATAATGATAATATGATGGTGATAATATGATAATGATAATATGATAATGATAATATGATAATGATAATATGATAATGATAATATGATAATGATAATATGATAATGATAATATGATGATAATATGATAATGATAATATGATAATGATAATATGATACTGATAATATGATAATGATAATATGATAATGATGATATGATAATGATAATATGATAATGATAATATGATAATGATAATATGATAATGATAATATGATAATGATAATATGATAATGATAATATGATAATGATAATATGATAATGATATGATAATGATAATATGATAATGATAATATGATAATGATAATATAATGATAATATGATAATGATAATATGATAATGATAATGATAATATGATAATGATAATATGATAATGATAATATGATAATGATAATATGATAATGATAATATGATAATGATAATATGATAATGATAATATGATAATGATAATAATAATATGATAATGATAATATGATAATGATAATATAATGATAATAATAATACCATCAAATGCTCCTTTACCATGAGCAGTAGGATGAAAATGCCACTCACCTGGCATTCCAAAATCTGTTTTATGAGCTATAAGATTTGCGAAGCTACTTTTGTTTTTGAAATGTTGACGAGCTACGTCCGAAACGTAGTATACCTTCTCTACTGTAAATTTAGATTTTAGATATTTTAGTATTATCTTCTGGTACTCATAAACTGCAACAGTATCATGTTTTAAATCGTGGGATATGATTGCCGCACTTTTGTGATCCACTTTTTCATCTTTCATGTAGTAAATAACTACTGTGAATATAGTTATTGAAGTGGAAAGCTTGTATGGCATCCTGAAGAACACATTTATAGTTTTCTGCGAAATCATATGAAATAACGAATTCACCAGACTTCAAATGTATCTTCAAATCCTTGAAGAATGACCATTGTACTTTGACTAAAAAGTCATTGGTTCTCAAGTTTAGCAATCCTGTACACATTTCTTCCACAAAATCATCGACATTTAAAGTTATTGTTTTCAATGTGCATCTGTCAGTCTGAATCTAAGATTCAAATTTGACCTCCTCTATATATTCTCGAGAGTTGATTAAATTCTCTTTGATGAATGTGGTTTCCGGGCAATTGGAACATTCACCTAAGTGGCAAGTAGTTGTTGCATTAGGACACATAGTCAATGTAAGGCGATCGCGGTTATCGTGCAAATCTTCTGGCGAATCATCTGTGAAGTACTTTAAGTTGATTTCCTTCAACATCAGTTTAACATTTTTATGGTAAATGCAAACGTATACTGTGTGAGTTCCGCTGCTTCCTGCTAAAACACATTGTTTTGGCCTCAGTTGGGTAAATTTTGTAAGCCAATTTTTACAGCTTCGTGTTCAGATTGAAATGTTTCAAATAACTCTTTCAGGTTGCAGAGAACCATTCTCTTCTGCATTTGAACTTTCTTGCCATCGATTCGTACAGATACCCAGTCTTTCATCCCTGGCATCAGGCGATTCATATCATCTCGCTGATAAAACTGGGTTACTAGAGCTTCAGTTTCGCACTTTAAAGTTTTTCCATTCTTTTTGTTTGGGAGTATCCCATGTTCAGCAACCAATTTTTTTAACAATTCTTGCTTTTCGGTGAGACGTTCCAAACTCAGTCTTTATTTTTGCACAACTCCATGTCGATGGAGCAAGCGTGAGAAGTTGAATTCTTTCAGCTCTACTCTGTGACGTTTTGTATTTCTCTTTTATTTGTTCAAAAACTTCTACTGCATCCTTATAATACTGATTTTCACACTCATTCTTTGAACTTATACCTTCTACTGAAAAGTTAGAAACACCATTGTTTACGTGATCGTTGAAGGGGACCCACCGTATTTAACTGATGTTGGACTAAAATGGATGTTGACAACCAGAGTGCGCTGTGGTTATTTAAGTCTTTCCTTACTGACATTCGCTTTTAAATTTTTTGTAAACTCTAAACTTCTAACCGCGACATTGTATTCGTTTTTTTTTAATCGTTTTTTGACTGTTCAATCTTAAAGATCATCGTTTTAGTGTTAAATTGTATTGAATTTATTTTGTATCTACATGTATCTTGTATCGCCATATTGGAAAAAATTAAGAGGAAAGTATTCTTGATATTACTTTGAATTTTGTAGAAAAACCTTAATTTTTGTGTTTTATTTTTCTATTTTTTGGTAGCCATAGCTTGCTTGCTGGTTCCACAGTTCTCGGAAAACCAGCCTCAAATTCTGCTTGTGAATTTAACATGGTCCAAACGAACCGGATTTTGTTGGTGGAAGACGAGCTTGAGTAATAAAACAACATGAAAGTTAAGGTAAAGTCCTCTTAAATTTTTTTTCGTATTGCTTCAAATAATTTCCAAATAAATTTAAAAAAAAAAATACTTTAAAATTTTTTTGGGTAATTAAGAAGTACAAGAGTAGTTCGAATTTACTACTTAGTATAAAGAAAATAGTAGTTAAGCTAAGTCACTCAGCTTTTTCTCAACTCTTACCAACACCGTGTTTTGTACCTACGATCATCTGTCAGTTCAATCCGCCACAGTGTTTTGTTTTTTTTTTATATACAAGCGTACATACAAGTGTTTTTTAATTTTAATATTGTCGTTTTTTTCATATTATTTCGTGTTTTTCAAACGAAGAAAAAAAATACATAGAATACAAGAACAACAACGTACGGTCAACTTGAGGAAAAGAGTGTACACATAACCAGAGAATAAAAATTGCATAGATCAACGAGTGTGTGTTTTGTCTCTTTATGCAGCAGTGTGTAAAAAAATAGGTACGTTGCGCTGTATATTTGTTGAACCAATAAAATTTGTGTTTTTTATTTTTTCATTTTATTTTTTGGGAGAGCTCATGTAAGAGGACAAGTCCTTTTGAAATAATTTAAATTTTGCGGATAAATAGTGCAGAGCTGCAAAGCTATCATTTCTTTAAAAAACATACCATTTGTACTTATGAAGTTGTGAGTATAGAAACTCGAAAATTATAGTTATCTGGTAGTGGAAAAATGCTAAAACTAAATTCCACACATAAGCTTAAAAACTTTGCTTAAGATTTGCAGTGCTGTGAAAGAGTGATTTCATGGTCGGAAATCCTCTACCGAATTTTGAGAGTTTACAGCGTACACATTTTGTAAAATATTTACTTTAAATCAATTTAGACTAGAATTTGAGTAATATCAACGACAGAGTTGAGAAAGAATTAACTCTTTTCACAAATTTAAGTTGGAATCGAATTTATCCCGGATTGAAGAGGTACGTTGTTGTAATTCGGATCGAAAAGATACATTTTTCTTTAATTATTTCACTGGCGAACTTGATATTTATTGTGTTGCGAATAAAAGCATTTTTGCATTATTTTTTATTGTACGATTTTCATCATCATCCCACCATTTGGAGTGAGTATAAAATTGTCAATATGGATTATTATAATTTAGACCTGATTTTTGGTTAATCAAAGGATTTTTGACAAATTTTGGGCAAAGTTTAGAAATTTTTTCAAAAAGATAGCTGCCCTTTGGACTCTGATGAAGTTCAAAGTTTAGAAATGTTAGTTTTTTTTTCTTGAAGTTGTCGAATTGATGATATTAAGTCATAATATCATATTTTGAATGAATTTTTAAATCTTAAAGTAAAAATATTCTTGTTTTGAAGAATTTTTACCTTCGATATTCATTGTTTCATTTGATACAACAACGAATTGTGGAAAATTTATCAAGTTTTCATTAGTGCTGAGGATGGATTTTTAAATCTCTTAAGTATTTATATTCTTGTTTTGATAGAATATTTTACTGATTTTTTTGATGGAATATTTTAATTTTTTTGTATTTTTTGTTGATAAAAAAAAATTATCAAAAACCTCAGATTTGGTCTCTGGTATTAATTCGTAATATCTGATACTGAATAGTATGGTGCGCTAATTTATAAATCTGTCATCGTTACTTTTTGTAGATTTCGTTTGACAATCTAAATTTTTCCCACAGATTCGTTTGGTTTTGTGATATTTAATCACAACCAAAAGTATTTATGAGTACTACAAATTAATTTTTAAACAAAGTTCTTGTTTCGATAGAACTTTTCCATTATGTTGTTTAGATTTTGACAGGGCACCTATCTGAGAAAAAACCATACATGTTTGTCCTGTTACACAAAAGTTGGTCGGCACACAAAATCAAAAAATTTTTTGATTTTTTTTTTTTAAAGAGGAATTTTTTTTCTGCTCAAAAGTAAGCTTTGGTAGCTTTTTGGTCGCTTAGTGCGATGCGAGTGGGATATCTATCAAAAAATATGTTTTGTAACTCAAGACAACGGTTTTTCAATTTTAGGCATATGCACTAATTTGAGTTTTTTCCTATTAGTGTGTAAGTGTTTCTAAAACCTTAAAAATAAAGCATATACTGAGAAACTAGACAAATTAACCTTTCCGACGGTATGTCACATACCTAAATAAAATTTCATACCCTCAAGACTGTAATACCCACAATATGTTAACCTCAGGAAAAAAATCACTTTTTTGCTATAGAAATGTTGAAAAATTATTTTTTTTATTTTTTTGTAATTATAATTAAATTAATCTATATATATAAAATTCATTTTCTGTTTTTTGTTTGTTTGTTTGACCGCTATACAAATTTTTATTTTTCAACGGATTTCTCTGAAATTTGGTACGCACAATCTCTGTACTCCAGGCAAGGTCACCATGAGATTCTTGCGGCCACGCCTACTTTTACGCCCACTTTTTATACAAAATTCATTTTCTGATTTTTTGGTATATTTGTTTGCAATAAAATTTTTTATTTTTCAACAGATTTCTCTAAAAATTGGTACACACGATCTCTGTACCCCAAGAAAGGTCGCCATATGACTCCTAACGACCACGCCTACTTTTACACCCACTTTTTGTGTACAATTCATTTTCTGTTTTTTGGTATATTTGTTCGCTATAAAAATTTTTATTTTTCAACGGATTTCTCTAAAATTTGGAGCGCACGATCTCTGTACTCCGGGAAAGGTCGCCATATGATTCTTACCGACCACGCCTACTTTTAATCCCATTTTTTGTATACAATTCATTTCCTGTTTTTTGGTATATTTGTTCGCTATAAAAATTTTTATTTTTCAATGGATTTCTCTGAAATTTGGTACGCACAATCTCTGTACTTCAGACAAGGTCACCATATGATTCTTACGGCCACGCCTACTTTTACGCCCACTTTTTATACAAAATTCATTTTCTGTTTTTTGGTATATTTGTTTGCTATAACAAATTTTATTTTTCAACGGATTTCTCTAAAGTTTGGTATGCACGATCTCTGTACTCCGAGAAAGGTCGCCATATGATTCTTACCGGCCACGCCTACTTTTACGCCCACTTTTTGTATACAGTTCATTTTCTGTTTTTGGTATATTTGTTCGCTATACAAATTTTTATTTTTCAACGGATTTCTCTGAAATTTGGTACACACAATCTCTGTGATATTGTATATCACAAAGCTCTAGGATAACTAAAATTCGTAACTTTTAGACATCATACACTCAAAATACTCCATGCATAAACATAGTTAGTTGCAATGGTAAGCAGGCGCCGAGTACTTAGTCCCCAATGAATAAATTCCCAAAAATGAACAAATTGCCCAAATTTAATAAATGTCCCCGAAAGAAATGAACAAATTCTCCATACTGCCCCCAAAAAAAATTTATTTAATATCTGTATTCTTTTCAATAGCATCATTTCGGTGCGCGGAATCGGGACGCGGACGCGACGCGCTCGCGGAACACAGCTTAGTTAAAATATCGGAATGATGCGAAAAATATATTTTGGCGATTAAAATAAGTTGACAACAACTGCGCGGCAGCACTGGTGTGGCTGTAAAACGCACGGAAGTGGCTTGCGGACGCGGACGTGACGCAATCGCGGAACACAGCTCAGCTAAAATATCGAAATTATCTGAAAAATATATTTTGGCAATTAAAATAAGTTGACAACAAATGCGCGGCAGCACGGGTGTGGCTGCCAAACGCGCGGACGCGACTCGCTCGCGGAACACAGCTCAGTGAAAAGTCTTATGATAAATTTTATCTACGTATGTGCAATAACTTCCTGTTGATCAAAATAGGTCAAACATATACTATAAGCAGTTGCTTAAAGGAATCTTTCGGCACAATTTTAAACGTCGCATTCATTTTCTATTTTTGAAAGTTCCATAAAGTTGACGTCTCTGCTCAGTGGTGATCATTTGATGAATGAAGTAATTCAATTTTTAAAACTTCTAAATCAAAAAATCAAAATAAAAATGAATTTACTCCCCAAAAAACGTAAACATTGGGGAATATTTTCATCATGAACAAATTTCCCAATCCCATACAAATTTTTGGGGAGACAGTTAAGTTTTTTGAGAAATTTGTTCATTGGGCACCTGGTAAGCATAGTGAACAATTTTTCAAGTCAAAGGCCTTTGAATCCCGGGCAAGACCGAGTAAAACAGCTAGTATATAATAATAATAATAATAAAAATTAATAGATAAATAATTTAATAAAATTTAATCTTAATCACATTAGATACATTTATATATAATTTATTGTAGCTGATGAAGTATTTAAGTTTTGTCACTTTTTAAAAATCCAGTCTTTCATCCAGCTTATTTGCCGCATTTATTTGCTGCTTTTTTAGCCAATGCTTTCTTGGCGTTACTAGGTTCAGCTATTGATTTCGCTGCTGGTTTCTTTTTTGGCTTTGGAAAGAAATCGCATTGAGTAGAGGCAGAAAACTTTTTCATCTTGAGTCTTCCATCGACAAGCGGTATAAAAGCATGGTATTGAGCGGTGCCATCGATTGTTACCGCAACATCGAAGCTCTTCAGTGTTTTCAATGTTTCCTCATGATCCTCTTTGCTACTAAAAACTATTTTAGTTTCTTTAAAATAATTATTTGCCCAATGGAATAAAGCAGTCGCATCTAAGATGCGATCTTGATGAGAGCACTGGAGGCTATACTTCGCTGCATTTCTTTTAAGGTTTGCTCCAATACCATCAAATGCTCCTTTACCATGAGCAGTAGGATGAAAATGCCACTCACCTGGCATTCCAAAATCTGTTTTATGAGCTATAAGATTTGCGAAGCTACTTTTGTTTTTGAAATGTTGACGAGCTACGTCCGAAACGTAGTATACCTTCTCTACTGTAAATTTAGATTTTAGATATTTTAGTATTATCTTCTGGTACTCATAAACTGCAACGGTATCATGTTTTAAATCGTGGGATATGATTTCCGCACTTTTGTGCTCCACTTTTTCATCTTTCATGTAGTAAATAACTACTGTGAATATAGTTATTGAAGTGGAAAGCTTGTATGGCATCCTGAAGAACACATTTATAGTTTTCTGCGAAATCATATGAAATAACGAATTCACCAGACTTCAAATGTATCTTCAAATCCTTGAAGAATGACCATTGTACTTTGACTAAAAAGTCATTGGTTCTCAAGTTTACCAATCCTGTACACATTTCTTCCACAAAATCATCCACATTTAAAGTTATTGTTTTCAATGTGCATCTGTCAGTCTGAATCTAAGATTCAAATTTGACCTCCTCTATATATTCTCGAGAGTTGATTAAATTCTCTTTGATGATTGTGGTTTCCGGGCAATTGGAACATTCACCTAAGTGGCAAGTAGTTGTTGCATTAGGACACATAGTCAATGTAAGGCGATCGCGGTTATCGTGCAAATCTTCTGGCGAATCATCTGTGAAGTACTTTAAGTTGATTTCCTTCAACATCAGTTTAACATTTTTATGGTAAATGCAAACGTATACTGTGTGAGTTCCGCTGCTTCCTGCTAAAACACATTGTTTTGGCCTCAGTTGGGTAAATTTTGTAAGCCAATTTTTACAGCTTCGTGTTCAGATTGAAATGTTTCAAATAACTCTTTCAGGTTGCAGAGAACCATTCTCTTCTGCATTTGAAATTTCTTGCCATCGATTCGTACAGATACCCAGTCTTTCATCCCTGGCATCAGGCGATTCATATCATCTCGCTGATAAAACTGGGTTACTAGAGCTTCAGTTTCGCACTTTAAAGTTTTTCCATTCTTTTTGTTTGGGAGTATCCCATGTTCAGCAACTAATTTTTTTAACAATTCTTGCTTTTCGGTGAGACGTTCCAAACTCAGTCTTTATTTTTGCACAACTCCATGTCGATGGAGCAAGCGTGAGAAGTTGAATTCTTTCAGCTCTACTCTGTGACGTTTTGTATTTCTCTTTTATTTGTTCAAAAACTTCTACTGCATCCTTATAATACTGATTTTCACACTAATTCTTTGAACTTATACCTTCTACTGAAGTTAGAAACACCATTGTTTACGTGATCGTTGAAGGGGACCCACCGTATTTAACTGATGTTGGACTAAAATGGATGTTGACAACCAGAGTGCGCTGTGGTTATTTAAGTCTTTCCTTACTGACATTCGCTTTTAAATTTGTTGTAAACTCTAAACTTCTAACCGCGACATTGTATTCGTTTTTTTTTTTATCGTTTTTTGACTCTTCAATCTTAAAGATCATCGTTTTAGTGTTAAATTGTATTGAATTTATTTTGTATCTACATGTATCTTGTATCGCCATATTGGAAAAAAAATAAGAGGAAAGTATTCTTGATATTACTTTGAATTTTGTAGAAAAACCTTAATTTTTGTGTTTTATTTTTCTATTTTTTGGTAGCCATAGCTTGCTTGTTGGTTCCACAGTTCTCGGCAAACCAGCCTCAAATTCTGCTTGTGAATTTAACATGGTCCAAACCAACCGGATTTTGTTGGTGGAAGACGAGCTTGAGTAATAAAACAACATGAAAGTTAAGGTAAAGTCCTTTTAAATTTTTTTTCGTATTGCTTCAAATAATTTCCAAATAAATTAAAAAAAAAAATACTTTAAAATTTTTTTGGGTAGTTAAGAAGTAAAAGAGTAGTTCGAATTTACTACTTAGTATAAAGAAAATAGTAGTTAAGCTAAGTCACGCAGCTTTTTCTCAACTCTTACCAACACCGTGTTTTGTACCTACGACCATCTGTCAGTTCAATCCGCCACAGTGTTTTGTTTTTTTTTTTATATACAAGCGTACATACAAGTGTTTTTTAATTTTAATATTGTCGTTTTTTTCATATTATTTCGTGTTTTTCAAACGAAGAAAAAAAATACATAGAATACAAGAACAACAACGTACGGTCAACTTGAGGAAAAGAGTGTACACATAACCAGAGAATAAAAATTGCATAGATCAACGAGTATGTGTTTTGTCTCTTTATGCAGCAGTGTGTAAAAAAATAGGTACGTTGCGCTGTATATTTGTTGAACAAATAAAATTTGTGTTTTTTATTTTTTCATTTTATTTTTTGGGAGAGCTCATGTAAGAGGACGAATCCTTTTGAAATAATTTAAATTTTGCGGATAAATAGTGCAGAGCTGCAAAGCTATCATTTCTTTAAAAAACATACCATTTGTACTTATCAAGTTGTGAGTATAGAAACTCGAAAATTATAGTTATCTGGTAGTGGAAAAATGCTAAAACTAAATTCCACACATAAGCTTAAAAACTTTGCTTAAGATTTGCAGTGCTGTGAAAGAGTGATTTCATGGTCGGAAATCCTCTACCGAATTTTGAGAGTTTACAGCGTACACATTTTGTAAAATATTTACTTTAAATCAATTTAGACTAGAATTTGAGTAATATCAACGACAGAGTTGAGAAAGAATTAACTCTTTTTACAAATTTAAGTTGGAATCGAATTTATCCCGGATTGAAGAGGTACGTTGTTGTAATTCAGATCGAAAAGATACATTTTTCTTTAATTATTTCACTGGCGAACTAGATATTTATTGTGTTGCGAATAAAAGCATTTTTGCATTATTTTTTTATTGTACGATTTTCATCATCATCCCACCATTTGGAGTGAGTATAAAATTGTCAATATGGATTATTATAATTTAGACCTGATTTTTGGTTAATCAAAGGATTTTTGACAAATTTTGGGCAAAGTTTAGAAATTTTTTCAAAAAGATAGCTGCCCTTTGGACTCTGATGAAGTTCAAAGTTTAGAAATGTTAGTTTTTTTTCTTGAAGTTGTCGAATTGATCATATTAAGTCGTAATATCATATTTTGAATGAATTTTTAAATCTTAAAGTAAAAATATTCTTGTTTTGAAGAATTTTTACCTTCGATATTCATTGTTTCATTTGATACAACAACGAATTGTGGAAAATTTATCAAGTTTTCATTAGTGCTGAGGATGGATTTTTAAATCTCTTAAGTATTTATATTCTTGTTTTGATAGAATATTTTACTGATTTTTTTGATGGAATATTTTAATTTTTTTGTATTTTTTGTTGATAAAAAAAAAATTATCAAAAATCTCAGATTTAGTCTCTGGTATTAATTCGTAATATCTGATACTGAATAGTATGGTGCGCTAATTTATAAATCTGTAATCGTTACTTCTTGTAGATTTCGTTTGACAATCTAAATTTTTCCCACAGATTCGTTTGGTTTTGTGATATTTAATCACAACCAAAAGTATTTATGAGTACTACAAATTAATTTTTAAACAAAGTTCTTGTTTCGATAGAACTTTTCCATTATGTTGTCTAGATTTTGACAGGGCACCTATCTGAGAAAAAAACTATACATGTTTGTCCTGTTACACAAAAGTTGGTCGGCACACAAAATCAAAAAATTTTTTGATTTTTTTTTTAAAGAGGAATTTTTTTTCTGCTCAAAAGTAAGCTTTGGTAGCTTTTTGGTCGCTTAGTGGGATGCGAGTGGGATATCTATCAAAAAATATGTTTTGTAACTCAAGACAACGGTTTTTCAATTTTTAGCATATGCACAATTTGAGTTTTTTCCTATTAGTGTGTAAGTGTTTCTAAAACCTTAAAAATAAAGCATATACTGAGAAACTAGACAAATTATCCTTTCCGACGGTATGTCACATACCTAAATAAAATGTCATACCCTCAAGACTGTAATACCCACAATATGTTAACCTCAGGGAAAAATCACTTTTTTGCTATAGAAATGTTGAAAAATTATTTTTTTTTATTTTTTTGTAATTATAATTAAATTAATCTATATATATAAAATTCATTTTCTGTTTTTTGTTTGTTTGTTTGACCGCTATACAAATTTTTATTTTTCAACGGATTTCTCTGGAATTTGGTACCCACAATCTCTGTACTCCAGGCAAGGTCACCATGTGATTCTTACCGACCACGCCTACTTTTAATCCCATTTTTTGTATACAATTCATTTCCTGTTTTTTGGTATATTTGTTCGCTATAAAAATTTTTATTTTTCAATGGATTTCTCTGAAATTTGGTACGCACAATCTCTGTACTTCAGGCAAGGTCACCATATGATTCTTACGGCCACGCCTACTTTTACGCCCACTTTTTATACAAAATTCATTTTCTGTTTTTTGGTATATTTGTTTGCTATAACAAATTTTATTTTTCAACGGATTTCTCTAAAGTTTGGTATGCACGATCTCTGTACTCCGAGAGAGGTCGCCATATGATTCTTACCGGCCACGCCTACTTTTACGCCCACTTTTTGTATACAGTTCATTTTCTGTTTTTTGGTATATTTGTTCGCTATACAAATTTTTATTTTTCAACGGATTTCTCTGAAATTTGACAACAACTGCGCGGCAGCACTGGTGTGGCTGTAAAACGCACGGAAGTGGCTTGCGGACGCGGACGTGACGCGATCGCGGAACACAGCTCAGCTAAAATATCGAAATTATCTGAAAAATATATTTTGGCAATTAAAATAAGTTGACAACAAATGCACGGCAGCACGGGTGTGGCTGCCAAACGCGCGGACGCGACTCGCTCGCGGAACACAGCTCAGTGAAAAGTCTTATGATAAATTTTATCTACGTATGTGCAATAACTTCCTGTTGATCAAAATAGGTCAAACATATACTATAAGCAGTTGCTTAAAGGAACCTTTCGGCACAATTTTAAACGTCGCATTCATTTTCTATTTTTGAAAGTTCCATAAATTTGACGTCTCTGCTCAGTGGTGATCATTTGATGAATGAAGTAATTCAATTTTTAAAACTTCTAAATCAAAAAATCAAAATAAAAATGAATTTACTCCCCAAAAAACGTAAACATTGGGGAATATTTTCATCATGAACAAATTTCCCAATCCCATACAAATTTTTGGGGAGACAGTTAAGTTTTTTGAGGAATTTGTTCATTGGGCACCTGGTAATCATAGTGAACAATTTTTCAAGTCAAAGGCCTTTGGATCCCGGGCAAGACCGGGTAAAACAGCTAGTATATAATAATAATAATAATAATAATAATAATAATAATAATAATAAAAATTAATAGATAAATAATTTAATAAAATTTAATCTTAATCACATTAGATACATTTATATATAATTTATTGTAGCTGATGAAGTATTTAAGTTTTGTCACTTTTTAAAAATCCAGTCTTTCATCCAGCTTATTTGCCGCATTCATTTGCTGCTTTTTTAGCCAATGCTTTCTTGGCGTTACTAGGTTCAGTTATTGATTTCGCTGCTGGTTTCTTTTTTGGCTTTGGAAAGAAATCGCATTGAGTAGAGGCAGAAAACCTTTTCATCTTGAGTCTTCCATCGACAAGCGGTATAAAAGCATGGTATTGAGCGGTGCCATCGATTGTTACCGCAACATCGAATCTCTTCAGTGTTTTCAATGTTTCCTCATGATCCTCTTTGCTACTAAAAACTATTTTAGTTTCTTTAAAATAATTCTTTGCCCAATGGAATAAAGCAGTCGCATCTAAGATGCGATCTTGATGAGAGCACTGGAGGCTATACTTCGCTGCATTTCTTTTAAGGTTTGCTCCAATACCATCAAATGCTCCTTTACCATGAGCAGTAGGATGAAAATGCCACTCACCTGGCATTCCAAAATCTGTTTTATGAGCTATAAGATTTGCGAAGCTACTTTTGTTTTTGAAATGTTGACGAGCTACGTCCGAAACGTAGTATACCTTCTCTACTGTAAATTTAGATTTTAGATATTTTAGTATTATCTTCTGGTACTCATAAACTGCAACGGTATCATGTTTTAAATCGTGGGATATGATTGCCGCACTTTTGTGTTCCACTTTTTCATCTTTCATGTAGTAAATAACTACTGTGAATATAGTTATTGAAGTGGAAAGCTTGTATGGCATCCTGAAGAACACATTTATAGTTTTCTGCGAAATCATATGAAATAACGAATTCACCAGACTTCAAATGTATCTTCAAATCCTTGAAGAATGACCATTGTACTTTGACTAAAAAGTCATTGGTTCTCAAGTTTAGCAATCCTGTACACATTTCTTCCACAAAATCATCCACATTTAAAGTTATTGTTTTCAATGTGCATCTGTCAGTCTGAATCTAAGATTCAAATTTGACCTCCTCTATATATTCTCGAGAGTTGATTAAATTCTCTTTGATGAATGTGGTTTCCGGGCAATTGGAACATTCACCTAAGTGGCAAGTAGTTGTTGCATTAGGACACATAGTCAATGTAAGGCGATCGCGGTTATCGTGCAAATCTTCTGGCGAATCATCTGTGAAGTACTTTAAGTTGATTTCCTTCAACATCAGTTTAACATTTTCATGGTAAATGCAAACGTATACTGTGTGAGTTCCGCTGCTTCCTGCTAAAACACAATGTTTTGGCCTCAGTTGGGTAAATTTTGTAAGCCAATTTTTACAGCTTCGTGTTCAGATTGAAATGTTTCAAATAACTCTTTCAGGTTGCAGAGAACCATTCTCTTCTGCATTTGAACTTTCTTGCCATCGATTCGTACAGATACCCAGTCTTTCATCCCTGGCATCAGGCGATTCATATCATCTCGCTGATAAAACTGGGTTACTAGAGCTTCAGTTTCGCACTTTAAAGTTTTTCCATTCTTTTTGTTTGGGAGTATCCCATGTTCAGCAACTAATTTTTTTAACAATTCTTGCTTTTCGGTGAGACGTTCCAAACTCAGTCTTTATTTTTGCACAACTCCATGTCGATGGAGCTAGCGTGAGAAGTTGAATTCTTTCAGCTCTACTCTGTGACGTTTTGTATTTCTCTTTTATTTGTTCAAAAACTTCTACTGCATCCTTATAATACTGATTTTCACACTCATTCTTTGAACTTATACCTTCTACTGAAAAGTTAGAAACACCATTGTTTACGTGATCGTTGAAGGGGACCCACCGTATTTAACTGATGTTGGACTAAAATGGATGTTGACAACCAGAGTGCGCTGTGGTTATTTAAGTCTTTCCTTACTGACATTCGCTTTTAAATTTGTTGTAAACTCTAAACTTCTAACCGCGACATTGTATTCGTTTTTTTTTAAATCGTTTTTTGTCTCTTCAATCTTAAAGATCATCGTTTTAGTGTTAAATTGTATTGAATTTATTTTGTATCTACATGTATCTTGTATCGCCATATTGGAAAAAATTAAGAGGAAAGTATTCTTGATATTACTTTGAATTTTGTAGAAAAACCTTAATTTTTGTGTTTTATTTTTCTATTTTTTGGTAGCCATAGCTTGCTTGTTGGTTCCACAGTTCTCGGAAAACCAGCCTCAAATTCTGCTTGTGAATTTAACATGGTCCAAACGAACCGGATTTTGTTGCTGGAAGACGAGCTTGAGTAATAAAACAACATGAAAGTTAAGGTAAAGTCCTTTTAAATTTTTTTTCGTATTGCTTCAAATAATTTCCAAATAAATTTAAAAAAAAAATACTTTAAAATTTTTTTGGGTAGTTAAGAAGTAAAAGAGTAGTTCGAATTTACTACTTAGTATAAAGAAAATAGTAGTTAAGCTAAGCCACTCAGCTTTTTCTCAACTCTTACCAACACCGTGTTTTGTACCTACGACCATCTGTCAGTTCAATCCGCCACAGTGTTTTGTTTTTTTTTTATATACAAGCGTACATACAAGTGTTTTTTAATTTTAATATTGTCGTTTTTTTCATATTATTTCGTGCTTTTCAAACGAAGAAAAAAATACATAGAATACAAGAACAACAACGTACGGTCAACTTGAGGAAAAGAGTGTACACATAACCAGAGAATAAAAATTGCATAGATCAACGAGTGTGTGTTTTGTCTCTTTATGCAGCAGTGTGTAAAAAAATAGGTACGTTGCGCTGTATATTTGTTAAACCAATAAAATTTGTGTTTTTTATTTTTTCATTTTATTTTTTGGGAGAGCTCATGTAAGAGGACGAGTCCTTTTGAAATAATTTAAATTTTGCGGATAAATAGTGCAGAGCTGCAAAGCTATCATTTCTTTAAAAAACATACCATTTGTACTTATCAAGTTGTGAGTATAGAAACTCGAAAATTACAGTTATCTGGTAGTGGAAAAATGCTAAAACTAAATTCCACACATAAGCTTAAAAACTTTGCTTAAGATTTGCAGTGCTGTGAAAGAGTGATTTCATGGTCGGAAATCCTCTACCGAATTTTGAGAGTTTACAGCGTACACATTTTGTAAAATATTTACTTTAAATCAATTTAGACTAGAATTTGAGTAATATCAACGACAGAGTTGAGAAAGAATTAACTCTTTTCACAAATTTAAGTTGGAATCGAATTTATCCCGGATTGAAGAGGTACGTTGTTGTAATTCAGATCGAAAAGATACATTTTTCTTTAATTATTTCACTGGCGAACTTGATATTTATTGTGTTGCGAATAAAAGTCGTAATATCATATTTTGAATGAATTTTTAAATCTTAAAGTAAAAATATTCTTGTTTTGAAGAATTTTTACCTTCGATATTCATTGTTTCATTTGATACAACAACGAATTGTGGAAAATTTATCAAGTTTTCATTAGTGCTGAAGATGGATTTTTAAATCTCTTAAGTATTTATATTCTTGTTTTGATAGAATATTTTACTGATTTTTTTGATGGAATATTTTAATTTTTTTGTATTTTTTGTTGATAAAAAAAAATTATCAAAAATCTCAGATTTGGTCTCTGGTATTAATTCGTAATATCTGATACTGAATAGTATGGTGCGCTAATTTATAAATCTGTCATCGTTACTTTTTGTAGATTTCGTTTGACAATCTAAATTTTTCCCACAGATTCGTTTGGTTTTGTGATATTTAATCACAACCAAAAGTATTTATGAGTACTACAAATTAATTTTTAAACAAAGTTCTTGTTTCGATAGAACTTTTCCATTATGTTGTTTAGATTTTGACAGGGCACCTATCTGAGAAAAAACCATACATGTTTGTCCTGTTACACAAAAGTTGGTCGGCACACAAAATCAAAAAATTTTTTGATTTTTTTTTTAAAGAGGAATTTTTTTTCTGCTCAAAAGTAAGCTTTGGTAGCTTTTTGGTCGCTTAGTGGGATGCGAGTGGGATATCTATCAAAAAATATGTTTTGTAACTCAAGATAACGGTTTTTCAATTTTTAGCATATGCACTAATTTGAGTTTTTTTCCTATTAGTGTGTAAGTGTTTCTAAAACCTTAAAAATAAAGCATATACTGAGAAACTAGACAAATTATCCTTTCCGACGGTATGTCACATACCTAAATAAAATTTCATACCCTCAAGACTGTAATACCCACAATATGTTAACCTCAGGAAAAAAAATCACTTTTTTGCTATAGAAATGTTGAAAAATTATTTTTTTTATTTTTTTGTAATTATAATTAAATTAATCTATATATATAAAATTAATTTTCTGTTTTTTGTTTGTTTGTTTGTTCGCTATAAAAATTTTTATTTTTCAACGGATTTCTCTGAAATTTGGTACGCACAATCTCTGTACTCCAGGCAAGTTCACCATGTGATTCTTGCGGCCACGCCTCCTTTTACGCCCACTTTTTATACAAAATTCATTTTCTGTTTTTTTGGTATATTTGCAATAAAATTACTTATTTTTCAACAGATTTCTCTAAAAATTGGTACACACGATCTCTGTACCCCAAGAAAGGTCGCCATATCACTCCTAACGACCACGCCTACTTTTACACCCACTTTTTGTGTACAATTCATTTTCTGTTTTTTGGTATATTTGTTCGCTATAAAAATTTTTATTTTTCAACGGATTTCTCTAAAATTTGGAGCGCACGATCTCTGTACTCCGGGAAAGGTCGCCATATGATTCTTACCGACCACGCCTACTTTTAATCCCATTTTTTGTATACAATTCATTTCCTGTTTTTTGGTATATTTGTTCGCTATAAAAATTTTTATTTTTCAATGGATTTCTCTGAAATTTGGTACGCACAATCTCTGTACTTCAGGCAAGGTCACCATATGATTCTTATGGCCACGCCTACTTTTACGCCCACTTTTTATACAAAATTCATTTTCATTTTTCGGTGCGCGGAATCGGGACGCGGACGCGACGGGCTCGCGGAACACAGCTTAGTTAAAATATCGGAATGATGAGAAAAATATATTTTGGCGATTAAAATAAGTTGACAACTGCGCGGCAGCACTGGTGTGGCTGTAAAACGCACGGAAGTGGCTTGCGGACGCGGACGTGACGCGATCGCGGAACACAGCTCAGCTAAAATATCGAAATTATCTGAAAAATATATTTTGGCAATTAAAATAAGTTGACAACAAATGCGCGGCAGCACGGGTGTGGCTGCCAAACGCGCGGACGCGACTCGCTCGCGGAACACAGCTCAGTGAAAAGTCTTATGATAAATTTTATCTACGTATGTGCAATAACTTCCTATTGATCAAAATAGGTCAAACATATACTATAAGCAGTTGCTTAATGGAACCTTTCGGCACAATTTTAAACGTCGCATTCATTTTCTATTTTTGAAAGTTCCATAAAGTTGACGTCTCTGCTCAGTGGTGATCATTTGATGAATGAAGTAATTCAATTTTTAAAACTTCTAAATCAAAAAATCAAAATAAAAATGAATTTACTCCCCAAAAAACGTAAACATTGGGGAATATTTTCATCATGAACAAATTTCCCAATCCCATACAAATTTTTGGGGAGACAGTTAAGTTTTTTGAGGAATTTGTTCATTGGGCACCTGGTAAGCATAGTGAACAATTTTTCAAGTCAAAGGCCTTTGGATCCCGGGCAAGACCGGGTAAAACAGCTAGTATATAATAATAATAATAAAAATTAATAGATAAATAATTTAATAAAATTTAATCTTAATCACATTAGATACATTTATATATAATTTATTGCAGCTGATGAAGTATTTAAGTTTTGTCACTTTTTAAAAATCCAGTCTTTCATCCAGCTTATTTGCCGCATTTATTTGCTGCTTTTTTAGCCAATGCTTTCTTGGCGTTACTAGGTTCAGCTATTGATTTCGCTGCTGGTTTCTTTTTTGGCTTTGGAAAGAAATCGCATTGAGTAGAGGCAGAAAACTTTTTCATCTTGAGTCTTCCATCGACAAGCGGTATAAAAGCATGGTATTGAGCGGTGCCATCGATTGTTACCGCAACATCGAATCTCTTCAGTGTTTTCAATGTTTCCTCATGATCCTCTTTGCTACTAAAAACTATTTTAGTTTCTTTAAAATAATTCTTTGCCCAATGGAATAAAGCAGTCGCATCTAAGATGCGATCTTGATGAGAGCACTGGAGGCTATACTTCGCTGCATTTCTTTTAAGGTTTGCTCCAATACCATCAAATGCTCCTTTACCATGAGCAGTAGGATGAAAATGCCACTCACCTGGCATTCCAAAATCTGTTTTATGAGCTATAAGATTTGCGAAGCTACTTTTGTTTTTGAAATGTTGACGAGCTACGTCCGAAACGTAGTATACCTTCTCTACTGTAAATTTAGATTTTAGATATTTTAGTATTATCTTCTGGTACTCATAAACTGCAACGGTATCATGTTTTAAATCGTGGGATATGATTGCCGCACTTTTGTGTTCCACTTTTTCATCTTTCATGTAGTAAATAACTACTGTGAATATAGTTATTGAAGTGGAAAGCTTGTATGGCATCCTGAAGAACACATTTATAGTTTTCTGCGAAATCATATGAAATAACGAATTCACCAGACTTCAAATGTATCTTCAAATCCTTGAAGAATGACCATTGTACTTTGACTAAAAAGTCATTGGTTCTCAAGTTTAGCAATCCTGTACACATTTCTTCCACAAAATCATCCACATTTAAAGTTATTGTTTTCAATGTGCATCTGTCAGTCTGAATCTAAGATTCAAATTTGACCTCCTCTATATATTCTCGAGAGTTGATTAAATTCTCTTTGATGAATGTGGTTTCCGGGCAATTGGAACATTCACCTAAGTGGCAAGTAGTTGTTGCATTAGGACACATAGTCAATGTAAGGCGATCGCGGTTATCGTGCAAATCTTCTGGCGAATCATCTGTGAAGTACTTTAAGTTGATTTCCTTCAACATCAGTTTAACATTTTCATGGTAAATGCAAACGTATACTGTGTGAGTTCCGCTGCTTCCTGCTAAAACACAATGTTTTGGCCTCAGTTGGGTAAATTTTGTAAGCCAATTTTTACAGCTTCGTGTTCAGATTGAAATCTTTCAAATAACTCTTTCAGGTTGCAGAGAACCATTCTCTTCTGCATTTGAAATTTCTTGCCATCGATTCGTACAGATACCCAGTCTTTCATCCCTGGCATCAGGCGATTCATATCATCTCGCTGATAAAACTGGGTTACTAGAGCTTCAGTTTCGCACTTTAAAGTTTTTCCATTCTTTTTGTTTGGGAGTATCCCATGTTCAGCAACTAATTTTTTTAACAATTCTTGCTTTTCGGTGAGACGTTCCAAACTCAGTCTTTATTTTTGCACAACTCCATGTCGATGGAGCAAGCGTGAGAAGTTGAATTCTTTCAGCTCTACTCTGTGATGTTTTGTATTTCTCTTTTATTTGTTCAAAAACTTCTACTGCATCCTTATAATACTGATTTTCACACTCATTCTTTGAACTTATACCTTCTACTGAAAAGTTAGAAACACCATTGTTTACGTGATCGTTGAAGGGGACCCACCGTATTTAACTGATGTTGGACTAAAATGGATGTTGACAACCAGAGTGCGCTGTGGTTATTTAAGTCTTTCCTTACTGACATTCGCTTTTAAATTTGTTGTAAACTCTAAACTTCTAACCGCGACATTGTATTCATTTTTTTTAAATCGTTTTTTGTCTCTTCAATCTTAAAGATCATTGTTTTAGTGTTAAATTGTATTGAATTTATTTTGTATCTACATGTATCTTGTATCGCCATATTGGAAAAAATTAAGAGGAAAGTATTCTTGATATTACTTTGAATTTTGTAGAAAAACCTTAATTTTTGTGTTTTATTTTTCTATTTTAGCCATAGCTTGCTTGTTGGTTCCACAGTTCTCGGAAAACCAGCCTCAAATTCTGCTTGTGAATTTAACATGGTCCAAACGAACCGGATTTTGTTGCTGGAAGACGAGCTTGAGTAATAAAACAACATGAAAGTTAAGGTAAAGTCCTTTTAAATTTTTTTTCGTATTGCTTCAAATAATTTCCAAATAAATTTAAAAAAAAAATACTTTAAAATTTTTTTGGGTAGTTAAGAAGTAAAAGAGTAGTTCGAATTTACTACTTAGTATAAATAAAATAGTAGTTAAGCTAAGCCACTCAGCTTTTTCTCAACTCTTACCAACACCGTGTTTTGTACCTACGACCATCTGTCAGTTCAATCCGCCACAGTGTTTTGTTTTTTTTTTATATACAAGCGTACATACAAGTGTTTTTTAATTTTAATATTGTCGTTTTTTTCATATTATTTCGTGTTTTTCAAACGAAGAAAAAAAATACATAGAATACAAGAACAACAACGTACGGTCAACTTGAGGAAAAGAGTGTACACATAACCAGAGAATAAAAATTGCATAGATCAACGAGTGTGTGTTTTGTCTCTTTATGCAGCAGTGTGTAAAAAAATAGGTACGTTGCGCTGTATATTTGTTGAACCAATAAAATTTGTGTTTTTTATTTTTTCATTTTATTTTTTGGGAGAGCTCATGTAAGAGGACGAGTCCTTTTGAAATAATTTAAATTTTGCGGATAAATAGTGCAGAGCTGCAAAGCTATCATTTCTTTAAAAAACATACCATTTGTACTTATCAAGTTGTGAGTATAGAAACTCGAAAATTATAGTTATCTGGTAGTGGAAAAATGCTAAAACTAAATTCCACACATAAGCTTAAAAACTTTGCTTAAGATTTGCAGTGCTGTGAAAGAGTGTTTTCATGGTCGGAAATCCTCTACCGAATTTTGAGAGTTTACAGCGTACACATTTTGTAAAATATTTACTTTAAATCAATTTAGACTAGAATTTGAGTAATATCAACGACAGAGTTGAGAAAGAATTAACTCTTTTCACAAATTTAAGTTGGAATCGAATTTATCCCGGATTGAAGAGGTACGTTGTTGTAATTCAGATCGAAAAGATACATTTTTCTTTAATTATTTCACTGGCGAACTTGATATTTATTGTGTTGCGAATAAAAGTCGTAATATCATATTTTGAATGAATTTTTAAATCTTAAAGTAAAAATATTCTTGTTTTGAAGAATTTTTACCTTCGATATTCATTGTTTCATTTGATACAACAACGAATTGTGGAAAATTTATCAAGTTTTCATTAGTGCTGAAGATGGATTTTTAAATCTCTTAAGTATTTATATTCTTGTTTTGATAGAATATTTTACTGATTTTTTTGATGGAATATTTTAATTTTTTTGTATTTTTTGTTGATAAAAAAAAATTATCAAAAATCTCAGATTTGGTCTCTGGTATTAATTCGTAATATCTGATACTGAATAGTATGGTGCGCTAATTTATAAATCTGTCATCGTTACTTTTTGTAGATTTCGTTTGACAATCTAAATTTTTCCCACAGATTCGTTTGGTTTTGTGATATTTAATCACAACCAAAAGTATTTATGAGTACTACAAATTAATTTTTAAACAAAGTTCTTGTTTCGATAGAACTTTTCCATTATGTTGTTTAGATTTTGACAGGGCACCTATCTGAGAAAAAACCATACATGTTTGTGTAAAAGTTGGTCGGCACACAAAATCAAAAAATTTTTTGATTTTTTTTTAAAAGAGGAATTTTTTTTCTGCTCAAAAGTAAGCTTTGGTAGCTTTTTGGTCGCTTAGTGGGATGCGAGTGGGATATCTATCAAAAAATATGTTTTGTAACTCAAGATAACGGTTTTTCAATTTTTAGCATATGCACTATTTTGAGTTTTTTTCCTATTAGTGTGTAAGTGTTTCTAAAACCTTAAAAATAAAGCATATACTGAGAAACTAGACAAATTATCCTTTCCGACGGTATGTCACATACCTAAATAAAATTTCATACCCTCAAGACTGTAATACCCACAATATGTTAACCTCAGGAAAAAAAATCACTTTTTTGCTATAGAAATGTTGAAAAATTATTTTTTTTATTTTTTTGTAATTATAATTAAATTAATCTATATATATAAAATTAATTTTCTGTTTTTTGTTTGTTTGACCGCTATACAAATTTTTATTTTTCAACGGATTTCTCTGAAATTTGGTACGCACAATCTCTGTACTCCAGGCAAGGTCACCATGTGATTCTTGCGGCCACGCCTACTTTTACGCCCACTTTTTATACAAAATTCATTTTCTGTTTTTTTGGTATATTTGCAATAAAATTACTTATTTTTCAACAGATTTCTCTAAAAATTGGTACACACGATCTCTGTACCCCAAGAAAGGTCGCCATATCACTCCTAACGACCACGCCTACTTTTACACCCACTTTTTGTGTACAATTCATTTTCTGTTTTTTGGTATATTTGTTCGCTATAAAAATTTTTATTTTTCAACGGATTTCTCTAAAATTTGGAGCGCACGATCTCTGTACTCCGGGAAAGGTCGCCATATGATTCTTACCGACCACGCCTACTTTTAATCCCATTTTTTGTATACAATTCATTTCCTGTTTTTTGGTATATTTGTTCGCTATAAAAATTTTTATTTTTCAATGGATTTCTCTGAAATTTGGTACGCACAATCTCTGTACTTCAGGCAAGGTCACCATATGATTCTTACGGCCACGCCTACTTTTACGCCCACTTTTTATACAAAATTCATTTTCTGTTTTTTGGTATATTTGTTTGCTATAACAAATTTTATTTTTCAACGGATTTCTCTAAAGTTTGGTATGCACGATCTCTGTACTCCGAGAAAGGTCGCCATATGATTCTTACCGGCCACGCCTACTTTTACGCCCACTTTTTGTATACAGTTCATTTTCTGTTTTTTGGTATATTTGTTCGCTTTACAAATTTTTATTTTTCAACGGATTTCTCTGAAATTTGGTACACACAATCTCTGTGATATTGTATATCACAAAGCTCTAGGATAACTAAAATTCGTAACTTTTAGACATCATACTCAAAATACTCCATGCATAAACATAGTTAGTTGCAATGGTAAGCAGGCGCCGAGTACTTAGTCCCCAATGAATAAATTCCCAAAAATGAACAAATTGCCCAAATTTAATAAATGTCCCCGAAAGAAATGAACAAATTCTCCATACTGCCCTCAAAAAAATTTATTTAATATCTGTATTCTTTTCAATAGCATCATTTCGGTGCGCGGAATCGGGACACGGACGCGGCGCGCTCGCGGAACACAGCTTAGTTAAAATATCGGAATGATGCGAAAAATATATTTTGGCGATTAAAATAAGTTGACAACTGCGCGGCAGCACTGGTGTGGCTGTAAAACGCACGGAAGTGGCTTGCGGACGCGGACGTGGCGCGATCGCGGAACACAGCTCAGCTAAAATATCGAAATTATCTGAAAAATATATATTTGGCACGGGTGTGGCTGCCAAACGCGCGGACGCGACTCGCTCGCGGAACACAGCTCAGTGAAAAGTCTTATGATAAATTTTATCTACGTATGTGCAATAACTTCCTGTTGATCAAAATAGGTCAAACATATACTATAAGCAGTTGCTTAAAGGAACCTTTCGGCACAATTTTAAACGTCGCATTCATTTTCTATTTTTGAAAGTTCCATAAAGTTGACGTCTCTGCTCAGTGGTGATCATTTGATGAATGAAGTAATTCAATTTTTAAAACTTCTAAATCAAAATAAAAATGAATTTACTCCCCAAAAAACGTAAACATTGGGGAATATTTTCATCATGAACAAATTTCCCAATCCCATACAAATTTTTGGGGAGACAGTTAAGTTTTTTGAGGAATTTGTTCATTGGGCACCTGGTAAGCATAGTGAACAATTTTTCAAGTCAAAGGCCTTTGGATCCCGGGCAAGACCGGGTAAAACAGCTAGTATATAATAATAATAATAATAATAATAAAAATTAATAGATAAATAATTTAATAAAATTTAATCTTAATCACATTAGATACATCTATATATAATTTATTGTGGCTGATGAAGTATTTAAGTTTTGTCACTTTTTAAAAATCCAGTCTTTCATCCAGCTTATTTGCCACATTTATTTGCTGCTTTTTTAGCCAATGCTTTCTTGGCGTTACTAGGTTCAGCTATTGATTTCGCTGCTGGTTTCTTTTTTGGCTTTGGAAAGAAATCGCATTGAGTAGAGGCAGAAAACTTTTTCATCTTGAATCTTCCATCGACAAGCGGTATAAAAGCATGGTATTGAGCGGTGCCATCGATTGTTACCGCAACATCGAATCTCTTCAGTGTTTTCAATGTTTCCTCATGATCCTCTTTGCTACTAAAAACTATTTTAGTTTCTTTAAAATAATTCTTTGCCCAATGGAATAAAGCAGTCGCATCTAAGATGCGATCTTGATGAGAGCACTGGAGGCTATACTTCGCTGCATTTCTTTTAAGGTTTGCTCCAATACCATCAAATGCTCCTTTACCATGAGCAGTAGGATGAAAATGCCACTCACCTGGCATTCCAAAATCTGTTTTATGAGCTATAAGATTTGCGAAGCTACTTTTGTTTTTGAAATGTTGACGAGCTACGTCCGAAACGTAGTATACCTTCTCTACTGTAAATTTAGATTTTAGATATTTTAGTATTATCTTCTGGTACTCATAAACTGCAACGGTATCATGTTTTAAATCGTGGGATATGATTGCCGCACTTTTGTGTTCCACTTTTTCATCTTTCATGTAGTAAATAACTACTGTGAATATAGTTATTGAAGTGGAAAGCTTGTATGGCATCCTGAAGAACACATTTATAGTTTTCTGCGAAATCATATGAAATAACGAATTCACCAGACTTCAAATGTATCTTCAAATCCTTGAAGAATGACCATTGTACTTTGACTAAAAAGTCATTGGTTCTCAAGTTTAGCAATCCTGTACACATTTCTTCCACAAAATCATCCACATTTAAAGTTATTGTTTTCAATGTGCATCTGTCAGTCTGAATCTATGATTCAAATTTGACCTCCTCTATATATTCTCGAGAGTTGATTAAATTCTCTTTGATGAATGTGGTTTCCGGGCAATTGGAACATTCACCTAAGTGGCAAGTAGTTGTTGCATTAGGACACATAGTCAATGTAAGGCGATCGCGGTTATCGTGCAAATCTTCTGGCGAATCATCTGTGAAGTACTTTAAGTTGATTTCCTTCAACATCAGTTTAACATTTTCATGGTAAATGCAAACGTATACTGTGTGAGTTCCGCTGCTTCCTGCTAAAACACAATGTTTTGGCCTCAGTTGGGTAAATTTTGTAAGCCAATTTTTACAGCTTCGTGTTCAGATTGAAATGTTTCAAATAACTCTTTCAGGTTGCAGAGAACCATTCTCTTCTGCATTTGAACTTTCTTGCCATCGATTCGTACAGATACCCAGTCTTTCATCCCTGGCATCAGGCGATTCATATCATCTCGCTGATAAAACTGGGTTACTAGAGCTTCAGTTTCGCACTTTAAAGTTTTTCCATTCTTTTTGTTTGGGAGTATCCCATGTTCAGCAACTAATTTTTTTTAACAATTCTTGCTTTTCGGTGAGACGTTCCAAACTCAGTCTTTATTTTTGCACAACTCCATGTCGATGGAGCAAGCGTGAGAAGTTGAATTCTTTCAGCTCTACTCTGTGACGTTTTGTATTTCTCTTTTATTTGTTCAAAAACTTCTACTGCATCCTTATAATACTGATTTTCACACTCATTCTTTGAACTTATACCTTCTACTGAAAAGTTAGAAACACCATTGTTTACGTGATCGTTGAAGGGGACCCACCGTATTTAACTGATGTTGGACTAAAATGGATGTTGACAACCAGAGTGCGCTGTGGTTATTTAAAAGTCTTTCCTTACTGACATTCGCTTTTAAATTTGTTGTAAACTCTAAACTTCTAACCGCGACATTGTATTCGTTTTTTGACTCTTCAATCTTAAAGATCATCGTTTTAGTGTTAAATTGTATTGAATTTATTTTGTATCTACATGTATCTTGTATCGCCATATTGGAAAAAATTAAGAGGAAAGTATTCTTGATATTACTTTGAATTTTGTAGAAAACCTTAATTTTTGTGTTTTATTTTTCTATTTTTTGGTAGCCATAGCTTGCTTGTTGGTTCCACAGTTCTCGGAAAACCAGCCTCAAATTCTGCTTGTGAATTTAACATGGTCCAAACGAACCGGATTTTGTTGGTGGAAGACGAGCTTGAGTAATAAAACAACATGAAAGTTAAGGTAAAGTCCTTTTAAATTTTTTTTCGTATTGCTTCAAATAATTTCCAAATAAATTAAAAAAAAATACTTTAAAATTTTTTTGGGTAATTAAGAAGTAAAAGAGTAGTTCGAATTTACTACTTAGTATAAAGACAATATTAGTTAAGCTAAGTCACTCAGCTTTTTCTCAACTCTTACCAACACCGTGTTTTGTTCAATCCGCCACAGTGTTTTGTTTTTTTTTTATATACAAGCGTACATACAAGTGTTTTTTAATTTTAATATTGTCGTTTTTTTCATATTATTTCGTGTTTTTCAAACGAAGAAAAAAAATACATAGAATACAAGAACAACAACGTACGGTCAACTTGAGGAAAAGAGTGTACACATAACCAGAGAATAAAAATTGCATAGATCAACGAGTGTGTGTTTTGTCTCTTTATGCAGCAGTGTGTAAAAAAATAGGTACGTTGCGCTGTATATTTGTTGAACCAATAAAATTTGTGTTTTTTATTTTTTCATTTTATTTTTTGGGAGAGCTCATGTAAGAGGACGAGTCCTTTTGAAATAATTTAAATTTTGCGGATAAATAGTGCAGAGCTGCAAAGCTATCATTTCTTTAAAAAACATACCATTTGTACTTATCAAGTTGTGAGTATAGAAACTCGAAAATTATAGTTATCTGGTAGTGGAAAAATGCTAAAACTAAATTCCACACATAAGCTTAAAAACTTTGCTTAAGATTTGCAGTGCTGTGAAAGAGTGTTTTCATGGTCGGAAATCCTCTACCGAATTTTGAGAGTTTACAGCGTACACATTTTGTAAAATATTTACTTTAAATCAATTTAGACTAGAATTTGAGTAATATCAACGACAGAGTTGAGAAAGAATTAACTCTTTTCACAAATTTAAGTTGGAATCGAATTTATCCCGGATTGAAGAGGTACGTTGTTGTAATTCAGATCGAAAAGATACATTTTTCTTTAATTATTTCACTGGCGAACTTGATATTTATTGTGTTGCGAATAAAAGTCGTAATATCATATTTTGAATGAATTTTTAAATCTTAAAGTAAAAATATTCTTGTTTTGAAGAATTTTTACCTTCGATATTCATTGTTTCATTTGATACAACAACGAATTGTGGAAAATTTATCAAGTTTTCATTAGTGCTGAAGATGGATTTTTAAATCTCTTAAGTATTTATATTCTTGTTTTGATAGAATATTTTACTGATTATTTTGATGGAATATTTTAATTTTTTTGTATTTTTTGTTGATAAAAAAAAATTATCAAAAATCTCAGATTTGGTCTCTGGTATTAATTCGTAATATCTGATACTGAATAGTATGGTGCGCTAATTTATAAATCTGTCATCGTTACTTTTTGTAGATTTCGTTTGACAATCTAAATTTTTCCCACAGATTCGTTTGGTTTTGTGATATTTAATCACAACCAAAAGTATTTATGAGTACTACAAATTAATTTTTAAACAAAGTTCTTGTTTCGATAGAACTTTTCCATTATGTTGTTTAGATTTTGACAGGGCACCTATCTGAGAAAAAACCATACATGTTTGTGTAAAAGTTGGTCGGCACACAAAATCAAAAAATTTTTTGATTTTTTTTTAAAAGAGGAATTTTTTTTCTGCTCAAAAGTAAGCTTTGGTAGCTTTTTGGTCGCTTAGTGGGATGCGAGTGGGATATCTATCAAAAAATATGTTTTGTAACTCAAGATAACGGTTTTTCAATTTTTAGCATATGCACTATTTTGAGTTTTTTTCCTATTAGTGTGTAAGTGTTTCTAAAACCTTAAAAATAAAGCATATACTGAGAAACTAGACAAATTATCCTTTCCGACGGTATGTCACATACCTAAATAAAATTTCATACCCTCAAGACTGTAATACCCACAATATGTTAACCTCAGGAAAAAAATCACTTTTTTGCTATAGAAATGTTGAAAAATTATTTTTTTTATTTTTTTGTAATTATAATTAAATTAATCTATATATATAAAATTAATTTTCTGTTTTTTGTTTGTTTGACCGCTATACAAATTTTTATTTTTCAACGGATTTCTCTGAAATTTGGTACGCACAATCTCTGTACTCCAGGCAAGGTCACCATGTGATTCTTGCGGCCACGCCTACTTTTACGCCCACTTTTTATACAAAATTCATTTTCTGTTTTTTTGGTATATTTGCAATAAAATTACTTATTTTTCAACAGATTTCTCTAAAAATTGGTACACACGATCTCTGTACCCCAAGAAAGGTCGCCATATCACTCCTAACGACCACGCCTACTTTTACACCCACTTTTTGTGTACAATTCATTTTCTGTTTTTTGGTATATTTGTTCGCTATAAAAATTTTTATTTTTCAACGGATTTCTCTAAAATTTGGAGCGCACGATCTCTGTACTCCGGGAAAGGTCGCCATATGATTCTTACCGACCACGCCTACTTTTAATCCCATTTTTTGTATACAATTCATTTCCTGTTTTTTGGTATATTTGTTCGCTATAAAAATTTTTATTTTTCAATGGATTTCTCTGAAATTTGGTACGCACAATCTCTGTACTTCAGGCAAGGTCACCATATGATTCTTACGGCCACGCCTACTTTTACGCCCACTTTTTATACAAAATTCATTTTCTGTTTTTTGGTATATTTGTTTGCTATAACAAATTTTATTTTTCAACGGATTTCTCTAAAGTTTGGTATGCACGATCTCTGTACTCCGAGAAAGGTCGCCATATGATTCTTACCGGCCACGCCTACTTTTACGCCCACTTTTTGTATACAGTTCATTTTCTGTTTTTTGGTATATTTGTTCGCTATACAAATTTTTATTTTTCAACGGATTTCTCTGAAATTTGGTACACACAATCTCTGTGATATTGTATATCACAAAGCTCTAGGATAACTAAAATTCGTAACTTTTAGACATCATACTCAAAATACTCCATGCATAAACATAGTTAGTTGCAATGGTAAGCAGGCGCCGAGTACTTAGTCCCCAATGAATAAATTCCCAAAAATGAACAAATTGCCCAAATTTAATAAATGTCCCCGAAAGAAATGAACAAATTCTCCATACTGCCCTCAAAAAAATTTATTTAATATCTGTATTCTTTTCAATAGCATCATTTCGGTGCGCGGTGGGACACGGACGCGGCGCGCTCGGTGGGACACGGACGCGGCGCGCTCGCGGAACACAGCTTAGTTAAAATATCGGAATGATGCGAAAAATATATTTTGGCGATTAAAATAAGTTGACAACAACTGCGCGGCAGCACTGGTGTGGCTGTAAAACGCACGGAAGTGGCTTGCGGACGCGGACGTGACGCGATCGCGGAACACAGCTCAGCTAAAATATCGAAATTATCTGAAAAATATATATTTGGCACGGGTGTGGCGCCAAACGCGCGGACGCGACTCGCTCGCGGAACACAGCTCAGTGAAAAGTCTTATGATAAATTTTATCTACGTATGTGCAATAACTTCCTGTTGATCAAAATAGGTCAAACATATACTATAAGCAGTTGCTTAAAGGAACCTTTCGGCACAATTTTAAACGTCGCATTCATTTTCTATTTTTGAAAGTTCCATAAAGTTGACGTCTCTGCTCAGTGGTGATCATTTGATGAATGAAGTAATTCAATTTTTAAAACTTCTAAATCAAAATAAAAATGAATTTACTCCCCAAAAAACGTAAACATTGGGGAATATTTTCATCATGAACAAATTTCCCAATCCCATACAAATTTTTGGGGAGACAGTTAAGTTTTTTGAGGAATTTGTTCATTGGGCACCTGGTAAGCATAGTGAACAATTTTTCAAGTCAAAGGCCTTTGGATCCCGGGCAAGACCGGGTAAAACAGCTAGTATATAATAATAATAATAATAATAATAATAATAAAAATTAATAGATAAATAATTTAATAAAATTTAATCTTAATCACATTAGATACATCTATATATAATTTATTGTAGCTGATGAAGTATTTAAGTTTTGTCACTTTTTAAAAATCCAGTCTTTCATCCAGCTTATTTGCCGCATTTATTTGCTGCTTTTTTAGCCAATGCTTTCTTGGCGTTACTAGGTTCAGCTATTGATTTCGCTGCTGGTTTCTTTTTTTGGCTTTGGAAAGAAATCGCATTGAGTAGAGGCAGAAAACTTTTTCATCTTGAATCTTCCATCGACAAGCGGTATAAAAGCATGGTATTGAGCGGTGCCATCGATTGTTACCGCAACATCGAATCTCTTCAGTGTTTTCAATGTTTCCTCATGATCCTCTTTGCTACTAAAAACTATTTTAGTTTCTTTAAAATAATTCTTTGCCCAATGGAATAAAGCAGTCGCATCTAAGATGCGATCTTGATGAGAGCACTGGAGGCTATACTTCGCTGCATTTCTTTTAAGGTTTGCTCCAATACCATCAAATGCTCCTTTACCATGAGCAGTAGGATGAAAATGCCACTCACCTGGCATTCCAAAATCTGTTTTATGAGCTATAAGATTTGCGAAGCTACTTTTGTTTTTGAAATGTTGACGAGCTACGTCCGAAACGTAGTATACCTTCTCTACTGTAAATTTAGATTTTAGATATTTTAGTATTATCTTCTGGTACTCATAAACTGCAACGGTATCATGTTTTAAATCGTGGGATATGATTGCCGCACTTTTGTGTTCCACTTTTTCATCTTTCATGTAGTAAATAACTACTGTGAATATAGTTATTGAAGTGGAAAGCTTGTATGGCATCCTGAAGAACACATTTATAGTTTTCTGCGAAATCATATGAAATAACGAATTCACCAGACTTCAAATGTATCTTCAAATCCTTGAAGAATGACCATTGTACTTTGACTAAAAAGTCATTGGTTCTCAAGTTTAGCAATCCTGTACACATTTCTTCCACAAAATCATCCACATTTAAAGTTATTGTTTTCAATGTGCATCTGTCAGTCTGAATCTATGATTCAAATTTGACCTCCTCTATATATTCTCGAGAGTTGATTAAATTCTCTTTGATGAATGTGGTTTCCGGGCAATTGGAACATTCACCTAAGTGGCAAGTAGTTGTTGCATTAGGACACATAGTCAATGTAAGGCGATCGCGGTTATCGTGCAAATCTTCTGGCGAATCATCTGTGAAGTACTTTAAGTTGATTTCCTTCAACATCAGTTTAACATTTTCATGGTAAATGCAAACGTATACTGTGTGAGTTCCGCTGCTTCCTGCTAAAACACAATGTTTTGGCCTCAGTTGGGTAAATTTTGTAAGCCAATTTTTACAGCTTCGTGTTCAGATTGAAATGTTTCAAATAACTCTTTCAGGTTGCAGAGAACCATTCTCTTCTGCATTTGAACTTTCTTGCCATCGATTCGTACAGATACCCAGTCTTTCATCCCTGGCATCAGGCGATTCATATCATCTCGCTGATAAAACTGGGTTACTAGAGCTTCAGTTTCGCACTTTAAAGTTTTTCCATTCTTTTTGTTTGGGAGTATCCCATGTTCAGCAACTAATTTTTTTTAACAATTCTTGCTTTTCGGTGAGACGTTCCAAACTCAGTCTTTATTTTTGCACAACTCCATGTCGATGGAGCAAGCGTGAGAAGTTGAATTCTTTCAGCTCTACTCTGTGACGTTTTGTATTTCTCTTTTATTTGTTCAAAAACTTCTACTGCATCCTTATAATACTGATTTTCACACTCATTCTTTGAACTTATACCTTCTACTGAAAAGTTAGAAACACCATTGTTTACGTGATCGTTGAAGGGGACCCACCGTATTTAACTGATGTTGGACTAAAATGGATGTTGACAACCAGAGTGCGCTGTGGTTATTTAAAAGTCTTTCCTTACTGACATTCGCTTTTAAATTTGTTGTAAACTCTAAACTTCTAACCGCGACATTGTATTCGTTTTTTGACTCTTCAATCTTAAAGATCATCGTTTTAGTGTTAAATTGTATTGAATTTATTTTGTATCTACATGTATCTTGTATCGCCATATTGGAAAAAATTAAGAGGAAAGTATTCTTGATATTACTTTGAATTTTGTAGAAAACCTTAATTTTTGTGTTTTATTTTTCTATTTTTTGGTAGCCATAGCTTGCTTGTTGGTTCCACAGTTCTCGGAAAACCAGCCTCAAATTCTGCTTGTGAATTTAACATGGTCCAAACGAACCGGATTTTGTTGGTGGAAGACGAGCTTGAGTAATAAAACAACATGAAAGTTAAGGTAAAGTCCTTTTAAATTTTTTTTCGTATTGCTTCAAATAATTTCCAAATAAATTAAAAAAAAAAAATACTTTAAAATTTTTTTGGGTAATTAAGAAGTAAAAGAGTAGTTCGAATTTACTACTTAGTATAAAGACAATATTAGTTAAGCTAAGTCACTCAGCTTTTTCTCAACTCTTACCAACACCGTGTTTTGTTCAATCCGCCACAGTGTTTTGTTTTTTTTTTATATACAAGCGTACATACAAGTGTTTTTTAATTTTAATATTGTCGTTTTTTTCATATTATTTCGTGTTTTTCAAACGAAGAAAAAAAATACATAGAATACAAGAACAACAACGTACGGTCAACTTGAGGAAAAGAGTGTACACATAACCAGAGAATAAAAATTGCATAGATCAACGAGTGTGTGTTTTGTCTCTTTATGCAGCAGTGTGTAAAAAAATAGGTACGTTGCGCTGTATATTTGTTGAACCAATAAAATTTGTGTTTTTTATTTTTTCATTTTATTTTTTGGGAGAGCTCATGTAAGAGGACGAGTCCTTTTGAAATAATTTAAATTTTGCGGATAAATAGTGCAGAGCTGCAAAGCTATCATTTCTTTAAAAAACATACCATTTGTACTTATCAAGTTGTGAGTATAGAAACTCGAAAATTATAGTTATCTGGTAGTGGAAAAATGCTAAAACTAAATTCCACACATAAGCTTAAAAACTTTGCTTAAGATTTGCAGTGCTGTGAAAGAGTGTTTTCATGGTCGGAAATCCTCTACCGAATTTTGAGAGTTTACAGCGTACACATTTTGTAAAATATTTACTTTAAATCAATTTAGACTAGAATTTGAGTAATATCAACGACAGAGTTGAGAAAGAATTAACTCTTTTCACAAATTTAAGTTGGAATCGAATTTATCCCGGATTGAAGAGGTACGTTGTTGTAATTCAGATCGAAAAGATACATTTTTCTTTAATTATTTCACTGGCGAACTTGATATTTATTGTGTTGCGAATAAAAGTCGTAATATCATATTTTGAATGAATTTTTAAATCTTAAAGTAAAAATATTCTTGTTTTGAAGAATTTTTACCTTCGATATTCATTGTTTCATTTGATACAACAACGAATTGTGGAAAATTTATCAAGTTTTCATTAGTGCTGAAGATGGATTTTTAAATCTCTTAAGTATTTATATTCTTGTTTTGATAGAATATTTTACTGATTTTTTTGATGGAATATTTTAATTTTTTTGTATTTTTTGTTGATAAAAAAAAATTATCAAAAATCTCAGATTTGGTCTCTGGTATTAATTCGTAATATCTGATACTGAATAGTATGGTGCGCTAATTTATAAATCTGTCATCGTTACTTTTTGTAGATTTCGTTTGACAATCTAAATTTTATCCCACAGATTCGTTTGGTTTTGTGATATTTAATCACAACCAAAAGTATTTATGAGTACTACAAATTAATTTTTAAACAAAGTTCTTGTTTCGATAGAACTTTTCCATTATGTTGTTTAGATTTTGACAGGGCACCTATCTGAGAAAAAACCATACATGTTTGTGTAAAAGTTGGTCGGCACACAAAATCAAAAAATTTTTTGATTTTTTTTTAAAAGAGGAATTTTTTTTCTGCTCAAAAGTAAGCTTTGGTAGCTTTTTGGTCGCTTAGTGGGATGCGAGTGGGATATCTATCAAAAAATATGTTTTGTAACTCAAGATAACGGTTTTTCAATTTTTAGCATATGCACTATTTTGAGTTTTTTTCCTATTAGTGTGTAAGTGTTTCTAAAACCTTAAAAATAAAGCATATACTGAGAAACTAGACAAATTATCCTTTCCGACGGTATGTCACATACCTAAATAAAATTTCATACCCTCAAGACTGTAATACCCACAATATGTTAACCTCAGGAAAAAAATCACTTTTTTGCTATAGAAATGTTGAAAAATTATTTTTTTTATTTTTTTGTAATTATAATTAAATTAATCTATATATATAAAATTAATTTTCTGTTTTTTGTTTGTTTGACCGCTATACAAATTTTTATTTTTCAACGGATTTCTCTGAAATTTGGTACGCACAATCTCTGTACTCCAGGCAAGGTCACCATGTGATTCTTGCGGCCACGCCTACTTTTACGCCCACTTTTTATACAAAATTCATTTTCTGTTTTTTTGGTATATTTGCAATAAAATTACTTATTTTTCAACAGATTTCTCTAAAAATTGGTACACACGATCTCTGTACCCCAAGAAAGGTCGCCATATCACTCCTAACGACCACGCCTACTTTTCCACCCACTTTTTGTGTACAATTCATTTTCTGTTTTTTGGTATATTTGTTCGCTATAAAAATTTTTATTTTTCAACGGATTTCTCTAAAATTTGGAGCGCACGATCTCTGTACTCCGGGAAAGGTCGCCATATGATTCTTACCGACCACGCCTACTTTTAATCCCATTTTTTGTATACAATTCATTTCCTGTTTTTTGGTATATTTGTTCGCTATAAAAATTTTTATTTTTCAATGGATTTCTCTGAAATTTGGTACGCACAATCTCTGTACTTCAGGCAAGGTCACCATATGATTCTTACGGCCACGCCTACTTTTACGCCCACTTTTTATACAAAATTCATTTTCTGTTTTTTGGTATATTTGTTTGCTATAACAAATTTTATTTTTCAACGGATTTCTCTAAAGTTTGGTATGCACGATCTCTGTACTCCGAGAAAGGTCGCCATATGATTCTTACCGGCCACGCCTACTTTTACGCCCACTTTTTGTATACAGTTCATTTTCTGTTTTTTGGTATATTTGTTCGCTTTACAAATTTTTATTTTTCAACGGATTTCTCTGAAATTTGGTACACACAATCTCTGTGATATTGTATATCACAAAGCTCTAGGATAACTAAAATTCGTAACTTTTAGACATCATACTCAAAATACTCCATGCATAAACATAGTTAGTTGCAATGGTAAGCAGGCGCCGAGTACTTAGTCCCCAATGAATAAATTCCCAAAAATGAACAAATTGCCCAAATTTAATAAATGTCCCCGAAAGAAATGAACAAATTCTCCATACTGCCCTCAAAAAAATTTATTTAATATCTGTATTCTTTTCAATAGCATCATTTCGGTGCGCGGAATCGGGACACGGACGCGGCGCGCTCGCGGAACACAGCTTAGTTAAAATATCGGAATGATGCGAAAAATATATTTTGGCGATTAAAATAAGTTGACAACAACTGCGCGGCAGCACTGGTGTGGCTGTAAAACGCACGGAAGTGGCTTGCGGACGCGGACGTGACGCGATCGCGGAACACAGCTCAGCTAAAATGTCGAAATTATCTGAAAAATATATATTTGGCACGGGTGTGGCGCCAAACGCGCGGACGCGACTCGCTCGCGGAACACAGCTCAGTGAAAAGTCTTATGATAAATTTTATCTACGTATGTGCAATAACTTCCTGTTGATCAAAATAGGTCAAACATATACTATAAGCATAAGGAACCTTTCGGCACAATTTTAAACGTCGCATTCATTTTCTATTTTTGAAAGTTCCATAAAGTTGACGTCTCTGCTCAGTGGTGATCATTTGATGAATGAAGTAATTCAATTTTTAAAACTTCTAAATCAAAATAAAAATGAATTTACTCCCCAAAAAACGTAAACATTGGGGAATATTTTCATCATGAACAAATTTCCCAATCCCATACAAATTTTTGGGGAGACAGTTAAGTTTTTTGAGGAATTTGTTCATTGGGCACCTGGTAAGCATAGTGAACAATTTTTCAAGTCAAAGGCCTTTGGATCCCGGGCAAGACCGGGTAAAACAGCTAGTATATAATAATAATAATAATAATAATAATAAAAATTAATAGATAAATAATTTAATAAAATTTAATCTTAATCACATTAGATACATCTATATATAATTTATTGTAGCTGATGAAGTATTTAAGTTTTGTCACTTTTTAAAAATCCAGTCTTTCATCCAGCTTATTTGCCGCATTTATTTGCTGCTTTTTTAGCCAATGCTTTCTTGGCGTTACTAGGTTCAGCTATTGATTTCGCTGCTGGTTTCTTTTTTGGCTTTGGAAAGAAATCGCATTGAGTAGAGGCAGAAAACTTTTTCATCTTGAATCTTCCATCGACAAGCGGTATAAAAGCATGGTATTGAGCGGTGCCATCGATTGTTACCGCAACATCGAATCTCTTCAGTGTTTTCAATGTTTCCTCATGATCCTCTTTGCTACTAAAAACTATTTTAGTTTCTTTAAAATAATTCTTTGCCCAATGGAATAAAGCAGTCGCATCTAAGATGCGATCTTGATGAGAGCACTGGAGGCTATACTTCGCTGCATTTCTTTTAAGGTTTGCTCCAATACCATCAAATGCTCCTTTACCATGAGCAGTAGGATGAAAATGCCACTCACCTGGCATTCCAAAATCTGTTTTATGAGCTATAAGATTTGCGAAGCTACTTTTGTTTTTGAAATGTTGACGAGCTACGTCCGAAACGTAGTAAACCTTCTCTACTGTAAATTTAGATTTTAGATATTTTAGTATTATCTTCTGGTACTCATAAACTGCAACGGTATCATGTTTTAAATCGTGGGATATGATTGCCGCACTTTTGTGTTCCACTTTTTCATCTTTCATGTAGTAAATAACTACTGTGAATATAGTTATTGAAGTGGAAAGCTTGTATGGCATCCTGAAGAACACATTTATAGTTTTCTGCGAAATCATATGAAATAACGAATTCACCAGACTTCAAATGTATCTTCAAATCCTGGAAGAATGACCATTGTACTTTGACTAAAAAGTCATTGGTTCTCAAGTTTAGCAATCCTGTACACATTTCTTCCACAAAATCATCCACATTTAAAGTTATTGTTTTCAATGTGCATCTGTCAGTCTGAATCTATGATTCAAATTTGACCTCCTCTATATATTCTCGAGAGTTGATTAAATTCTCTTTGATGAATGTGGTTTCCGGGCAATTGGAACATTCACCTAAGTGGCAAGTAGTTGTTGCATTAGGACACATAGTCAATGTAAGGCGATCGCGGTTATCGTGCAAATCTTCTGGCGAATCATCTGTGAAGTACTTTAAGTTGATTTCCTTCAACATCAGTTTAACATTTTCATGGTAAATGCAAACGTATACTGTGTGAGTTCCGCTGCTTCCTGCTAAAACACAATGTTTTGGCCTCAGTTGGGTAAATTTTGTAAGCCAATTTTTACAGCTTCGTGTTCAGATTGAAATGTTTCAAATAACTCTTTCAGGTTGCAGAGAACCATTCTCTTCTGCATTTGAACTTTCTTGCCATCGATTCGTACAGATACCCAGTCTTTCATCCCTGGCATCAGGCGATTCATATCATCTCGCTGATAAAACTGGGTTACTAGAGCTTCAGTTTCGCACTTTAAAGTTTTTCCATTCTTTTTGTTTGGGAGTATCCCATGTTCAGCAACTAATTTTTTTTAACAATTCTTGCTTTTCGGTGAGACGTTCCAAACTCAGTCTTTATTTTTGCACAACTCCATGTCGATGGAGCAAGCGTGAGAAGTTGAATTCTTTCAGCTCTACTCTGTGACGTTTTGTATTTCTCTTTTATTTGTTCAAAAACTTCTACTGCATCCTTATAATACTGATTTTCACACTCATTCTTTGAACTTATACCTTCTACTGAAAAGTTAGAAACACCATTGTTTACGTGATCGTTGAAGGGGACCCATCGTATTTAACTGATGTTGGACTAAAATGGATGTTGACAACCAGAGTGCGCTGTGGTTATTTAAAAGTCTTTCCTTACTGACATTCGCTTTTAAATTTGTTGTAAACTCTAAACTTCTAACCGCGACATTGTATTCGTTTTTTGACTCTTCAATCTTAAAGATCATCGTTTTAGTGTTAAATTGTATTGAATTTATTTTGTATCTACATGTATCTTGTATCGCCATATTGGAAAAAATTAAGAGGAAAGTATTCTTGATATTACTTTGAATTTTGTAGAAAACCTTAATTTTTGTGTTTTATTTTTCTATTTTTTGGTAGCCATAGCTTGCTTGTTGGTTCCACAGTTCTCGGAAAACCAGCCTCAAATTCTGCTTGTGAATTTAACATGGTCCAAACGAACCGGATTTTGTTGGTGGAAGACGAGCTTGAGTAATAAAACAACATGAAAGTTAAGGTAAAGTCCTTTTAAATTTTTTTTCGTATTGCTTCAAATAATTTCCAAATAAATTAAAAAAAAAAATACTTTAAAATTTTTTTGGGTAATTAAGAAGTAAAAGAGTAGTTCGAATTTACTACTTAGTATAAAGACAATATTAGTTAAGCTAAGTCACTCAGCTTTTTCTCAACTCCTACCAACACCGTGTTTTGTTCAATCCGCCACAGTGTTTTGTTTTTTTTTTATATACAAGCGTACATACAAGTGTTTTTTAATTTTAATATTGTCGTTTTTTTCATATTATTTCGTGTTTTTCAAACGAAGAAAAAAAATACATAGAATACAAGAACAACAACGTACGGTCAACTTGAGGAAAAGAGTGTACACATAACCAGAGAATAAAAATTGCATAGATCAACGAGTGTGTGTTTTGTCTCTTTATGCAGCAGTGTGTAAAAAAATAGGTACGTTGCGCTGTATATTTGTTGAACCAATAAAATTTGTGTTTTTTATTTTTTCATTTTATTTTTTGGGAGAGCTCATGTAAGAGGACGAGTCCTTTTGAAATAATTTAAATTTTGCGGATAAATAGTGCAGAGCTGCAAAGCTATCATTTCTTTAAAAAACATACTATTTTTACTTATCAAGTTGTGAGTATAGAAACTCGAAAATTATAGTTATCTGGTAGTGGAAAAATGCTAAAACTAAATTCCACACACATAAGCTTAAAAACTTTGCTTAAGATTTGCAGTGCTGTGAAAGAGTGATTTCATGGTCGGAAATCCTCTACCGAATTTTGAGAGTTTACAGCGTACACATTTTGTAAAATATTTACTTTAAATCAATTTAGACTAGAATTTGAGTAACATCAACGACAGAGTTGAGAAAGAATTAACTCTTTTCACAAATTTAAGTTGGAATCGAATTTATCCCGGATTGAAGAGGTACGTTGTTGTAATTCAGATCGAAAAGATACATTTTTCTTTAATTATTTCACTGGCGAACTTGATATTTATTGTGTTGCGAATAAAAGTCGTAATATCATATTTTGAATGAATTTTTAAATCTTAAAGTAAAAATATTCTTGTTTTGAAGAATTTTTACCTTCGATATTCATTGTTTCATTTGACACAACAACGAATTGTGGAAAATTTATCAAGTTTTCATTAGTGCTGAAGATGGATTTTTAAATCTCTTAAGTATTTATATTCTTGTTTTGATAGAATATTTTACTGATTTTTTTGATGGAATATTTTAATTTTTTTGTATTTTTTGTTGATAAAAAAAAAATTATCAAAAATCTCAGATTTGGTCTCTGGTATTAATTCGTAATATCTGATACTGAATAGTATGGTGCGCTAATTTATAAATCTGTCATCGTTACTTTTTGTAGATTTCGTTTGACAATCTAAATTTTTCCCACAGATTCGTTTGGTTTTGTGATATTTAATCACAACCAAAAGTATTTATGAGTACTACAAATTAATTTTTAAACAAAGTTCTTGTTTCGATAGAACTTTTCCATTATGTTGTTTAGATTTTGACAGGGCACCTATCTGAGAAAAAACCATACATGTTTGTCCTGTTACACAAAAGTTGGTCGGCACACAAAATCAAAAAATTTGTTGATGTTTTTTTTAAAAGAGGAATTTTTTTTCTGCTCAAAAGTAAGCTTTGGTAGCTTTTTGGTCGCTTAGTGGGATGCGAGTGGGATATCTATCAAAAAATATGTTTTGTAACTCAAGACAACGGTTTTTCAATTTTTAGCATATGCACTAATTTGAGTTTTTTTCCTATTAGTGTGTAAGTGTTTCTAAAACCTTAAAAATAAAGCATATACTGAGAAACTAGACAAATTATACTTTCCGACGGTATGTCACATACCTAAATAAAATTTCATACCCTCAAGACTGTCATACCCACAATATGTTAACCTCAGGAAAAAAATCACTTTTTTGCTATAGAAATGTTGAAAAATTATTTTTTTTATTTTTTTGTAATTATAATTAAATTATTAATTTTAATATTAATTAATTTTCTGTTTTTTGTTTGTTTGACCGCTATACAAATTTTTATTTTTCAACGGATTTCTCTGAAATTTGGTAAACACAATCTCTGTACTCCAGGCAAGGTCACCATGTGATTCTTGCGGCCACGCCTACTTTTACGCCCACTTTTTATACAAAATTCATTTTCTGTTTTTTTGGTATATTTGCAATAAAATTACTTATTTTTCAACAGATTTCTCTAAAAATTGGTACACACGATCTCTGTACCCCAAGAAAGGTCGCCACATCACTCCTAACGACCACGCCTACTTTTACACCCACTTTTTGTGTACAATTCATTTTCTGTTTTTTGGTATATTTGTTCGCTATAAAAATTTTTATTTTTCAACGGATTTCTCTAAAATTTGGAGCGCACGATCTCTGTACTCCGGGAAAGGTCGCCATATGATCCTTACCGACCACGCCTACTTTTAATCCCATTTTTTGTATACAATTCATTTCCTGTTTTTTGGTATATTTGTACGCTATAAAAATTTTTATTTTTCAATGGATTTCTCTGAAATTTGGTACGCACAATCTCTGTACTTCAGGCAAGGTCACCATATGATTCTTACGGCCACGCCTACTTTTACGCCCACTTTTTATACAAAATTCATTTTCTGTTTTTTGGTATATTTGTTTGCTATAACAAATTTTATTTTTCAACGGATTTCTCTAAAGTTTGGTATGCACGATCTCTGTACTCCGAGAAAGGTCGCCATATGATTCTTACCGGCCACGCCTACTTTTACGCCCACTTTTTGTATACAGTTCATTTTCTGTTTTTTGGTATATTTGTTCGCTATACAAATTTTTATTTTTCAACGGATTTCTCTGAAATTTGGTACACACAATCTCTGTGATATTGTATATCACAAAGCTCTAGGATAACTAAAATTCGTAACTTTTAGACATCATACACTCAAAATACTCCATGCATAAACATAGTTAGTTGCAATGGTAAGCAGGCGCCGAGTACTTAGTCCCCAATGAATAAATTCCCAAAAATGAACAAATTGCCCAAATTTAATAAATGTCCCCGAAAGAAATGAACAAATTCTCCATACTGCCCTCAAAAAAATTTATTTAATATCTGTATTCTTTTCAATAGCATCATTTCGGTGCGCGGAATCGGGACGCGGACGCGACGCGCTCGCGGAACACAGCTTAGTTAAAATATCGGAATGATGCGAAAAATATATTTTGGCGATTAAAATAAGTTGACAACAACTGCGCGGCAGCACTGGTGTGGCTGTAAAACGCACGGAAGTGGCTTGCGGACGCGGACGTGACGCGATCGCGGAACACAGCTCAGCTAAAATATCGAAATTATCTGAAAAATATATTTTGGCAATTAAAATAAGTTGACAACAAATGCGCGGCAGCACGGGTGTGGCTGCCAAACGCGCGGACGCGACTCGCTCGCGGAACACAGCTCAGTGAAAAGTCTTATGATAAATTTTATCTACGTATGTGCAATAACTTCCTGTTGATCAAAATAGGTCAAACATATACTATAAGCAGTTGCTTAAAGGAACCTTTCGGCACAATTTTAAACGTCGCATTCATTTTCTATTTTTGAAAGTTCCATAAAGTTGACGTCTCTGCTCAGTGGTGATCATTTGATGAATGAAGTAATTCAATTTTTAAAACTTCTAAATCAAAAAATCAAAATAAAAATGAATTTACTCCCCAAAAAACGTAAACATTGGGGAATATTTTCATCATGAACAAATTTCCCAATCCCATACAAATTTTTGGGGAGACAGTTAAGTTTTTTGAGGAATTTGTTCATTGGGCACCTGGTAAGCATAGTGAACAATTTTTCAAGTCAAAGGCCTTTGGATCCCGGGCAAGACCGGGTAAAACAGCTAGTATATAATAATAATAATAAAAATTAATAGATAAATAATTTAATAAAATTTAATCTTAATCACATTAGATACATTTATATATAATTTATTGTAGCTGATGAAGTATTTAAGTTTTGTCACTTTTTAAAAATCCAGTCTTTCATCCAGCTTATTTGCCGCATTTATTTGCTGCTTTTTTAGCCAATGCTTTCTTGGCGTTACTAGGTTCAGCTATTGATTTCGCTGCTGGTTTCTTTTTTGGCTTTGGAAAGAAATCGCATTGAGTAGAGGCAGAAAACTTTTTCATCTTGAGTCTTCCATCGACAAGCGGTATAAAAGCATGGTATTGAGCGGTGCCATCTATTGTTACCGCAACATCGAATCTCTTCAGTGTTTTCAATGTTTCCTCATGATCCTCTTTGCTACTAAAAACTATTTTAGTTTCATTAAAATAATTCTTTGCCCAATGGAATAAAGCAGTCGCATCTAAGATGCGATCTTGATGAGAGCACTGGAGGCTACACTTCGCTGCATTTCTTTTAAGGTTTGCTCCAATACCATCAAATGCTCCTTTACCATGAGCAGTAGGATGAAAATGCCACTCACCTGGCATTCCAAAATCTGTTTTATGAGCTATAAGATTTGCGAAGCTACTTTTGTTTTTGAAATGTTGACGAGCTACGTCCGAAACGTAGTATACCTTCTCTACTGTAAATTTAGATTTTAGATATTTTAGTATTATCTTCTGGTACTCATAAACTGCAACGGTATCATGTTTTAAATCGTGGGATATGATTGCCGCACTTTTGTGTTCCACTTTTTCATCTTTCATGTAGTAAATAACTATTGTGAATATAGTTATTGAAGTGGAAAGCTTGTATGGCATCCTGAAGAACACATTTATAGTTTTCTGCGAAATCATATGAAATAACGAATTCACCAGACTTCAAATGTATCTTCAAATCCTTGAAGAATGACCATTGTACTTTGACTAAAAAGTCATTGGTTCTCAAGTTTAGCAATCCTGTACACATTTCTTCCACAAAATCATCCACATTTAAAGTTATTGTTTTCAATGTGCATCTGTCAGTCTGAATCTAAGATTCAAATTTGACCTCCTCTATATATTCTCGAGAGTTGATTAAATTCTCTTTGATGAATGTGGTTTCCGGGCAATTGGAACATTCACCTAAGTGGCAAGTAGTTGTTGCATTAGGACACATAGTCAATGTAAGGCGATCGCGGTTATCGTGCAAATCTTCTGGCGAATCATCTGTGAAGTACTTTAAGTTGATTTCCTTCAACATCAGTTTAACATTTTCATGGTAAATGCAAACGTATACTGTGTGAGTTCCGCTGCTTCCTGCTAAAACACAATGTTTTGGCCTCAGTTGGGTAAATTTTGTAAGCCAATTTTTACAGCTTCGTGTTCAGATTGAAATGTTTCAAATAACTCTTTCAGGTTGCAGAGAACCATTCTCTTCTGCATTTGACTTTCTTGCCATCGATTCGTACAGATTCCCAGTCTTTCATCCCTGGCATCAGGCGATTCATATCATCTCGCTGATAAAACTGGGTTACTAGAGCTTCAGTTTCGCACTTTAAAGTTTTTCCATTCTTTTTGTTTGGGAGTATCCCATGTTCAGCAACTAATTTTTTTAACAATTCTTGCTTTTCGGTGAGACGTTCCAAACTCAGTCTTTATTTTTGCACAACTCCATGTCGATGGAGCAAGCGTGAGAAGTTGAATTCTTTCAGCTCTACTCTGTGACGTTTTGTATTTCTCTTTTATTTGTTCAAAAACTTCCTACTGCATCCTTATAATACTGATTTTCACACTCATTCTTTGAACTTATACCTTCTACTGAAAAGTTAGAAACACCATTGTTTACGTGATCGTTGAAGGGGACCCACCGTATGTTGTTGGACTAAAATGGATGTTGACAACCAGAGTGCGCTGTGGATATTTAAGTCTTTCCTTACTGACATTCGCTTTTAAATTTGTTGTAAACTCTAAACTTCTAACCGCGACATTGTATTCGTTTTTTTTTTTAATCGTTTTTTGACTCTTCAATCTTAAAGATCATCGTTTTAGTGTTAAATTGTATTGAATTTATTTTGTATCTATATGTATCTTGTATCGCCATATTGGAAAAAAATAAGAGGAAAGTATTCTTGATATTACTTTGAATTTTGTAGAAAAACCTTAATTTTTGTGTTTTATTTTTCTATTTTTTGGTAGCCATAGCTTGCTTGTTGGTTCCACAGTTCTCGGAAACCCAGCCTCAAATTCTGCTTGTGAATTTAACATGGTCCAAACGAACCGGATTTTGTTGGTGGAAGACGAGCTTGAGTAATAAAACTACAGGAAAGTTAAGGTAAAGTCCTTTTAAATTTTTTTTCGTATTGCTTCAAATAATTTCCAAATTAATTTTAAAAAAAAATACTTTAAAATTTTTTTGGGTAGTTAAGAAGTAAAAGAGTAGTTCGAATTTACTACTTAGTATAAAGAAAATAGTAGTTAAGCTAAGTCACTCAGCTTTTTCTCAACTCTTACCAACACCGTGTTTTGTACCTACGACCATCTGTCAGTTCAATCCGCCACAGTGTTTTGTTTTTTTTTTTATATACAAGCGTACATACAAGTGTTTTTTAATTTTAATATTGTCGTTTTTTTCATATTATTTCGTGTTTTTCAAACGCAGAAAAAAAATACATAGAATACAAGAACAACAACGTACGGTCAACTTGAGGAAAAGAGTGTACACATAACCAGAGAATAAAAATTGCATAGATCAACGAGTGTGTGTTTTGTCTCTTTATGCAGCAGTGTGTAAAAAAATAGGTACGTTGCGCTGTATATTTGTTGAACAAATAAAATTTGTGTTTTTTATTTTTTCATTTTATTTTTTGGGAGAGCTCATGTAAGAGGACGAGTCCTTTTGAAATAATTTAAATTTTGCGGATAAATAGTGCAGAGCTGCAAAGCTATCATTTCTTTAAAAAACATACCATTTGTACTTATCAAGTTGTGAGTATAGAAACTCGAAAATTATAGTTATCTGGTAGTGGAAAAATGCTAAAACTAAATTCCACACATAAGCTTAAAAACTTTGCTTAAGATTTGCAGTGCTGTGAAAGAGTGATTTCATGGTCGGAAATCCTCTACCGAATTTTGAGAGTTTACAGCGTACACATTTTGTAATATATTTACTTTAAATCAATTTAGACTAGAATTTGAGTAATATCAACGACAGAGTTGAGAAAGAATTAACTCTTTTCACAAATTTAAGTTGGAATCGAATTTATCCCGGATTGAAGAGGTACGTTGTTGTAATTCGGATCGAAAAGATACATTTTTCTTTAATTATTTCACTGGCGAACTTGATATTTATTGTGTTGCGAATAAAAGCATTTTTGCATTATTTTTTATTGTACGATTTTCATCATCATCCCACCATTTGGAGTGAGTATAAAATTGTCAATATGGATTATTATAATTTAGACCTGATTTTTGGTTAATCAAAGGATTTTTGACAAATTTTGGGCAAAGTTTAGAAATTTTTTCAAAAAGATAGCTGCCCTTTGGACTCTGATGAAGTTCAAAGTTTAGAAATGTTAGTTTTTTTTTCTTGAAGTTGTCGAATTGATGATATTAAGTCGTAATATCAAATTTTGAATGAATTTTTAAATCTTAAAGTAAAAATATTCTTGTTTTGAAGAATTTTTACCTTCGATATTCATTGCTTCATTTGATACAACAACGAATTGTGGAAAATTTATCAAGTTTTCATTAGTGCTGAGGATGGATTTTAAATCTCTTAAGTATTTATATTCTTGTTTTGATAGAATATTTTACTAGTTTTTTTGATGGAATATTTTAATTTTTGTGTATTTTTTGTTGATAAAAAAAAATTATCAAAAATCTCAGATTTGGTCTCTGGTATTAATTCGTAATATCTGATACTGAATAGTATGGTGCGCTAATTTATAAATCTGTCATCGTTACTTTTTGTAGATTTCGTTTGACAATCTAAATTTTTCCCACAGATTCGTTTGGTTTTGTGATATTTAATCACAACCAAAAGTATTTATGAGTACTACAAATTAATTTTTAAACAAAGTTCTTGTTTCGATAGAACTTTTCCATTATGTTGTTTAGATTTTGACAGGGCACCTATCTGAGAAAAAACCATACATGTTTGTCCTGTTACACAAAAGTTGGTCGGCACACAAAATCAAAAAATTTTTTGATTTTTTTTTTAAAAGAGGAATTTTTTTTCTGCTCAAAAGTAAGCTTTGGTAGCTTTTTGGTCGCTTAGTGGGATGCGAGTGGGATATCTATCAAAAAATATGTTTTGTAACTCAAGACAACGGTTTTTCAATTTTAGGCATATGCACAATTTGAGTTTTTTCCTATTAGTGTGTAAGTGTTTCTAAAACCTTAAAAATAAAGCATATACTGAGAAACTAGACAAATTATACTTTCCGACGGTATGTCACATACCTAAATAAAATTTCATACCCTCAAGACTGTAATACCCACAATATGTTAACCTCAGGAAAAAAATCACTTTTTTGCTATAGAAATGTTGAAAAATTATTTTTTTATTTTTTTGTAATTATAATTAAATTAATCTATATATGTATATAAAATTCATTTTCTGTTTTTTGTTTGTTTGTTTGACCGCTATACAAATTTTTATTTTTCAACGGATTTCTCTGAAATTTGGTACGCACAATCTCTGTACTCCAGGCAAGGTCACCATGTGATTCTTGCGGCCACGCCCACTTTTTATACAAAATTCATTTTCTGTTTTTTTGTTTATTTGTTTGCAATAAAATTTTTTATTTTTCAACAGATTTCTCTAAAAATTGGTACACACGACCTCTGTACCCCAAGAAAGGTCGCCATATGACTCCTAACGACCACGCCTACTTTTACACCCACTTTTTGTGTACAATTCATTTTCTGTTTTTTGGTATATTTGTTCGCTAAACAAATTTTTATTTTTCAACGGATTTCTCTAAAATTTGGAGCGCACGATCTCTGTACTCCGGGAAAGGTCGCCATATGATTCTTACCGACCACGCCTACTTTTAATCCCATTTTTTGTATACAATTCATTTCCTGTTTTTTGGTATATTTGTTCGCTATAAAAATTTTTATTTTTCAATGGATTTCTCTGAAATTTGGTACGCACAATCTCTGTACTTCAGGCAAGGTCACCATATGATTCTTACGGCCACGCCTACTTTTACGCCCACTTCTTATACAAAATTCATTTTCTGTTTTTTGGTATATTTGTTTGCTATAACAAATTTTATTTTTCAACGGATTTCTCTAAAGTTTGGTATGCACGATCTCTGTACTCCGATAAAGGTCGCCATATGATTCTTACCGACCACGCCTACTTTTACGCCCACTTTTTGTATACAGTTCATTTTCTGTTTTTTGGTATATTTGTTCGCTATACAAATTTTTATTTTTCAACGGATTTCTCTGAAATTTGGTACACACAATCTCTGTGATATTGTATATCACAAAGCTCTAGGATAACTAAAATTCGTAACTTTTAGACATCATACACTCAAAATACTCCATGCATAAACATAGTTAGTTGCAATGAATAAATTCCCAAAAATGAACAAATTGCCCAAATTTAATAAATGTCCCCGAAAGAAATGAACAAATTCTCCATACTGCCCTCAAAAAAATTTATTTAATATCTGTATTCTTTTCAATAGCATCATTTCGGTGCGCGGAATCGGGACGCGGACGCGCTCGCGGAACACAGCTTAGTTAAAATATCGGAATGATGCGAAAAATATATTTTGGCGATTAAAATAAGTTGACAACAACTGCGCGGCAGCACTGGTGTGGCTGTAAAACGCACGGAAGTGGCTTGCGGACGCGGACGTGACGCGATCGCGGAACACAGCTCAGCTAAAATATCGAAATTATCTGAAAAATATATTTTGGCAATTAAAATAAGTTGACAACAAATGCGCGGCAGCACGGGTGTGGCTGCCAAACGCGCGGACGCGACTCGCTCGCGGAACACAGCTCAGTGAAAAGTCTTATGATAAATTTTATCTACGTATGTGCAATAACTTCCTGTTGATCAAAATAGGTCAAACATATACTATAAGCAGTTGCTTAAAGGAACCTTTCGGCACAATTTTAAACGTCGCATTCATTTTCTATTTTTGAAAGTTCCATAAACTTGACGTCTCTGCTCAGTGGTGATCATTTGATGAATGAAGTAATTCAATTTTTAAAACTTCTAAATCAAAAAATCAAAATAAAAATGAATTTACTCCCCAAAAAACGTAAACATTGGGGAATATTTTCATCATGAACAAATTTCCCAATCCCATACAAATTTTTGGGGAGACAGTTAAGTTTTTTGAGGAATTTGTTCATTGGGCACCTGGTAAGCATAGTGAACAATTTTTCAAGTCAAAGGCCTTTGGATCCCGGGCAAGACCGGGTAAAACAGCTAGTATATAATAATAATAATAATAATAAAAATTAATAGATAAATAATTTAATAAAATTTAATCTTAATCACATTAGATACATTTATATATAATTTATTGTAGCTGATGAAGTATTTAAGTTTTGTCACTTTTTAAAAATCCAGTCTTTCATCCAGCTTATTTGCCGCATTTATTTGCTGCTTTTTTTAGCCAATGCTTTCTTGGCGTTACTAGGTTCAGCTATTGATTTCGCTGCTGGTTTCTTTTTTGGCTTTGGAAAGAAATCGCATTGAGTAGAGGCAGAAAACTTTTTCATCTTGAGTCTTCCATCGACAAGCGGTATAAAAGCATGGTATTGAGCGGTGCCATCGATTGTTACCGCAACATTGAATCTCTTCAGTGTTTTCAATGTTTCCTCATGATCCTCTTTGCTACTAAAAACTATTTTAGTTTCTTTAAAATAATTCTTTGCCCAATGGAATAAAGCAGTCGCATCTAAGATGCGATCTTGATGAGAGCACTGGAGGCTATACTTCGCTGCATTTCTTTTAAGGTTTGCTCCAATACCATCAAATACTCCTTTACCATGAGCAGTAGGATGAAAATGCCACTCACCTGGCATTCCAAAATCTGTTCTATGAGCTATAAGATTTGCGAAGCTACTTTTGTTTTTGAAATGTTGACGAGCTACGTCCGAAACGTAGTATACCTTCTCTACTGTAAATTTATATTTTAGATATTTTAGTATTATCTTCTGGTACTCATAAACTGCAACGGTATCATGTTTTAAATCGTGGGATATGATTGCCGCACTTTTGTGTTCCACTTTTTCATCTTTCAAGTAGTAAATAACTACTGTGAATATAGTTATTGAAGTGGAAAGCTTGTATGGCATCCTGAAGAACACATTTATAGTTTTCTGCGAAATCATATGAAATAACGAATTCACCAGACTTCAAATGTATCTTCAAATCCTTGAAGAATGACCATTGTACTTTGACTAAAAAGTCATTGGTTCTCAAGTTTAGCAATCCTGTACACATTTCTTCCACAAAATCATCCACATTTAAAGTTATTGTTTTCAATGTGCATCTGTCAGTCTGAATCTAAGATTCAAATTTGACCTCCTCTATATATTCTCGAGAGTTGATTAAATTCTCTTTGATGAATGTGGTTTCCGGGCAATTGGAACATTCACCTAAGTGGCAAGTAGTTGTTGCATTAGGACACATATTCAATGTAAGGCGATCGCGGTTATCGTGCAAATCTTCTGGCGAATCATCTGTGAAGTACTTTAAGTTGATTTCCTTCAACATCAGTTTAACATTTTCATGGTAAATGCAAACGTATACTGTGTGAGTTCCGCTGCTTCCTGCTAAAACACAATGTTTTGGCCTCAGTTGGGTAAATTTTGTAAGCCAATTTTTACAGCTTCGTGTTCAGATTGAAATGTTTCAAATAACTCTTTCAGGTTGCAGAGAACCATTCTCTTCTGCATTTGAACTTTCTTGCCATCGATTCGTACAGATACCCAGTCTTTCATCCCTGGCATCAGGCGATTCATATCATCTCGCTGATAAAACTGGGTTACTAGAGCTTCAGTTTCGCACTTTAAAGTTTTTCCATTCTTTTTGTTTGGGAGTATCCCATGTTCAGCAACTAATTTTTTTAACAATTCTTGCTTTTCGGTGAGACGTTCCAAACTCAGTCTTTATTTTTGCACAACTCCATGTCGATGGAGCAAGCGTGAGAAGTTGAATTCTTTCAGCTCTACTCTGTGACGTTTTGTATTTCTCTTTTATTTGTTCAAAAACTTCTACTGCATCCTTATAATACTGATTTTCACACTCATTCTTTGAACTTATACCTTCTACTGAAAAGTTAGAAACACCATTGTTTACGTGATCGTTGAAGGGGACCCACCGTATTTAACTGATGTTGGACTAAAATGGATGTTGACAACCAGAGTGCGCTGTGGTTATTTAAGTCTTTCCTTACTGACATTCGCTTTTAAATTTGTTGTAAACTCTAAACTTCTAACCGCGACATTGTATTCGTTTTTTTTTTTAATCGTTTTTTGACTCTTCAATCTTAAAGATCATCGTTTTAGTGTTAAATTGTATTGAATTTATTTTGTATCTATATGTATCTTGTATCGCCATATTGGAAAAAAAATAAGAGGAAAGTATTCTTGATATTACTTGATATTATTAATTTTGTAGAAAAACCTTAATTTTTGTGTTTTATTTTTCTATTTTTTGGTAGCCATAGTTTGCTTGTTGGTTCCACAGTTCTCGGAAAACCAGCCTCAAATTCTGCTTGTGAATTTAACATGGTCCAAACGAACCGGATTTTGTAGGTGGAAGACGAGCTTGAGTAATAAAACAACAGGAAAGTTAAGGTAAAGTCCTTTTAAATTTTTTTTCGTATTGCTTCAAATAATTTCCAAATAAATTTAAAAAAAAAATACTTTAAAATTTTTTTGGGTAGTTAAGAAGTAAAAGAGTAGTTCGCATTTACTACTTAGTATAAAGAAAATAGTAGTTAAGCTAAGTCACTCAGCTTTTTCTCAACTCTTACCAACACCGTGTTTTGTACCTACGACCATCTGTCAGTTCAATCCGCCACAGTGTTTTGTTTTTTTTTTTATATACAAGCGTACATACAAGTGTTTTTTAATTTTAATATTGTCGTTTTTTTCATATTATTTCGTGTTTTTCAAACGCAGAAAAAAAATACATAGAATACAAGAACAACAACGTACGGTCAACTTGGGGAAAAGAGTGTACACATAACCAGAGAATAAAAATTGCATAGATCAACGAGTGTGTGTTTTGTCTCTTTATGCAGCAGTGTGTAAAAAAATAGGTACGTTGCGCTGTATATTTGTTGAACAAATAAAATTTGTTTTTTATTTTTTCATTTTATTTTTTGGGAGAGCTCATGTAAGAGGACGAGTCCTTTTGAAATAATTTAAATTTTGCGGATAAATAGTGCAGAGCTGCAAAGCTATCATTTCTTTAAAAAACATACCATTTGTACTTATCAAGTTGTGAGTATAGAAACTCGAAAATTATAGTTATCTGGTAGTGGAAAAATGCTAAAACTAAATTCCACACATAAGCTTAAAAACTTTGCTTAAGATTTGCAGTGCTGTGAAAGAGTGATTTCATGGTCGGAAATCCTCTACCGAATTTTGAGAGTTTACAGCGTACACATTTTGTAAAATATTTACTTTAAATCAATTTAGACTAGAATTTGAGTAATATCAACGACAGAGTTGAGAAAGAATTAACTCTTTTCACAAATTTAAGTTGGAATCGAATTTATCCCGGATTGAAGAGGTACGTTGTTGTAATTCAGATCGAAAAGATACATTTTTCTTTAATTATTTCACTGGCGAACTTGATATTTATTGTGTTGCGAATAAAAACATTTTTGCATTATTTTTTATTGTACGATTTTCATCATCATCCCACCATTTGGAGTGAGTATAAAATTGTCAATATGGATTATTATAATTTAGACCTGATTTTTGGTTAATCAAAGGATTTTTGACAAATTTTGGGCAAAGTTTAGAAATTTTTTCAAAAAGATAGCTGCCCTTTGGACTCTGATGAAGTTCAAAGTAATATCATATTTTGAATGAATTTTTAAATCTTAAAGTAAAAATATTCTTGTTTTGAAGAATTTTTACCTTCGATATTCATTGTTTCATTTGATACAACGAATTGTGGAAAATTTATCAAGTTTTCGTTAGTGCTGAGGATGGATTTTTAAATCTCTTAAGTATTTATATTCTTGTTTTGATAGAATATTTTACTGATTTTTTTGATGGAATATTTTAATTTTTTTGTATTTTTTGTTGATAAAAAAAAATTATCAAAAACCTCAGATTTGGTCTCTGGTATTAATTCGTAATATCTGATACTGAATAGTATGGTGCGCTAATTTATAAATCTGTCATCGTTACTTTTTGTAGATTTCGTTTGGCAATCTAAATTTTTCCCACAGATTCGTTTGGTTTTGTGATATTTAATCACAACCAAAAGTATTTATGAGTACTACAAATTAATTTTTAAACAAAGTTCTTGTTTCGATAGAACTTTTCCATTATGTTGTTTAGATTTTGACAGGGCACGTATCTGAGAAAAAAACCATACATGTTTGTCCTGTTACACAAAAGTTGGTCGGCACACAAAATCAAAAAATTTTTTGATTTTTTTTTTAAAGAGGAATTTTTTTTCTGCTCAAAAGTAAGCTTTGGTAGCTTTTTGGTCGCTTAGTGGGATGCGAGTGGGATATCTATCAAAAAATATGTTTTGTAACTCAAGACAACGGTTTTTCAATTTTTAGCATATGCACAATTTGAGTTTTTTCCTATTAGTGTGTAAGTGTTTCTAAAACCTTAAAAATAAAGCATATACTGAGAAACTAGACAAATTAACCTTTCCGACGGTATGTCACATACCTAAATAAAATTTCATACCCTCAAGACTGTAATACCCGCAATATGTTAACCTCAGGAAAAAAATCACTTTTTTGCTATAGAAATGTTGAAAAATTATTTATTTATTTTTTTGTAATTATAATTAAATTAATCTATATATATAAAATTCATTTTCTGTTTTTTGTTTGTTTGTTTGACCGCTATACAAATTTTTATTTTTCAACGGATTTCTCTGAAATTTGGTACGCACAATCTCTGTACTCCAGGCAAGGTCACCATGTGATTCTTGCGGCCACGCCTACTTTTACGCCCACTTTTTATACAAAATTCATTTTCTGTTTTTTTGGTATATTTGTTTGCAATAAAATTTTTTATTTTTCAACAGATTTCTCTAAAAATCGGTACACACGATCTCTGTACCCCAAGAAAGGTCGCCATATGACTCCTAACGACCACGCCTACTTTTACACCAACTTTTTGTGTACAATTCATTTTCTGTTTTTTGGTATATTTGTTCGCTATAAAAATTTTTATTTTTCAACGGATTTCTCTAAAATTTGGAGCGCACGATCTCTGTACTCCGGGAAAGGTCGCCATATGATTCTTACCGACCACGCCTACTTTTAATCCCATTTTTTGTATACAATTCATTTCCTGTTTTTTGGTATATTTGTTCGCTATAAAAATTTTTATTTTTCAATGGATTTCTCTGAAATTTGGTACGCACAATCTCTGTACTTCAGGCAAGGGCACCATATGATTCTTACGGCCACGCCTACTTTTACGCCCACTTTTTATACAAAATTCATTTTCTGTTTTTTGGTATATTTGTTTGCTGTAACAAATTTTATTTTTCAACGGATTTCTCTAAAGTTTGGTATGTACGATCTCTGTACTCCGAGAAAGGTCGCCATATGATTCTTACGGGCCACGCCTACTTTTACGCCCACTTTTTGTATACAGTTCATTTTCTGTTTTTTGGTATATTTGTTCGCTATACAAATTTTTATTTTTCAACGGATTTCTCTGAAATTTGGTACACACAATCTCTGTGATATTGTATATCACAAGCTCTAGGATAACTAAAATTCGTAACTTTTAGACATCATACACTCAAAATACTCCATGCATAAACATAGTTAGTTGCAATGGTAAGCAGGCGCCGAGTACTTAGTCCCCAATGAATAAATTCCCAAAAATGAACAAATTGCCCAAATTTAATAAATGTCCCCGAAAGAAATGAACAAATTCTCCATACTGCCCTCAAAAAAAATTATTTAATATCTGTATTCTTTTCAATAGCATCATTTCGGTGCGCGGAATCGGGACGCGGACGCGACGCGCTCGCGGAACACAGCTTAATTAAAATATCGAAATTATCTGAAAAATATATTTTGGCAATTAAAATAAGTTGACAACAAATGCGCGGCAGCACGTGGGGTGGCTGCCAAACGCGCGGACGCGACTCGCTCGCGGAACACAGCTCAGTGAAAAGTCTTATGATAAATTTTATCTACGTATGTGCAATAACTTCCTGTTGATCAAAATAGGTCAAACATATACTATAAGCAGTTGCTTAAAGGAACCTTTCGGCACAATTTTAAACGTCGCATTCATTTTCTATTTTTGAGAGTTCCATAAATTTGACGTCTCTGCTCAGTGGTGATCATTTGATGAATGAAGTAATTCAATTTTTAAAACTTCTAAATCAAAAAATCAAAATAAAAATGAATTTACTCCCCAAAAAACGTAAACATTGGGGACTATTTTCATCATGAACAAATTTCCCAATCCCATACAAATTTTTGGGGAGACAGTTAAGTTTTTTGAGGAATTTGTTCATTGGGCACCTGGTAAGCATAGTGAACAATTTTTCAAGTCAAAGGCCTTAAATAATTTAATAAAATTTAATCGTAATCACATTAGATACATTTATATATAATTTATTGTAGCTGATGAAGTATTTAAGTTTTGTCACTTTTTAAAAATCCAGTCTTTCATCCAGCTTATTTGCCGCATTTATTTGCTGCTTTTTTAGCCAATGCTTTCTTGGCGTTACTAGGTTCAGCTATTGATTTCGCTGCTGGTTTCTTTTTTGGCTTTGGAAAGAAATCGCATTGAGTAGAGGCAGAAAACTTTTTCATCTTGAGTCTTCCATCGACAAGCGGTATAAAAGCATGGTATTGAGCGGTGCCATCGATTGTTACCGCAACATTGAATCTCTTCAGTGTTTTCAATGTTTCCTCATGATCCTCTTTGCTACTAAAAACTATTTTCGTTTCTTTAAAATAATTCTTTGCCCAATGGAATAAAGCAGTCGCATCTAATGCGATCTTGATGAGAGCACTGGAGGCTATACTTCGCTGCATTTCTTTTAAGGTTTGCTCCAATACCATCAAATGCTCCTTTACCATGAGCAGTAGGATGAAAATGCCACTCACCTGGCATTCCAAAATCTGTTTTATGAGCTATAAGATTTGCGAAGCTACTTTTGTGTTTGAAATGTTGACGAGCTACGTCCGAAACGTAGTATACCTTCTCTACTGTAAATTTAGATTTTAGATATTTTAGTATTATCTTCTGGTACTCATAAACTGCAACGGTATCATGTTTTAAATCGTGGGATATGATTGCCGCACTTTTGTGTTCCACTTTTTCATCTTTCATGTAGTAAATAACTACTGTGAATATAGTTATTGAAGTGGAAAGCTTGTATGGCATCCTGAAGAACACATTTATAGTTTTCTGCGAAATCATACGAAATAACGAATTCACCAGACTTCAAATGTATCTTCAAATCCTTGAAGAATGACCATTGTACTTTGACTAAAAAGTCATTGGTTCTCAAGTTTAGCAATCCTGTACACATTTCTTCCACAAAATCATCCACATTTAAAGTTATTGTTTTCAATGTGCATCTGTCAGTCTGAATCTAAGATTCAAGTTTGACCTCCTCTATATATTCTCGAGAGTTGATTAAATTCTCTTTGATGAATGTGGTTTCCGGGCAATTGGAACATTCACCGAAGTGGCAAGTAGTTGTTGCATTAGGACACATAGTCAATGTAAGGCGATCGCGGTTATCGTGCAAATCTTCTGGCGAATCATCTGTGAAGTACTTTAAGTTGATTTCCTTCAACATCAGTTTAACATTTTCATGGTAAATGCAAACGTATACTGTGTGAGTTCCGCTGCTTCCTGCTAAAACACAATGTTTTGGCCTCAGTTGGGTAAATTTTGTAAGCCAATTTTTACAGCTTCGTGTTCAGATTGAAATGTTTCAAATAACTCTTTCAGGTTGCAGAGAACCATTCTCTTCTGCATTTGAACTTTCTTGCCATCGATTCGTACAGATACCCAGTCTTTCATCCCTGGCATCAGGCGATTCATATCATCTCGCTGATAAAACTGGGTTACTAGAGCTTCAGTTTCGCACTTTAAAGTTTTTCCATTCTTTTTGTTTGGGAGTATCCCATGTTCAGCAACTAATTTTTTTTAACAATTCTTGCTTTTCGGTGAGACGTTCCAAACTCAGTCTTTATTTTTGCACAACTCCATGTCGATGGAGCAAGCGTGAGAAGTTGAATTCTTTCAGCTCTACTCTGTGACGTTTTGTATTTCTCTTTTATTTGTTCAAAAACTTCTACTGCATCCTTATAATACTGATTTTCACACTCATTCTTTGAACTTATACCTTCTAGTAAAAAGTTAGAAACACCATTGTTTACGTGATCGTTGAAGGGGACCCACCGTATTTAACTGATGTTGGACTAAAATGGATGTTGACAACCAGAGTGCGCTGTGGTTATTTAAGTCTTTCCTCACTGACATTCGCTTTTAAATTTGTTGTAAACTCTAAACTTCTAACCGCGACATTGTATTCGTTTTTTTTTTTTAATCGTTTTTTGACTCTTCAATCTTAAAGATCATCGTTTTAGTGTTAAATTGTATTGAATTTATTTTGTATCTACATGTATCTTGTATCGCCATATTGGAAAAAAATATTGTGTTGCGAATAAAAACATTTTTGCATTATTTTTTATTGTACGATTTTCATCATCATCCCACCATTTGGAGTGAGTATAAAATTGTCAATATGGATTATTATAATTTAGACCTGATTTTTGGTTAATCAAAGGATTTTTGACAAATTTTGGGCAAAGTTTAGAAATTTTTTCAAAAAGATAGCTGCCCTTTGGACTCTGATGAAGTTCAAAGTTTAGAAATGTTAGTTTTTTTTCTTGAAGTTGTCGAATTGATGATATTAAGTCGTAATATCATATTTTGAATGAATTTTTAAATCTTAAAGTAAAAATATTCTTGTTTTGAAGAATTTTTACCTTCGATATTCATTGTTTCATTTGATACAATAACGAATTGTGGAAAATTTATCAAGTTTTCGTTAGTGCTGAGGATGGATTTTTAAATCTCTTAAGTATTTATATTCTTGTTTTGATAGAATATTTTACTGATTTTTTTGATGGAATATTTTAATTTTTTTGTATTTTTTGTTGATAAAAAAAAATTATCAAAAACCTCAGATTTGGTCTCTGGTATTAATTCGTAATATCTGATACTGAATAGTATGGTGCGCTAATTTATAAATCTGTCATCGTTACTTTTTGTAGATTTCGTTTGGCAATCTAAATTTTTCCCACAGATTCGTTTGGTTTTGTGATATTTAATCACAACCAAAAGTATTTATGAGTACTACAAATTAATTTTTAAACAAAGTTCTTGTTTCGATAGAACTTTTCCATTATGTTGTTTAGATTTTGACAGGGCACGTATCTGAGAAAAAAACCATACATGTTTGTCCTGTTACACAAAAGTTGGTCGGCACACAAAATCAAAAAATTTTTAGATTTTTTTTTTAAAGAGGAATTTTTTTTCTGCTCAAAAGTAAGCTTTGGTAGCTTTTTGGTCGCTTAGTGGGATGCGAGTGGGATATCTATCAAAAAATATGTTTTGTAACTCAAGACAACGGTTTTTCAATTTTTAGCATATGCACAATTTGAGTTTTTTCCTATTAGTGTGTAAGTGTTTCTAAAACCTTAAAAATAAAGCATATACTGAGAAACTAGACAAATTAACCTTTCCGACGGTATGTCACATACCTAAATAAAATTTCATACCCTCAAGACTGTAATACCCGCAATATGTTAACCTCAGGAAAAAAATCACTTTTTTGCTATAGAAATGTTGAAAAATTATTTATTTATTTTTTTGTAATTATAATTAAATTAATCTATATATATAAAATTCATTTTCTGTTTTTTGTTTGTTTGTTTGACCGCTATACAAATTTTTATTTTTCAACGGATTTCTCTGAAATTTGGTACGCACAATCTCTGTACTTCAGGCAAGGTCACCATATGATTCTTGCGGCCACGCCTACTTTTACGCCCACTTTTTATACAAAATTCATTTTCTGTTTTTTGGTATATTTGTTTGCTGTAACAAATTTTATTTTTCAACGGATTTCTCTAAAGTTTGGTATGCACGATCTCTGTACTCCGAGAAAGGTCGCCATATGATTCTTACGGGCCACGCCTACTTTTACGCCCACTTTTTGTATACAGTTCATTTTCTGTTTTTTGGTATATTTGTTCGCTATACAAATTTTTATTTTTCAACGGATTTCTCTGAAATTTGGTATACACAATCTCTGTGATATTGTATATCACAAGCTCTAGGATAACTAAAATTCGTAACTTTTAGACATCATACACTCAAAATACTCCATGCATAAACATAGTTAGTTGCAATGGTAAGCAGGCGCCGAGTACTTAGTCCCCAATGAATAAATTCCCAAAAATGAACAAATTGCCCAAATTTAATAAATGTCCCCGAAAGAAATGAACAAATTCTCCATACTGCCCTCAAAAAAATTTATTTAATATCTGTATTCTTTTCAATAGCATCATTTCGGTGCGCGGAATCGGGACGCGGACGCGGCGCGCTCGCGGAACACAGCTTAATTAAAATATCGAAATTATCTGAAAAATATATTTTGGCAATTAAAATAAGTTGACAACAAATGCGCGGCAGCACGGGTGTGGCTGCCAAACGCGCGGACGCGACTCGCTCGCGGAACACAGCTCAGTGAAAAGTCTTATGATAAATTTTATCTACGTATGTGCAATAACTTCCTGTTGATCAAAATAGGTCAAACATATACTATAAGCAGTTGCTTAAAGGAACCTTTCGGCACAATTTTAAACGTCGCATTCATTTTCTATTTTTGAGAGTTCCATAAATTTGACGTCTCTGCTCAGTGGCGATCATTTGATGAATGAAGTAATTCAATTTTTAAAACTTCTAAATCAAAAAATCAAAATAAAAATGAATTTACTCCCCAAAAAACGTAAACATTGGGGACTATTTTCATCATGAACAAATTTCCCAATCCCATACAAATTTTTGGGGAGACAGTTAAGTTTTTTGAGGAATTTGTTCATTGGGCACCTGGTAAGCATAGTGAACAATTTTTCAAGTCAAAGGCCTTAAATAATTTAATAAAATTTAATCTTAATCACATTAGATACATTTATATATAATTTATTGTAGCTGATGAAGTATTTAAGTTTTGTCACTTTTTAAAAATCCAGTCTTTCATCCAGCTTATTTGCCGCATTTATTTGCTGCTTTTTTAGCCAATGCTTTCTTGGCGTTACTAAGTTCAGCTATTGATTTCGCTGCTGGTTTCTTTTTTGGCTTTGGAAAGAAATCGCATTGAGTAGAGGCAGAAAACTTTTTCATCTTGAGTCTTCCATCGACAAGCGGTATAAAAGCATGGTATTGAGCGGTGCCATCGATTGTTACCGCAACATTGAATCTCTTCAGTGTTTTCAATGTTTCCTCATGATCCTCTTTGCTACTAAAAACTATTTTCGTTTCTTTAAAATAATTCTTTGCCCAATGGAATAAAGCAGTCGCATCTAAGATGCGATCTTGATGAGAGCACTGGAGGCTATACTTCGCTTCATTTCTTTTAAGGTTTGCTCCAATACCATCAAATGCTCCTTTACCATGAGCAGTAGGATGAAAATGCCACTCACCTGGCATTCCAAAATCTGTTTTATGAGCTATAAGATTTGCGAAGCTACTTTTGTGTTTGAAATGTTGACGAGCTACGTCCGAAACGTAGTATACCTTCTCTACTGTAAATTTAGATTTTAGATATTTTAGTATTATCTTCTGGTACTCATAAACTGCAACGGTATCATGTTTTAAATCGTGGGATATGATTGCCGCACTTTTGTGTTCCACTTTTTCATCTTTCATGTAGTAAATAACTACTGTGAATATAGTTATTGAAGTGGAAAGCTTGTATGGCATCCTGAAGAACACATTTATAGTTTTCTGCGAAATCATACGAAATAACGAATTCACCAGACTTCAAATGTATCTTCAAATCCTTGAAGAATGACCATTGTACTTTGACTAAAAAGTCATTGGTTCTCAAGTTTAGCAATCCTGTACACATTTCTTCCACAAAATCATCCACATTTAAAGTTATTGTTTTCAATGTGCATCTGTCAGTCTGAATCTAAGATTCAAGTTTGACCTCCTCTATATATTCTCGAGAGTTGATTAAATTCTCTTTGATGAATGTGGTTTCCGGGCAATTGGAACATTCACCGAAGTGGCAAGTAGTTGTTGCATTAGGACACATAGTCAATGTAAGGCGATCGCGGTTATCGTGCAAATCTTCTGGCGAATCATCTGTGAAGTACTTTAAGTTGATTTCCTTCAACATCAGTTTAACATTTTCATGGTAAATGCAAACGTATACTGTGTGAGTTCCGCTGCTTCCTGCTAAAACACAATGTTTTGGCCTCAGTTGGGTAAATTTTGTAAGCCAATTTTTACAGCTTCGTGTTCAGATTGAAATGTTTCAAATAACTCTTTCAGGTTGCAGAGAACCATTCTCTTCTGCATTTGAACTTTCTTGCCATCGATTCGTACAGATACCCAGTCTTTCATCCCTGGCATCAGGCGATTCATATCATCTCGCTGATAAAACTGGGTTACTAGAGCTTCAGTTTCGCACTTTAAAGTTTTTCCATTCTTTTTGTTTGGGAGTATCCCATGTTCAGCAACTAATTTTTTTTAACAATTCTTGCTTTTCGGTGAGACGTTCCAAACTCAGTCTTTATTTTTGCACAACTCCATGTCGATGGAGCAAGCGTGAGAAGTTGAATTCTTTCAGCTCTACTCTGTGACGTTTTGTATTTCTCTTTTATTTGTTCAAAAACTTCTACTGCATCCTTATAATACTGATTTTCACACTCATTCTTTGAACTTATACCTTCTAGTAAAAAGTTAGAAACACCATTGTTTACGTGATCGTTGAAGGGGACCCACCGTATTTAACTGATGTTGGACTAAAATGGATGTTGACAACCAGAGTGCGCTGTGGTTATTTAAGTCTTTCCTCACTGACATTCGCTTTTAAATTTGTTGTAAACTCTAAACTTCTAACCGCGACATTGTATTCGTTTTTTTTTAATCGTTTTTTGACTCTTCAATCTTAAAGATCATCGTTTTAGTGTTAAATTGTATTAAATTTATTTTGTATCTACATGTATCTTGTATCGCCATATTGGAAAAAAATAAGAGGAAAGTATTCTTGATATTACTTTGAATTTTGTAGAAAAACCTTAATTTTTGTGTTTTATTTTTCTATTTTTTGGTAGCCATAGCTTGCTTGTTGGTTCCACAGTTCTCGGAAAACCAGCCTCAAATTCTGCTTGTGAATTTAACATGGTCCAAACGAACCGGATTTTGTAGTTCGAATTTACTACTTAGTATAAAGAAAATAGTAGTTAAGCTAAGTTACTCAGCTTTTTCTCAACTCTTACCAACACCGTGTTTTGTACCTACGACCATCTGTCAGTTCAATCCGCCACAGTGTTTTGTTTTTTTTTTATATACAAGCGTACATACAAGTGTTTTTTAATTTTAATATTGTCGTTTTTTTCATATTATTTCGTGTTTTTCAAACGAAGAAAAAAAATACATAGAATACAAGAACAACAACGTACGGTCAACTTGAGGAAAAGAGTGTACACATAACCAGAGAATAAAAATTGCATAGATCAACGAGTGTGTGTTTTGTCTCTTTATGCAGCAGTGTGTAAAAAAATAGGTACGTTGCGCTGTATATTTGTTGAACAAATAAAATTTGTTTTTTATTTTTTCATTTTATTTTTTGGGAGAGCTCATGTAAGAGGACGAGTCCTTTTGAAATAATTTAAATTTTGCGGATAAATAGTGCAGAGCTGCAAAGCTATCATTTCTTTAAAAACATACCATTTGTACTTATCAAGTTGTGAGTATAGAAACTCGAAAATTATAGTTATCTGGTAGTGGAAAAATGCTAAAACTAAATTCCACACATAAGCTTAAAAACTTTGCTTAAGATTTGCAGTGCTGTGAAAGAGTGATTTCATGGTCGGAAATCCTCTACCGAATTTTGAGAGTTTACAGCGTACACATTTTGTAAAATATTTACTTTAAATCAATTTAGACTAGAATTTAACTCTTTTCACAAATTTAAGTTGGAATCGAATTTATCCCGGATTGAAGAGGTACGTTGTTGTAATTCAGATCGAAAAGATACATTTTTCTTTAATTATTTCACTGGCGAACTTGATATTTAATGTGTTGCGAATAAAAGCAACAAAAACCTCAGATTTGGTCTCTGGTATTAATTCGTAATATCTGATACTGAATAGTATGGTGCGCTAATTTATAAATCTGTCATCGTTACTTTTTGTAGATTTCGTTTGGCAATCTAAATTTTTCCCACAGATTCGTTTGGTTTTGTGATATTTAATCACAACCAAAAGTATTTATGAGTACTACAAATTAATTTTTAAACAAAGTTCTTGTTTCGATAGAACTTTTCCATTATGTTTAGATTTTGACAGGGCACCTATCTGAGAAAAAACCATACATGTTTGTCCTGTTACACAAAAGTTGGTCGGCACACAAAGATATCGGAAATTTATGGAAAAAGGTATCGAGATTGGGGATATGGTTGTCACTCGTGAAGATAACCTGTCGACGAATAGATGGCTACTAGGCACAAAGGTAAAGATGGTCACGTTAGATTTGTAGAGTTGGGAGCAGAGCGTGGCTTAGTTATAAGACCAGTCGTGAAGCTGGTAGCTCTTTCGACGTATTAGGGTCTACAATATGTACTAATTATTTTTTATAGTATCATGGTCTACGCTAGAAAATATGCTGAAGGTCGTCGTATTAGTGGTAAAATTGTTTGCATAATTGTGCCGAAAAGATCACCCCCTTTGTTTTTGTTGAAAGTTCCTGCAGATTAATTACCTGGGTTGGATGTAACTGGTATCAATTTATAATTATTGTGCGGGATGTCTCGGCCATGACCATACCTGGCGTACTTGTGAGAGTACTGGGAAATGCAAACGCTTCGTAGATAAACATCGCACGCTCCTCCGCATAACGGGTTCGAGGCCTCGTTCGTCCGCCCAAAAAGAGGACAGCAACTTTACATGTTTGCAACGGGGACCTAGTGCGTCTACCTGCCCAAAGCTCATTTTAATTAACGGCAACAATATCCACACACGCCGAACTTTAGCGTGAGAAACATTTATTTCTCAAACTGCAATACAATACAGTTATGTTTAGTTTATTTGATTCACCTGTGTGGAAATCTGCTGTGCTTGCAGATTCCCACACACATTTAATTGTATTCTAGCGTAAGTCAGAATTTAAGTATAATTTGTAAAGACAATTAATAAAGTACTCCATAACAGAACAGTCGCACAAGCGGCTGTTCGCCAAGAAAATACAAAAGGTGTTTTAAATAAAATGAATTGTTTGAAAAGGATAAGCAAAAAATTAAATTAATGACGTGACATAATATGGCGATCCTGCCAGCCTTGACATAAAAAGCAAATTAAAAACAAAAATTTTTTTAATAAAAAAAAAAAAAAAATAAGTTTTAAACAAAAAAAAAAAAAACATTTTAACAAAACAAAACAAACAAACAATTCTATAAAAACATAAATAAGCTCAAAAAATATGGAAACTTAACAGTGAGAATTAAATGCCTACAACAAAAACAACAAAAAGCGATTTAAAAATCAAAAAATTAAAAATAAAAAAAAAAAAAAATGCTTTAAATTTTTTTTTTCAATACTATTTTTATAAAACTACCAAAAAAAAAATTTGCAAAGAAAGAAACCCATTTTTATTACATAAATTAAACGAAAAAAAAATAATTGAATCCCTGCTTGTTGATTAAGTGATAGCTGATAAAAATTAATGTTAAATACAAAATGAACTTCCTAGTGCTAAAAATATATACAAAAATTAAATTAATAAAATAAGAAAGGAAGAGAAGAAATGAAAATCAATGTGGCCAAAGAAGCATGAAACAGGTGTGGCCGATACACCCGCAACGTACAAGAGGAAGCAACAACAACAGCAACTATAACAGCAACATCAACATCAACAATAACAGCAGCTGCAACAATTCACAACACCAACAGCGATAAACATAAAACATCGTAAGCGTTATTAATATAAAATTTAAATATTTTAAATAATTAGATGCATTACAATTGTAATCTTTTAAACATTTATATCGACCTTGAATATTTTATTAGATGTATACATATAAAAATCGCACAATAATTATATATATAAAAGCCAGTTGGTAATAATACCTACATATATGGTACTACTATTCTGTTCTTTATATTTTGTAATCTACATAATGTTGGATATAAAATTTTTGATATTTATATTGTATAAAAATCTACTTTATTAGTTTAACAGAAAGAAAAAAAAAAAAGGGAGAGAATATTTATTTTAATACCATTTTGTTAATACAAAATAATCAATGGAAATATACTAAGAATATGTTATGAAAATATACTCTGATTTAAAATCATATATAATTTAATTTTATTCCAAAGCGGAAAGCTCATCCACAGGATGACCTAGGCTATTTTTTTATATAATGTATAATTTAGAAAGTACCTCGACCATACAGTAAGGGAAAATGATCTTAAATTAATTTTATTTTTATGGACAAATTGATTGTGTTTTGGGATATTCGGACATACCCTTTTGGATCAGTTTTATTTACTTAAATAGAGAAAATAATATATTTTATTATGGGAAAGACCGAGTCGAAACTCGAAAAACCCAACGCTAATGTCATAACCAACGTTGAGGTTGTCGACCACACAAATCAATTGGATTCCTTGTGTTACCTCACATTGTGTCTAGTATTGGTAAGCGTGGCCAATTTATTACTGAAATTATATGTGCTCCACAAAAGATCTCTCCGTAAGAGGTATATGAGCAGAGGCGACAACCTTGATAAGGTTTAGACACGGCATTGCGAAAATCTCTAGGTAATTTTTTAATAAAGATATCCTGGGCAATATTTCGAACATATTAGAAATAACATTGAGTGACAGATCTTAATATATTTGCTTTGAAATGGAAAATTTGGTATTAGTTTTAATTACCTGATTTTGAGAATTGGCATTAATTGACAATATTATTGATAATTGAACATTGCGGCATATTGTGCCAGATAATTATTTATGAAAGGCAAAAATTTCATAATAATTTTATTGAATGAATTTGTTGGAATTAAAGTATAGTGAATGAATAAAATTATCTTTGGCATACAGTGCCATAGAATTACTATAGTGGAATTATTCACTTGAACAGATTTTTTTTTCTCTCTTCTCAAATTTTTTTTTGGGCATTAATTGCCAATATAGCAAAAATTTTATCGGATATACTCTTAAATACCTTACGATTTTTAAATGATTTTGGAAATTCTTTGATTAGTATGCGAATATTTTGGCACCTAGTGATTTTGAATGTTTGGCATTACGGGCCAATACAATAAATTGACATTATATTTCTTTTTCAATGGGGAAATTTTAGTAACCTTTTATGACATTTCCCCATAGTCTCCCAAATTGTTTCAATTTTGATTTCTTACATAAACGCCCAATTTTCCCCTAGATAAATTGTCATAATTTTGGCTAAAGGTTGACCCTGATTTTATGGACTGGCAAGCGATACTCGACCAATGTAGGATCATAAGGGAAGAATTTGACAAAGCCCATAAATGCCTCAATACTGATAGGCCTACCAAGGAGGAAACAGTTGAGAAACATCTAAAGAACCTCCACTTACGACTTGAGGAAATAAGAGTCTTATTAAACGTTAATTATCAGCGCCTAACATCCGCTCATAAGGTTGCGGCAGAGGGTTTTTTCATTGACCTAAGAGGTAAGCTGATTGGCGTAGCGTCCCGCAGGGGTATTGAGGTGAACTTGCCCGACTCATAACATGAGAGGATAGAATTTGGGGAGGATAAGGAACAACTGACAGTACAATTGGGGGAAAACAGCGACAAAATGCCACAAACAGCATCAGAATTTTTAAAAACAGCTTCCAGGATCATACCTGATTTCGATGGTAGGGCAGAGAACCTACAAAGTTTCTTAGATGCCCTGACACTTGTCGATTCGATCGCTGAAGGTCAAGATGCGGTAGCCGTCAATCTGATAAAAACCAAATTGAAGGGAACAGCTCGTACCCTTATAGAGGGTAATGAAGCAAATTTGGCCGGCATAATTGCAAGATTAAGGTCAACAGTCAAGGGTGAATCCGTTGAAGTCCTATCAGCGAGATTAATGAACCTGAAACAAGGTGGTAAGTCACCAAATGATTATACAAAAGAAATAGAAGACCTGGCAAAAAGGCTGCAAAGCGCCTATATAACGGACGGATTAACGACCACATTAGCCGAAAAATATACCACCAATATAGCTGTCAAAGCAATGACGAGGAGCTGCACTAATGAAAGAGTGGGCCTCGTAATGGAGGCTGGTCAATTTAGCACCCTTAACGATGCTATGGCCAAATTCATAAACAGCTCTACAGATGCGGCCAAAAATAATACAGTAATGTATTATAATAATGGTAGAAACGCAAACCGGTACCAAAGGCGTGGGCGACCCAACGGAAATTTCCGGGGATGCGGAAATGGAACAGTTTACCATAACCGCAATAATCAGGTCAATAATAGGAATGATTATGTCCAGGGCGGAAATAACGGTGGACAATACAATCGCCGTGGCAATAACAGGGGTTACAACAATAGTAACAACAATGGCTATAGACGAATTAATGTATTATTGAAGAGGAAAACGACCAAACCCCAAGTACTCATTAAGCAATGACACTACAAACGGTAGAATCTTGAATATAAATTTAGGTCTAGCGTCATACATTTCATTAGCGTCAAAATTCAGTAATAATAGTTCTACATATTTAGTTGATACAGGTGCGGACATATCGATAGTTAAAAATGGACAAATAGAAACAGGAAGAATAAACGCAAATCAGACCACTAGCCTACACGGCATTGGGAGTGGCACGATTGATACAAAAGGGAAAATTGAAACTGATCTTATATTCAATAACCTACTAATAAAACATGATTTCCATGTAGTAGATGATAATTTTCCAATTCCATCCGATGGAATACTTGGACTAGATTTTATTAAAAACTACAACTGTGTATTGGAATACGGAATAGATCAAAATAGGATGGTATTAAGACCAGACGATTTCCCCGAAACCATATGTATACCAATGCGTGAATCTCCAAATATTAACATAGTATCATTACCAGCGAGATCAGAGGTAATTAGGAAAATAAATATAAAATGTCCAAAAGGAGATGTATTTATCCCAAACCAGACACTTCAAGAAGGGATATACATAGCCAATACGATTTCGAGCTGTAAGCAATCGTTTGTTAGAATAATTAACACAACTAACAAAGACGTCACTATTTCAGGTTTTGAAGTCCAAACTGAAAGTTTGAATAATTATGAAATAGCAATGGCAACCGAAAGCCAAGATAGCGAAAAAAAAGTTAGAAAAATTATCGAAAAATTCCCAAAATTCGTTGAAAATGAACTAAAAGAACTATGTAGAGAATATATAGATGTATTCGCACTTGAAACTGAGAGAATCTCAGTGAATAATTTTTATAGGCAAAAGTTGCGTTTAAAGGACAACGATCCTACTTATATTAAGAATTATAGAATACCGCATACCCATAAGGAGGAAATTACAAAACAAGTAGATAGGTTGATACAAGATGGCATTGTAGAGCCATCAGCTTCAGAATTTAATAGCCCAATTTTACTAGTACCAAAAAAATCTATAGCCGGAAGTGAAGGGAAAAGATGGAGGTTGGTAGTAGACTATAGGGGAGTCAATAAAAAATTAATTGCAGATAAATTTCCATTACCAAGAATAGATGATATTCTCGACCAACTTGGTCGAACCAAATATTTTTCTTGCCTTGATTTAACATCCGGATTTCATCAAATTGAATTAGATGAAGAATCCAGAGATATTACATCATTCTCAACGGATAAGGGTTCATTTCGTTTTAAACGCTTACCGTACGGGCTTAAAATAGCTCCAAATTCAATTCAGAGAATGATGACCATAGCATTTGCTGGACTATCACCAGCACAAGCTTTTCTGTATATGGATGATTTGGTTGTATTAGGTCGTTCTGAAAAGCATATGTTAAAAAATTTAACAGATGTTTTCGAAACATGCCGTAAATATAATCTTAAATTGCATCCAGAAAAGTGCTCATTTTTTGGTCACGAGGTGACTTATTTAGGTCATAAATGTACAAACAAAGGCATTCTTCCAGACGATAGCAAATTCAAGATAATTCAAGACTATCCAACACCTAAAAATGCCGATGAAACTAAACGATTTGTTGCATTTTGCAATTATTATAGACGTTTTGTTCCAAATTTTGCGGAACACGCTCGCCTTTTAACGAGGCTATGTAGGAAAAATGTAAAATTCGAGTGGAGCGAAGACTGCGAAAAAGCATTCGAAATTTTAATGAAAAATTTTGCATTACAACCGATGCAAGCAAATATGCATGCGGTGCCGTACTAAGCCAAGAGTACGACGGGCTACAACTCCCTATAGCATATGCTTCAAAGTCATTCACCAAAGGTGAATCAAATAAGTCTACTATCGAACAAGAACTAGCGGCTATACACTGGGCAATTACGTATTTCAGACCATATATTTATGGCACTAAATTCTTTGTAAGAAGTGATCATCGACCACTGTCATACTTGTTTTCAATGAAGAACCCTTCTTCAAAATTGACGCGAATGAGGTTAGAATTAGAAGAATATGATTTTACCGTAGAGTACTTGAGGGGAAAAGATAACCACGCTGCAGATGCTTTATCTAGAATAGACTTCAATGACATAAAGAATATAAGAAATGTCTATATGGTAAAGACAAGATCGAGATCTAAGGCAGCGATGGGAACAAAGACAAAGAAAAAAAATAATAGTATAACGGAAACTCCAAAGATATATGAAACATTGACCATAAAGGAGGTCAGGAAAATAGTTCGCCTAAAGTTTGACCTACAAGGTAGAACACTAAGGTGTTACCTTAGAAAAGGAAAAACAACTTTAGAAAAAATAATTATAATTATTAATGACCTTGTTGTTAATGGGAAAATTGATTTAGGTCAATTCTTCTCTAGGTTAGAAAATATAACCGACAATAAAGGCATTGATAAATTGCAACTCACATTAGATGATGAGATATTTAAAGGGATCCCAATTAATGAATTTAAGAGTACAGCGAACAAAGAACTCAAAAATTTAATAATAGCGTTAACGCCAAGAAGAATTAAAATAACTGCTGACGAGCAGAAACATGAAATATTGGAGAAATATCACAACGATCCGTTATACGGCGGTCATCCGGGAATAGCAAAGATGACGGCAAAATTAAGGGGAAAATATTTCTGGAACGGAATGTCTAGAGACATCCGTAATTACATAAGGAAATGTAAACAGTGCCAGACTAATAGGACACAACCTAAAACAAAGGAACCAATGACAATAACAGAGACGCCAGCCCGGGCATTTGACATCATTGTTATAGACACAATTGGACCTTTTATAAGATCAAATAATGGCAGCGAATACGCTGTAACCATTATATGCGACCTGACTAAATACTTAGTCACTATACCTATTCCTGATAAGCAGGCAAAGACCGTTGCTAAAGCAATTTTTGAAAATTTTATTTTAATTTATGGTCCTATGCATAGGATTCTAACTGATATGGGAACTGAATACAAAAATCAGACCCTGCAAGAACTTTGTCAGCTGTTGAACATTCAGTATGTCACATCAACAGCTTACCATCACCAAACTCTGGGTACAATAGAAAGATCTCACAGAACATTCAATGAGTATGTTAGGTCATATATTTCATTGAACAGAACAGATTGGGATGAGTGGCTAAAATACTTCACGTATTGCTTCAATACGACGCCATCCACTGTTCATGGTTATTGTCCATATGAGTTGGTGTTTGGTAAGAACAGTCCTGATCTAAAATTTCTTAATTCGAATGTAGTAGACCCACTGTATAACATAGAAGCATATGAGAAAGAAGTAAAGTATAGACTTCAGCAGGCGCAACAGCGCGCCAAAAGCTTATTGGATAATGAAAAGGTTAACAGTAAGTCACAATACGACAGGGTTACAAGACCAATTGATATTCGAATAGGAGATTTAGTCCTGACGGAAAACAGTGCAGGTCATAAATTAGATACTCAGGGAAATCGACAATTTAGGCAACTGCACATTATCCATAAGCGATAATAAAACGGTCAAGGTACATAGGAATAGACTAAGAAAATTTTGTAAATAATGTAAATGATTATATACATATAAACTAAACTAAAATCTAGATGAACATTTTTATATAGTTTTGAAAAAAAAAAAAAAAAAAGATAAATATTTGAACTAAAATATAAAATATAATTAATTAAACAATTAAACAATTAAACAATTAGATTAATTAAATAAAACCATATATAGAACCTAACACCTTAATTTAACCTTCCTTAATTACAAATTTTATAACTATAAATTTTAAATTAATCTTTAGTTTACGGAAATTTTTTAATAATAATAATAATAAAAAATTAAAATAACATAATATAGTTTTTTTAAACATTAAAATTAAAATTTAAATAAAAACAATTAATTAAAAATACATTAATATTGATAATGTCAATTTTTTATTTAATTTTGTAAAATTATAAAAAACTATAAATAAAATTCTTTAAATTGTAATTAAAATCATAATTAATTAAATCAAAAATCTAAATTTAAGAAAATTTAAAATGTATAAACTAAATAATAATTTGAGATAAAAATTTAAAATCAAAATTTCTTTTTGCAGACGATTGACTGGCCAGCATTCGCCTGCAAAAGAAATTAAACAACAAAAATTTTCAAAATTATAAATACATATTATATTTTTAATTTTTCTATTTGAAAAGGGGAAGGAATGGTCCCCATTAAATTAAAATTGTTAATATTCAAAAAAAAAAATATAACAAAAAAAAAAAAAAACTTTAACATTAAATTTGATCATTTTAAATTTTAATTATAACAGCACTAAAGAATGGTCAATCGATTATTGATCATTCTTTCTCTGAAAAAGGGAGGTGTAGTGTGTTTGATATGTCTTAGTTACCATACCTTCAGTACGGTAACTAAATGGTAACATTAAACCATTTTAATTAACGGCAACAATATCCACACACACCGAACATTAGCGTGAGAAACATTTATTTCTCAAACTGCAATACAATACAGTTATGTTTAGTTTATTTGATTCACCTGTGTGGAAATCTGCTGTGCTTGCAGATTCCCACACACATTTAATTGTATTCTAGCGTAAGTCAGAATTTAAGTATAATTTGTAAAGACAATTAATAAAGTACTCCATAACAGAACAGTCGCACAAGCGGCTGTTCGCCAAGAAAATACAAAAGGTGTTTTAAATAAAATGAATTGTTTGAAAAGGATAAGCAAAAATTAAATTAATGAAGTGACATAATATCAGCCTCGTTCGTCCAATGGTCAGGAAAGTGAGGGACCTCGTACGTTCCAAGCCGTTTTAGGAACAATCAAAATCTCGCACTACAGATGACTTATAATGAATGGATTTCGGCTTCAAATTTTTACCATGATATTTAAGCTGGTTAATTATTGTTCTACTATTTTGTTTTTCATTACTATTTTGTTTTCATTATTTGTTGGCTTGAATCGTAGATCAGATTTTAGCTAACGTGGTGGTGCTCAAGCTCTACTATTTTCAAAATAATTGGGTGTTCCAAATTTTTAATTGCAGGGGAATTTCTCCTTTTTTTTGTTTTTTCTTTGACATTTTTTCCTAGATGAAGCGGTATTTAAAATCTTATTGCAGTACTGCAAGGCGGCCGGGATGTTTACGTGAGCGTTAAAGGGGACCCACCGTATTTAACTGAGTGCGCTGTGGTTATTTAAGTCTTTCGTTACTGACATTCGCTTTTAAATTTGTTCTAAACTCTAAACTTCTAACCGCGGCATTGTATTCGTTTTTTAATTGTTTTTTGACTCTTCAATCTTAAAGGTCATCGTTTTGGTGTTAAATTGTATTGAATTTATTTTGTATCTACATGTATCTTGTATCGCCATAATGGAAAAAATTAAAAGGAGAGTAATCTTGATATTACTTTGAATTTTGTAGAAAAACCTCAATTTTTGTGTTTTAATTTTCTATTTTTTGGTAGCCATAGCTTGCTTGTTGGTTCCAGTTCTCGGAAAACCAGCCTCAAATTCTGCTTGTGAATTTAACAACCATCATCATCAACAGTTCTGTCATCATTCTCAGAATTACTTTTGTCTTCATCTGGAATAACTTCAACGCAAGGCTCATTACTATTCAAATACGGTAATTCTTTCAACTGTCCGAGCTCTTTCCTGCATGATCCACAAATTAGCAACCGTTTTGACAGCATAGGGGATTTTTTTAATAAGCCGTCGGAAATATTTCGCATATCTGATGATCTGTGCCACCTTTTGTTAAAGGGATTAAAACAAAAAGAACCAATTTCTTTTTCAAGCTTAGCCTTTTTAGGAGCCGTAGACATTGTGAAGATTAATTATGTAAGAAATAATGTATATAACACACGTCTAAACTTTAACGCTGTTTCTAAAAAAACTAATTTCCGAATGTCTTCAGAATGACAATAAATAATTTTTTAAGATCATATAGGTAGTACATTTTAATGAATGAGTCTAAGATCTTTTATTACGGTAAAGAAGTGCTTACTGTGGGTTAACCGCATGTTCCATAATAAAAATAATAATGAAGTACATATTTTAACCAAATGTTACCAATGATAATAAAAATAAACTACCTTTAAATTGTTTTCCTTTTCAACATATTTTTAAATTAAACTACCTGTTAACTTCTACCTCTCCAACCACTTTTTAAAGTCAAGTGTCATAAAGTAATATAAAAACTGGTATTTCGGAGAACGGCCATAAAATATTTATTTATTTATTTATTTATTTATTTAATTCAACTGGTAATACAAAAAGCCTTATCGGCCAAAAAATAAAGTATTACAAAGCAAATATATAATTCACTATGTCAACTACATAACATATTTTTAATAACCTTACATGTAACTTAAACTAATTATGTATGACATATTTAAATTCAATTAAATGAAGACGTATGGCTCCAAACCCAAAAACATCACAAAATCCCTTAATAAATAGAAAAAACTAAAAAACTAAGTCCCAGCCAGAGAGCGATTAAAATGATTCAACAGCATTTTCTTGTAAATATTTTTTGAACTAGAAAAATATCTTAGTGCAAGAGGCAGTTCGTTCCAAGTTCTCGCAACCCTAATTAAAAATGAATGTGTGAAAATTTCATAATGAATGAGAGGTATTAAAATTTGAGGATTTCGAGACGAATGCAAAAAGCTAAAGTTATTACATAAATCAATAGGAACACCACATTTAAGTGTTTTAAAAAAGCAAAGTAAAGTGCGTAGCATTACATAATTATCAAAGGTACATCCTAAAAATTCTATAGCACAACTAGTTACATGGTCCCGAATTCTAAGATTATAAACAAATCGCAATATTCTGTTAAAAATACGTTCAAGTTTGCCCAGAATAAAGTTTGATGAACCAGAAAAAACCTCTATGCCATAATTTAAACTTGACATAAGAATAGCATAAGCCACACGGCGTTTGATGTGTTTTGGCATATAACAATTAAGTGAATACAGTCTTCTTAAAACTAAAAACGTCTTACTAGAAAGATGGTTAACATGTCGTTCAAACGAAAGATACTGATCTATATAAACTCCGAGACATTTTAAATTGTCCACAAATTGAATAGCTTCACCATTGATAGTAAGTAGTGGATGTTGGTAGATATGATTACCAATAACAAACTGAATGGCTTTTGTTTTAGAAGGATTTATCGTTAAATTATTGGCTGACATCCAGCTTGAGATTGATATCAAATGACTGTCAACAGAAGATTCAAAATTGTGTCCAAGGTTAGCCTCATTGAATAACAATTGTACATCGTCAGCGAAAACAAACGATTGGCAAAAGTTGTTACACATAATTCCAATGCATTCATTAAAGTATATTATGAAAAGCAAGGGGCCCAAGACTGAGCCCTGGGGCACCCCAGAAGTAGCCGCACCTATGCTAGACACAGTATCATTTAACGAAATATATTGAAAACGCTCATTAAGATATGAAAAAATTAGTTTACAAGCTGTTCTGGAAAAGTTAAATCTCTCCCTTAATTTACACAGTAAACTGTAGTGATCAATACAATCAAACGCTTTACTAAGATCCAACGAAACCATTATACATTGTTTGCGCTCGTTCAAGTGCTTTCTAATAGAGTCTGTTAGAGAAAGTAGCAATGAGGTAGAATTATAATTGTTACGAAAAGCATACTGATTCGAATGCAACAAATTATTTTCATTTGTATAACATAAAATCTGACCTTTAATTAGATTTTCAACTATTTTAGATATTGAAGGTAATATGCTTATTGGTCTTAGATTGTCAATATTAAAACTTCCTGCTTTGGGTATAGGTACCACGCGTGCTAACTTCCACGATGAAGGGAAAGAAGATACAGTAAGAATGGTGTTCACAATATGAAGGAGAATATTTGAAATAAGAGGATATATAAGCTTAATAAATTTTATAGGAATTAAATCATGTCCAGTAGCATTTGATTTTATCTGTTTAATAGCTAGAACCAAGTCATATTCAGTGACAATATGAAAAGAAAAGCATTCAAATTCATCCACAATATCATTGCAGTTAAAATCATCTATACGACTGGGGCTATAATTACCCAAAAAACTATTATTCAAAGATTCAACATCAACCGCATTTAATGGATTATCGTCTGTTCCTACACAACCAAGATTTTTAAGTTTTCTCCAAATTTGTTTACTATCTGTTGTATTAAATAATCGTAAACCATATTTTCTACGTTCCTTCCTAATAGTAGACTTAGCTTTATTTCTATATTTGCAATATGTTCGCCAATTGTAATCAGTATTATTACAACGATAAGCTTCGAACGCTAAGTCTCTTAGTGATCCAGCTAGCACAACGTTATTAGACTTCATAAAATCTAAATCGTTTCTTTCGCAATATACTCTGGACATAGGAACTTTACTATGAAGATTATTTATCAAAAGCTCAAAATAACTTAACTGCACATCAATATCATTAGTGCTGAAAATCTGAGTTATATCAAACTCGCCAACAAGTGCATACAATTGATTATAATCGATTCTACTATAATCTTTAAATTCAACCACTCTATTACAGTTAGTTCTTATAAACTTATACGAAAGATAAATAAAACTATGGTACGAGTTTGTAAAAGGACACAGAAATTGGCCAGTATTCTCTACAAAAGAACTATTACTCACAAGAAAAAAATCAATTAGTGAGGTTCTACCTCGAGCTAAATCTAAATGTGTAGGCATACAATTGTGTACAGTATACAATCCGATTCTATGACACATAGATCGAAATTCATGAGATATTAATTCATTAAAAAGATTACGATTGAAATCACCCATAACAATAATGTTAGTGTACTCTTCAAATAACTCACTATGTAAATCCTCAAAGGATTCAATATTGCCATTTGGTAAGTATACAACACCAACTAATGTTGGCACACCATTTATGTCCATTACCTCAACAAATAACGATTCACAAATTCCATAATTGGAGCTTTTAAAAACAGTTTTATATTTAAGTAATTTGGATATATATAAGCATACACCACCACCTTTCCGCAAGGTACCACTATTTGCCGTATTATTTACTACATCACCCTGTCCTAAAACAATATTTGCATTAACATCTTCTCTACGTGTACGACGATTTGAATTAACATTGGCATCTGATCTTAGTATATGACGATCATTTCTGACAATGTCATATCCAGAAATGGCTAAAGTTTGAGAGAGAGTTTCACGAACTAACCAAGTTTCCGAAATACCAATAATATCAATTCCTGAACCATGAATAAGGTGCTTAAGTTCTTCCAACTTAGTAGATCTTGTAGAAGGATTTATACTTTGAACATTTATGTGTCCAAGATTAAGATATCCATTATTGGAACGAAAAGCTGATTGAAGTATAGAATTGTCTCTAGCAATAGGACCTAAATTATCACTATGGTACATCAAAGTAAAAAAGAATATGTGTTGTTTGGGTGGAGCAAATATTTAATACAAAAGAAGCCATACTTAACCTATAATTAATAAATACAAATAACATTATATAATTAAAAAAGAAATGTTTTAATAACAAACAATTCTAATTAAAAAAAAAAATAAAATCCAAAACAAAAAATAATGCTGATAATTGAATAAACAAATTTTAAAGTTTAGATCGCTTACAATAAATTTATTTTTTTCCTATCATAGATTTGTTTATTTTTTAATATTTCAAAAGCAAATTATGAACAAAATAAAAACAAAACCAATTGGAAAAGTGCTAATATACTTTATAATACTCATCTCAGACAGGTTCGCCAAAAAATTCAATGCATTGCTCAAGATCGAAAGTTTTTTCTGCACCTCCCCCAAGCGGTTTGATTATACATTTAGGAATTGCTCTATTTAACATTTTAAAATACGAAATTTTTTCCTCCTTAACTAACGATCTACATAATTTTATAAGTTTGGCAGCCATATGAGTAAGATTATCGTTTAAATAAATACGATTCTTAATTTTATAGTTTTCATTTGTTGTTTTTCCATGACTTTCCTCTTCCACAGCATTAGTCACTACGCCTTTTCTGATTTTATCCTCCGGATCATATATATCAGATAGAAGAAGATTTTTATCATTGAAGTATGCTTTCATCAACTGATCACGTAAAGAAATATCATTAAATTTCAAAAGCACTGCAGTGTTTCTTCGTATATACATAATACGTAACATATCATTAATGCCAATATTGAGTTTAAAGTGAGCAAATAACGCAAGAACAAGCTTATTAAGATCTTTAAGCTTATTAGGTAAACCAGAAATTACTACATCATTGCGATTTAATTGATACTGGAGTGAATTATTTGTCAATTCCAGTTCACTTAGCTTCTTTTTTACTTTACTTTCACTGTTTATTACCAAATTTTTATATTCTAATACTTCATCCTTAAAGGTTTTAAGACTAGAAGATAGTTCTATCCGTATCTCTTTTATAACAGATTCAAATTTCATGTTCAGGTCAGTTTGTTCCCGTTTGATGTCTGAAGCCAAGCTACTCAAAGATTTTTTGAAATCTGCAAATTCTTTACGAATATCTTTTTTAAACGATGAGTCGGACTCTGTTGTGTCCACAGGATTAGCCATGCAGTCTTGACAAGTGAATTTTAAATTACGATTTTTGTCAAGAAGTTGGTATACTTCTTTGGAGACTCCTTCGCAGTCAGTGTGAAACCAAGTTTGGCAAGTAGTACACAATAAACTACGTTTTCCAGAAACATTCTTTTCACAGCATCCACATAAAGAAGGCATTTTTTTTTTATTTAATTATATTGAATGTATCAAAGTCCGCGTTGTTTGTAAAGACAATGTATTTTCCAAAGCTTAATATATTCAGTATATAATTGTAAAACAAAAAAGAAAAATTAACGGTTCTCGATTGTTCTAGTACATATAAGCAACAATTCAGTGCAAAAGAGATCGCTATACGTTTATACACAATGGAAGTACAATAAAAATCACGTTTGTATAAATTTATTGAATCTCTTAACATATGTCTTTTTTATGTACAATAGGCAAATTCACTTTAATTTAACTGTTTTTGAAATAAATTACTTATTTTTCATTTTTAATATTATTCCACAATAGATTTAGTGATTAAAAACACTTTAAAATTAATTTCCAATCAGCAGCAAAATTTTACACGTCTATTCCGACATAGTGTTGCCAAGTTTCCACCTGATACAAAATAAAATCACATTCAACGTGCGCTCAAAACTACCTATAGGATTGACAAAAAAAAGCCGATATGAAAGGCAAATACAAGACTCAGAAAAAATGTTGGGGGTTTAACATATTGCGCGTATTACAGTATCGAAGGTATGAAATTTTAGTTAGGTATGTTACATACCGTCGGAAAGGTTAACTTGTCTAGTTTCTCAGTATACGTTTTATTTTTAAGGTTTTAGAAACACTTACACACTAATAGGGAACAATTCAAATTAGTGCATATGGTAAAAATTGAAAAACCGTTGTCTTGAGTTACAAAACATTTTTTTTTTGATAGATATCCCACTCGCATCCCACTAAGCCACCAAAAAGCCCATAAAGGAAAAACCTAAGCTTTCTTTTGAGCAAAAAAAATCCTTTTTTGAAAAATAGTCAAAAAAAATTTTTGATTTTGCAAAAACAAAAGTCAACAAAATTTTTTATTTTTTTTTTCCGAAAGACTGAAGAAATAGCTATCTAAACTATTTGTGACAAATTTTGCTAAGAACAATAAGTAAAAAGTTACATGGATGAGAAATAACTCCTGTTTGGTCAAAATGTCAAATTTTGACCCCCTCTAACTCAGAGAGTTCTGGACCGATCTTGTTGAAAAATTGTGTCTAAACTACTATCCAATAGGACTAACCTTGGTGCAAATTTCATCCCGGAAGACATCGGTTTCAAAAATTGGATCACTTGACATGAAACGCCACATATATATATAGATTCCAAGCTCTGGGTCAGAGTCATCTTAACTACATAACGCTTGTATATACTTTAACAGGTTCCCTGTCCAATGTTTCACATATGATACATGTACGGTCTGCCATGTTTATAAAGTCCATGTATCATATACGATACAAATTTACAGGTGATTTAGAAACAGTTTTGTTAAAGAATCATAAAAGGGGATTTACACTATTAGATTTTGAAGTAATACTGCCCTGATCTAAACACAAAATCTAGTAGTGTAAAATCCCTTTTAGCGATACATATCATACATATATGATACATGTAACGTATGGAATTGAATTTCGTAACGACTCGTTCATGTATCATAGCTGATACATGTGCCATATACAGAAATATATATGGGACGTGTACCGTTAAAAATTTATTTTTGTATGTGGACACGAACCTGTTAAGGAGAAATGCTGAACTTAAATCCTTACAAATTGTTAGAAATAAATCGTTAAAATTTTTTTTTAATATCCCTCAGTTATTCCCAACATTTTCGTTATGTAAGGAAGTTGTTAAGAAAGTGTTACCTATATATGGAATATCTATATATGTATATAAAAATGAAAATTTGTTTGTGTGTTTGACATTAATAGGTGGCTAAACCATAGGACCGATCTTCTTGAAATTTTCACAGTGTGTAAGTTTGTATCGGGAAAGTAAAATAGGATATATTTTTTAATATATAAAGTGGGCGTGGCACCTCCCACATAAAAAAATTTTTTAACATCATATATCTGAAGTTCTATGATAGCAAGTCCTGAAACTTTGTAGGAGTACATAAGTTAGTAATAATAGTCTCACTAAAAATGGGCGGAATCAAACAAGTGGGCGTGGCACCTCCAATACATGGTAAATACATATATCTAGAGTACTATGATAGAAGTCTTGAAATTTTATGCACGTCAATTGATTGTTAATATAAGTAGTCGTACAAAAAATGGGCGGGATTGGGTTAGTGGGCGTGACACCTCCCATACAAAAAATTATCTGGAGTACTATAAACCCGACCATCTTGAAACCAGGTGTAAGTTCACGAATGATGAGTGTGAGAAGTTATGTGAAAAATTGGCGGGATCAAACCAGTGGGCGTGGCTGTGCCGAATCTCTGATACCCTCCACCTAAGTTTGAGTATTGATAATAAATATAAACAAAATATTTGAAAAAGTAAACAATTTGGTAAACTTACTACCAAATTATTTCAGCAAATACACTGATTTTTTAGCATTTTTTAATGTATCTCCATATCTTAGACCATATCTTGACACAGTGATGCCTGATTTAACCAATTTCAAATACCAACCTGCTCGTAGTAACGACAAACAATATTATTTTAACTTTACCCAGGTAATTACAGACATTATATGGACTCGAGTTGTTATTGGGATTAAGAATGCAAATACTTTATGGAATCGCAATTCATTGTCCAATGCGTTACAAGAGAATACCAATAGTCACAATAAGGAATAATACTTTTCAATGTTGTGAGAGCTAAAAATTATGCAGTATTTCAAAATAAAAGTTTCTAAAAATCTTGGCAATTTTTGGTTTGCCATATACCAGGAAAATGTGTTTTTTTTTAAAGTACTTTAAAGAATTTACTTTTTTTAAAAAAATGTATTTAAAAAAAGTTATTTTATATGAAAGATCCTTGTTTGAGAAAAGGTAACTTTCTAAGAAAATTTACTTTAAGAAGTTATCCTTTTAAAAAGGTCCTTTTTTTAAAAAAGAGTACACTTTTTAAGAAAATGTTCTTTTAAAAAAAGGGTAGATTTTTAAGAAAGTGTACTTGTTTAAGAAAAGATGTTTTTTTAATGGTTATTTGTTAAGAAATAAAATTTTTTAGATAATAGGTACTTTCTAAAACGAGGTACTTTAAACAAAATATATACTTTTTAAGGAAAGGTACTTAAAAAACAGGTATTTTTTTCAAAAAGGTATTTTAAAAAAGGATACTTTAAGAAAGATACTTTTTGAAGAATGGTACTTCAAAAAAAAAGGTATTTAAAAAAAACAGATTCTCCTGTTATAAGGATCAGGAAAATATATGGTTTATGGGCTCAGGAATTTATTTCGGTGCGTTATAAACGGAATGACAAACTGATATATAAATTATAATTGAATTTTAGATTTTTCTTGGGACGTATAAAAATTTATAAACAATTCTTAATAAATGAACAATCATCTAAACTATTTGGAGAAATCATCTTGATTATTTTTTTATACTAATCTTATTAATTGGTACTGTTGCTAGGGGATCGACACAACTTATAATTCCAACAAAATGGAATTCATGTCACAAATCAAACCGTGCTCACAACCACTACATACCTTGATGACTTCAATAAGTTGCTATTATTCTCATTTACAGAGATGTCTTCATTAGTAATGACAGTGGTTGATTTTGTTTCTAACTTAAGCTGCGTTCACACTACGTGTTTTGCTCGTGTTTTTCTTATTTTTTTTAGCACGTGTAATTTGTACACATAGTGTGAACCCTTTCAAACATTGTTTATGTACAACACATTTTGCAAGACATATGTAAAATTTTCAATTAGAGCAGGTTCTATTTTGGCAAGATAAACATATGAAAATACAACACTGCTTGTGGCGAAAGAAAAACAGAGTAATTTATAAAGATTAATATTGAGAGAAAAATAAATTGTTTAATATTAATTAATTAAAAAATATATAACTTTATTTTTAACAATAATTTTTTGTAAATTCACAAATTAAATCAGCTGTTGTTTACATTTAGAGGTTATGTCATACGGAAATACATATGTACGTTTGAACGCAAAAATTATGAATCGTATGTAAAACGGCAATTTTGACACACACACGGGATTACGTATGGATCGTAAAACTGAATTTACACATGGAAAATACACATAGTGTAAACACACCTTTAAATATATTAATAAACATGTTTGCCTTTAGTTTTCTTTTGTTTGGTTTTATTTAATCAGGGTCAAAACCTTACGAAAATGTAGATATCCCACGTGGTAGTTTCTTCATAAGTCAATCAGTGTATTCTCTTTGAAGATAATCTTTTGCGTATTTTTTTCTGAATAATTACGGTTTCTTCCAATTTAATGATTCAGATAAACTATGTCTTATATACATATACTTATGTATATTACGTTAGGTGCTTGCCAACGATGTACATTTAAGATCTGCTTACACTGCGTTCTTTTGCTTCGATATTTTTTTTTTAATTTTTTAGATTGATTTTGTTTAGGTTGATCAGCTTAAGGTGCTATTACATGATGTGCTTTTTACATATGTACTGTCAAATTCTCCCACAACAAAAGTTGTACACATCGTGTGATACATATAAAACATTGGAAAGTCACAAGTACATTTTTCAATTAGAACAGGTTCTATTTTTGCATGACAAACATATGAAAATAAACACTGCTTGTGGCGAAAGAAAAACAGAGTAAATTTTAAAGATTAATATTGAAAGAAAAATAAATTGTGTAGTATTAATTAACAATTAAAAAATATATAACTTTTTTTTTAACAATAAATTTTTGTAAATTCACAAATTAAATAAGCTGTTGTTTACATTAAGAGGTTATGTCATACGGAAATACATATGCACGTGTGATAACAAAAATTATGAATCGTATGTAAAAGACAATTTTGACAGACATGAGGAATTTCATATGGATAAAAAAAGTGACAGTACATATGTAAAAAACACTTCGTGTAATAGCACCTTTAACAGATGATTTTTGTTTATTTCAAGAGTTGGTCTATAAAGCTCTCTCAATTTTTTGTTAAAATATTGCCATATTTGGAAAAATAAATTTTTTGTTCCATATTAAAAGATTTTGTGGTAACACAAAATAACACAATACAATACAAAATCTAACCCAGTGATGACAACTTTTGATTTTGAATAAAATCATGTTAATAAAATATATTTTCATTTATTGACTCCAAATACTACTACCTGGGAATTATTATAGAACTTAAATTTTTTGGGTTTTACTTTGCATACCATGAAGTCATCATGAACAATGGTTCAAATTAGGGATGCCAAACGCAAAAAACCAAATGTCCCAAAAATTTATTTTTTGAAAAACTTCAAACTTTCATTCAAAAAAAATGTGAAAAATAATATATAAATAACATGCTCATCAAATTGCGCTTTATTTATGTAACAATTTTTATATTCTTAAATAAGTATCATTTGAGATTTTCTAAACTTCATTGAATTTAAATTAATGTTTTCTTATCCTGAAATGCTATTAATGTCTCCTGATCGCAATATTTTTTTTAATTTCTGTTGATTTTTTGATGTCTTCTAAATTTCAAGTTATTATTTCCGACTTTTTAATATGATTTTTTGAAATGCAATTGATATTTTCTAATTTAAATTGGAAATCTGAATTCCAATTTTTAGAATTGATATTTTCTTAAATTTGAACGGAAAATTTAAAAGGTGCAATTTTGTATTTATGTCAATAGTAATGCTTTAGTAATTATAAACAATTTTTAAAAATAATAATAATAAAAATAATAAATAATAAAAATCGAATAATTTTTGAAAGCAAAAAACTCACTGATGAACTCGGTAACTCTATTTTGTAAACACAAGAAAAAGGATGAATCACCCTTAAGGTGCTATTACACGAAGTGTTTTTTACATATGTACTGTCACTTTTTTTATCCATATGAAATTCTTCATGTCTGTCAAAATTGTCTTTTACATACGATTCATAATTTTTGCTATCACACGTGCGTATGTATTTCCGTATGACATAACCTCTAAATGTAAACAACAGCTGATTTAATTTGTGAATTTACAAAAATTTTTTGTTAAAAAAAGGTTATGTATTTTTTAATTGTTAATTAATACTAAATAATTTATTTTTCTTTCAATATTAATCTTTAAAATGTACTCTGTTTTTCTTTCGCCACAAGCAGTGTTGTATTTTCATTTATTTGTCATGCAAAAATAGAACCTGTTCTAATTGAAAAAATGTACATGTGACTTTCCTCATGTATTGTACATAAACAATGTTTCATATGTATCACACGATGTGTACAACTTTTGTTGTGGGAAAATTTGACAGTACATATGTAAAAAACACATCATGTAATAGCACCTTTATTATAGTTGGCGTATTCATGGCGTATTCATGTCAAACATTGGCGTTTTTAAACAACAGTATCACGTTTGTCGAATATGCCAAAAATACAACTCTAAGTGTAAATCTATAACAAATATACCAAAATAACCGTATCGTGTTTGGCCTATTTGGCTGTCAAAAAGGGTAAAAACTGTCGTTATAAATTTTGATCACGACAGCATTGAAAACAAAATTACAATGGCTGCAAACAAACCGTAAGTATTAGAAAAATGCAATTTACTTAATGTTATAAACAATTTTGAATTTTTATAAATTTTAGAATAAAAATAACTACACCAAAACAGTTTGCGCTATTGGTAGAAAAAATGGAAAAAAAAAACTTCAATTTAGCAAAGGGCTATCACAAAAGCTCAAGCAAAATTAATATTAAAGGGGAGTGGAACCAAATAGCAGAGGATTTAAATACCATTGGCCCTCCATTTCGTACTGATGAAGGTTGGATGAAGGTGTGGGCAGATTTTAAATGTAAGTTGAAGAAAAAACTGGCATTCAACAGAGCAGAAAGTCATGCAACAGGTGGAGGAACATTCAAGCAATTTGTTTTGACGCCAGTAGAAGAAGCAGCAGCCAGTCTGTTGGAGCTACGATCTATTATAAGTCCCGAAGGGCATCCATTTGGAACAAAGCGAGCTCGATGTAATTCCACAGGTCCTGTGACAACTGTAACCGGTCGTGAGTCAACAGAAGAAACAGGTCTTGAGACAACTGTAACAGAAGAAAAACTTCCTGAACCAATTGTAACAGCTGAAACTAGCTGTGACGCATTTGAGGATCTATGTTTCCCCTAGAGCTTCTAAAAAAGTTCGTAAAAATAAGGCTCAAGAAAAAAAGTCGCTTTTAGAAGAACAAGTAAAGCTCCAACGAGAATTATGCATGCACCTAAAGAATAAATTGTTTGAAATAGAAAGGTATACTCGAAAAATTTATGAAGTTAAAAAAGAAAAGTTAAAACTATACAAAAGTGAATTAGACAAAAAAATGAACATAGAAGAGCTCTTTTAGAAATAAGAAAAGCGGAACTGGAAGTGAAAATTAACAAAGTCGAGATTGAGAAATTGAAAATTGGGGTTTAAAGTTTTTTTTATTATATAAATATTGAAGTTTAATATTTAAGTTTTTGTAGTTTTTTTTTTGTTTTGTATAAAAAATAAAAATTTATTATTTAAAGCATCCATTATTTTTATTCTTATATCTGAAGCGCTCAAATTATCTTTAAGCTTTCAGATTCTATTATCTCATCTTCTAAATAGGTACCAGGCCAATCTATATTGTAGTGGATGCATATGTTGTGCAAAGCAGCACAAACTGCTGTAATTTTTCCAGCCATCTCGGGGTTATAATGAAGTTGCCTGGCAACGAGTAAACAGCGGAATCTGTTTTTTAAAACCCCTATGGTTCGCTCAACAACATTTCTTGTTTTGGCATGTGTTTTGGCTTGTGGTTGAAATAACTTTCTGGTGAACCTTCCTGTGTTGATCTAAAAGGTGTTATCAAGTAAAAATCCAATGGATAACCAGCATCTACTTTAAATAAACAAACAAAAAAATTAACTCTTAATCCAAAAGGAAGTTAATTTTTTTAATCCAGCAACAATGTATTCCTTTCTCCATTATCATATTTCTCTTTCAAATAGTGTTTTAAGTCACTCACATTCCAAATCAGGGAATCGTGGGACGATCAAGCACTATGAGATTGTATGTACCTTATACGGAGTTTATGATCACATACCTTTAAGATTTAAAAAAGATTAAAAACATAAAAAAAAACAAAATTTTATATTCAAAATTACCAACATTACATTCAGGCTATGAAATCCCTTTCTGTTGTGATATTTAAAACGTTGATCAACTGTGGTTGGTATAATTCTGATATGGGTTCCGTCAATGCAGCCTATTACTCCAGGAAATTTTGTTTTTCTGTAAAAATGTTTTTTAATTTCATTTTTTTCTTCTTCATCCATCTCGAATGAAATCCATCTTGGACACAGTTCGCTGTACATTGCGTCAATGCACTCATTAAATGCTTCACTCACTGACGATTGACACAAGTTTACGTTGTTATCGTTACCAGCACCTTTCTGGTAACTCCCCTCAGCCAGTATCCTCATTGTCGCTGTTAACTTTACCAGTTTGGATATTCCTGTTGCCCTTATTTTATCTTTTAATAATGGTGAAATCTTGTGTAAAACATATTTAAATGCCTCTTTTAGTCTAAAATAACTAACAAATCTATAACAAAATGTATAATTAGTTTTTACCAAAAATATTTTCCAAACTTACTTTATATTAGGTAGGGCAAATATGTTGGATTGTTGCCTTAATAGCCTTCTCTTAGCATTCATTTCCTGTACACTCTCTGTTTCTTCATCTTCAGAAGATGAATAATATGCAACACTTAATATTATTATTTATTAAACTTTAATTAAATAATCGAATATAAGTATTTTTAATTTTTTGTATGCCGCGCACCTTTTTTTTTTGTTAATATTTTTTATGAACAGCTGTTTTTTTGCAGTTTACATAACAAGGCGTTTCATAATCAATTTAATTAGAGTCATCTATTACAATATGGCTCTTTATACCCTATACCACTATGTGGTTTGGGTGTAATGACTTTGTGCTGCTGTTTGTAACAACCAAAAATATTTGACCTAGACCCATCTTTAATTATACCGATCGAATCAGAATCACTTTCTGAGTTGATTTAACAATGTCCGTCCGTCCGTCCGTCCGTCCGTCCGTCTGTGTGTCCATGTAAAGCTTGTAATCAAACTGCAGGTCGCAAATATGAATATATTTTGATGAAATTTGGTATATAAGCTTTTATCGGCCATGGGATGAACGCTATTGAAATTGGTGAGAATCGGTCCATGTTTAGACCTAGCCCCCATACAAATTACCCATATGAAATCGACATAAATTGCCATAAGATCCAAATTGTCATATAGATCTTACTCAAATTGGGTTTGTATGCGTTCATTACATCCACTAATGAGTAGTCCAAAAATGATCCCTTTGACCCCATATAGAGCTGCTTCCCGATCTTCACTTAAATCTATTAAAAAACAAAAATATTGCACTGATTCTTCTCAAATTTTGTTTGTACATATTTTTGCAAAATACAAGAGACTTTACCAAACATGATCAGGATCGGTCCATTTTTGGACCTAGTCCCTTTATAGATATAGCATCCGATATGAACTTTTTCATATCTGCAGCCAAAAAAATTAATAAAAATCGCACTCAAATTTGGTTTATGCTTACTTTCTATATCGAAGTAGTTGGACCGAAAGATAGGGTCTGTAAACCATGGTATAGGGTATCATATAGTCGGTCTAGACCGACTATAATTTTCTTACTTGTTTACAAAATTGTCGTTGTCGAAAATATTACATGGTACCAAAAAATTTTAAATTCGACTACGACTACGACAGTTGCCGAAATATGACTTCGCCAACCGTAATAAGGGTGATTATGCCAAACTTATGGTCATATTTGTAAAAGAATAATGGAAAAACGTATGAAATAAAAGACCAGCCCTGTGTATACTCTTAACCCAAGGTTGTTGTTTGATATCTAATTGAAAATGGTGACATCCATGTTAAAATAGAAATAACTATTGCAAAGGTAATTAGAACAAAAATTGTGGCGCCATCTACTGTGGCATAGCAACACTGAACAAAATGAAGCGACACTCTGTTTGTTAATACAAAAGAAATGTATTTTCCAAAACAAAACAAAATACATATTGGAGAATTTTATATAAATAAAATAATATACCAATTTATTTCTAACATGCGGTTATTATGAATATACATATATAGAATATATGTACATTATTTTATTATTTAATATATGTATGTATGTATATGTAAATATTACACACAAAAAATACAACATCAAAAGTTATTGTTTTCTTTAAATAAATTAATACATAAAATTTTTTTTGGTAAATTTATCTTGTTTTTTTTTTTTTATTAACAACTAGGTAGCATTTTTTTTTTCAATTATATATTCTTCCTTTATTTACATATTTTAACAAATTTGATATTTACATATGAGATCTTATCTTTACATAGATATTTCAACAAATAATATATAGGATCTAAAGACATTAAATAGTTTTTATTTTATTTTTTAATGATTTTTAAAGGAAAATGGGAGGGAAAAAACCTTTATATGATTTAATAAATTCAAATACTATCTGAAAATATTTATATGCTTATAGAAGGTTTATTAGAAATAATAGACCTCTATAAGCATATAATTTTCAATTTGGTGATTTCTTTTTAATTTCACGTTACTTCTCTACATTCTCTTATCAGTGGGTAAGAGGAATTTTCAATTTTGGCAAAATAATTGTTGTTAATCCTTGTTATGAAATCGATAATTTTTTCATAACCTGTTTCTTCATGAAGAAGATTTGTAGGATACCTCCAGGGCTTTTTATTTATCATTTTAAGACATTTGTTTTGTATAATTTGTAAGCGTTTTAGGTGGCAGTTGGCAGCGTCACTCCAAATAGGACACGCGTATGTTAATATTGGCCTTATAACACTTTTGAATAGGAGATTTTTGTTTTTGGGGTTTAGAAATGACCTTCTATTTAGAAGTGGCCATAATGCTTTAAATGATTTTATAGCTTTTTGGCACGTAGCCATAATATGTTGTTTAAAAGTAAGCTTTTTGTCCAAGACAACTCCGAGATATTTGACATGATTAACTACATTTATGGTATTATTTCCAATATGAAGATGACGTCTTGGCAATCTTTTGGGAGATTTGTTGAACGGAAAAATAATTGCTTGGGTCTTGTTTGGATTAATTTTGATTTTCCATTTGTGAAAATATTTACTGCAATTTACAAGTCCCTTTTCCATTTTCTTCAGGAGTGCACTTGTAAGTTTGTTTGAAGAAATTAACGCAGTATCATCTGCGTAGTAAGCAATTTTCATATATTTCGGGACTTTAAAATCGGATGTATATATCGAGTAAAGCAATGGCGACAAGACTGATCCTTGAGGTAACCCTGTGGTAATGGTTTTTGGAGATGATGTTTCATTATTAATCGCAACTTTAAAGCTTCTGCCGTGAATGAAATCTGAAATAAGTTTGCATAAATATTTTGGTACATTTGCATCAAGAAGTTTAAATACTAGGCCATTATGCCAAACGGTGTCAAACGCTTTTTCGATATCCAACAATATTAGACCCGTTGAAAGTTTATTGTTTTTATTTGTGATTATTTGATTTTTAATTCTGTTTATTTGGTGAGTAGTGCTATGCCCTTTTTTAAATCCAAATTGTTCTTTAGCAACAATAGAATTGGTCGTTACAAATTCACTAAGACGAGAATGTAGTATTTTTTCAAATATTTTACCTAAGTTACTTAATAAACTAATAGGTCTATAGCTATTTGGGTTATTTTTTGGCTTACTAGGTTTGTTGATAGCTATAACCTTAGCGTTTTTGAAATGGATTAGGAAATAGTTGAGTTTGATGCAGCTGTTAAATATTATAACCAGTAATTTTAGAGCTTTGAGTGGTAGTTTCTTTAAGAGCAGGTTGGGAACATTGTCAAAACCAGGAGATTTTGAGGGTTTTATTAATGAGACAATATTCATTACTTCTTCTAGAGATGTATAAATTGCTGACTCAGAACTGGGATTTTCCTTCTTAAAATTATTTACTGTTGTATTTATTACTATATCCGCTGAGTGGCTGTAATTCGAAGTGAGGTTATTTGCTTTGACAAATGCATTTGCCAGGACTTCAGCCTTGTCCTTATCAGATGTTATCCTTGTATTTCCAACCTCAAGGTGAGAGATTTGATTTTTTCCTTTTCCTCGCAAGTTCCTGCTTATTCTCCAAAATGATTTATCACCTGGTTTTAAATTGGATAATAATTGACACCATTTCTTGTTGCGTTCCGAATTAATACTTTTATCAATCATGTTAATTAGAAACTTAGTACATTGATTATAAAAAGTTTGCTCGGCTATATTTGAAGATCGTTGGCTTTTTCTTTTAAAGCTTCTTCTTAGTTTAATATATTTCACAGTACTTTCTGGTAATGTGTAATTATTTTGTTGGGTTATTTTAGGTGTAGACGCATCCCTTGCTTCGAAGACTACATTTATAAATTTTTGTATTTCCTGATCAATTACTACCTTGGTATTGTATATATCAGAATTTAACGTGATTTTATTTTCTAAAAAATTCAAATAAATGTTCCAGTTGGTTACACTATAATCATAATAGTTGAGGTCAACCTGCGAGGCCACTGATCTTTTAAGTGTACACATAATGGGGCGATGGTCTGATGGTATTTCGTAATCCATTGTCTTTACGTCTATGTTTAAAGCGGTATTGCTTAAAATAATATCGACTGTGGATGCTTCGCGATTGTGTTGATGGGGGAATAGGGTTGGACTATTAGGATAGTGAATGAAAAAATTGCTTGATTGCTGTAGGTTGTTGAGTGCAATTCCTGCAGTATTATTTGAACGGCAATTCCAAGAACAATGTTTGGCATTTAGGTCACCAAAAACTATATATTCTTTGGTGGAAGGTGTTAGGTTTAAGATATCAGCACAGAAGTTACGGGTATATCTTGGTGAATATAACGAAGATACAACAATAGGTCTATTATTTATAATAACTTCAATTGAGATGTTTTCGATTGATGAAGTGTTTGATATAAAGAGGTTTTTATGAGCGACAGATTTATGAATTAACAGTGCTACTCCTCCTCCTCTAGCATCTGTTCTGTCACTTCTATATAAATAATAATTTTTAAAAAAGGGTCTATGATTTTCTGAAAAAAATGTTTCATTCAAAGACGCTATTTTAATATTTTCTCTTTCAATTAGTATTTCAAATTGTTTTACTAGGTAGCATTATTTGCTTTAGATGTTTGTAACAACCAAAAATATTTGACCTAGACCCATCTTTAATTATACCGATCGAATCAGAATCACTTTCTGAGTTGATTTAACAATGTCCGTCCGTCCGTCCGTCCGTCCGTCCGTCCGTCCGTCCGTCTGTGTGTCCATGTAAAGCTTGTAATCAAACTGCAGGTCGCAAATATGAATATATTTTGATGAAATTTGGTATATAAGCTTTTATCGGCCATGGGATGAACGCTATTGAAATTGGTGAGAATCGGTCCATGTTTAGACCTAGCCCCCATACAAATTACCCATATGAAATCGACATAAATTGCCATAAGATCCAAATTGTCATATAGATCTTACTCAAATTGGGTTTGTATGCGTTCATTACATCCACTAATGAGTAGTCCAAAAATGATCCCTTTGACCCCATATAGAGCTGCTTCCCGATCTTCACTTAAATCTATTAAAAAACAAAAATATTGCACTGATTCTTCTCAAATTTTGTTTGTACATATTTTTGCAAAATAGAAGAGACTTTACCAAACATGATCAGGATCGGTCCATTTTTGGACCTAGTCCCTTTATAGATATAGCATCCGATATGAACTTTTTCATATCTGCAGCCAAAAAAATTAATAAAAATCGCACTCAAATTTGGTTTATGCTTACTTTCTATATCGAAGTAGTTGGACCGAAAGATAGGGTCTCTAAACCATGGTATAGGGTATCATATAGTCGGTCTAGACCGACTATAATTTTCTTACTTGTTTACAAAATTGTCGTTGTCGAAAATATTACATGGTACCAAAAAATTTTAAATTCGACTACGACTACGACAGTTGCCGAAATATGACTTCGCCAACCGTAATAAGGGTGATTATGCCAAACTTATGGTCATATTTGTAAAAGAATAATGGAAAAACGTATGAAATAAAAGACCAGCCCTGTGTATACTCTTAACCCAAGGTTGTTGTTTGATATCTAATTGAAAATGGTGACATTCATGTTAAAATAGAAATAACTATTGCAAAGGTAATTAGAACAAAAATTGTGGCGCCATCTACTGTGGCATAGCAACACTGAACAAAATGAAGCGACACTCTGTTTGTTAATACAAAAGAAATGTATTTTCCAAAACAAAACAAAATACATATTGGAGAATTTTATATAAATAAAATAATATACCAATTTATTTCTAACATGCGGTTATTATGAATATACATATATAGAATATATGTACATTATTTTATTATTTAATATATGTATGTATGTATATGTAAATATTACACACAAAAAATACAACATCAAAAGTTATTGTTTTCTTTAAATAAATTAATACATAAAATTTTTTTTGGTAAATTTATCTTGTTTTTTTTTTTTTATTAACAACTAGGTAGCATTTTTTTTTTTCAATTATATATTCTTCCTTTATTTACATATTTTAACAAATTTGATATTTACATATGAGATCTTATCTTTACATAGATATTTCAACAAATAATATATAGGATCTAAAGACATTAAATAGTTTTTATTTTATTTTTTAATGATTTTTAAAGGAAAATGGGAGGGAAAAAACCTTTATATGATTTAATAAATTCAAATACTATCTGAAAATATTTATATGCTTATAGAAGGTTTATTAGAAATAATAGACCTCTATAAGCATATAATTTTCAATTTGGTGATTTCTTTTTAATTTCACGTTACTTCTCTACATTCTCTTATCAGTGGGTAAGAGGAATTTTCAATTTTGGCAAAATAATTGTTGTTAATCCTTGTTATGAAATCGATAATTTTTTCATAACCTGTTTCTTCATGAAGAAGATTTGTAGGATACCTCCAGGGCTTTTTATTTATCATTTTAAGACATTTGTTTTGTATAATTTGTAAGCGTTTTAGGTGGCAGTTGGCAGCGTCACTCCAAATAGGACACGCGTATGTTAATATTGGCCTTATAACACTTTTGAATAGGAGATTTTTGTTTTTGGGGTTTAGAAATGACCTTCTATTTAGAAGTGGCCATAATGCTTTAAATGATTTTATAGCTTTTTGGCACGTAGCCATAATATGTTGTTTAAAAGTAAGCTTTTTGTCCAAGACAACTCCGAGATATTTGACATGATTAACTACATTTATGGTATTATTTCCAATATGAAGATGATGTCTTGGCAATCTTTTGGGAGATTTGTTGAACGGAAAAATAATTGCTTGGGTCTTGTTTGGATTAATTTTGATTTTCCATTTGTGAAAATATTTACTGCAATTTACAAGTCCCTTTTCCATTTTCTTCAGGAGTGCACTTGTAAGTTTGTTTGAAGAAATTAACGCAGTATCATCTGCGTAGTAAGCAATTTTCATATATTTCGGGACTTTAAAATCGGATGTATATATCGAGTAAAGCAATGGCGACAAGACTGATCCTTGAGGTAACCCTGTGGTAATGGTTTTTGGAGATGATGTTTCATTATTAATCGCAACTTTAAAGCTTCTGCCGTGAATGAAATCTGAAATAAGTTTGCATAAATATTTTGGTACATTTGCATCAAGAAGTTTAAATACTAGGCCATTATGCCAAACGGTGTCAAACGCTTTTTCGATATCCAACAATATTAGACCCGTTGAAAGTTTATTGTTTTTATTTGTGATTATTTGATTTTTAATTCTGTTTATTTGGTGAGTAGTGCTATGCCCTTTTTTAAATCCAAATTGTTCTTTAGCAACAATAGAATTGGTCGTTACAAATTCACTAAGACGAGAATGTAGTATTTTTTCAAATATTTTACCTAAGTTACTTAATAAACTAATAGGTCTATAGCTATTTGGGTTATTTTTTGGCTTACTAGGTTTGTTGATAGCTATAACCTTAGCGTTTTTGAAATGGATTGGGAAATAGTTGAGTTTGATGCAGCTGTTAAATATTATAACCAGTAATTTTAGAGCTTTGAGTGGTAGTTTCTTTAAGAGCAGGTTGGGAACATTGTCAAAACCAGGAGATTTTGAGGGTTTTATTAATGAGACAATATTCATTGCTTCTTCTAGAGATGTATAAATTGCTGACTCAGAACTGGGATTTTCCTTCTTAAAATTATTTACTGTTGTATTTATTACTATATCCGCTGAGTGGCTGTAATTCGAAGTGAGGTTATTTGCTTTGACAAATGCATTTGCCAGGACTTCAGCCTTGTCCTTATCAGATGTTATCCTTGTATTTCCAACCTCAAGGTGAGAGATTTGATTTTTTCCTTTTCCTCGCAAGTTCCTGCTTATTCTCCAAAATGATTTATCACCTGGTTTTAAATTGGATAATAATTGACACCATTTCTTATTGCGTTCCGAATTAATACTTTTATCAATCATGTTAATTAGAAACTTAGTACATTGATTATAAAAAGTTTGCTCGGCTATATTTGAAGATCGTTGGCTTTTTCTTTTAAAGCTTCTTCTTAGTTTAATATATTTCACAGTACTTTCTGGTAATGTGTAATTATTTTGTTGGGTTATTTTAGGTGTAGACGCATCCCTTGCTTCGAAGACTACATTTATAAATTTTTGTATTTCCTGATCAATTACTACCTTGGTATTGTATATATCAGAATTTAACGTGATTTTATTTTCTAAAAAATTCAAATAAATGTTCCAGTTGGTTACACTATAATCATAATAGTTGAGGTCAACCTGCGAGGCCACTGATCTTTTAAGTGTACACATAATGGGGCGATGGTCTGATGGTATTTCGTAATCCATTGTCTTTACGTCTATGTTTAAAGCGGTATTGCTTAAAATAATATCGACTGTGGATGCTTCGCGATTGTGTTGATGGGGGAATAGGGTTGGACTATTAGGATAGTGAATGAAAAAATTGCTTGATTGCTGTAGGTTGTTGAGTGCAATTCCTGCAGTATTATTTGAACGGCAATTCCAAGAACAATGTTTGGCATTTAGGTCACCAAAAACTATATATTCTTTGGTGGAAGGTGTTAGGTTTAAGATATCAGCACAGAAGTTACGGGTATATCTTGGTGAATATAACGAAGATACAACAATAGGTCTATTATTTATAATAACTTCAATTGAGATGTTTTCGATTGATGAAGTGTTTGATATAAAGAGGTTTTTATGAGCGACAGATTTATGAATTAACAGTGCTACTCCTCCTCCTCTAGCATCTGTTCTGTCACTTCTATATAAATAATAATTTTTAAAAAAGGGTCTATGATTTTCTGAAAAAAATGTTTCATTCAAAGACGCTATTTTAATATTTTCTCTTTCAATTAGTATTTCAAATTGTTTTACTAGGTAGCATTATTTGCTTTAGATGTTTGTAACAACCAAAAATATTTGACCTAGACCCATCTTTAATTATACCGATCGAATCAGAATCACTTTCTGAGTTGATTTAACAATGTCCGTCCGTCCGTCCGTCCGTCCGTCCGTCTGTGTGTCCATGTAAAGCTTGTAATCAAACTGCAGGTCGCAAATATGAATATATTTTGATGAAATTTGGTATATAAGCTTTTATCGGCCATGGGATGAACGCTATTGAAATTGGTGAGAATCGGTCCATGTTTAGACCTAGCCCCCATACAAATTACCCATATGAAATCGACATAAATTGCCATAAGATCCAAATTGTCATATAGATCTTACTCAAATTGGGTTTGTATGCGTTCATTACATCCACTAATGAGTAGTCCAAAAATGATCCCTTTGACCCCATATAGAGCTGCTTCCCGATCTTCACTTAAATCTATTAAAAAACAAAAATATTGCACTGATTCTTCTCAAATTTTGTTTGTACATATTTTTGCAAAATACAAGAGACTTTACCAAACATGATCAGGATCGGTCCATTTTTGGACCTAGTCCCTTTATAGATATAGCATCCGATATGAACTTTTTCATATCTGCAGCCAAAAAAATTAATAAAAATCGCACTCAAATTTGGTTTATGCTTACTTTCTATATCGAAGTAGTTGGACCGAAAGATAGGGTCTCTAAACCATGGTATAGGGTATCATATAGTCGGTCTAGACCGACTATAATTTTCTTACTTGTTTACAAAATTGTCGTTGTCGAAAATATTACATGGTACCAAAAAATTTTAAATTCGACTACGACTACGACAGTTGCCGAAATATGACTTCGCCAACCGTAATAAGGGTGATTATGCCAAACTTATGGTCATATTTGTAAAAGAATAATGGAAAAACGTATGAAAAAAAGACCAGCCCTGTGTATACTCTTAACCCAAGGTTGTTGTTTGATATCTAATTGAAAATGGTGACATTCATGTTAAAATAGAAATAACTATTGCAAAGGTAATTAGAACAAAAATTGTGGCGCCATCTACTGTGGCATAGCAACACTGAACAAAATGAAGCGACACTCTGTTTGTTAATACAAAAGAAATGTATTTTCCAAAACAAAACAAAATACATATTGGAGAATTTTATATAAATAAAATAATATACCAATTTATTTCTAACATGCGGTTATTATGAATATACATATATAGAATATATGTACATTATTTTATTATTTAATATATGTATGTATGTATATGTAAATATTACACACAAAAAATACAACATCAAAAGTTATTGTTTTCTTTAAATAAATTAATACATAAAATTTTTTTTGGTAAATTTATCTTGTTTTTTTTTTTATTAACAACTAGGTAGCATTTTTTTTTTTCAATTATATATTCTTCCTTTATTTACATATTTTAACAAATTTGATATTTACATATGAGATCTTATCTTTACATAGATATTTCAACAAATAATATATAGGATCTAAAGACATTAAATAGTTTTTATTTTATTTTTTAATGATTTTTAAAGGAAAATGGGAGGGAAAAAACCTTTATATGATTTAATAAATTCAAATACTATCTGAAAATATTTATATGCTTATAGAAGGTTTATTAGAAATAATAGACCTCTATAAGCATATAATTTTCAATTTGGTGATTTCTTTTTAATTTCACGTTACTTCTCTACATTCTCTTATCAGTGGGTAAGAGGAATTTTCAATTTTGGCAAAATAATTGTTGTTAATCCTTGTTATGAAATCGATAATTTTTTCATAACCTGTTTCTTCATGAAGAAGATTTGTAGGATACCTCCAGGGCTTTTTATTTATCATTTTAAGACATTTGTTTTGTATAATTTGTAAGCGTTTTAGGTGGCAGTTGGCAGCGTCACTCCAAATAGGACACGCGTATGTTAATATTGGCCTTATAACACTTTTGAATAGGAGATTTTTGTTTTTGGGGTTTAGAAATGACCTTCTATTTAGAAGTGGCCATAATGCTTTAAATGATTTTATAGCTTTTTGGCACGTAGCCATAATATGTTGTTTAAAAGTAAGCTTTTTGTCCAAGACAACTCCGAGATATTTGACATGATTAACTACATTTATGGTATTATTTCCAATATGAAGATGACGTCTTGGCAATCTTTTGGGAGATTTGTTGAACGGAAAAATAATTGCTTGGGTCTTGTTTGGATTAATTTTGATTTTCCATTTGTGAAAATATTTACTGCAATTTACAAGTCCCTTTTCCATTTTCTTCAGGAGTGCACTTGTAAGTTTGTTTGAAGAAATTAACGCAGTATCATCTGCGTAGTAAGCAATTTTCATATATTTCGGGACTTTAAAATCGGATGTATATATCGAGTAAAGCAATGGCGACAAGACTGATCCTTGAGGTAACCCTGTGGTAATGGTTTTTGGAGATGATGTTTCATTATTAATCGCAACTTTAAAGCTTCTGCCGTGAATGAAATCTGAAATAAGTTTGCATAAATATTTTGGTACATTTGCATCAAGAAGTTTAAATACTAGGCCATTATGCCAAACGGTGTCAAACGCTTTTTCGATATCCAACAATATTAGACCCGTTGAAAGTTTATTGTTTTTATTTGTGATTATTTGATTTTTAATTCTGTTTATTTGGTGAGTAGTGCTATGCCCTTTTTTAAATCCAAATTGTTCTTTAGCAACAATAGAATTGGTCGTTACAAATTCACTAAGACGAGAATGTAGTATTTTTTCAAATATTTTACCTAAGTTACTTAATAAACTAATAGGTCTATAGCTATTTGGGTTATTTTTTGGCTTACTAGGTTTGTTGATAGCTATAACCTTAGCGTTTTTGAAATGGATGGGGAAATAGTTGAGTTTGATGCAGCTGTTAAATATTATAACCAGTAATTTTAGAGCTTTGAGTGGTAGTTTCTTTAAGAGCAGGTTGGGAACATTGTCAAAACCAGGAGATTTTGAGGGTTTTATTAATGAGACAATATTCATTACTTCTTCTAGAGATGTATAAATTGCTGACTCAGAACTGGGATTTTCCTTCTTAAAATTATTTACTGTTGTATTTATTACTATATCCGCTGAGTGGCTGTAATTCGAAGTGAGGTTATTTGCTTTGACAAATGCATTTGCCAGGACTTCAGCCTTGTCCTTATCAGATGTTATCCTTGTATTTCCAACCTCAAGGTGAGAGATTTGATTTTTTCCTTTTCCTCGCAAGTTCCTGCTTATTCTCCAAAATGATTTATCACCTGGTTTTAAATTGGATAATAATTGACACCATTTCTTATTGCGTTCCGAATTAATACTTTTATCAATCATGTTAATTAGAAACTTAGTACATTGATTATAAAAAGTTTGCTCGGCTATATTTGAAGATCGTTGGCTTTTTCTTTTAAAGCTTCTTCTTAGTTTAATATATTTCACAGTACTTTCTGGTAATGTGTAATTATTTTGTTGGGTTATTTTAGGTGTAGACGCATCCCTTGCTTCGAAGACTACATTTATAAATTTTTGTATTTCCTGATCAATTACTACCTTGGTATTGTATATATCAGAATTTAACGTGATTTTATTTTCTAAAAAATTCAAATAAATGTTCCAGTTGGTTACACTATAATCATAATAGTTGAGGTCAACCTGCGAGGCCACTGATCTTTTAAGTGTACACATAATGGGGCGATGGTCTGATGGTATTTCGTAATCCATTGTCTTTACGTCTATGTTTAAAGCGGTATTGCTTAAAATAATATCGACTGTGGATGCTTCGCGATTGTGTTGATCTGGGAATAGGGTTGGACTATTAGGATAGTGAATGAAAAAATTGCTTGATTGCTGTAGGTTGTTGAGTGCAATTCCTGCAGTATTATTTGAACGGCAATTCCAAGAACAATGTTTGGCATTTAGGTCACCAAAAACTATATATTCTTTGGTGGAAGGTGTTAGGTTTAAGATATCAGCACAGAAGTTACGGGTATATCTTGGTGAATATAACGAAGATACAACAATAGGTCTATTATTTATAATAACTTCAATTGAGATGTTTTCGATTGATGAAGTGTTTGATATAAAGAGGTTTTTATGAGCGACAGATTTATGAATTAACAGTGCTACTCCTCCTCCTCTAGCATCTGTTCTGTCACTTCTATATAAATAATAATTTTTAAAAAAGGGTCTATGATTTTCTGAAAAAAATGTTTCATTCAAAGACGCTATTTTAATATTTTCTCTTTCAATTAGTATTTCAAATTGTTTTACTAGGTAGCATTATTTGCTTTAGATGTTGGTGAATTTTTACTCCCTTTATATTAACTCGTAGTCTGCTTATCGACAAAATTTTGGATGGATTTTTAACCCCGTTCCCGTGACCAAATCGATCTGAAACTTTGCAGGCAGGCTCGTGGCGATGACAAAAATGATCTAACACATTTTTTAGTGATGCCAAAACAATGGAAACTTTAAAATTTTTCTACCAGAGTTGATAAAAAAAATGTACAAAGGGTTAGTTTTTATTATATTATTACCACAACGACAATAAAAACAACAAGTCCAACCATGACAACAATACAACATTTAGAATAACAACAAGAACAAGACAGAAACATATATTTTTTTTTACTTCTTCAGTGATTTCTCTGGACCTATTAAACCGATTTTCACGATTTTTCAAACAGAAATCTTCTCATTATGTTAGTCAATCATTCTCACTATAGACAGTTATCCTATTGAGGGCGTGATCGTGACCAAGAACAACATAGACAAATCATATTTTTCCAAGACTTTTTTTACTTCTTCATTCAATTCTCGGGACCTAATCAACCGATTTGGACGATTTTAAATAGCAAACTTCTCAGGACGTTATCGAATCATTTATTATGCCAACGAGCACCCTAGCTGCCCGATTGAAGCCGTCATCGTGATTTCCACAGACGGACATCGCTATATCAACTCCTCTTGTTATAAGGATCACAAATATATATATTTTATGGGGTCCAAAATTTTTTTTCTAATTATTACAAACGGAATTACAAATTTATATATACCCTCTGCACACTGGAGTGGAGGGTATAATAAAAACAAAGATATACGCGATACCATCGAAAAAAATAATAACAAAATGTGCTACGAAATAAAGAAGGTTATAAAAGACACAAACGTAAAAACAACAAAAATGTCATATGCGCAATCTTTGAAAACGATGCCAGATTTATCAAAAAAATTTCCCCTTAATTGTTAAACCAAAGGAGAAACAAAGTATAGACAAAATAAAAGCTGAATTAAATAAAAAATTTGATCCAATCAATTTTAAATTACAAATATTGAAAGCAGAAAAAACGGTACGGTGGTGATCCAGAGTGAAAATATAGAAGAACGGGGAAAAAATAAAAAGGCGATACAAGGTGAAATTAGTGAAGATTATAAAATAAAAATCCCAAAAGATGTTGATATGCAAATTGTAATCACTGACTTAAAACTTTAAAATGTCTGATAAAGAATTTATAGAAAAATTAAAAAAACAGAACGAAATACTAAAAAAATAGCAAGATAGAAGTTATTAAAATATATGAAATAAAAAGATATAATAGAACAATATTCAATGCAAAATTGAAAATAGACAATGAATTGTATCCGAAAATAATAACAGGTCAAAAGCATAATTTAGGATGGGCAGGTGTAGGTTTTTTGATGGTACGGACATTATGCAATGCTTCAAGTGCCAAGGATATAACCATAAAGCGTCGGACTGTAAGAATGAAAGTGTATGCTAAAAATGCCATGGCAACCACAGAGGTAAAGAATGTAATAATGAAATAATCATGAAATGTATTAATGGCATGAAAGAGAATAAGATTAAATCTAGGACTTGATGAGAATCATGACACCAATAACCGGGAGTGTCCGGTGTATCAAAATAAATTGAATCTTCGAAAGAGAAGGATGGGTTTATCAATCTAGCAACCAAACCAGATTCATGGTATATACACAAACATTCAAGGCTTGATTAATAACTTCAACAAATTAGAAATAATAGCAGCAATAAATAAACCTGAGTTCATAATTTTAACAGAAACACATCAAACTGATGAAATATATGAAAGTGAAATTGAAATAGACCAACACGAGCACCTTATCGAATTCATCTAGAATTGGGGGAGCAATAGTTTATTTCAAAAAACATTGGCATATAAATAATATCAAAAATAATATTAAAGACGCAAAACACTGGATAAGTGCGTATATGGCGAAATATGAAAAAAAAATCAATAATAATAATAATAATAAATAGGTCACCAAGTGGTTCATAATCAGAATTCTGTGATACATTCCAAGACTTTTTAGAAGAAATATGTGAAACAAACTGTGATATTTTAATAGTCGGAGAATTTACCATTGACTGGAAAAATTATTTTTATACAAGTAGATTGGAAAGCATACTTAATGACAATGGACTAAAACATGTAATGAAAGAATATACTAGAATAACAAAAAACTCGAAAACGTTAATTATAATAACAAATAATGAAACTATTACGGCAAAAAATAATATAAATAATAAAATATCTGATCATGAATCCATTGACATCTTTATCGAGAGCGAAGGTATGAAGCAAGATATTAATAAAGAAATAAATATTTTCAAGTACAATAAAAACAGCCTCAAAAATGAAATAAGTGCAATATTAAATTATGATGAAATAAATGATTTAAACGAATATGTACACTATTTCGATAACTGCCTTGAAAATACAATAAAAAAATTTACTATTAAGAAAAAAATAACTGAAAAAAGTAAAAACTAGTGGTTTAACAGCGAATTCAGATCATTAAAGAGAGAAAAGTCTTTAAATATCAAAATGCAATTACAGTAAATACAGATGACGCTTGGAATAGTTATTAAATAATAAGAAATATCTATAAAGTAAAAACTGAACATGAAAAAAATAAATATATTAATAATTAAATAAATAGTGTAAATAACCAAAAAGAAATGTGGAGTAAAATTAAAGAACTAGCCCTAAAAAAACCTACATCTGTGATAAAAACTGATATATAAACAAATAGAATATAAAGACAATTTCCAAATAGTCAAAAATCTATAATATTAATAGGCTAGACGATTTCTTGTGACTGATGTTTTGTTTTACCGTTTTATCCCGATTTTGTCCAAACGTAAATTATTTGAAAGGTATTTCTTTTTAGCGGTTTTACAGATTTACAGATTTTTTAATTTTTTCCTTTATTTTGAGTAAATTGCATTGAAAGTTGCTACTAACACATACATAAAATTATACGTATTCTGTGTGTGTGTGTTTATTAAATTTGTTAATGTGTTTGTTAATGAGCTTGTTTTCTTCATTCGCAATAATAATAAACCAAAATAGTGTTGGTTTGTGAATTGGCTAAGTTGAAAAATAAAGTTGCCTAGACATTGCAGTCGAATTTCGAGTGCTGGAATCTGCTAGTATAGAATAAAAAAACATTGGAAGACAAAAATTTAATGAAAAAATAATATTTCCTAGAATTCGCACTCGAATTTCGAGTGCTGGGCTATACTAGTTTTAATAATTATTTTGTAACTAGTATTAAGGAAATCAGATATTCCAATTAAAATGTGCAATATGAAAATCAAATACCTGTGATAAACTTTAAATTTAAACTCCGTGCAATACATTTACAAGAACTAAAGATTATTTTTAAAAGTATTAACAAAAAAACCTGATTATAACAAACTATCAAATGTAATAATCCTAGATAATTGGGACAGAACAGGCAATATTATATTAAATATTATAAATAAATCACGAGACTGGCGTATTCCCAAATAATTGAAAAGAATCTATCCTACTGAAAAAGTCAAAAATACATTAAAATGTGAAGAATATCGACCAATTAATTATCACCATAAAACCATGTGAAAAAAATCATTGAAAAAATAGTAAAAAATCAATTGGAAGACTACATGGAACAACACAGGTTATTATCAAAATATCAATCAGGCTTTAGAAGAAATTATTCATGTGAAACTGCAGTAAATTATGTCATAAACAGATGGAAATGTAGAAAGAGAAAAAATAAAATATTAGCGATTTTCCTTGATTTTAAGAGCTTTTGAAACGATAGATAGGGACATCCTATTGATGAAATTAGCTAAATACGGTGTTAAAGATACAGAGCTAAAATGGTTTCAGTCATATTTAACAAATCGTAGACAATAAACAAATGTTAATAATGAAATATCCAATGCAATAGAAAATAATTTTGGAGTACCACAAGGCTCAAATTTAGGAGCTCTTCTTTTTGTTATATATATAATCGATATTGAAAATACATAGAGAAATGCGAAGCTGTACTATATGCAGACGATACTTTGATTTTCACAGAAGGAGCAATGGAGGAAATATGTTATGAAATCAGTTGCAATCGTCGCTTTGAACTGTTAACAACGTACAAGCAAAGATCGCAGTGTTTATCTTCACACAATAACAACCCAACACATATAACTGTTAAAAAATTCTTTTACTCTATAAACAAGAATTTAAAAAAGCAAAGTAACAAATTAAATACAATTACAACTATCCTAATTTAAAACCAATAACAACATGAACCAACCTCCTGACGTCGCAAAACAAAAAAACAACTATTATAACACTGGCCTACAATATGACTTCTCAAAAAAACATCGATTAACTCAAATGGCCCTATTTATCTCGTTATTAACCGAGTAAATAGTGACTCGAATTTATCCAACGTGTCTCCGTTTTTAATAAAAAAGGCAATTGATTCAACTTGCAATGGCGAGGTATTAGAATGCAAAAAACTAAGAAATGGCTCAATACTTGTCAAAACAAAAAATGTAATTCAAGCTAATAAACTAATTAGACTTACTGCCTTTAGTGAAAACATTAAAATAGACATCACAGAACACAAGGCACTTAACTATTCAAAAGGAATCATCTACTCCTCAAACCTTTTTGGAATTCCTGAGCAAGAGATCCTCAGTAACATGTTCTCACAAAAAGTAACTGAAATAAAAAAAATATTAAAAAAAGAAAATGATGAATTAAAGGAAACGGGTTTAATAATTCTAACCTTCTCAGCGATTGATCTGCCAGAACATGTCTTCTTGGGGTATGAAAAAATTTATGTCCGTCCCTATATTCCCAACCCAATAAGATGCAATAATTGCATCCACTATGGCCACGTACAAAAATATTGCGAACATCAAAAAATTTGTTACAACTGCGGTAATCCTAATCACATCGATCAAGATGCAAATGTACAATGCACTAATACTATGTTCTCACTGCAGCTAAATCCGCATTTGACTCGCTTTATAGTGGATTTAATTTGCTGTATCAACTGCAAAGAGAACAACATTCAAGACTACAAACACTCAGCTAGAGATAAAAAATGTCCAATCTTCCTTAAAAACAAGGAAATTCAAGCCATCAGAGTTCTTGAAAAAACAAATTTAAAAAATGCTGAAAAAATATACAACAAGAGACAACAAGACAAAAACATAACTTTTTCATCAATCACTAGCTCAAACAAAACACCCATTGCTCGCACACAACTCGTTAATTACCATGACCCAATATTCAACCCTACACAGGCAGGAAAAAATACTACTAATGGTAACAACAAAAGTAACGCCAATGAACATCAAAATACCGAACCCGCATCAATCATAATTGACCATATCGATCAGTCATCAACATCCAACTACAGCTTGAGGAATCGAACCACGACAAAAATTCTCCCTAAAAACATCTCTAACCGTCTAAAAGCACAGCTAAAATCCAAACTCAAAACAAACAACAAGCCCAACAGCAGCAGAACAACTAAAAACCAACAAGAGGAAGTACACAATATGGATCTTTAAAAATTTTTTTCAATAACCCCTTGTTTGTTCCCCCGAGGGACTGGAATCCTTCCCCGTGAATATTCCAAGATTATTCGCGGGGGGTTTTGTGGTCCCTCGGGGTACCATGCGAGGAATATTTAACTCTAAATAATTTATTATTGTATGTTATTTTATAACTAACAAGTAGATTGCAATTTTCTTATCCCTACTAAATATTTATCTATACTTATCATGATTACCATAATTCAATGGAATATCAATGGATATGCGAACTATATAACCTACAATTACTACTAAAAAAATACAGCCCTAAAATAATAGCCCTTCAGGCAACACACTTTCATTCACTTTCTGGTTTACCAAACCCATTAAACTACCAAATATTTTTCAAAAATACTTCAAATCATCCATATGGGGGTGTTGCACTCTTGGTGCATAACTCTCTCCAATTCACCGTTCCTACACTCGCTAGCAACTTAGATGCAGTAGGTGTCACTTTTCAAGATAAAAGCAAATTTACAATTATAAATACTTATATACCCCCCTCAAAGAATTTTGACCTACTTTCTTTGAAAACCATGTTTGATCAATTTGACAACAATCTCCTCGTAACTGGCGATTTTAACAGTTGGCATTCCATTTGGGGTTCACCAACTGACAATCGAAGAGGCAAAATTGTGGCAGATTACATCATCCAATCTAACTCAGTTATATTCAATGACGGATCCCCAACACACTTTAGTACAAATCATTCACTCACCCACATTGACTTAACATTCGGCTCTGCCTACCTGAAATTACAATCAAGCTGGAAAACTGAAAGCGACCTCCACGGAAGCGATCATTTTCCAATAATTATAAAATTATTCAATACACCTCAATCAGTTTCGACCAAGCCCATACCTAAATTTATCACTAATAAAGCTGACTGGGGAAAATTCCAGCAACTCTCATTAAAATTCGACAATGATCGTCCAATTTCCAATAACATTTACAAAGAATCTTCTAATATACAAAAAATCATACTACAAAGTGCAAATGCTTCTATTCCACAAATTAACCCTTCAGTTATAAAAAATGTTCCATGGTGGAATAACCGTCTTAACGAGAACTTGGAATACACTAAAGAGAAATATCAGCACAGACAATATTATAAACTACAAAAGGGCAGCGGCCAAATTCAAAAAAGAGTTAAAAATTGCAAAGAGTAAATCAATCTCAGACTTTACTGCTGAGATAAATTCAGAAACACCAACAAAGAAAGTATGGTCCAATATAAGAACATTCTGTGGATTAAGCCTACCACAATCTATCAATGCCATTCAATCAATCGACAATCCTAATCATTTCTTAACCGACAAAGACATAATTGCCAACGAATTTGGTAAATATTGGTCCTCTGAATCAGAGGACACCAATTTCTCAACTGAGTTCAGATCGAACAAACGACTACTATCCAACAACCAATACAACCTCCAGCCCACCAATAATGCCAATATAATAGAGCAAAACATTTCGTTATCTGAACTAAACTTTGCCCTTAGTAAAATGAGAGGTACTACCCCAGGCGTAGACAGGATATCTTATCCGATGTTAAAAAACTTGGCTATTGAGACTAAACACAGACTAACCCATCTCTACAATCTTATTTTAGCTGACCATATCCCACAATTCTACAAGATAAGCACTATAACCCCTATTCCTAAACCCAATTCAGATAAAACCCAATTAAAATCCTATAGACCAATTTCTTTAAATTTATGCACTTCCAAACTCTTGGATAAAATCATAGCCAATCGCCTTTGGTGGTTCGTCAACACCAACAACTTACTTTGTCCAAATCAGTTAGGATTTAGAAAAGGCAAATCTGTTACTGATGCCCACCTATACATTGATCACCTGATCACAGATACCCTATCTCACAAAAATCACCTGTCAATCATATCTCTGGACTTCTCAAAGGCGTTTGACAAAATAGGAATTCATACTATTATTCACCAACTCATAGAATGGGGCCTAGGTCCGAAAATAATTAAATATGTGAAAAATTTTCTGTCCAACAGAAAAATCAGAGTACGAATTCAGAATCGGTATTCCAACTTATACCCATTATACAATGGAATCCCTCAAGGTTCACCCCTCTCCGTCATTCTTTTTCTTATTTCCTATAACAAACTTAGTAAACACCTCTTATCACTGAAACCATACAGCTTTTGCGCTTACGCTGACGATTTCTACATAATTAAAAAACTAGGGAAGGACAAAAATCAAACAATTAACATAGATTCGGTAACGAATCACATTAGTAATTGGTGCAATTACTCAGGAGCGGAATTATCACTATCCAAATGTAAACACTTGCATATTTGTAGGAAAAAATCTTGTAACCCAAATATCTCCTCGGGTTCTTACACCATTGAAAGCGTCCCTGTCCTAAAAATCTTAGGAATTACGTTCAACAATAGATACAACTGGAATGACCATGTCCAATTTATTACAAAGGATTTGACACGCAGATTAAATATAATAAAATGCCTATCCAGCAGGAAATTCAACTGTAATATACTCTCATTAATCTCAGTAATAAAATCAATGTTTCTATCTAAAATTTACTATGGTATGTACTTATATGGTTTTGCACCTAAAACATTACTTCAAAGGATTAAAACTATCATTAATTCGGCACTTAGAATCGCCTTGGGCGCTTTCAGAACAACGCCAATCTATAACATGCTCTTTGAAACCGGAATAGAACCTTTGGAAACCAGAAGGGACATCATCACATTCAATTTATTACGAACCATCCTTAAAAGTTCAGATTCTCCTATATCCAACATATGCACCAAACTATATAGAAAACCAAACCTAAATAAAATTCAATCCTCCTTAAGCCGTATATTTAATTTCGCTAGAAATCACAACCTCCCAATAAAACCTCTCAACATTGCTAGTATGTCAGACTGTCCACCTTGGAACTCTCTGTCTGATCGTTTAATTACTTCGTTAGCCCAATACCCAAAATCTTCAACCCCCCCTAATATTTATAGGAGACATTTTCGTGATATTATAGATAAATACAATGACCACAGACTAATTTTCACAGACGGATCGAAAGAGGGTGAGAATGTAACATACAGCGTTACCACTTCAGACTCTGTCATAAGAACATCCATATTACCTTCATACTCTACAGTATTCACTGCAGAAATAATAGCCATCTTCGAAGCGATAAAATACATGAATAATACTACAACTAAAACCATAATTTGTACCGACTCATTATTAGCCATCCGGACAATCGGAAACCCACATACCTTAAACTATTACGCCACATACATTAAAAATTATATGATGAAAAACCCTAACATAGTTAAAATAATGTGGGTCCCAGGCCATTGTCATATTCCTGGTAATGAGTTTGCTGACTCCATAGCCAAAATGGCCCTTAAATCACCATTATTTTTAACAATAAACTTAAATTTATATGACTTGTCAAACCACATTAAAAAGATATTGCTCGAACAGGCTGACATATGGCCAAAAACATCTTACTGGTACAAACAAATTAATCTAAGGAAAATCAACGTCAAAGACTATCTCAATTGTAAATATAATAACATTATGGGTTCGCAAGACTGCAGGAAAATAATCAGGCTAAGGTTAGGACATACAACAATTACACATAAACATATCATTGACCCCAATTCTTCGAATAGTTGTACATATTGCCGTGCTGCTATAATCTCTATAGAACATATATTAAAATACTGCACCAAATTTGAGGCAACCCGCAATCGAATATTTAACACAAACCCTATAGAATACCTTTCCAATCCTTCCTTATATAACATTAAAATACTAACAAACCTCCTAAAGAAGAACAACATAAACAAAGACATATAACTAGATTAATAATTGTTCGCAAAAAAAAATGTATCAACTTAAAGATAAAAATTACTATTTATATATAATACAATTATCTCATAGCTGTATAATCCTAAGTTATTTATTGCATCATCATATAATCACATAATCCTATATACATTGTACATTCTTACATAAATTATTAGAATTATTAGCTTAAGGCCACCGTAGCCGCTGCTTAATTTAAGTTTTCTTGAATTTTATTAAAATCAAGTTAACTAATAAATAAATAAATAAATAAATGTTATGAAAATTTAAAGAATGATATAGATAATATTAATAAATGGCTAAAACTGAATAAATTAAAACTTAACCAAAACAAAACTAAAGTAATGGAAATCAATATGAACACAAACATAACATTCAAAATAAATAATGTAATAATAGAAAAAGTGAATAATATAAAATATCTGAGTTTCTTAATTGACAAATAATCGAATTCATATGTAAGAAAATTGGCAAGAAAATCGGGTTCTTTAATATCTATAACTCTACGATAAAACCTCATTTTTAGTATGGGTCAACCATATTATTTACATGCTGTTCAGACCAACAAATAACAAGGCTGCAAAAACTACAAAATAAGGCTACGCGCTCAATATTAAAATGCAATCGGTTTACGTCAATAAGATATATGTTAGACGCACTGAAATGGCTAAACATCCAACAAAGGCTGCAACTTAATACAATATTCTTTATCCAAAAAATGAAAATGGGAAGAGCACCAGATTATTTGATCGAACAAATTAGATATATTGGAGACGTTCAACCTTATAACCTTAGGAATGCCTTAGACTTTAGACCACAGAGAGCAGATACAACAGTAATACAAAAATCTTTATTTTACAAAGGATTAAACCTTTACATCATGATGCCGCATAATGCCAAGAACGAAATGAATATAAACCTTTTTAGAAAGAAAACTGTAAATTTTATTAAAAATGTTAACTTTTAATCAGAGTACATGTTAATATTTATTAATTAATATGAAATGTCATTTAAAAGTATTTAAATACTACTAATAATAATAAATTATTCCAAAACCATAGTTCATACAGCTTATGCTGCAACAGAGCTTAGCTTATCCCGTGGTTCGTACCAGGTATGAGTAATCTCTAGCATATGTGGACCTATGCAGGGGTGGATTTATTTCTAATAATAATAATAATAAATAACTTGTTTCAACAATGCCGCAGTGTCGCTGAGGCCCTAATATTGTAAGACATACAACAAGCATGTGATGGAAATCGATTGATTTTAAATCGAAAACGAAATTCTAAAAAGAACGATTTAATAATAGATGTGATGAAAATCAAGCGGTTTCAATTTTCACTTTTGTTCCACTTCATCATGTTTCTTTCAATAAAGTGTCACTATGTTAATATTTTATTATTAAATACAACGCTGTTATTGTTTTTCACAAAAAAAATTAATATTAGCTTATTAATTTTGTGTTTTTGTTAAAAAAAAATGTATTAAAATGGCATTTATAATAACAAGTGGCGAAAATGTCGCAAAAGAAAGCATAATACATAACTCCTTTTTGAGCAAAACGCAATTTTTCAACTTTCTGATGATGGCGTTAAGTTTCCTTTTTTTCTGTCGTGGATTTACGTGTTTCCTCCTGAAAAATTATATTAAGACATTATAGTACGTAAATTTATTATACTTTCATTTTTTAAGTTATATTTTTATTAAAGCGTTGAAAAGTTGATGAAAAAAACTTACCTGTTTCAAACCGAAAAGCAAAGTCTTCTTGATTTAAAAACGATAAAAAAAAAATAACAATTTAGTTTTGCGTCACATCTTTATTTGTCCATATTTCCACAGAACAAAATGGAAAATGAAATATATTTATTCTTGAAATAAAAACGAAAGCAAATCTAATAATTGATTTACATGACACCTATTTTCGATTTTGTTTCGTTTTGCTATTGATTTCGATTTTCATCACATGCCCGATAATCTATACATCGTCACCTTAAAGACCAAACAACCTATCAGCAGTTTTCAAAAGTTTACAGGAGAGAGAAAAAACGTTATAAAATTGGAACTAACGGGTGATTTTTTTGAGGTTAGGATTTTCATGCATTAGTATTTGACAGATCACGTGGGATTTCAGACATGGTGTCAAAGAGAAAGATGCTCAGTATGCTTTGACATTTCATCATGAATAGACTTACTAACGAGCAACGCTTGCAAATCATTGAATTTTATTACCAAAATCAGTGTTCGGTTCGAAATGTGTTTCGCGCTTTACGTCCGATTTATGGTCTACATAATCGACCAAGTGAGCAAACAATTAATGCGATTGTGACCAAGTTTCGCACTCAGTTTACTTTATTGGACATTAAACCAACCACACGAATGCGTACAGTGCGTACAGAAGAGAATATTGCGTCTGTTTCTGAGAGTGTTACTGAAGACCGTGAAATGTCGATTCATCGCCGTTCGCAGCAATTGGGTTTGTGTTATTCGACCACATGGAAGATTTTACGCAAAGATCTTGGTGTAAAACCGTATAAAATACAGCTCGTGCAAGAACTGAAGCCGAACGATCTGCCACAACGTCTAATTTTCAGTGAATGGGCCCTAGAAAAGTTGGCAGAAAATCCGCTTTTTTATCGACAAATTTTGTTCAGCGATGAGGCTCATTTCTGGTTGAATGGCTTCGTAAATAAGCAAAATTGCCGTATTTGGAGTGAAGAGCAACCAGAAGCCGTTCAAGAACTGCCCATGCATCCCGAAAAATGCACTGTTTGGTGTGGTTTGTACGCTGGTGGAATCATTGGACCGTATTTTTTCAAAGATGCTGTTGGACGCAACGTTACGGTGAATGGCGATCGCTATCGTTCGATGCTAACAAACTTTTTGTTGCCAAAAATGGAAGAACTGAACTTGGTTGACATGTGGTTTCAACAAGATGGCGCTACATGCCACACAGCTCGCGATTCTATGGCCATTTTGAGGGAAAACTTCGGAGAACAATTCATCTCAAGAAATGGACCGGTAAGTTGGCCACCAAGATCATGCGATTTGACGCCTTTAGACTATTTTTTGTGGGGCTACGTCAAGTCTAAAGTCTACAGAAATAAGCCAGCAACTATTCCAGCTTTGGAAGACAACATTTCCGAAGAAATTCGGGCTATTCCGGCCGAAATGCTCGAAAAAGTTGCCCAAAATTGGACTTTCCGAATGGACCACCTAAGACGCAGCCGCGGTCAACATTTAAATGAAATTATCTTCAAAAAGTAAATGTCATGGACCAATCTAACGTTTCAAATAAAGAACCGATGAGATTTTGCAAATTTTATGCGTTTTTTTTTTAAAAAAAGTTATCAAGCTCTTAAAAAATCACCCGTTATTTGCAATATTGAAACGCTGATAGGGTATTTGGCAATTTGGTAATAGCTTGGTTATTTGTAATATTAGGCGTTCAAAATTTTGCATACATATGCGTTATGATATAGGGAATATTATTAAATAAAAAAACTCAATTTTGAAATTTTTGCTGATAGGTTGTTTGGTCTTTAAGGTGACGATATATAAAAATCTCGTCTCACAGTGTTTGTGCTCATACTCCTCCGACACAGCTTGACCGATTTTTATGAAATTCTTTATGTGTATTTGGTAGGTATGAGAATAGGTCGTAAGGTATATTTCATATCATATATTTTGAGTACTATGACAGGGAGAGCTTTGCAAATTTGTGATAAGTCACCTATTATTAATGTTGGTAGCCATGACGAAAACGGGCGGGATCAGATCACTGGTCGTGGCACCTCCCATACAAAGAAAATATTAAATGTCATATATCTGGAGTGCTGTAATAGTGACATCCTTTAGCCTTTGCATGAGCCCATAAGTTATTCATGTGACTAGTCGAACAAATAATGGGCGTGATCGGAGCAGTGGGGGTGGCACTGCCCATACAATTTAAATATATAACATAATATAACTGGGGTGCTATAAAAGGGAAAGGCTTTACACTTTGTACGAGCCCATCATATATTAATGTGAGTACTAGTCGGACAAAAAATGGGTGGGATATGATTAGTGGGCGCGGCACCACCTACACAAATAAAAATATAAATATATATGAAAGCGACAGTCTTGAAATTTTTGACAAGTACATTAATTACCAATGTGATTAGTCGTGGAAAATGTGGGCAGAATCGACATATATAAAAATCGTCAAAAGTAAAAATCCCCAAAACCGAAAATCGCGAAACACAAAAATCGGCAAATGAATATTGATTATATTTGATTAACTTTCATACTTTAGGAAAATATATTACTTTTATATTACTTTTTTTACTTTATTTTTAACTTTTGACAGATTTAACAATGAATATGTTCGATACGTTAAAGAAATACATTGTTTTCATCGTCGATCCCACCCATTCGTAGATCCCATCCCCACACACTAACAATGCATTCGTTATTTTTTAATTAACATCAAAAATATTCACTAGAAATAAATTATATGGCAAAACAACGTTTGCTGGGTCAGCTAGCTTGTATATATGAATTTAATATAATAAAATTAAGAAAATTAAATAAAAATTAACAAATAATAATAAAATTAACTTGTTTATTAAAATCTGTTTTGTATTTTAGATTCATTGACCAAAAAACGATCAACAAATTAGCTAACATTCTCTAATTTTGCCCAAATTTTCAGCGTGGAAGTTTAAGACCCTAGACAAAATTTTATAATTATAATTTTACATACAATTATGAGTTATCACGTAAAATTGGTCGGATTAGATGGGGAAAAAAATTAACGAACGAACTTCATTCCTATGCAACTAAGATATATTTAGTCGTACAGGATGACAGAACATGAACCCAATATAAATAATAACCTAATATATATAATCGAACAGCAATAAAAATATAAATTAACACTTAATTGCAACTATTTTCCTGTATTGGAAATCTATAATATTAATAGGCTATGCGATTTCTTGTGACCGATGTTTTGTTCTACCGTTTTATCCCGATTTTGACCAAACGTGTATTATTTGAAAGGTATTTATTTTTAGCCGCTTTGCAGATTTACAGATTTTTATTTTTTCTTTATTTTGAATAAATTGCATTTAAAGTTGCTACTAACACATACATAAAGTTATACAATGCTATGCGTGTGTTTATTAAATTTGTTAATGTGTTTGTAATAAAATGAGTTTGTTTTTTGTGTTGATTTGCAAATTGGCTATAATTCATTGGCATACCTTTAGGGTCTTTATTTAATGAAAAAATAAAATTTCTTAGAATTTGCACTCGAATTTCGAGGGCTGGAATCTGCTAGTATATATTATTAGATTATTTTTTTAACAATATAAATTTAATTTTTATACTACCAGGGTTTCTAGGATACCATTTCATACCTTTTTTTAAGGAGCTGCATTAATAATTATCTAAACGTAAAAATCTAAGGCTTGTTTTAAAGCTGAATAATTTCGCTTATCCTCCACGTAACCGTATTTTAAAGTTTTTAATTTTTTCCATCCAAATAATGGTATACATCTCCAGTGGATTTGATTTTTAATCTACTTCAAAATAAATAAAAAACATATAGTTGTTGGAACATTTCTAACAACAATTTGCAATTGAGATTCTTATTTTTTTTTTCTTGTTTAACAAATAACTTGCAATCGACATCAATACAGTGGGTGACAATTCATTGGAAACTTCTACAAAATTCTGAATTAGTAAATTTTGTTTTTTTTTTTAATAATTTCGCGTCCTAAAATTATGTCTTTTGCGAAATCACTCTTTGGTGATGATGATGAACTTTTAGTAAAAATAAATCAACTAATATTTGAAACAGCAATATTTCTTGTAACTTTTTTGCAATTAAAATTTGTGTTATAACCATAATGAGCGAATACTTTTTTCGAGCTGAACATAATGTATCAATTACATTAAAATTTAAATATTATTTATTAAAGTTGGGAAACAATAATTTTTTTAACTTGTTATGATTAATAGAACTATAGTGAATAATAATAATAAAAACAAGTAAGAAAATTATAGTCGGTCTAGGCCGACTATATGATACCCTACACCATGCGTTTAGCGACTCTATCTCTTAGGTCCAAAATTAGCTTGTTTTTAATCTTTATGCCTTCAGATATAAAAAAGGAAATATCGGATGCTATATCTATATGGGGACTAGGTCGAAAAATGGACCGCTCCTGACCATATTTTCTAGGGTCACTTATTTTTTGCAAAAACACATACAAACCAAATTTCAAAATAAACTATGCAATATTTTTGTTTTTTGATCAGGGGCCGTAAAAAAGTTATCCAAAAAAATTAAACTCAAAAACTCTCCATGTTAGAGTCGACGGAGACCTATACTGTCATAAACCAATAGATTCATATTGAAGTGCTCTTTCAGAATCTATGGTCATCATAAAAAATGATCTCAACTCCACAGTTATTTTTCAACGAAAAAGAGTTTTATTTTGCCGTCATAAAATAAAACTCATTTGAAGATTTTTATTTTTTCCTCTAAAATAGAACTAATTTTGTTTATTTTCATCTTTTTCTTATTTTTTGTTTTTTATTGAGTCTTTTCTGATATAAAATAAAACTCTTTTGACAACGCCAATATACCCTCCTGATGCCTCAAGAGCAGATATACAAAAATACACCAGGCTCAGACTTTCATCACAAATAAACATCTCTTTAACGACTCCCGTATAGAAAACTGCCCTTTATGCAACATAAGTACAATCAACATACAAATCTTATTTTCAACTGCAATGTCATAAACCAAGCCCAACTCACCTTACTGAAAAAAATATGTTTCCCAGATTTGCTACGAAAAATTGACATATAAAATATAAAAAAGTTAAACTTAATAAACTTAATATTAAAAAAAGAAGAATTGGTTTAAATTCATAACAACCAAAGCACATTCGAGGAATATATACAAATATTCAAGGTCTGATTAACAACTATAACCAATTGGAAATAATAGCGACAATCGAGAATAAAGATTTCATTATACTGACTGAAACGCATATGACTGAAGAAATTGATGAAAAAGAGATAGAACTTCAAGGATATAAACATACAAGTACATTTTCCAACTCGACAAGAACTGGTGGTGTGATAAGCTACTTTAAAAATCAATGGACTATAACAAGCCTTTTCGAAAAAGTAAATAACTCAAAATACTGGATAAATGTATAATACGTTTAATATTTACAATAAAAACACTTTTAATTTGTTTTGAACAGCCGCTTGTGCGACTGTTTCTGTTCACGTTTATTTATATATTAATTGTTAGTATTTTATTTTCATTAACTCTAGGTTAGTATTTTTAAGTATATGTATGTCTGAGAATTAGCTTAGCTTGCTAATTCTCATAAAGATAAATAGAACTATTTTACATGTGTAGAAATGCAAGCAATGCATTTCTCACGCTTTAAGTTTGGTGTGTGCGGATATTGTTACATATAAATGGTTCAAGGTTACCATTTAAGTTACCGTACTGAAGGTAGGATAACTTCGACTTATCAAACACACTACACCTCCCTTTTACAGAAAAAGAATGATCAATAATTATTTGATCATTCTTTGATATTACTATTAATGTTATTATACTTTTATATTAATATTATATATATATTTAAATTGAAATTATTATATTATTTAAGATTATGTGTCTATAAGTTTAAATTAAAATTATTAGATTATTTATAATCATTTTATATAAAAGTTTAAATTAAAGTTTTTATTATTTAAAATTTACATAAGGTACTTTCCTTCCCCTTTTAAAAAATTTTTTTTTTTTTTTTTTTTTATTAAAAAAATTTTTAAATTTCAATTTTAATTTTCCAATTGTATATTTAAATTTAATTTAAGTTTATAGGGTAAGTTAGTTAAAATTCTCAATTATATTTTAATCTAAATTTTTTCTATGTTGATTTCATAAATTGTAATATTTTCTAATTCTGTTCTTATGGACTAGGGAAGACCTTTCATTTTCGTCCGTTATCCTTACATTTCCTCTATCATCTACCTCAGTGACTTTGAATGGTCCGTTATATAATACATCTAATTTATGCCCTGTTTCATTTCGAACTAAAACATAGTCGCCTACAGAAACATCTATCTTATTACAGTTCCTGTTGTACTGTTTCTCCCGTACTAACTTTGAATTTTGGAGGCTTTCCATAGCTCTTCTATGAGCCGTTTGCAATCTATACTTGACCTCCTTTGCATAGGCGTCAATATTGTATAGTGGGTCAATTTTACCATTTCCCAAGAGTTCAAAATCGGTGGGGGTTTTCCCATAGATTAGTTCAAAAGGACAATATTCATGGGCCGTAGACGGTGATGTATTATAACAGTATACAAAAAATTTCATCCACTCGTCCCAGTCAGACTTGTCATTAGATATATACGATCTTAGATACTCGTTAAGAGTTCTATGTGATCTTTCAATGGTTCCCATTGTTTCATGATGATATGCCGTAGAGGCCACTTTATCTATTTTTAAAAGGTCACAAAGTTCCTGGAGAACTTGGTTAACGTACTCAGTACCCATATCGGTGAGTATTCTTCCCATAGGGCCATATGTAAGTACAAAGTGTTCCATAATAGCTTTAGCGACTACGTTTGCACTTTTATTTGGTATAGGTATTGCAACCAAATATTTTGTAAGGTCACAAATGATGGTTACGACATATTCATTGCCATTATTTGACTTTGGTAATGGTCCAATCGTATCGATAAGGACAATGTCAAATGCTTTTGCCGGTGTTGGAGTTAAAGTTAAAGGTTCTTTTCCCTTCAATCTAGACTTATTCTTTTGGCATTTTTCGCATTTCCTGACATAGCGGGTTATGTCTCGCGTCATGCCTTTCCAATGATATTTCAATCTGACTTTCTTTATCATTCGAGTGATTCCGGGATGTCCTCCATATATGGGGTCATCATGATATCTACGCATTATTTTCAATTTCTCAGAATCGGTCTCAACTTTTAACAATTGTGGGATGAGTACTATTTTCAAATCTTGCAAGATCTTATTTCCATTTATCTTAAAATTTTCCTTCCCATGGGTTATAAACATACTGTCATCTAGTGACAATTGCAATGTTGTCAGACCTATATTACCAGCTACTTTTTCAAGCTTTGGAAAAAGAAGACCTAAGTCAACGATTCCATTAGTAACTAAGTCACGCAACTTATATTCGGAAAGTTTATTCTTTCCTTTTTGGATAACAAATTTATCCTTTGTAAAATGCAAACGTGGCATTTTACTGTACTCGTGGGCATTAATTGCCTCATATACTCTCACATTTTCTGATTTATCTTGTGTGCCGGTTTTCCTGGTATTCACACTTTTTTCTCTTTGTCAGATTGTAGTCTAGTCTTTACTTTCATTATATTCGTAACTCCTATATTTCGTATGTCTGTAAATTCAATCCGCGACAGCGCATCGGCCGCGTGATTTTCTCCTCCCCTGATGTACTCTACTAGGAAGTCATATTCTTCCAAATCCAAGCGCATTCGCGTTAATTTTGATGATGGGTTTCTCATCGAGAATAGGTAGGTAAGTGGTCTGTGATCACTTCTTATCAGGAATTTTTTACCGTACACATATGGTCTAAAATATTCTATCGCCCAATGAATGGCAGCTAGTTCCTGCTCGATTGTCGATTTATTGCTTTCACCTTTAGTGAAAGATCTGGATGCGTACGCAATTGGTAACTGAATACCTTCATAATCTTGGCTCAGAACAGCCCCGCAAGCATGTTTGCTAGTATCCGTTGTTATGCAGAATTCTCGGCTAAAATCTGGATATTTTAGAATCATTGGATTCAATAATTGATTTTTGAGGTATTTAAAGGAATTTTCACATTCCTCTGTCCACTCAAAAGGAATATTTTTCCTAGATAATTTAGTTAGATGCCGAGATGATTCAGCAAAGTTTGGTATAAACCTTCTATAATAATTGCAAAAAGCAACGAAGCGTTTAGCTTCATCACCGTTTTTCGGTGTTGGATAATTTTCAATTATCGAAAATTTGCTATCATCTGGCAAAATACCTTTGTCGGTACATTTGTGTCCTAGAAATGTCACTTCACGACAGAAAAATGAACACTTGTCCGGGTGTAACTTGAGATTATATTTTCTGCACATGCCAAATACCTCTTTTAAATTCTGTAACATATGGTCAGAAGAACAACCAATTACGACTAAATCGTCCATGTATAAGAAAGCTTGGGCTGGAGACAGCCCTGAAAAAGCTAACGACATCATTCTTTGAAATGAATTTGGTGCGATCTTTATACCATATGGTAATCGTTTGAATCTATATGAACCTTTTTCAGTTGAAAAAGATCTAATGTCCCTAGATTCTTCTTCTAATTCAATTTGGTGAAATCCTGATACCAAATCTAAACATGAAAAAAATTTCGCTCTACCTAGTTGATCTAATATATCATCTATGCGCGGAAGTGGAAACTTATCCGCTATAAGTTTCTTATTTATTCCTCTGTAGTCAACGACTAGTCTCCATCGTTTTTGTGTTGTACCCGGTAATGATTTTTTCGGTACCAATAAAATAGGGCTATTATATTCCGACATTGATGGCTCGACTATGTCATCATTTATGAGCTTGTCCACTTGTCTATTTACCTCTTCTTTATGAGAGTGTGGTATTCTATAATTTTTTATGTAGACTGGTTGATTATCATTCAGTCTGAGTTTTTGTTTATAAAAATTATTTGCACTGATTTTCTCAGACTCTAATGCGAAAATGTCTATATATTCAGAGCATAATTTCCTTAATTTTCCATCGACAAATTCAGGAAAATTTTTTGATAATCTTTTCAATTTTTCTCCATTTTTTCGAGAGTCATTGCTCTGATGGATGAATTCGTAGTCGTTAAGACTTTCTGTTATCAATTGAATATTGGGAATGATTAAGTCTTTGTCTGTTGTATTGACAATTTTAACCATAGGCCTTGATCCTAATGTCACTGTATTCGCAACATAAACACCTTCTTGTAGCATTTGATGAGCAACTAACACCTCTTTTTCATTGAACTGATTATTGATCAATCTAATCACTTCCGATCTTGCTGGAAGGGATATGGAATTTGCATCAGGTGCATTCATTAATGCTATTGATAAGTTATATGGGAAATTATCGGGTCTTAGGATAATTAAATCCTTATCACCCTGAAAATCTAAATTGCATCTATATTTTCTGATAAAATCCATACCTATAATTCCATCGCACGGAATCGGGAAGTCATCCTCGACAACATAAAATTCATGTCCAATGAGGATTTCTTCAATTTTCAAGTCTCCTTCGACTTTACCTATGGTGTTTATTATTCCTTGGCTTATTCCACTAATATTCGTCCTTTGACTTTCATCTATTTGCTCGTTAAGAACTTGTCCGATTTTAATTACAGATATATCGGCACCTGTGTCTACCAAAAATGTGGATCTGCTCTCATTAAATGATGTTCTTATCCTAATATAACTATAGAGACTTAGATTGATATTAAAAATTTTGTCAACTGCGTAATCAGGGGGGTTTGTCCGTTTTTTGAACCTATACTACGAATATTATTCAAATTTTCCCTATTATTACTAATTCGTATGTTATTCCAATTAGATCTGTTACGCTTATTTTCCCTATTTCTCTCTATTCGTCCTCGGCGCTGGTAATCTCCACACTGATTACAGCCGAGGGTTTTGACCGATCCCTGTCGATCGTAAGCGTTATTACAAGCATTGAGAAATTTTTCAATCACTCCGTTCATGTCCATGAAGGTTCCTGCTTCCATTATTAATCTTACTCTCTCATTGGACGAGTTCTTTGTAATTGCCTTTACTGCCGCTTGAGTTGAGTATTTCGATGCAACTTGTATGGGTACACCATCATTGATGTAGGCATTTTCCAATGCCTTCGTCAATGTCTCAATCTCATTGGCATAGGAGTTTGGACTTTTACCTCCTTGACGTAAATTCAGAAGTTTCGCCGAGATAACCTCGACTGACTCGCCCTTCACTTTATTCTTAAGTATACCAATTATCTCTTGGAGTGTAGCCTCCGTTGAAATTAAATTTCTGGCTGTACCTTTTAATCTGGTCTTGACCAGATTAACGGCAAGAGCGTCATGTGTTTCCTTAATGGAATCCACTAATGTAAGGGCATCTAGAAAAGCTGTTAGGTTTTCTGCCCTGCCATCGAAATCGGGTATCAATTTCGAGGCTAAATGTAAAAATTGCACCGGTGTTTGTGCCATTATCTCTAACGGTGGTTCCCTATTATTATCAAAAAAATTCTATTCAATTCAGCTTCCTGAAGCTTTGCCTCAACTTCTTACAAGTGATAATCACCAATAAAGCTAGGGAAATTTATTCCAAAATTATAATAAAGGAAAGCTATTATATTTCTATACGAAATAATTTAGAATATCTAGAAATATATATGAACAATTCAATATATAAATTTTGATAATAAAAATTAAAAAATTTAATGTTCATAATAAAATAAAAAATTTCGGTAAAAATTCCTGATTTAAAATAATAATTAAATAATTAAAACCTTTATTGGAGATTTTTATGTTTAATAGTTGTAAAAATTGATTTTTTTTTTTTTTTTTAAATTTTAAATGATTATTTTTATAGTTTATAGAATAAATTCACAGTTTAATTAAATTTAAACTGAGTTTAAAATCAATTCCTATATTTTAATCAATTTTCCTCTTTTTTTTTTTTAAATATTTGAATTAATAAATTTTAATTTTATGTGTTATCTCTTATAACATGAATAAAAAAATTGTTTTTCTTTTATATTTAAATTATTATATTTGGTAAAAAATTAATAAGAATTTAAAGTTTAGTTTTTATAAAAATTTAAAAATATTCAATATTCACTATATGAACTAATTCAATAGTTAAACTTATATTGGAGGTATTCAAATTTTGTTTATATTTTTATCTTAATTTAATAATTTAATTCTTTTTTTTTTTCCTAATGTTTATTAGATTTACAATTTCTTTGAAGATCTTATACAAATACATATATTTTTTGTTGATTTTAATTTATTTAAAAAGATCTATCTACTTAGCTGTTGTTCCTGCTGTTGCTGATTCTACTGCTGTCGTTGAAGCTGTTGTTGACTTCTTTTTTGATGATGCTGTCGAGGTGCTTTGGCCGCACCGATCAATGATTGGTTCGTTAAGCATTTCGTTTTTATCACCAATAGCCACTTTCGTATCTAGTTAAGAATTGTGTGCAATATGTTTGAAATAATTCTTTTCTTTTTCCTCTTTTTAAATCTTATATAAAAGTTTTGTATGTTTATCTTATTTGTCGATGTTATCAAGGTAATTTTTATTAGTTTGTGTAGCTTTATTGTTAGATTCACCTATTTAACACATGTATTTTTAACTAATACACTATTTTATATTTTGTTCATGTATACTTTTCGTAGTTGCAAATCCTTTTTTTTCTTATTTTAAATTTATTTCTCTTATTTTCAATTTAATAGTTTTTCTTATGGTCAACTTTCGCACATACTTTTTGTTTATAGTTTATTTGTTTCATAAGTATTTTAATCTTTATTTTACAATTTAACTGTCTTTGATTCTTTAAATATTTTTTTTTAATTTTTGATTTTGGATATATATACATACATACATACATATGTATGTCACTTATGTTCACTGTTTATTTTACTTTACGTTAACTTTACATTAATATTTGCCGGAGATAAAGTAACATTTATCTACATATTTACTTTTACTTTGAGTTTTTTTTGTTTTTGCTTTTTGTTTTCAGTCACCGGCTCACTTATGTTTTCACATGTATAAGTATATTATTTTTATGGAATTTGTTTACACTATATTTTTATGACTTTTATTTTTGGTTATGATATGAATCAATGACACTTTTCAATAAGTTCTTTCTTTTTAAGTTTTTGTTTGAAAATGAAATGCATTGTATTTTTACACGGTCCCACAGCCTTTTTCTAAGGCATTTGCTAATTTTTAAATAATTAAAAAAAACTTGTTGAAATTATGGGCCACGTCTTGGGGTCCTGGTCCCACGACGTGGCCATGGCAGGATCGCCATATAATACGTTTAATATTTACAATAAAAACACTTTTAATTTGTTTTGAACAGCCGCTTGTGCGACTGTTTCTGTTCACGTTTATTTATATATTAATTGTTAGTATTTTATTTTCATTAACTCTAGGTTAGTATTTTTAAGTATATGTATGTCTGAGAATTAGCTTAGCTTGCTAATTCTCATAAAGATAAATAGAACTATTTTACATGTGTAGAAATGCAAGCAATGCATTTCTCACGCTTTAAGTTTGGTGTGTGCGGATATTGTTACATATAAATGGTTCAAGGTTACCATTTAAGTTACCGTACTGAAGGTAGGATAACTTCGACTTATCAAACACACTACACCTCCCTTTTACAGAAAAAGAATGATCAATAATTATTTGATCATTCTTTGATATTACTATTAATGTTATTATACTTTTATATTAATATTATATATATATTTAAATTGAAATTATTATATTATTTAAGATTATGTGTCTATAAGTTTAAATTAAAATTATTAGATTATTTATAATCATTTTATATAAAAGTTTAAATTAAAGTTTTTATTATTTAAAATTTACATAAGGTACTTTCCTTCCCCTTTTAAAAAATTTTTGTTTTTTTTTTTTTTTTTATTAAAAAAATTTTTAAATTTCAATTTTAATTTTCCAATTGTATATTTAAATTTAATTTAAGTTTATAGGGTAAGTTAGTTAAAATTCTCAATTATATTTTAATCTAAATTTTTTCTATGTTGATTTCATAAATTGTAATATTTTCTAATTCTGTTCTTATGGACTAGGGAAGACCTTTCATTTTCGTCCGTTATCCTTACATTTCCTCTGTCATCTACCTCAGTGACTTTGAATGGTCCGTTATATAATATATCTAATTTATGCCCTGTTTCATTTCGAACTAAAACATAGTCGCCTACAGAAACATCTATCTTATTACAGTTCCTGTTGTACTGTTTCTCCCGTACTAACTTTGAATTTTGGAGGCTTTCCATAGCTCTTCTATGAGCCGTTTGCAATCTATACTTGACCTCCTTTGCATAGGCGTCAATATTGTATAGTGGGTCAATTTTACCATTTCCCAAGAGTTCAAAATCGGTGGGGGTTTTCCCATAGATTAGTTCAAAAGGACAATATTCATGGGCCGTAGACGGTGATGTATTATAACAGTATACAAAAAATTTCATCCACTCGTCCCAGTCAGACTTGTCATTAGATATATACGATCTTAGATACTCGTTAAGAGTTCTATGTGATCTTTCAATGGTTCCCATTGTTTCATGATGATATGCCGTAGAGGCCACTTTATCTATTTTTAAAAGGTCACAAAGTTCCTGGAGAACTTGGTTAACGTACTCAGTACCCATATCGGTGAGTATTCTTCCCATAGGGCCATATGTAAGTACAAAGTGTTCCATAATAGCTTTAGCGACTACGTTTGCACTTTTATTTGGTATAGGTATTGCAACCAAATATTTTGTAAGGTCACAAATGATGGTCACGACATATTCATTGCCATTATTTGACTTTGGTAATGGTCCAATCGTATCGATAAGGACAATGTCAAATGCTTTTGCCGGTGTTGGAGTTAAAGTTAAAGGTTCTTTTCCCTTCAATCTAGACTTATTCTTTTGGCATTTTTCGCATTTCCTGACATAGCGGGTTATGTCTCGCGTCATGCCTTTCCAATGATATTTCAATCTGACTTTCTTTATCATTCGAGTGATTCCGGGATGTCCTCCATATATGGGGTCATCATGATATCTACGCATTATTTTCAATTTCTCAGAATCGGTCTCAACTTTTAACAATTGTGGGATGAGTACTATTTTCAAATCTTGCAAGATCTTATTTCCATTTATCTTAAAATTTTCCTTCCCATGGGTTATAAACATACTGTCATCTAGTGACAATTGCAATGTTGTCAGACCTATATTACCAGCTACTTTTTCAAGCTTTGGAAAAAGAAGACCTAAGTCAACGATTCCATTAGTAACTAAGTCACGCAACTTATATTCGGAAAGTTTATTCTTTCCTTTTTGGATAACAAATTTATCCTTTGTAAAATGCAAACGTGGCATTTTACTGTACTCGTGGGCATTAATTGCCTCATATACTCTCACATTTTCTGATTTATCTTGTGTGCCGGTTTTCCTGGTATTCACACTTTTTTTCTCTTTGTCAGATTGTAGTCTAGTCTTTACTTTCATTATATTCGTAACTCCTATATTTCGTATGTCTGTAAATTCAATCCGCGACAGCGCATCGGCCGCGTGATTTTCTCCTCCCCTGATGTACTCTACTAGGAAGTCATATTCTTCCAAATCCAAGCGCATTCGCGTTAATTTTGATGATGGGTTTCTCATCGAGAATAGGTAGGTAAGTGGTCTGTGATCACTTCTTATCAGGAATTTTTTACCGTACACATATGGTCTAAAATATTCTATCGCCCAATGAATGGCAGCTAGTTCCTGCTCGATTGTCGATTTATTGCTTTCACCTTTAGTGAAAGATCTGGATGCGTACGCAATTGGTAACTGAATACCTTCATAATCTTGGCTCAGAACAGCCCCGCAAGCATGTTTGCTAGTATCCGTTGTTATGCAGAATTCTCGGCTAAAATCTGGATATTTTAGAATCATTGGATTCAATAATTGATTTTTGAGGTATTTAAAGGAATTTTCACATTCCTCTGTCCACTCAAAAGGAATATTTTTCCTAGATAATTTAGTTAGATGCCGAGATGATTCAGCAAAGTTTGGTATAAACCTTCTATAATAATTGCAAAAAGCAACGAAGCGTTTAGCTTCATCACCGTTTTTCGGTGTTGGATAATTTTCAATTATCGAAAATTTGCTATCATCTGGCAAAATACCTTTGTCGGTACATTTGTGTCCTAGAAATGTCACTTCACGACAGAAAAATGAACACTTGTCCGGGTGTAACTTGAGATTATATTTTCTGCACATGCCAAATACCTCTTTTAAATTCTGTAACATATGGTCAGAAGAACAACCAATTACGACTAAATCGTCCATGTATAAGAAAGCTTGGGCTGGAGACAGCCCTGAAAAAGCTAACGACATCATTCTTTGAAATGAATTTGGTGCGATCTTTATACCATATGGTAATCGTTTGAATCTATATGAACCTTTTTCAGTTGAAAAAGATGTAATGTCCCTAGATTCTTCTTCTAATTCAATTTGGTGAAATCCTGATACCAAATCTAAACATGAAAAAAATTTCGCTCTACCTAGTTGATCTAATATATCATCTATGCGCGGAAGTGGAAACTTATCCGCTATAAGTTTCTTATTTATTCCTCTGTAGTCAACGACTAGTCTCCATCGTTTTTGTGTTGTACCCGGTAATGATTTTTTCGGTACCAATAAAATAGGGCTATTATATTCCGACATTGATGGCTCGACTATGTCATCATTTATGAGCTTGTCCACTTGTCTATTTACCTCTTCTTTATGAGAGTGTGGTATTCTATAATTTTTTATGTAGACTGGTTGATTATCATTCAGTCTGAGTTTTTGTTTATAAAAATTATTTGCACTGATTTTCTCAGACTCTAATGCGAAAATGTCTATATATTCAGAGCATAATTTCCTTAATTTTCCATCGACAAATTCAGGAAAATTTTTTGATAATCTTTTCAATTTTTCTCCATTTTTTCGAGAGTCATTGCTCTGATGGATGAATTCGTAGTCGTTAAGACTTTCTGTTATCAATTGAATATTGGGAATGATTAAGTCTTTGTCTGTTGTATTGACAATTTTAACCATAGGCCTTGATCCTAATGTCACTGTATTCGCAACATAAACACCTTCTTGTAGCATTTGATGAGCAACTAACACCTCTTTTTCATTGAACTGATTATTGATCAATCTAATCACTTCCGATCTTGCTGGAAGGGATATGGAATTTGCATCAGGTGCATTCATTAATGCTATTGATAAGTTATATGGGAAATTATCGGGTCTTAGGATAATTAAATCCTTATCACCCTGAAAATCTAAATTGCATCTATATTTTCTGATAAAATCCATACCTATAATTCCATCGCACGGAATCGGGAAGTCATCCTCGACAACATAAAATTCATGTCCAATGAGGATTTCTTCAATTTTCAAGTCTCCTTCGACTTTACCTATGGTGTTTATTATTCCTTGGCTTATTCCACTAATATTCGTCCTTTGACTTTCATCTATTTGCTCGTTAAGAACTTGTCCGATTTTAATTACAGATATATCGGCACCTGTGTCTACCAAAAATGTGGATCTGTTCTCATTAAATGATGTTCTTATCCTAATATAACTATAGAGACTTAGATTGATATTAAAAATTTTGTCAACTGCGTAATCAGGGGGGTTTGTCCGTTTTTTGAACCTATACTACGAATATTATTCAAATTTTCCCTATTATTACTAATTCGTATGTTATTCCAATTAGATCTGTTACGCTTATTTTCCCTATTTCTCTCTATTCGTCCTCGGCGCTGGTAATCTCCACACTGATTACAGCCGAGGGTTTTGACCGATCCCTGTCGATCGTAAGCGTTATTACAAGCATTGAGAAATTTTTCAATCACTCCGTTCATGTCCATGAAGGTTCCTGCTTCCATTATTAATCTTACTCTCTCATTGGACGAGTTCTTTGTAATTGCCTTTACTGCCGCTTGAGTTGAGTATTTCGATGCAACTTGTATGGATACACCATCATTGATGTAGGCATTTTCCAATGCCTTCGTCAATGTCTCAATCTCATTGGCATAGGAGTTTGGACTTTTACCTCCTTGACGTAAATTCAGAAGTTTCGCCGAGATAACCTCGACTGACTCGCCCTTCACTTTATTCTTAAGTATACCAATTATCTCTTGGAGTGTAGCCTCCGTTGAAATTAAATTTCTGGCTGTACCTTTTAATCTGGTCTTGACCAGATTAACGGCAAGAGCGTCATGTGTTTCCTTAATGGAATCCACTAATGTAAGGGCATCTAGAAAAGCTGTTAGGTTTTCTGCCCTGCCATCGAAATCGGGTATCAATTTCGAGGCTAAATGTAAAAATTGCACCGGTGTTTGTGCCATTATCTCTAACGGTGGTTCCCTATTATTATCAAAAAAATTCTATTCAATTCAGCTTCCTGAAGCTTTGCCTCAACTTCTTACAAGTGATAATCACCAATAAAGCTAGGGAAATTTATTCCAAAATTATAATAAAGGAAAGCTATTATATTTCTATACGAAATAATTTAGAATATCTAGAAATATATATGAACAATTCAATATATAAATTTTGATAATAAAAATTAAAAAATTTAATGTTCATAATAAAATAAAAAATTTCGGTAAAAATTCCTGATTTAAAATAATAATTAAATAATTAAAACCTTTATTGGAGATTTTTATGTTTAATAGTTGTAAAAATTGATTTTTTTTTTTTTTTTAAATTTTAAATGATTATTTTTATAGTTTATAGAATAAATTCACAGTTTAATTAAATTTAAACTGAGTTTAAAATCAATTCCTATATTTTAATCAATTTTCCTCTTTTTTTTTTTAAATATTTGAATTAATAAATTTTAATTTTATGTGTTATCTCTTATAACATGAATAAAAAAATTGTTTTTCTTTTATATTTAAATTATTATATTTGGTAAAAAATTAATAAGAATTTAAAGTTTAGTTTTTATAAAAATTTAAAAATATTCAATATTCACTATATGAACTAATTCAATAGTTAAACTTATATTGGAGGTATTCAAATTTTGTTTATATTTTTATCTTAATTTAATAATTTAATTCTTTTTTTTTTCCTAATGTTTATTAGATTTACAATTTCTTTGAAGATCTTATACAAATACATATATTTTTTGTTGATTTTAATTTATTTAAAAAGATCTATCTACTTAGCTGTTGTTCCTGCTGTTGCTGATTCTACTGCTGTCGTTGAAGCTGTTGTTGACTTCTTTTTTGATGATGCTGTCGAGGTGCTTTGGCCGCACCGATCAATGATTGGTTCGTTAAGCATTTCGTTTTTATCACCAATAGCCACTTTCGTATCTAGTTAAGAATTGTGTGCAACATGTTTGAAATAATTCTTTTCTTTTTCCTCTTTTTAAATCTTATATAAAAGTTTTGTATGTTTATCTTATTTGTCGATGTTATCAAGGTAATTTTTATTAGTTTGTGTAGCTTTATTGTTAGATTCACCTATTTAACACATGTATTTTTAACGAATACACTATTTTATATTTTGTTCATGTATACTTTTCGTAGTTGCAAATCCTTTTTTTTCTTATTTTAAATTTATTTCTCTTATTTTCAATTTAATAGTTTTTCTTATGGTCAACTTTCGCACATACTTTTTGTTTATAGTTTATTTGTTTCATAAGTATTTTAATCTTTATTTTACAATTTAACTGTCTTGGATTCTTTAAATATTTTTTTTTAATTTTTGATTTTGGATATATATACATACATACATACATATGTATGTCACTTATGTTCACTGTTTATTTTACTTTACGTTAACTTTACATTAATATTTGCCGGAGATAAAGTAACATTTATCTACATATTTACTTTTACTTTGAGTTTTTTTGTTTTTGCTTTTTGTTTTCAGTCACCGGCTCACTTATGTTTTCACATGTATAAGTATATTATTTTTATGGAATTTGTTTACACTATATTTTTATGACTTTTATTTTTGGTTATGATATGAATCAATGACACTTTTCAATAAGTTCTTTATTTTTAAGTTTTTGTTTGAAAATGAAATGCATTGTATTTTTACACGGTCCCACAGCCTTTTTCTAAGGCATTTGCTAATTTTTAAATAATTAAAAAAAACTTGTTGAAATTATGGGCCACGTCTTGGGGTCCTGGTCCGACGACGTGGCCATGGCAGGATCGCCATATAATACGTTTAATATTTACAATAAAAACACTTTTAATTTGTTTTGAACAGCCGCTTGTGCGACTGTTTCTGTTCACGTTTATTTATATATTAATTGTTAGTATTTTATTTTCATTAACTCTAGGTTAGTATTTTTAAGTATATGTATGTCTGAGAATTAGCTTAGCTTGCTAATTCTCATAAAGATAAATAGAACTATTTTACATGTGTAGAAATGCAAGCAATGCATTTCTCACGCTTTAAGTTTGGTGTGTGCGGATATTGTTACATATAAATGGTTCAAGGTTACCATTTAAGTTACCGTACTGAAGGTAGGATAACTTCGACTTATCAAACACACTACACCTCCCTTTTACAGAAAAAGAATGATCAATAATTATTTGATCATTCTTTGATATTACTATTAATGTTATTATACTTTTATATTAATATTATATATATATTTAAATTGAAATTATTATATTATTTAAGATTATGTGTCTATAAGTTTAAATTAAAATTATTAGATTATTTATAATCATTTTATATAAAAGTTTAAATTAAAGTTTTTATTATTTAAAATTTACATAAGGTACTTTCCTTCCCCTTTTAAAAAATTTTTTGTTTTTTTTTTTTTTTTTATTAAAAAAATTTTTAAATTTCAATTTTAATTTTCCAATTGTATATTTAAATTTAATTTAAGTTTATAGGGTAAGTTAGTTAAAATTCTCAATTATATTTTAATCTAAATTTTTTCTATGTTGATTTCATAAATTGTAATATTTTCTAATTCTGTTCTTATGGACTAGGGAAGACCTTTCATTTTCGTCCGTTATCCTTACATTTACTCTGTCATCTACCTCAGTGACTTTGAATGGTCCGTTATATAATATATCTAATTTATGCCCTGTTTCATTTCGAACTAAAACATAGTCGCCTACAGAAACATCTATCTTATTACAGTTCCTGTTGTACTGTTTCTCCCGTACTAACTTTGAATTTTGGAGGCTTTCCATAGCTCTTCTATGAGCCGTTTGCAATCTATACTTGACCTCCTTTGCATAGGCGTCAATATTGTATAGTGGGTCAATTTTACCATTTCCCAAGAGTTCAAAATCGGTGGGGGTTTTCCCATAGATTAGTTCAAAAGGACAATATTCATGGGCCGTAGACGGTGATGTATTATAACAGTATACAAAAAATTTCATCCACTCGTCCCAGTCAGACTTGTCATTAGATATATACGATCTTAGATACTCGTTAAGAGTTCTATGTGATCTTTCAATGGTTCCCATTGTTTCATGATGATATGCCGTAGAGGCCACTTTATCTATTTTTAAAAGGTCACAAAGTTCCTGGAGAACTTGGTTAACGTACTCAGTACCCATATCGGTGAGTATTCTTCCCATAGGGCCATATGTAAGTACAAAGTGTTCCATAATAGCTTTAGCGACTACGTTTGCACTTTTATTTGGTATAGGTATTGCAACCAAATATTTTGTAAGGTCACAAATGATGGTCACGGCATATTCATTGCCATTATTTGACTTTGGTAATGGTCCAATCGTATCGATAAGGACAATGTCAAATGCTTTTGCCGGTGTTGGAGTTAAAGTTAAAGGTTCTTTTCCCTTCAATCTAGACTTATTCTTTTGGCATTTTTCGCATTTCCTGACATAGCGGGTTATGTCTCGCGTCATGCCTTTCCAATGATATTTCAATCTGACTTTCTTTATCATTCGAGTGATTCCGGGATGTCCTCCATATATGGGGTCATCATGATATCTACGCATTATTTTCAATTTCTCAGAATCGGTCTCAACTTTTAACAATTGTGGGATGAGTACTATTTTCAAATCTTGCAAGATCTTATTTCCATTTATCTTAAAATTTTCCTTCCCATGGGTTATAAACATACTGTCATCTAGTGACAATTGCAATGTTGTCAGACCTATATTACCAGCTACTTTTTCAAGCTTTGGAAAAAGAAGACCTAAGTCAACGATTCCATTAGTAACTAAGTCACGCAACTTATATTCGGAAAGTTTATTCTTTCCTTTTTGGATAACAAATTTATCCTTTGTAAAATGCAAACGTGGCATTTTACTGTACTCGTGGGCATTAATTGCCTCATATACTCTCACATTTTCTGATTTATCTTGTGTGCCGGTTTTCCTGGTATTCACACTTTTTTTCTCTTTGTCAGATTGTAGTCTAGTCTTTACTTTCATTATATTCGTAACTCCTATATTTCGTATGTCTGTAAATTCAATCCGCGACAGCGCATCGGCCGCGTGATTTTCTCCTCCCCTGATGTACTCTACTAGGAAGTCATATTCTTCCAAATCCAAGCGCATTCGCGTTAATTTTGATGATGGGTTTCTCATCGAGAACAGGTAGGTAAGTGGTCTGTGATCACTTCTTATCAGGAATTTTTTACCGTACACATATGGTCTAAAATATTCTATCGCCCAATGAATGGCAGCTAGTTCCTGCTCGATTGTCGATTTATTGCTTTCACCTTTAGTGAAAGATCTGGATGCGTACGCAATTGGTAACTGAATACCTTCATAATCTTGGCTCAGAACAGCCCCGCAAGCATGTTTGCTAGTATCCGTTGTTATGCAGAATTCTCGGCTAAAATCTGGATATTTTAGAATCATTGGATTCAATAATTGATTTTTGAGGTATTTAAAGGAATTTTCACATTCCTCTGTCCACTCAAAAGGAATATTTTTCCTAGATAATTTAGTTAGATGCCGAGATGATTCAGCAAAGTTTGGTATAAACCTTCTATAATAATTGCAAAAAGCAACGAAGCGTTTAGCTTCATCACCGTTTTTCGGTGTTGGATAATTTTCAATTATCGAAAATTTGCTATCATCTGGCAAAATACCTTTGTCGGTACATTTGTGTCCTAGAAATGTCACTTCACGACAGAAAAATGAACACTTGTCCGGGTGTAACTTGAGATTATATTTTCTGCACATGCCAAATACCTCTTTTAAATTCTGTAACATATGGTCAGAAGAACAACCAATTACGACTAAATCGTCCATGTATAAGAAAGCTTGGGCTGGAGACAGCCCTGAAAAAGCTAACGACATCATTCTTTGAAATGAATTTGGTGCGATCTTTATACCATATGGTAATCGTTTGAATCTATATGAACCTTTTTCAGTTGAAAAAGATGTAATGTCCCTAGATTCTTCTTCTAATTCAATTTGGTGAAATCCTGATACCAAATCTAAACATGAAAAAAATTTCGCTCTACCTAGTTGATCTAATATATCATCTATGCGCGGAAGTGGAAACTTATCCGCTATAAGTTTCTTATTTATTCCTCTGTAGTCAACGACTAGTCTCCATCGTTTTTGTGTTGTACCCGGTAATGATTTTTTCGGTACCAATAAAATAGGGCTATTATATTCCGACATTGATGGCTCGACTATGTCATCATTTATGAGCTTGTCCACTTGTCTATTTACCTCTTCTTTATGAGAGTGTGGTATTCTATAATTTTTTATGTAGACTGGTTGATTATCATTCAGTCTGAGTTTTTGTTTATAAAAATTATTTGCACTGATTTTCTCAGACTCTAATGCGAAAATGTCTATATATTCAGAGCATAATTTCCTTAATTTTCCATCGACAAATTCAGGAAAATTTTTTGATAATCTTTTCAATTTTTCTCCATTTTTTCGAGAGTCATTGCTCTGATGGATGAATTCGTAGTCGTTAAGACTTTCTGTTATCAATTGAATATTGGGAATGATTAAGTCTTTGTCTGTTGTATTGACAATTTTAACCATAGGCCTTGATCCTAATGTCACTGTATTCGCAACATAAACACCTTCTTGTAGCATTTGATGAGGAACTAAAACCTCTTTTTCATTGAACTGATTATTGATCAATCTAATCACTTCCGATCTTGCTGGAAGGGATATGGAATTTGCATCAGGTGCATTCATTAATGCTATTGATAAGTTATATGGGAAATTATCGGGTCTTAGGATAATTAAATCCTTATCACCCTGAAAATCTAAATTGCATCTATATTTTCTGATAAAATCCATACCTATAATTCCATCGCACGGAATCGGGAAGTCATCCTCGACAACATAAAATTCATGACCAATGAGGATTTCTTCAATTTTCAAGTCTCCTTCGACTTTACCTATGGTGTTTATTATTCCTTGGCTTATTCCACTAATATTCGTCCTTTGACTTTCATCTATTTGCTCCTTAAGAACTTGTCCGATTTTAATTACAGATATATCGGCACCTGTGTCTACCAAAAATGTGGATCTGCTCTCATTAAATGATGTTCTTATCCTAATATAACTATAGAGACTTAGATTGATATTAAAAATTTTGTCAACTGCGTAATCAGGGGGGTTTGTCCGTTTTTTGAACCTATACTACGAATATTATTCAAATTTTCCCTATTATTACTAATTCGTATGTTATTCCAATTAGATCTGTTACGCTTATTTTCCCTATTTCTCTCTATTCGTCCTCGGCGCTGGTAATCTCCACACTGATTACAGCCGAGGGTTTTGACCGATCCCTGTCGATCGTATGCGTTATTACAAGCATTGAGAAATTTTTCAATCACTCCGTTCATGTCCATGAAGGTTCCTGCTTCCATTATTAATCTTACTCTCTCATTGGACGAGTTCTTTGTAATTGCCTTTACTGCCGCTTGAGTTGAGTATTTCGATGCAACTTGTATGGGTACACCATCATTGATGTAGGCATTTTCCAATGCCTTCGTCAATGTCTCAATCTCATTGGCATAGGAGTTTGGACTTTTACCTCCTTGACGTAAATTCAGAAGTTTCGCCGAGATAACCTCGACTGACTCGCCCTTCACTTTATTCTTAAGTATACCAATTATCTCTTGGAGTGTAGCCTCCGTTGAAATTAAATTTCTGGCTGTACCTTTTAATCTGGTCTTGACCAGATTAACGGCAAGAGCGTCATGTGTTTCCTTAATGGAATCCACTAATGTAAGGGCATCTAGAAAAGCTGTTAGGTTTTCTGCCCTGCCATCGAAATCGGGTATCAATTTCGAGGCTAAATGTAAAAATTGCACCGGTGTTTGTGCCATTATCTCTAACGGTGGTTCCCTATTATTATCAAAAAAATTCTATTCAATTCAGCTTCCTGAAGCTTTGCCTCAACTTCTTACAAGTGATAATCACCAATAAAGCTAGGGAAATTTATTCCAAAATTATAATAAAGGAAAGCTATTATATTTCTATACGAAATAATTTAGAATATCTAGAAATATATATGAACAATTCAATATATAAATTTTGATAATAAAAATTAAAAAATTTAATGTTCATAATAAAATAAAAAATTTCGGTAAAAATTCCTGATTTAAAATAATAAATAATTAAAACCTTTATTGGAGATTTTTATGTTTAATAGTTGTAAAAATTGATTTTTTTTTTTTTAAATTTTAAATGATTATTTTTATAGTTTATAGAATAAATTCACAGTTTAATTAAATTTAAACTGAGTTTAAAATCAATTCCTATATTTTAATCAATTTTCCTCTTTTTTTTTTTAAATATTTGAATTAATAAATTTTAATTTTATGTGTTATCTCTTATAACATGAATAAAAAAATTGTTTTTCTTTTATATTTAAATTATTATATTTGGTAAAAAATTAATAAGAATTTAAAGTTTAGTTTTTATAAAAATTTAAAAATATTCAATATTCACTATATGAACTAATTCAATAGTTAAACTTATATTGGAGGTATTCAAATTTTGTTTATATTTTTATCTTAATTTAATAATTTAATTCTTTTTTTTTTCCTGTTTATTAGATTTACAATTTCTTTGAAGATCTTATACAAATACATATATTTTTTGTTGATTTTAATTTATTTAAAAAGATCTATCTACTTAGCTGTTGTTCCTGCTGTTGCTGATTCTACTGCTGTCGTTGAAGCTGTTGTTGACTTCTTTTTTGATGATGCTGTCGAGGTGCTTTGGCCGCACCGATCAATGATTGGTTCGTTAAGCATTTCGTTTTTATCACCAATAGCCACTTTCGTATCTAGTTAAGAATTGTGTGCAATATGTTTGAAATAATTCTTTTCTTTTTCCTCTTTTTAAATCTTATATAAAAGTTTTGTATGTTTATCTTATTTGTCGATGTTATCAAGGTAATTTTTATTAGTTTGTGTAGCTTTATTGTTAGATTCACCTATTTAACACATGTATTTTTAACTAATACACTATTTTATATTTTGTTCATGTATACTTTTCGTAGTTGCAAATCCTTTTTTTTCTTATTTTAAAGTTATTTCTCTTATTTTCAATTTAATAGTTTTTCTTATGGTCAACTTTCGCACATACTTTTTGTTTATAGTTTATTTGTTTCATAAGTATTTTAATCTTTATTTTACAATTTAACTGTCTTTGATTCTTTAAATATTTTTTTTTAATTTTTGATTTTGGATATATATACATACATACATACATATGTATGTCACTTATGTTCACTGTTTATTTTACTTTACGTTAACTTTACATTAATATTTGCCGGAGATAAAGTAACATTTATCTACATATTTACTTTTACTTTGAGTTTTTTTTGTTTTTGCTTTTTGTTTTCAGTCACCGGCTCACTTATGTTTTCACATGTATAAGTATATTATTTTTATGGAATTTGTTTACACTATATTTTTATGACTTTTATTTTTGGTTATGATATGAATCAATGACACTTTTCAATAAGTTCTTTCTTTTTAACTTTTTGTTTGAAAATGAAATGCATTGTATTTTTACACGGTCCCGCAGCCTTTTTCTAAGGCATTTGCTAATTTTTAAATAATTAAAAAAAACTTGTTGAAATTATGGGCCACGTCTTGGGGTCCTGGTCCCACGACGTGGCCATGGCAGGATCGCCATATAATACGTTTAATATTTACAATAAAAACACTTTTAATTTGTTTTGAACAGCCGCTTGTGCGACTGTTTCTGTTCACGTTTATTTATATATTAATTGTTAGTATTTTATTTTCATTAACTCTAGGTTAGTATTTTTAAGTATATGTATGTCTGAGAATTAGCTTAGCTTGCTAATTCTCATAAAGATAAATAGAACTATTTTACATGTGTAGAAATGCAAGCAATGCATTTCTCACGCTTTAAGTTTGGTGTGTGCGGATATTGTTACATATAAATGGTTCAAGGTTACCATTTAAGTTACCGTACTGAAGGTAGGATAACTTCGACTTATCAAACACACTACACCTCCCTTTTACAGAAAAAGAATGATCAATAATTATTTGATCATTCTTTGATATTACTATTAATGTTATTATACTTTTATATTAATATTATATATATATTTAAATTGAAATTATTATATTATTTAAGATTATGTGTCTATAAGTTTAAATTAAAATTATTAGATTATTTATAATCATTTTATATAAAAGTTTAAATTAAAGTTTTTATTATTTAAAATTTACATAAGGTACTTTCCTTCCCCTTTTAAAAAATTTTTTGTTTTTTTTTTTTTTTTTATTAAAAAAATTTTTAAATTTCAATTTTAATTTTCCAATTGTATATTTAAATTTAATTTAAGTTTATAGGGTAAGTTAGTTAAAATTCTCAATTATATTTTAATCTAAATTTTTTCTATGTTGATTTCATAAATTGTAATATTTTCTAATTCTGTTCTTATGGACTAGGGAAGACCTTTCATTTTCGTCCGTTATCCTTACATTTCCTCTGTCATCTACCTCAGTGACTTTGAATGGTCCGTTATATAATATATCTAATTTATGCCCTGTTTCATTTCGAACTAAAACATAGTCGCCTACAGAAACATCTATCTTATTACAGTTCCTGTTGTACTGTTTCTCCCGTACTAACTTTGAATTTTGGAGGCTTTCCATAGCTCTTCTATGAGCCGTTTGCAATCTATACTTGACCTCCTTTGCATAGGCGTCAATATTGTATAGTGGGTCAATTTTACCATTTCCCAAGAGTTCAAAATCGGTGGGGGTTTTCCCATAGATTAGTTCAAAAGGACAATATTCATGGGCCGTAGACGGTGATGTATTATAACAGTATACAAAAAATTTCATCCACTCGTCCCAGTCAGACTTGTCATTAGATATATACGATCTTAGATACTCGTTAAGAGTTCTATGTGATCTTTCAATGGTTCCCATTGTTTCATGATGATATGCCGTAGAGGCCACTTTATCTATTTTTAAAAGGTCACAAAGTTCCTGGAGAACTTGGTTAACGTACTCAGTACCCATATCGGTGAGTATTCTTCCCATAGGGCCATATGTAAGTACAAAGTGTTCCATAATAGCTTTAGCGACTACGTTTGCACTTTTATTTGGTATAGGTATTGCAACCAAATATTTTGTAAGGTCACAAATGATGGTCACGGCATATTCATTGCCATTATTTGACTTTGGTAATGGTCCAATCGTATCGATAAGGACAATGTCAAATGCTTTTGCCGGTGTTGGAGTTAAAGTTAAAGGTTCTTTTCCCTTCAATCTAGACTTATTCTTTTGGCATTTTTCGCATTTCCTGACATAGCGGGTTATGTCTCGCGTCATGCCTTTCCAATGATATTTCAATCTGACTTTCTTTATCATTCGAGTGATTCCGGGATGTCCTCCATATATGGGGTCATCATGATATCTACGCATTATTTTCAATTTCTCAGAATCGGTCTCAACTTTTAACAATTGTGGGATGAGTACTATTTTCAAATCTTGCAAGATCTTATTTCCATTTATCTTAAAATTTTCCTTCCCATGGGTTATAAACATACTGTCATCTAGTGACAATTGCAATGTTGTCAGACCTATATTACCAGCTACTTTTTCAAGCTTTGGAAAAAGAAGACCTAAGTCAACGATTCCATTAGTAACTAAGTCACGCAACTTATATTCGGAAAGTTTATTCTTTCCTTTTTGGATAACAAATTTATCCTTTGTAAAATGCAAACGTGGCATTTTACTGTACTCGTGGGCATTAATTGCCTCATATACTCTCACATTTTCTGATTTATCTTGTGTGCCGGTTTTCCTGGTATTCACACTTTTTTTCTCTTTGTCAGATTGTAGTCTAGTCTTTACTTTCATTATATTCGTAACTCCTATATTTCGTATGTCTGTAAATTCAATCCGCGACAGCGCATCGGCCGCGTGATTTTCTCCTCCCCTGATGTACTCTACTAGGAAGTCATATTCTTCCAAATCCAAGCGCATTCGCGTTAATTTTGATGATGGGTTTCTCATCGAGAACAGGTAGGTAAGTGGTCTGTGATCACTTCTTATCAGGAATTTTTTACCGTACACATATGGTCTAAAATATTCTATCGCCCAATGAATGGCAGCTAGTTCCTGCTCGATTGTCGATTTATTGCTTTCACCTTTAGTGAAAGATCTGGATGCGTACGCAATTGGTAACTGAATACCTTCATAATCTTGGCTCAGAACAGCCCCGCAAGCATGTTTGCTAGTATCCGTTGTTATGCAGAATTCTCGGCTAAAATCTGGATATTTTAGAATCATTGGATTCAATAATTGATTTTTGAGGTATTTAAAGGAATTTTCACATTCCTCTGTCCACTCAAAAGGAATATTTTTCCTAGATAATTTAGTTAGATGCCGAGATGATTCAGCAAAGTTTGGTATAAACCTTCTATAATAATTGCAAAAAGCAACGAAGCGTTTAGCTTCATCACCGTTTTTCGGTGTTGGATAATTTTCAATTATCGAAAATTTGCTATCATCTGGCAAAATACCTTTGTCGGTACATTTGTGTCCTAGAAATGTCACTTCACGACAGAAAAATGAACACTTGTCCGGGTGTAACTTGAGATTATATTTTCTGCACATGCCAAATACCTCTTTTAAATTCTGTAACATATGGTCAGAAGAACAACCAATTACGACTAAATCGTCCATGTATAAGAAAGCTTGGGCTGGAGACAGCCCTGAAAAAGCTAACGACATCATTCTTTGAAATGAATTTGGTGCGATCTTTATACCATATGGTAATCGTTTGAATCTATATGAACCTTTTTCAGTTGAAAAAGATGTAATGTCCCTAGATTCTTCTTCTAATTCAATTTGGTGAAATCCTGATACCAAATCTAAACATGAAAAAAATTTCGCTCTACCTAGTTGATCTAATATATCATCTATGCGCGGAAGTGGAAACTTATCCGCTATAAGTTTCTTATTTATTCCTCTGTAGTCAACGACTAGTCTCCATCGTTTTTGTGTTGTACCCGGTAATGATTTTTTCGGTACCAATAAAATAGGGCTATTATATTCCGACATTGATGGCTCGACTATGTCATCATTTATGAGCTTGTCCACTTGTCTATTTACCTCTTCTTTATGAGAGTGTGGTATTCTATAATTTTTTATGTAGACTGGTTGATTATCATTCAGTCTGAGTTTTTGTTTATAAAAATTATTTGCACTGATTTTCTCAGACTCTAATGCGAAAATGTCTATATATTCAGAGCATAATTTCCTTAATTTTCCATCGACAAATTCAGGAAAATTTTTTGATAATCTTTTCAATTTTTCTCCATTTTTTCGAGAGTCATTGCTCTGATGGATGAATTCGTAGTCGTTAAGACTTTCTGTTATCAATTGAATATTGGGAATGATTAAGTCTTTGTCTGTTGTATTGACAATTTTAACCATAGGCCTTGATCCTAATGTCACTGTATTCGCAACATAAACACCTTCTTGTAGCATTTGATGAGGAACTAACACCTCTTTTTCATTGAACTGATTATTGATCAATCTAATCACTTCCGATCTTGCTGGAAGGGATATGGAATTTGCATCAGGTGCATTCATTAATGCTATTGATAAGTTATATGGGAAATTATCGGGTCTTAGGATAATTAAATCCTTATCACCCTGAAAATCTAAATTGCATCTATATTTTCTGATAAAATCCATACCTATAATTCCATCGCACGGAATCGGGAAGTCATCCTCGACAACATAAAATTCATGTCCAATGAGGATTTCTTCAATTTTCAAGTCTCCTTCGACTTTACCTATGGTGTTTATTATTCCTTGGCTTATTCCACTAATATTCGTCCTTTGACTTTCATCTATTTGCTCGTTAAGAACTTGTCCGATTTTAATTACAGATATATCGGCACCTGTGTCTACCAAAAATGTGGATCTGCTCTCATTAAATGATGTTCTTATCCTAATATAACTATAGAGACTTAGATTGATATTAAAAATTTTGTCAACTGCGTAATCAGGGGGGTTTGTCCGTTTTTTGAACCTATACTACGAATATTATTCAAATTTTCCCTATTATTACTAATTCGTATGTTATTCCAATTAGATCTGTTACGCTTATTTTCCCTATTTCTCTCTATTCGTCCTCGGCGCTGGTAATCTCCACACTGATTACAGCCGAGGGTTTTGACCGATCCCTGTCGATCGTATGCGTTATTACAAGCATTGAGAAATTTTTCAATCACTCCGTTCATGTCCATGAAGGTTCCTGTTTCCATTATTAATCTTACTCTCTCATTGGACGAGTTCTTTGTAATTGCCTTTACTGCCGCTTGAGTTGAGTATTTCGATGCAACTTGTATGGGTACACCATCATTGATGTAGGCATTTTCCAATGCCTTCGTCAATGTCTCAATCTCATTGGCATAGGAGTTTGGACTTTTACCTCCTTGACGTAAATTCAGAAGTTTCGCCGAGATAACCTCGACTGACTCGCCCTTCACTTTATTCTTAAGTATACCAATTATCTCTTGGAGTGTAGCCTCCGTTGAAATTAAATTTCTGGCTGTACCTTTTAATCTGGTCTTGACCAGATTAACGGCAAGAGCGTCATGTGTTTCCTTAATGGAATCCACTAATGTAAGGGCATCTAGAAAAGCTGTTAGGTTTTCTGCCCTGCCATCGAAATCGGGTATCAATTTCGAGGCTAAATGTAAAAATTGCACCGGTGTTTGTGCCATTATCTCTAACGGTGGTTCCCTATTATTATCAAAAAAATTCTATTCAATTCAGCTTCCTGAAGCTTTGCCTCAACTTCTTACAAGTGATAATCACCAATAAAGCTAGGGAAATTTATTCCAAAATTATAATAAAGGAAAGCTATTATATTTCTATACGAAATAATTTAGAATATCTAGAAATATATATGAACAATTCAATATATAAATTTTGATAATAAAAATTAAAAAATTTAATGTTCATAATAAAATAAAAAATTTCGGTAAAAATTCCTGATTTAAAATAATAATTAAATAATTAAAACCTTTATTGGAGATTTTTATGTTTAATAGTTGTAAAAATTGATTTTTTTTTTTTTAAATTTTAAATGATTATTTTTATAGTTTATAGAATAAATTCACAGTTTAATTAAATTTAAACTGAGTTTAAAATCAATTCCTATATTTTAATCAATTTTCCTCTTTTTTTTTTTAAATATTTGAATTTATAAATTTTAATTTTATGTGTTATCTCTTATAACATGAATAAAAAAATTGTTTTTCTTTTATATTTAAATTATTATATTTGGTAAAAAATTAATAAGAATTTAAAGTTTAGTTTTTATAAAAATTTAAAAATATTCAATATTCACTATATGAACTAATTCAATAGTTAAACTTATATTGGAGGTATTCAAATTTTGTTTATATTTTTATCTTAATTTAATAATTTAATTCTTTTTTTTTTCCTAATGTTTATTAGATTTACAATTTCTTTGAAGATCTTATACAAATACATATATTTTTTGTTGATTTTAATTTATTTAAAAAGATCTATCTACTTAGCTGTTGTTCCTGCTGTTGCTGATTCTACTGCTGTCGTTGAAGCTGTTGTTGACTTCTTTTTTGATGATGCTGTCGAGGTGCTTTGGCCGCACCGATCAATGATTGGTTCGTTAAGCATTTCGTTTTTATCACCAATAGCCACTTTCGTATCTAGTTAAGAATTGTGTGCAATATGTTTGAAATAATTCTTTTCTTTTTCCTCTTTTTAAATCTTATATAAAAGTTTTGTATGTTTATCTTATTTGTCGATGTTATCAAGGTAATTTTTATTAGTTTGTGTAGCTTTATTGTTAGATTCACCTATTTAACACATGTATTTTTAACTAATACACTATTTTATATTTTGTTCATGTATACTTTTCGTAGTTGCAAATCCTTTTTTTTCTTATTTTAAATTTATTTCTCTTATTTTCAATTTAATAGTTTTTCTTATGGTCAACTTTCGCACATACTTTTTGTTTATAGTTTATTTGTTTCATAAGTATTTTAATCTTTATTTTACAATTTAACTGTCTTTGATTCTTTAAATATTTTTTTTTAATTTTTGATTTTGGATATATATACATACATACATACATATGTATGTCACTTATGTTCACTGTTTATTTTACTTTACGTTAACTTTACATTAATATTTGCCGGAGATAAAGTAACATTTATCTACATATTTACTTTTACTTTGAGTTTTTTTTGTTTTTGCTTTTTGTTTTCAGTCACCGGTTCACTTATGTTTTCACATGTATAAGTATATTATTTTTATGGAATTTGTTTACACTATATTTTTATGACTTTTATTTTTGGTTATGATATGAATCAATGACACTTTTCAATAAGTTCTTTCTTTTTAAGTTTTTGTTTGAAAATGAAATGCATTGTATTTTTACACGGTCCCGCAGCCTTTTTCTAAGGCATTTGCTAATTTTTAAATAATTAAAAAAAACTTGTTGAAATTATGGGCCACGTCTTGGGGTCCTGGTCCCACGACGTGGCCATGGCAGGATCGCCATATAATACGTTTAATATTTACAATAAAAACACTTTTAATTTGTTTTGAACAGCCGCTTGTGCGACTGTTTCTGTTCACGTTTATTTATATATTAATTGTTAGTATTTTATTTTCATTAACTCTAGGTTAGTATTTTTAAGTATATGTATGTCTGAGAATTAGCTTAGCTTGCTAATTCTCATAAAGATAAATAGAACTATTTTACATGTGTAGAAATGCAAGCAATGCATTTCTCACGCTTTAAGTTTGGTGTGTGCGGATATTCTTACATATAAATGGTTCAAGGTTACCATTTAAGTTACCGTACTGAAGGTAGGATAACTTCGACTTATCAAACACACTACACCTCCCTTTTACAGAAAAAGAATGATCAATAATTATTTGATCATTCTTTGATATTACTATTAATGTTATTATACTTTTATATTAATATTATATATATATTTAAATTGAAATTATTATATTATTTAAGATTATGTGTCTATAAGTTTAAATTAAAATTATTAGATTATTTATAATCATTTTATATAAAAGTTTAAATTAAAGTTTTTATTATTTAAAATTTACATAAGGTACTTTCCTTCCCCTTTTAAAAAATTTTTTGTTTTTTTTTTTTTTTTATTAAAAAAATTTTTAAATTTCAATTTTAATTTTCCAATTGTATATTTAAATTTAATTTAAGTTTATAGGGTAAGTTAGTTAAAATTCTCAATTATATTTTAATCTAAATTTTTTCTATGTTGATTTCATAAATTGTAATATTTTCTAATTCTGTTCTTATGGCCTAGGGAAGACCTTTCATTTTCGTCCGTTATCCTTACATTTCCTCTGTCATCTACCTCAGTGACTTTGAATGGTCCGTTATATAATATATCTAATTTATGCCCTGTTTCATTTCGAACTAAAACATAGTCGCCTACAGAAACATCTATCTTATTACAGTTCCTGTTGTACTGTTTCTCCCGTACTAACTTTGAATTTTGGAGGCTTTCCATAGCTCTTCTATGAGCCGTTTGCAATCTATACTTGACCTCCTTTGCATAGGCGTCAATATTGTATAGTGGGTCAATTTTACCATTTCCCAAGAGTTCAAAATCGGTGGGGGTTTTCCCATAGATTAGTTCAAAAGGACAATATTCATGGGCCGTAGACGGTGATGTATTACAACAGTATACAAAAAATTTCATCCACTCGTCCCAGTCAGACTTGTCATTAGATATATACGATCTTAGATACTCGTTAAGAGTTCTATGTGATCTTTCAATGGTTCCCATTGTTTCATGATGATATGCCGTAGAGGCCACTTTATCTATTTTTAAAAGGTCACAAAGTTCCTGGAGAACTTGGTTAACGTACTCAGTACCCATATCGGTGAGTATTCTTCCCATAGGGCCATATGTAAGTACAAAGTGTTCCATAATAGCTTTAGCGACTACGTTTGCACTTTTATTTGGTATAGGTATTGCAACCAAATATTTTGTAAGGTCACAAATGATGGTCACGGCATATTCATTGCCATTATTTGACTTTGGTAATGGTCCAATCGTATCGATAAGGACAATGTCAAATGCTTTTGCCGGTGTTGGAGTTAAAGTTAAAGGTTCTTTTCCCTTCAATCTAGACTTATTCTTTTGGCATTTTTCGCATTTCCTGACATAGCGGGTTATGTCTCGCGTCATGCCTTTCCAATGATATTTCAATCTGACTTTCTTTATCATTCGAGTGATTCCGGGATGTCCTCCATATATGGGGTCATCATGATATCTACGCATTATTTTCAATTTCTCAGAATCGGTCTCAACTTTTAACAATTGTGGGATGAGTACTATTTTCAAATCTTGCAAGATCTTATTTCCATTTATCTTAAAATTTTCCTTCCCATGGGTTATAAACATACTGTCATCTAGTGACAATTGCAATGTTGTCAGACCTATATTACCAGCTACTTTTTCAAGCTTTGGAAAAAGAAGACCTAAGTCAACGATTCCATTAGTAACTAAGTCACGCAACTTATATTCGGAAAGTTTATTCTTTCCTTTTTGGATAACAAATTTATCCTTTGTAAAATGCAAACGTGGCATTTTACTGTACTCGTGGGCATTAATTGCCTCATATACTCTCACATTTTCTGATTTATCTTGTGTGCCGGTTTTCCTGGTATTCACACTTTTTTTCTCTTTGTCAGATTGTAGTCTAGTCTTTACTTTCATTATATTCGTAACTCCTATATTTCGTATGTCTGTAAATTCAATCCGCGACAGCGCATCGGCCGCGTGATTTTCTCCTCCCCTGATGTACTCTACTAGGAAGTCATATTCTTCCAAATCCAAGCGCATTCGCGTTAATTTTGATGATGGGTTTCTCATCGAGAACAGGTAGGTAAGTGGTCTGTGATCACTTCTTATCAGGAATTTTTTACCGTACACATATGGTCTAAAATATTCTATCGCCCAATGAATGGCAGCTAGTTCCTGCTCGATTGTCGATTTATTGCTTTCACCTTTAGTGAAAGATCTGGATGCGTACGCAATTGGTAACTGAATACCTTCATAATCTTGGCTCAGAACAGCCCCGCAAGCATGTTTGCTAGTATCCGTTGTTATGCAGAATTCTCGGCTAAAATCTGGATATTTTAGAATCATTGGATTCAATAATTGATTTTTGAGGTATTTAAAGGAATTTTCACATTCCTCTGTCCACTCAAAAGGAATATTTTTCCTAGATAATTTAGTTAGATGCCGAGATGATTCAGCAAAGTTTGGTATAAACCTTCTATAATAATTGCAAAAAGCAACGAAGCGTTTAGCTTCATCACCGTTTTTCGGTGTTGGATAATTTTCAATTATCGAAAATTTGCTATCATCTGGCAAAATACCTTTGTCGGTACATTTGTGTCCTAGAAATGTCATTTCACGACAGAAAAATGAACACTTGTCCGGGTGTAACTTGAGATTATATTTTCTGCACATGCCAAATACCTCTTTTAAATTCTGTAACATATGGTCAGAAGAACAACCAATTACGACTAAATCGTCCATGTATAAGAAAGCTTGGGCTGGAGACAGCCCTGAAAAAGCTAACGACATCATTCTTTGAAATGAATTTGGTGCGATCTTTATACCATATGGTAATCGTTTGAATCTATATGAACCTTTTTCAGTTGAAAAAGATGTAATGTCCCTAGATTCTTCTTCTAATTCAATTTGGTGAAATCCTGATACCAAATCTAAACATGAAAAAAATTTCGCTCTACCTAGTTGATCTAATATATCATCTATGCGCGGAAGTGGAAACTTATCCGCTATAAGTTTCTTATTTATTCCTCTGTAGTCAACGACTAGTCTCCATCGTTTTTGTGTTGTACCCGGTAATGATTTTTTCGGTACCAATAAAATAGGGCTATTATATTCCGACATTGATGGCTCGACTATGTCATCATTTATGAGCTTGTCCACTTGTCTATTTACCTCTTCTTTATGAGAGTGTGGTATTCTATAATTTTTTATGTAGACTGGTTGATTATCATTCAGTCTGAGTTTTTGTTTATAAAAATTATTTGCACTGATTTTCTCAGACTCTAATGCGAAAATGTCTATATATTCAGAGCATAATTTCCTTAATTTTCCATCGACAAATTCAGGAAAATTTTTTGATAATCTTTTCAATTTTTCTCCATTTTTTCGAGAGTCATTGCTCTGATGGATGAATTCGTAGTCGTTAAGACTTTCTGTTATCAATTGAATATTGGGAATGATTAAGTCTTTGTCTGTTGTATTGACAATTTTAACCATAGGCCTTGATCCTAATGTCACTGTATTCGCAACATAAACACCTTCTTGTAGCATTTGATGAGGAACTAACACCTCTTTTTCATTGAACTGATTATTGATCAATCTAATCACTTCCGATCTTGCTGGAAGGGATATGGAATTTGCATCAGGTGCATTCATTAATGCTATTGATAAGTTATATGGGAAATTATCGGGTCTTAGGATAATTAAATCCTTATCACCCTGAAAATCTAAATTGCATCTATATTTTCTGATAAAATCCATACCTATAATTCCATCGCACGGAATCGGGAAGTCATCCTCGACAACATAAAATTCATGTCCAATGAGGATTTCTTCAATTTTCAAGTCTCCTTCGACTTTACCTATGGTGTTTATTATTCCTTGGCTTATTCCACTAATATTCGTCCTTTGACTTTCATCTATTTGCTCGTTAAGAACTTGTCCGATTTTAATTACAGATATATCGGCACCTGTGTCTACCAAAAATGTGGATCTGCTCTCATTAAATGATGTTCTTATCCTAATATAACTATAGAGACTTAGATTGATATTAAAAATTTTGTCAACTGCGTAATCAGGGGGGTTTTTCCGTTTTTTGAACCTATACTACGAATATTATTCAAATTTTCCTATTATTACTAATTCGTATGTTATTCCAATTAGATCTGTTACGCTTATTTTCCCTATTTCTCTCTATTCGTCCTCGGCGCTGGTAATCTCCACACTGATTACAGCCGAGGGTTTTGACCGATCCCTGTCGATCGTATGCGTTATTACAAGCATTGAGAAATTTTTCAATCACTCCGTTCATGTCCATGAAGGTTCCTGCTTCCATTATTAATCTTACTCTCTCATTGGACGAGTTCTTTGTAATTGCCTTTACTGCCGCTTGAGTTGAGTATTTCGATGCAACTTGTATGGGTACACCATCATTGATGTAGGCATTTTCCAATGCCTTCGTCAATGTCTCAATCTCATTGGCATAGGAGTTTGGACTTTTACCTCCTTGACGTAAATTCAGAAGTTTCGCCGAGATAACCTCGACTGACTCGCCCTTCACTTTATTCTTAAGTATACCAATTATCTCTTGGAGTGTAGCCTCCGTTGAAATTAAATTTCTGGCTGTACCTTTTAATCTGGTCTTGACCAGATTAACGGCAAGAGCGTCATGTGTTTCCTTAATGGAATCCACTAATGTAAGGGCATCTAGAAAAGCTGTTAGGTTTTCTGCCCTGCCATCGAAATCGGGTATCAATTTCGAGGCTAAATGTAAAAATTGCACCGGTGTTTGTGCCATTATCTCTAACGGTGGTTCCCTATTATTATCAAAAAAATTCTATTCAATTCAGCTTCCTGAAGCTTTGCCTCAACTTCTTACAAGTGATAATCACCAATAAAGCTAGGGAAATTTATTCCAAAATTATAATAAAGGAAAGCTATTATATTTCTATACGAAATAATTTAGAATATCTAGAAATATATATGAACAATTCAATATATAAATTTTGATAATAAAAATTAAAAAATTTAATGTTCATAATAAAATAAAAAATTTCGGTAAAAATTCCTGATTTAAAATAATAATTAAATAATTAAAACCTTTATTGGAGATTTTTATGTTTAATAGTTGTAAAAATTGATTTTTTTTTTTTAAATTTAAAATGATTATTTTTATAGTTTATAGAATAAATTCACAGTTTAATTAAATTTAAACTGAGTTTAAAATCAATTCCTATATTTTATTCAATTTTCCTCTTTTTTTTTTTAAATATTTGAATTAATAAATTTTAATTTTATGTGTTATCTCTTATAACATGAATAAAAAAATTGTTTTTCTTTTATATTTAAATTATTATATTTGGTAAAAAATTAATAAGAATTTAAAGTTTAGTTTTTATAAAAATTTAAAAATATTCAATATTCACTATATGAACTAATTCAATAGTTAAACTTATATTGGAGGTATTCAAATTTTGTTTATATTTTTATCTTAATTTAATAATTTAATTCTTTTTTTTTTTCCTAATGTTTATTAGATTTACAATTTCTTTGAAGATCTTATACAAATACATATATTTTTTGTTGATTTTAATTTATTTAAAAAGATCTATCTACTTAGCTGTTGTTCCTGCTGTTGCTGATTCTACTGCTGTCGTTGAAGCTGTTGTTGACTTCTTTGTTGATGATGCTGTCGAGGTGCTTTGGCCGCACCGATCAATGATTGGTTCGTTAAGCATTTCGTTTTTATCACCAATAGCCACTTTCGTATCTAGTTAAGAATTGTGTGCAATATGTTTGAAATAATTCTTTTCTTTTTCCTCTTTTTAAATCTTATATAAAAGTTTTGTATGTTTATCTTATTTGTCGATGTTATCAAGGTAATTTTTATTAGTTTGTGTAGCTTTATTGTTAGATTCACCTATTTAACACATGTATTTTTAACTAATACACTATTTTATATTTTGTTCATGTATACTTTTCGTAGTTGCAAATCCTTTTTTTTCTTATTTTAAATTTATTTCTCTTATTTTCAATTTAATAGTTTTTCTTATGGTCAACTTTCGCACATACTTTTTGTTTATCGTTTATTTGTTTCATAAGTATTTTAATCTTTATTTTACAATTTAACTGTCTTTGATTCTTTAAATATTTTTTTTTAATTTTTGATTTTGGATATATATACATACATACATACATATGTATGTCACTTATGTTCACTGTTTATTTTACTTTACGTTAACTTTACATTAATATTTGCCGGAGATAAAGTAACATTTATCTACATATTTACTTTTACTTTGAGTTTTTTTTGTTTTTGCTTTTTGTTTTCAGTCACCGGCTCACTTATGTTTTCACATGTATAAGTATATTATTTTTATGGAATTTGTTTACACTATATTTTTATGACTTTTATTTTTGGTTATGATATGAATCAATGACACTTTTCAATAAGTTCTTTCTTTTTAAGTTTTTGTTTGAAAATGAAATGCATTGTATTTTTACACGGTCCCGCAGCCTTTTTCTAAGGCATTTGCTAATTTTTAAATAATTAAAAAAAACTTGTTGAAATTATGGGCCACGTCTTGGGGTCCTGGTCCCACGACGTGGCCATGGCAGGATCGCCATATAATACGTTTAATATTTACAATAAAAACACTTTTAATTTGTTTTGAACAGCCGCTTGTGCGACTGTTTCTGTTCACGTTTATTTATATATTAATTGTTAGTATTTTATTTTCATTAACTCTAGGTTAGTATTTTTAAGTATATGTATGTCTGAGAATTAGCTTAGCTTGCTAATTCTCATAAAGATAAATAGAACTATTTTACATGTGTAGAAATGCAAGCAATGCATTTCTCACGCTTTAAGTTTGGTGTGTGCGGATATTGTTACATATAAATGGTTCAAGGTTACCATTTAAGTTACCGTACTGAAGGTAGGATAACTTCGACTTATCAAACACACTACAAATGTGTGTACAGCTAAATACAAAAAAATATTTTTCATATTAATGGCAGTATATAGATCACCAAATTGTAGGGAAATTGAATTTTTTGAAGCATTTGAAGAAACTTTAAAAGAACTGGATGAACAGAACTGTGAAATATTAATAGCAGGAGACTTCAACATATACTGGCGCAAAGAAGGAACATACCAAAGCAAAATGGAGAGTATTCTAAATGATAACGGTCTTACACAAATTGTTTCGGAATATACAAGAATAACAGCAAATTCTAGAACATTAATTGATTACATCATAACGAACAACAACAAAATAACAGTAAAAAATAATAATAAAAATAAGATAGCAGATCATGAATCAATAGATATAATAATAGACTTTAATAACGAAAATGATGAACAAGTTCATACCAAAGAAATTGAAATATTTAAATATAATAAAAGTGTATTTTACCGAGAATTAATCCAAAGAATAAGTAGAAATACAAATGACATTTTAAATAATAATGTTATCTTTTTTGACTCATGTCTAGAAAACACTATAAAACAATTTACATATAAAAAAGTAATAAAAGAAACTAATAACACTAGCAAATGGTTTAATAATGATCTAAAAATTCTTAAAAGACAAAAAATTTTTAAATATCAAACGGCAAAAACTGAAAATACTATTGCAGCATGGAATGATTATAATGAAATAAGAAATATATACAAAACAAGAATTAATAAAGAAAAAGACAAATATGTTAATAATAAAATAAGCAATACCAAAGACCAAAAACAGATGTGAAAGGCAATTAAAGACTTAGTACTTAAAAAAAACAAAAATGTGATTCAATCTGTGATATTTAACCAAATAGAATATAAGGAGAACTATCAAATAGCATATCATTTTAACCAATATTTTGTCAATAGTATTAAGTCAATTAGAGATAAAATAGAATATGTGCAATACGTTAACCAAATACCTACGATAAACCATAAATTTAAATTCCGTGCAATTACAATACAAGAACTAAAAAGTATATGTAAAGACCTAAAAAACAAACCTGACTACAATAATGTATCAACAAAAATTATAATAGATAACTGGAACGTAACAGGCAATATTATGCTAAATTTAATAAACAAATCACTAGAAACTGGAATTTTCCCCGATAACTGGTAAGAATCAATGGTAACGCCAATTGAAAAAATTGCTAAAACAAAAAAATGTGAAGAGTTTAGCCCAATAAATACCCTAAAGACATGTGAGAAAATTATAGAAAAAGTTGTAAAAGAACAATTGGAAAACTATATGGAAACAAACAACTTATTTTCAAAATACCAATCTGGTTTTCGTAGGAAATTTTCGTGCGAAACAGCAGTTAATTACGTTATAAATCGATGGAAATTAGTAGAGAAAAATAAAAAAATCACGGCAGTATTCTTGGATTTTAAACGGGCTTTTGAAACAATAGATAGAAACATATTAATACAAAAACTAAATATGTACGGTATCACAGAAAACGAATTGGAATGGTTTAAATCATATCTTACACATAGAAGACAAATCACAAAAGTTAATGGGGTTAAATCAGATCCGATAAGCAATGGATTCGGAGTGCCACAAGGTTCAATACTGGGAGCACTATTATTTATTATTTACATAAATGATATGCCAAACATTATAAACAAATGTGAAATAGTACTATATGCAGATGATACTTTAATTTTTACAGAAGCAAGTACAAATGAACAATGTTACATGAACTTAGCAGAAGACATGAAAACTATAAATAACTGGTTAAAAATGAATAAACTAAAACTAAATGAGAATAAAACAAAACTAATGGAAATTAACATGAAAAGCGAATCAGTATTTAAAATAAATAACGAAATAATAGAAAAAGTCGATAGTATAAAATATCTTGGGTTTATAATAGATATAGAATTAAAATTAAAAAACATATAGAATTTATATGTAAAAAAAATCGGCAAGAAAATTGGATTTTTTAAAAGAATAAGGAACAAAGTTTCAATAATAACAGCTATAAATATATATAACACAGTGATAAAACCACATTTTGAGTTTGGTTCAACAATTTTATATACATGCTGCAATAAAACACAAATGGATAGATTACAAAAGTTACAAAATAAAGCAATGCGTACAATATTAAGATGCAACAAATATACACCAATACAACACATGCTAGATACATTAAAATGGCTCAACATTCGACAAAGACTGGAATTAAACACGATAAACTTTATACAAAAAATAAAATTGGAAAATGCACCGGAATATTTAATGGAGCAGTTGACATACGTTCGGGAAATACAGCCTTAGAAATACTGGTAATTTCAGACTGATGAGAGTAACAACAAGTGCGATGCAAAAATCCCTATTTTTTTAAAGGACTTCAAATATATAATAGCCTACCAATTTATATTAAAAATGAGAGAAATTTTAATGTTTTTAAAAGAAATATTGTTAGATATGTAAGAAATAATATGCAATAGATCCTTAGGATATTTATATTTATTTGTAAAACATCTTCAGAGAAATGAAAAGTATTTTAAATACTACTAATAAATTAAATAATAATAAAAGACAAACAATATTAATAATATAGTAAAGTACTGTAACATATACTACCTAATTTATTATTCGTCCCTTGTTTTATAATATTTTAGGTCTAAAACCTTAGCCGTTAGTGCCTATGTAAATAATATTTTACCTTCATAATTTATTATGATGGTAAACATTTTAAATATATAAATAACTCTTTTGAGGAGTTTTATTTTTTCCCTCTAAAATAAAACTCATTTTGTTTAATTATAGTGTGTGTAGTAATTTAAATAAAATTTTATTTGTTTGATTTTACGAACGCAACTTTTTCCAAATTTTCTGCGGAAAGATTTGAACGCAAGTCGCTCAAGACCAATTTAAGAGCAGAAAATGCTCTTTCCATGCTTGCTTGGGTTGTAGGAATTCATATATATACGGATAATGTATTTTGTTTGCCTCCCAGAACTCAAAAAGAGGTTTATCAATCTATAAGGGCCTTGGAGAAAAATTATCGGAATTGTGACCAATATACACGATTTTAACTTATTGCAAAAGTAAAATTACGCAGTCACGCTACTTACCATACTATAATACAAAGCGATTTTGTATAGAAAACTAATTATTTTGCAATTATTATTTAGACTCAGACGACTCAAAACAAATTAAAACCCACATATTTTTTTTATTTGTGTCAATTTTCACAAAATAACTTTCATAAAATAAGTTTTTTGATATCACTTATAACCGTTACGGCCCCTGTTTTTGATAGATTTAAGTGAAGATCGGAAATCAGCTTAACATGGGGGCTGTGACCAAGAATTGTCCTATAGTGTTTATTTTTTTTTTTTGGACTACTGATAAGTGGATGAAATATACATACACAAACCCAATTTGATCGAAATCTATATGATAATTCGGATATTATGGCAATTTAAGTCGATCTCATAGGGGTCATTTGTATGGGGACTAGGTCTGAACATTAACACATTTTAACCAATGTCAATAGCGTTCATTCTATGACCGATAGAAGCGTTTATACTAAATTTGATCAAAATATATTCATATTTGAAGGACGGACGGGCGGACAGACGGACATCGCCAAATCGACTCAGAAAGAGATTCCGAGTCGATCAATATAACAAAAAAGATCTAGGGTCAAATATTGTTTGTAGTTACAAACATCAGCACAGTCATAATACACTGACTGGATGTGGTATAGGGTATAAAAACGTATGATATAAAGTTTACATTTTATTCAATAATCTTAAATAAAATTACTAGCGAGTGATTTTTTTATGGAGCCACTGCATATATGCATTTAGTTTATTCAAGCTAACATGCAGCATATTCATATAAGCTTACAAACAAAATCTTAAATAGTTTTTCTTTGACCACCTTTACTAAAATAATCCTATTAAACAATTCTTGCCTTTTGCGTAAAAAACACATGATAAAGCAAAAAATTGATTTAAGTATGTCATATGGAAATCGCCAACTTGGTTTTCAAGAATTAGACAGTGATAATTGTAGGAATACGTAATAGTTCAGAAATGTAAAGGAAATCTGGTTTGAAATAACCAATACAAATTATTAATAATTAGTGAATTAAAATCTCCCCCACCAAGTTATTGGCATATTAAAAAGAAAAATATATTTAAAAAGAAAAATATATTAAAAAAAAAAAAAAAAAAACATTTACGACCTCAAAAAACGTACATGAATACTCTAGCAAATCGTATGGTCATCTCATAATAATACCAACATATTAAAATACATAAATTATGATTTGCAGCACATACCTGAGATCCACTAATTTATTTCTTGTCTTCAGATGACTATTTTTTATTTGGGTAATTTTTTTAATGAAAAATTGCGATTTTCTATATCCTCTATACTGCGAATACAATCTAATTGATGTTGATAGTATTCTTGATCCAGCCAATAGATTATATTTTCCAATTCTAATGCAACAGGCCGCTTCGAGATAATTGGGGTAACCTAACAAATTTAACCCGCCAACGCTGTATAAGCTTTCAATCAGCAGACCATTAATCTTTGACACCTTTTTCAAAAGTGGATGAAGGTGATGGCGAATGTTTTTACACAAATTATTTGACAGCAAAGGTTGTACTCGTGGAACATGGACGAATTGTTGAGCTGCTCTGCTTTGTCAGTGTCTGGCTTCACGGCTGCACTAAATGCCTGCTCAAACAATTGGTTTTGTATTTCGTCCCTCAGAAATTTTGCAAATAAGCACCTTCAATGAAACAATTAATTTAGCAAAACCTCACATATAAAAGAAAATTCCATTCGAATTGAAATTTTCTACATTTCATTTACTTGTGTAGCCGCACCGAAATTTCTTGTAGCAAAAAAAAAAAGAAAAAAGAGAAAAACCAGCGTAACTTCCTTCAATCGTTTCGCTTATATGAAAAAAAAACACATCCGTCAATCCGGTACAGTGCAATGTAAATGAAAGAGCCAACACTTGAAGCCGGGCGAAAAGAGAATACACCACTAGCTGACTTTGTCGATGACTATCGATGGAACACAATCCGCTCATACGAAAGAGACAAACATATAGGAATACACGAAATTAAAGCAATATGAGAATTCAACACACCGAAAAAAACAACTTGTGTTTTCGGATAAAATCTTAGTATATCTTTTCATAATATCACAAATTTCGCAATCTGTTATTTAATTGTCTTTATAAATAATAAAAAAATTTTCTTATAGGCGTTTTTCTAAATTCGTTTTTCTAAATACGTGCACGTCACGTATTTTTTTGTTATAAATGAACGATAACAAAAGCAATCGAAATGATTGGTAAAGATATCCACAAAAGCAAATATTCAATAGCCAATATAAAAAAAACGGGAAGTAGTTTTGGGAATTGATATAGAAAACAAAGTCCTAGTTAGCCACTCGTAAAGGTATCGGCGCGAATCAGCTGATTCGACCTGTCTTATGACAAACACATGCAAGTGCTTAAAGCTGCGTTCACACTACGTGTTTGTGTTTTTCTTAGTTTCTTAGCACGTGTAATTTGTACACATAGTGTGAACCCTTTCAAACATTGTTTATGTACAACACATTTTGCAACACATATGTAAATTTTTCAATTAGAGCAGGTTCTATTTTGGCAAGACAAACATATGAAAATACAACACTGCTTGTGGCGAAAGAAAAAAAGAGTAAATTATAAAGATTAATATTGAAAGAAAAATAAATTGTTTAATATTAATTAACAATTTAAAAATATATAAAATATATAACTTTATTTTAAACAATAAATTTTTGTAAATTCACAAATTAAATCAGCTGTTGTTTACATTTAGAGGTTATGTCATTCGGAAATACATATGTACGTTTGAGTGCAAAAATTATGAATCGTATGTAAAACGCTAATTTTGACACACACACGGAATTACGTATGGATCGTAAAACTGAATTTACATATGGAAAATACACATAGTGTAAACACACTTTAAGGTGCTATTACATGATTGTGTTTTTTACATATGTACTGTCAAATTTTCCCACAACAAAAGTTTTACACATCGTGCGATTCATATGAAACATTGTTTCTGTACAATACATGAGGAAAGTCACATGTACATTTTTCAATTAGAACAGGTTCTATTTTTGCATGGCAAACATATGGAAATGCAACACTGCTTGTGACGAAAAAAAAACAGAGTAAATTATTAAGATTAATATTGAAAGAAAAAGGCTAAAGTCTCGTTTAGGTGCACCTCACCGATCCGTTCCAAATTTTCACCACTCGTTCCGCTTTTTAATGCGATTCCATCAAAATATTTTTTTTGTCAGAAGCCCATATTTCCCGAGTTATAGACCTCCAAAATTTTGACATTGATTTCGATATAACTTGAACAATTCTAATCGGACTTTAGCAACATATATATCATATGAAAGCTTATTAAAGTACCTTTAATTTGATATAAAAAAAAGTTCGAAATCCATTAACCCATTATGGACCAAAATAATTTTCTTTCTTTTTAAGATTCAGTTTTTTGTAAATAATTCATTTTATTTCAATAAAACGCTATTGCAACAACAAAATATATGTCAATTAGTACATTCATAGGATTAACAGCTTTTATTTGAGATATAGTTTGACCTTTTAACCATTTGTAATCCGGAGATATTAGGGGTATAACTTTGTTTTTTTTTATTGCACAAATAACAAAAACCCATAACACTAAAAACAACACTTTCTTAAAAAATTCGACTTAACAATTCTAACTAGAAATGGAAATTTTTTTTAAAAAATTTCTTGTATATTTGGGAAAGTTTTTTTTCGCAAACGTGGCGTTATCTCATAAAATGATCTATAAAATTTTTGTATTTACAGCAACTGAATGAAAGCTGGGCCCACTAGCTACATATATATTTTGTCCTCTTAACCCTTCCAGGACCGGAGATATTATTGACTTTTAATGAGACTGTTATGAAAATTTTGTTGGGAAATTCGCTTGTGACGTACGCAGGAAAACTTTATTCAGCGAAGCCACCTGCCGTGTCCTACTGGAGGAGAAACCCCTTAAGCGCGGCCGCAGGCCGCCACGCAGAAAAACTTTAGTATGCGAAGCCAGATTTCAATTCTTAACTTTAGTGTCTCCGGGAAGACATAAGACAAGATAAAGCCATCATGGCCTTATCTCACATGGTATTAAAGCATCCCCTCATTTCTTCTCCGTCCTATTATGAAAATTTTGTTGGGAAATTCGCTTGTGACGTACGCAGGAAAACTTTATTCAGCGACGCCACCTGCCGTGTCCTACTGGAGGAGAAAACCCTTAAGCACGGCCGCAGGCCGCCACGCAGAAAAACTTTAGTATGCGAAGCCAGATTTCAGTACTTAACTTTAGTGTCTCCGGGAAGACATAAGACAAGATAAAGCCATCATGGCCTTATCTCACATGGTATTAAAGCATCCCCTCATTTCTTCTCCGTCCTATTATGAAAATTTTGTTTTAAAAATCACGCGATTTTCATAACCCCCAAATCAATATTAACACTTCAAAAAAACAACAACAATAAAAAAAATTACAACTTGCTAAGTTAAAATCACAATTAGCTAAGCTACACTGAAACGAGTAAATCGCGAAAAAAATAATATCCAACTTTAACTCCTAATATATCCAGCACTTTAAGAGTCAAAAAGTCATAATAGACACCAAAAAATAGCTTGTGACCCCTACTTTTATTGTAAATGTGCAAATACATACCTTATATACGTAATTTCGTCTGATAATTACAGCTTTTCACAAAAAATCTTTATCAAAAATGCACAATCTTGAATAGGTTCACAATGGGTTAAAGGATTTCGAACTTTTTTATTTTGAAATAAAGGCAATTTAATAAGCTTTCAAATGATACATATATTGCTCAAATCCGATAAGAATTGTTCAAGTTATATCGAAATCAATATCAAAATATGGGTTTCCGACAAAAAAAAATTTTTTTTCCTAAAAAAAATCGGGGTGGTGCACCTAAACGAGACTTGTTCCAAGAAAAATAAATAGTTTAATATTAATTAACAATTAAAATATATAACTTTTTTTTAACAATAAATTTTTGTAAATTCACAAATTAAGTCAGCTGTTGTTTACATTTAGATGTTATGTCATACGGAAATACATATGAACGTGTGATAGCAAAAATTATGAATCGTTTTCATATGGACAAAAAAAGTGACAGTACAGATTTCAAGCAGCATGAAAACAAAGGTTCGGGTCAATTCTTGCGCAGAAGCTGTTAGCTTAAACTACAATCGTTTACGCGGCAAATTCTGGTTATTAAAAACTATATAAACGCAGTAAATTACATATTTCAGTGACTATGGCAAAAGACACCGGATGGTAAGATAATTAAACAAACTGTTTAATACAAAACAGAAATTTTGAGATTTAGTTGTCTTCTTTTCTAGGCCAAGGAGTACCAGCCGGTCTACAGTTACGTATTAATTTAGAAACTGAAAAAAAGAGGCCAAGATTTTAGTTGAATCAGATAAGTTTATCAGTTACACAGGATGCTCAACAGTATAAAGTCTTGAGTTTATTGGTGAGATGGGAGAGGAGAATGGCAGGGGGTACATACTTTCATGCACTCTTGCCTCGTAAATATCAAAGTGAAGTTATTTTACATTTTCTTTCATTTTTATGTTCGTTTGTGTTAACAAAGATAAATTGAAATAAAGTTGATTTTAATGAATTAAAATGATATAATACATAGATAAAATGATAGAGTAAACATGAACAAATTTTTAATTTCAATACAAAAATTTCAGTGTGTAGACACGGATGAAAGTTTAAAAGAGAATTTCAAACAGTTTCAGAAAGAAAAATTTCATGTGTAACCCGGACTTACCCAACTTAAGCTGCGTTCACACTATGCGTTTTGCTTGTGTTTTTCTTATTTTTTAGCACGTGCAATTTGTACACATAGTGTGAACCCTTTCAAACATTGTTTATATACAATACATTTGGCAAGACATGTAAATTTTTCAATTTGAGCAGGTTCTATTTTGGCATGACAAACATATGAAAATACAACACTGCTTGTGGCGAAGAAAAACAGAGTAAATTATAGAGATAAATATTGAAAGAAAAATAAATTGTTTAATATTAATTAACACTTAAAAAATATATAATATATGTAACTTTATTTTTAACAATAATTTTTTGTAAATTCACAAATTAAATCAGCTGTTGGTTACATTTAGAGGTTATGTCTACGGAAATACATATGTACGTTTGAACGCAAAAACTATGAATTGTATGTAAAACGCCAATTTTGACACACACACGGAATTACGTATGGATGGTAAAACTGAATTTACATATGGAAAATACACATAGTGTAAACACACATTTAAGCTAAATGTATCGTATCGTTAAGGCCAGTATATACGATCAAAATGCTTGACGTCAAAATCATGTATGTGTGCATGAAGCTTTGAACATACACGGTACTGCATAGCACTTCAATCATTCATTTGGTTTTTGATTTTGTGCTGTAAACATTATGTCGGTAGCGGACGATACACTTGTCGCCATTTTGTCAGTGTGCTTAAAAGCAAAAGAAAATGAAAAAAGAAGAAGAAGAGACGTATCTGGATGAAGGAGTGGTTAAAAAAGGAATTCATTTACCCATGAAAACTTAACTTAAGCTTCCAGCAATTCTAAAATATTTTTCCTTTCATCCGACATCTCACAACCATTTGCTTCAAAGTCACATTAAAAATGAGAACATGCAGAAAATCTAAAATTTTTGATTTTGCACACACATTTTCACTAATATCACCAAAATGCAGTTCAATCATTTTGACCGTGTATATCCCGCTTTAGCTTCTGTTGATCTCAAATTTTGCTATGTACGTTTGTACGTGACATTTGTGAACAGCTTATAAAGTTTGGTTAATTTTACACAGTAAAAAAAAATCTGGCAACACTGTCTAGCTGTCAAGTTTAGTCTTTTTCTTCAGTGGAAATTTTTATTTAATTTTTTGTTTTTTTTATATTTAATATATATTAATTATCACCAAATACTGTAAATACTGTTGTTATACCAGTAATTGGAGATCTCATCCTTGGGGTGGTGATTTTTAAGTTTTTTCTTCAACAAAAATCTAGCACGTTTTCTTTTTTTTTTTTTTTTTACAACAAAGCGAGCATTGCTGTGTACTAAAAAAATTTATTTTTTTTTGTAATGGAGTCTAATGAGGTTATTCCATGTAAAAAATGTGGAGATCATGTTCCAGAAAATCAATGGTCACTTCAATGTGATTTTTGTGATGGCTGGGTACATTATAAATGTCTGAATATAAATCCAGCGGAATATCATCGATTGGCAAAGCAGACTTTCTGGTTTTGTTCCACACAATGCAGTAACCAACATGATGGAGTTCCTAAAAGCCAAATGTATGTATCTGACGATATACCTGAAGATCCGTCGTTGAAAGATCTTTGTAAATTTGTTAAGGAGATAGCAACGAAATGATTTTTAAGTTGATAAACGATAATAAAATTGAGAGAACTGAGCTTAAAAAGGAAGTTGATGTAGTAAAAGCTGAAAATCTTGAATTGAGATCTGAACTAAATCTTTGCAAAATGGATATTAAGCTGCCGAAAAGCGAGCTGAACATGCTACAACAAAAAGAAGTGTTGAACCAAATAATTATTCATGGCATTCCAACGTCTACAGCAACCAGTTTAGATAATTCTGTTAAGCATATTTTTGAGGAAAATAACATACCGGTGGATGGTTTTGTGCGCTGCTTTCGTATGGGTGCTAAAAAATCTAATTCTGCTCAATCTTCAAGAGGACCAGTTTTACCTGTTATTTGCGTTATGAAAGATGAACGGAAGAAAATTGATTTGCTACAATCAATAAGAAAAAAGAAAATCTCTGCAACTTCTGATGGCGTCTCGAGTAATATCAGAATTTTCGAATATTTAACTTCGTACTCAAGAGCTCTTCTTATTGAAGCTCGTAAAAAGTTGAAAGATAAATTCAAATTCATCTGGACCAGCGGCGGTAAAATCTTAATAAAGAAGGATGAAACAACATCTACTAGAGTTATAAAGGCTTCTGAAGACATCTTTAAACTCGCATCACAGTAAAGTTATTACTTTTTGAAAATTTATAAATATTTTGTTGATTGATTTTTTTTTGTTGTTTGTTACTAAAATGAGTAATAATAACTTTGTTGAATATTTTTATAACCACAATATAATATTAAATTATAGTTCTAACTTTACCATATTTTATTTAAACTCAAGAAGTATATTAAACAAAATAGAGAAAATAGAAGATATCTTAAACAACTGTAATTGTACGATAGATATATTAGTTTTTGCTGAAACCTGGTTGTTACCAGGGGAGGAACGTTTTTGTAATATACAGAACTACAATGGATTTCACTCAATCCGGCACTCTGTAAATAGAGGTGGTGGTGTTAGTATTTTTCTTCATCATAATTTAAATGGACATATCATCTTTGAAAACTCGGATAGTTTCAATAACTTTTTATTAATTGAAATTCCGACAATGAATATGAAAATTTTTGGTATTTATAGATCACCAAATTATTTAAATTGTGCACGTGTATTCATCGATAAACTTAGTCAGATTACTGAAAGGTTTAGCAACTGCATCTTAGCTGGAGATCTGAACATAAATCTATTAGACCAGTTGAATGAAGAAGTTTCCCTGTATATTAATTCACTTAATGCGAACAGTTTCCACATACTCAACTCAATCTCATGTGATATGCCTACAAGAACATCAGACTCTTCTTCTACAATCATTGATCACTTTGCTACGGATTTGCTCCAGTACAACTAAAAAATGTCTATTTTCCAAACTCTTTAAGTGATCATAATATTTGAGCATTGCAATTATCGATTCCATCCGCTAATAGAATAAACAATAACCTTACTATTTCTATCGTAAATAAAGATAAAGTATTAGAAGAATTTAACTCCTTTAACTGTGTGGATAACGTGAGCTGCTCTGAATTTTGTGAGAAGTGGTGCAAATTAGTTCATATTAATACGAATATTAAAATTATAAAAAAGAAAAATGTTTTAATAAAACCATTTATGACACCTTATCTTCTAAGACTTTCTAGAGAAAAGGAACGACTATTCTCATTAAAAAAACGGTATCCTACAAATCAATTAATTGCTAGACTTTACAAAACTACGCGCAACTTATTTGATAAAGAAAGAAAAGAAGCCAAGCGAAATTATATTGTAGAGCAACATAATTTAAATGTTTACAATCCTAAAAATCTCTGGAAAATTATTAACTTCTCGTTGTATAATAGAAATACCTCTAGCGCTCCTATTGATAAAATAATAATTGATGACGTTCTAATTACTGATGGGCAATTAATCATAGACAACATTAACCAACATTTTATTCATTGTGCCGATTCAATTCCAAATACTCTAAATGATGCCTGCACTGACCTGCATTTGGACATGCTATTTGATGATATTCAATTTAATTTTTCCAGAGTCTCCGCTGAAACTGTCAAGGAACATATTATGTCTCTGAAAAATAATGTTGCATCCGGTTATGATGATATGACAATATCGCAGTTAAAAAATTTAAACAGCGAAAAATTACAAACGCTAACAAATATCTACAATGGCATAATAGTAAAGGGAAACATTCCTAAATCTTTGAAATTAGCTAAAGTAATACCATTACATAAATCGGGGGATAAAACTGTTTTAAATAATTACAGAGGTATATCAGTTTTGCCAGCAATGTCTAAACCACTTGAAAAAATCATGTTCATTCAAATATGGGAGCGTTTAAATAAATACAACTTGCTAAATGATAACCAATTTGGCTTTGTACCTCATTCAAGTACATGTTCAGCAACATTGGAAGTATTAAACATCATTCAAAATTCAATTTCTAAAAAACGTTATACAGCCATAATAGCAATAGATCTGCAAAAAGCTTTTGATTGTATTAATCATGAGTTGGCTCTAAAAAAATGAAAGAAAAGCACTTTTCCAATGAGAGTATTAATGTGATGAATAGCTATCTATCAAACCGTTACCAATTTGTGAAAATGGGGCAACTATCTAGCAGTCACAGGCTAGTAAAGAGAGGAGTTCCTCAGGGTTCGATATTAGGTCCTCTAATATTTATAATCTACGTCGACGATATTTTTAATATTGGTCTAAAAGGTATACTTATATTATATGCTGGTGACGCTATTTTGATCTACAGTGAAGAAAGATTAGCACCACTTTTTGGATCAATGCAGCGTGATATTCTTAAACTAAAGGAGTTTTTTTACTAAACATTGTATGAAAATGAATCTTCAGAAAACAAAGTACATGGTTTTCAAGACAACTGTACCAAATCACTATAAACTCACAATAGACAGTCAAATTATTGAAGAAGTGTATAATTTGAAGTATCTTGGCCTGTATCTGGAAAAAAATTTGAAGTGGAATCTGCAAGTTAATCATATTAAAGGTAAAATAATTCCATATATAGCAGCTATGTATAGACAAAGACTAATTTTGCCGAAAGCTACTCTGTTTAAAATCTACTTTGCTCATGTTCATGCCCATCTGGTGTATTTAAATTCTATTTGGTCTAACATTCCGGCGTACCTTATGCATGAGCTCAAAGTTCTCCAAAACAAAGCACTTAAAGCTGTTAATAACCTGCCTCTGTTGACACCAACGTCAGTTTTGTACGATAAGAAGATGTTACCACTTGAAAAACTTAAAGCTTTTGAACTAGCAACACTCGTGTATAAAATAATTCATAACAAAATGAAAACTGGTATAGTTTTGTTGCGTAATTCTGACTTCCATTCTTACAGGACAAGGCAATATGATAATTTGGCATTGCATAATTTTTCACCAACAACCATTCTATATGAAGGTATACGCTCATATACCCTTTTACCAGACACAATTAAAGCAGCAAATTCTCTAACGATATTTAAAATGGAGTTAAAAAAGTACCTGATGTCTTAAATCTCTCATCTTTCAGTATATATATTTTTTTCTTTTTTTTTTTTTGTTAATGTAAAGCTTTGAAGTATTTAGTATTATTTTTTACTTATAACTTTGTTATTAATTTTTGTTTTATTTTACTTATATATTTCTTTTTCTCTGTTTTTGTAAATAATTCCTTTTCAGAAAAAAAAATTTTTTTTTATACGCATTCATAACGAATGTATAGATTAGTGTTGCATACTTATTTGTATAGAATTCTTTGATACGATTCAATACAAGCGTAAGCTTTCGAATCGCTTAATAAATAAATAAAAAAAAAAAAAAACATGCTGGTTCGTTTTTTACGTTCTATAATTGCACTAAATGCCAACGTTACGATACGATACGGTTACATTTTAACAACGTGCGGCTAACTAGGTCTTATGGGTCTTAAATTCGGGTATGCCGAATCTTTGATATCCTCCACCTAGGTTTTACGTTTACATTAATATCTGGACTTGTTGCACTATTTGTAACAAATGTAAATAAAATATTTGAAAATGTAAACAATTTGATAAACCTAATACCAAATTATTACAACAAATGAATTTTCAGCATTTTATAGAGGTGTCTACGTATTTCAGGTTATATATTGGCACAATGATGCACGATTTATCCCATTTTAAATACTAACCTGATCGAGATAATGACAAACAATATTATTCTAAGTTTAACCAGGTAAATGGTAATTATATATCATTATTTGCTTCGCTGTGAAAAATTATTATTATTATATCATTTATTATATTATTTCATAGATTTTTCACTTTGAACCAACAATAAATTCTTTTTACACAAACTAAATAAAATGACTTGTCAAAAAAGTAAGAATTTGGAAGCATAAGAAAATAGCTCTTTGATGAGTATTTTTGTTCTCTTTCGGCTATATACATATAAGATGCCGATTAGAGTTCGGTTCCCTGGTGCCGATATGGCCGGCATTTTCACAAGAATGATAGAACTAAAGGCCTAGTTAGCCACACGTTGTTAAAATGCATCTGTACTGTAAATGTAACGTTGGCATTTAGTGCAGTTATAGAACGTAAAAAACGAAGCAGCATGCTGCTGTGTAAAATTAACCAAACTTTATCAGCTGTTCACAAATGTCACGTACGAACCTAACAAAAATCTATTTTCAACAGATTGGGACGTTCCGGTTACGTGATAGTTGAGTTCGGTAATTGCTTTTCATGTAACAGAAAAAAACAGCTGACACGGTTGGTTACGATTACGTGTGGCTAACTCGGCCTTAAAGCGCTCTAGCCACGTACACAAAACTCATTAATCACAAGGTTGTGTGCGTTCGGTCGTTCTTTTTCGGCTACACGTACACGTTATCGGCAATGACTGATGAAAATCAAAAAGTTTCAACGTTATTTCAACGTTGCCGGCCTTGATTCATAACCAAACTTTATTTGCTTTGGATTTTTCGTGTTGAAGACATGTGTGGAATAATTTGTATTTCTTGATAAAAGTTTATATGTATATATATATTTAATTATTAATTGTTTTATAATTAAATTATTTTTATAGTTAATAATGAATTAGTGAGAAATTTTGTTGCGGGCGGTTCCGATAATCGCCACTCCATCTATGTACGATTGAGTAGGGGAGTTCCATCCATCAATACAGGTCACGACTGGTACCCATCTGACATGGAGGAAACGAGAGAAAATTTGTGTGGACTTAGGTGGTTCTAACAACAGAATTATGGACAACTTACCGAGCTTCTTGATTTTATAGGCATATTAGGTGTTGTTGGATGAATGGTGAAGCGTTCGCCCAAAGTTGAATGTTGGGGTAGGTAGGGTATGGTTCTTAGTTGTTGTGTGGCACGTGGAAACAATCTTGATTTTAGTTGTTTTTTTTTTACCTTTTGTTTGTGTTTATGCCTTTTTGTGTTTGATTTCGCTTCTTCTCCTTTTAATTACTTGTATGGTTGTGATATTTCTTTGTAATTTGTGTTTTATTTTTGTAAATTTTTGTCCAGCAGAAGTTTGATGTGGTAGTAAAATAATAGTACGAAATGATGACAGGGATGTCAAAATTTGCGTATATCGTAAAAGCCCTACAAGAACAGTGACGGTCATTTGACCGGTGATATGACCGTCACTACTGACTGAAGTGTCGGTCATCGCGTAGAACAAAGTTTCTATCATTTTATTAAGGCAAATATGCCAAAACTGACCGAAACTTTTGTGTACATGTGATTTTGCATCTTACTCTAACCTATGAAAGTGTGTAAACTATATAATATCAGGCATGTCACAGAAACAAATTCCGATCGAAAGTGGAATTGAAACCGTATTTGGCTTCTTCAGAAAACGTAAACCGACAAATGTTATCGATATGAAACCACTTTTAATTTCTTAAGTGGAATTGATATTTTAAGTAGCATAGATACCAAAAAACTATCCAGAACAACTTAAAATTAATAAAAAAAAACTATTGGTTTATTTATTTTAGCAAAATATAGACATTTCAATCTTTAAAATAAATTTTATTACCAATTTAAAAGAAAATGAATTTTATATGACGAAAAATACAAAACGTCGTAAACTTATTATTGCCACCTTTTTATTTCATACAAACCACTTTTTGTTTAGTGCAAAATATTTGTTTTTTCTAACAAAATACAACGCTGACAGCAAAATGGCGAAGCAAAAAGGAAACATGTATTAGAAAATTTATATTTAAAATTTTTTAATTTTTTTTATTATTAAAGGGGAAAACATCGCATTTCGGCACAAGAGAAAATTTTCCTTGAATATATAGAGTGCCAACGCATCCTTGTTCAGACGATAATACCTAATAAAGCTAAAAGAGGTACATGAATGATTTTTGTTTGCAAGTAAATGTACATATACATGTAACTTACATTTCACTTGGACATGATAAAGTATCTGATGCATCCCTTAATTGACGTCGACGCAATTTTTCAACGGAATGTTGGTTTCGTTCCTCTATTACTGCAACAATGGGTATGCCGGGCATTTTTATATTTTTTTATTTATTTATTTAACACAACACAATCTTAAAATTTCGCTTTATATTCTTTTTCTTTCCAACAATCAGCTGTGTATTTTTCGTTACGTTGCCATATTTAATACACAAAAATAACTTTTCCATTTTTTTTCGATTTAATGAAAGCGACAAATTTCTGAAGAAGCTAAAACGAAATCGATCGATTTGGCAATACGGAATCAAATCGATTTCGATTTTGTTCTGTGACATGCCTGTATATATCTGAACTGCTCACTCTACCGCTGTTTAGTAGTCAACGATGATAGATATAAATATCATCGTTGACCGGTCACATTTGATGGATATATACATCATCATTGACCGGTCACGCTTGACTTATTATTTTTTATTTATTTATTGTATTAAAAATAAAATTCAAAATTAAAAATAAACATTAAATATTAAAAACACAACAATATTACTAATTCCGAAACGTGGTGACAATGACAATGTTGAAACAGGACAATGGGCTTAACTTAAAACAGATATTTAAACAACTTTGCTGACTTTTCACTCGAAACATCCCTAAACTCAATAGAAATTTCCGGTAATGGGCCTTAGTGCAATCAGTAGTTTCTTAAAGAAAACAATTTATTATAACACTTACATATATATCAACAATTTATATTAAAGCTTACCTTTTGAGTGTTGTGAATTAACAATTTCGGCCAAACCTGATACAATTCATTTGGAAAATTGATGAGTAAATGATGTATCCATTCAAATACTGCTACCTTTGTTTGTACAGAACGGTGTGTGAGATATTGTGATAATACCTCCATAAATCAATTTGTTCAATATTCTGAGATCTTTGTTCTTTTGAAGAAACTAATTTCATATTACCAACATCATATTCCAGACACTATATTCCAGAATGGCATAAATTAAAACATTCAAATATTAAAACAAACTCCCATATCCATGTTATGGCAACAGACTGAAAGATAGATGTAAGGATTAGTGTAAAATGCTGCAAGGAAGATTTACTTTGTTTCTAGCTAAAATTTTTAATAAAATGTCAGTGCATTACCTTAATAAGTTCATTTGGTGATTGCGCATGTATTAAAAATATATTTATAGTGTCTTCCATGCGCACTTAATTGGAATCATTACGAATCGATTTAATAAACTGCGTCAGCGTTGTTTCACACTATTGTGTATTATCTTCTAACATCATAAAAAGTCCATCAATATCAAATTATTTTCTGGTACAGCATTCACAATCGAAATCCAGGATATAACATATTGTCGCACAATATAATTCTTTACACAAATGCGTTTCCTAAGACGTATAAAAGTACTAGGTTGAAAGTTTGTGAAGATTCTACAGCAATATCTTTAACGATCCAACAGGAATTGGCCACAAGCGAGCAAAAAATAAATTGTGGAAGGGTATAATGGAGGGACGTGCCACCACAATTGAGAATGGCACTAACGAATTCACTGACATATTTTGAAGAATCCTAAAGAAACAACAAAAATTAACTTGAACTTTTAATTTAATTAATTACTTACCTTTCCTAAACCTTAACAAAAACAACTCTACAACAGCAACAATGACAGTCATATGTTTTTAAATAGAAAAAAACTGCAAGTGTGTTGGTACAAAAATTGTTTATGTGTTAGTTTCAGTCATTCATTTCTTGTAGGGAGTGCTGCCTAGTTCTCTGGGTTTATGAATGTTGAACAGAGCTGTATTTTAAGCAAATTACCATTCATAAATCCCAGTGAACCAAGGGGAATAGACATGCCTGTGTTTGCCATTTTTGTTTTATGTGTGTTTATCAGATTTTTAGATTTGTTTGTAATTATGTCTTAAATAAATTTAGAAAAAAAAGATGGATTCTGAGCGGGAATCTGGCTGTTAATAGGAACAGAACAGGCTATATATAAAGCAAAATCAGGGCAGACATGGGCATTACATTGGAAGATTTCAAAGTGAAAATTAGTGTATCAAACCGTTTGTTAAAACCAATTGAAAGACAGCAAGTAAAAACTAATTGAAACCTTTATACGAAGGAATATTTTATTTACAGCCTGTTTCTACAAGACGAACGAAAACTAAATGAACGAATGTTAGATGAACGAATACGTAACCATTTTGGTTTCTGTAACATGTTAAAAATCGTTCGCCTAGCTTTCATTGTGTTACGTTTACGTTTTTTTGTGTTGTCAAATAACAATATTGCCACGACAACTTTTTTAATTCCTTGTTTACTTTTCTTCATATAAAAACACTTGTTTTTTCTTAATCGATGGTACCTCTATTTTTCAGCTAAAAAACATAACAGCTGATGTTTGTTTATGAAAGTGAAAATATTTAAATAAAAATTAACCAAAATGTTTGCCTCAGTTGTATTGGGTTTTGTAAGTAGTAGTAGTAATGATGAGGATGATACTCGTTTGTGTAGAAGAAACTTGCGAGATGCCACAAATGTTCTCGAGATTCCCGAGCAGCAGTAAGTTTATGTACAAAAATTTTTTTTACAATTGATATTAATATATGCATACATATGTTCAATTGAAAGTTCATTTCAATTTTTCGTATAAACAAGACGGTATTTCTTATGTTGCTCGAGGACTTGTCACCAAGAATAAAAACGGCATATAGAAATACACTCCTTCCCCCCACAAATAAACTTGCGACGTTTTTAGTATTTCTAGCAACAGGTGGCTACCAATCATCAATTGGGAATGAATGGGTTTCATCGATGTCTAAATCACAAGTGTTGTTGATAATGCCGATAACTCTCATCCCTGATCAGCTGTTTTGTTCTGTTTGCTTTGTTTATGTATTTTTATGTTTAATTATCATTTCCCCTAATTTCTCCTTTTGAGACAGTAAGGCCAACTTTTAAATTATTAATAATTATATATAGAAGCATTACGGCCATTTTATTATTAAAACTATTTAATGTTGGCGGCAGTTTGTTTAATGTCGTCCAAAAGATAAGATGTCCAACAAAATGTAAGTGGCCCGTAAATACAAAAAAACCTTTGTTAACCTATATCTTTTTAGAGAATAAATTACTCAAATTACTCAACTTAGTTTTATACGCATATCGACGGAGTTTTTTATTTAATTTGGAGGACGACATCTTTATTCTATTTTGGGCGCAATTATTCTTTATGGAATAAAGAGTAATTTGTATAGAACGGTAGGCGATTTCACCATTTTGTTTGGACACTTGTTTGGTTCTGTCTAGTAACATTGTCGGAGTTTGTTGTCCTTGTGTCTCCAGTGTTACAACAATTGTTAAAATTTTGTGTTGTTTGTACAACGTATGGCGGAACAGTCTCCCAGAACAAGTGATCGGTCCAATAAAGGTGTGCCACCAAAACGTTTGGCCGATATGGATGGTAATGTAAAAAAAAATTCAGCAGCCGCGGCGCCGGCGACCGGCCAACAATCGTCCGTCAATTCACCAGTGGTACCGCCCGGTCAGCCGGGAGGTAGTAAAGTACAACCACAGTCATCTCAGCCCGAAATTTTGCGTCTTATGGCGGACATGCAAAATGAAATGATGAAGCAGATTGATGCAGTGAACATGAATTTGCAAAATTTGCTCGTGGCACAAAGAGAGCAGACAGCCGCAAGCATAACGTCACTGCAACAAGAAATGCAATTGGTGTCGCAAAGTGTAGCTCATAGTGGACAGACGGTCGCAGCAAATGTCAACGATATACCAAGAGCAGCCTTGAGGGCCTCAACTTCAAATACAGTTCAGGCAGCATTATTGGATGAAAACGGTGAGTCCTCTACTAATGTTTCTTCCCACAGCCAAGGTTCCACGTCCGTAAGAGCCAAGAAAATTTACCCCCTTCCAAAATTTTACGGTCTGCCAGAGGAGTGGCCGACATTCAAAGAAGAATTTGAACAAACGACAGCCGAATTTGAATACAGTCCCTTACAGAACATAATACGCATTCGTGAAGCACTACATGGTCCGGCAAAAGAAACAGTGGAGTCTTTGTTAACAAGTTCCAGAAATGTAAATGTGATTTTGGATATTTTGTGTGAAACTTACGGTCGTCCTGAACAATTAATAAAAAGCCAAATACACAAAATAAATTCACTTTCATATGTCCCTGAAGGAAGACTTGATTTATTGATACAATTCGCTACAAAGGTCACAAATATGGTACGGTTTCTGCAGACAGCTAGTGGTACGCATCATTTGAACAACCCAACCTTACTCAGCGAATTAGTTTCCAAGCTGCCGCCAACAAAACAGATGCAGTGGGCTGAAAAATGTATTGCCCTGGAAGAGCCTCCCAATTTGAAACGTTTCTCCGAGTGGCTCGATGGTGTCAGAAAAGTCGCCAACATGGTTTCTGATGGTCTTCCCGTGTCGTCGTCATCATCTGTAAAAAAGGCAAGTAAAAATAAATATGCATTAACCACAACTTCTACCAAAAAATGTATGGTCTGCTCTGAAAATTGTAATGCACTTACCGATTGTCCAGTATTTAAGAGCGCTCCTATTGATGAACGTTGGAAGAAGGTACGGGAACTCCGGCTTTGTTTTGCATGCCTAAAAGGACCACATCAAGTTGGAAAGTGTTACAAGAAACAATTATGTGGTATAAGTGGCTGTAAAAAATATCACAATCCATTATTGCACTCACCAGATGATAAAAAATGTAAACAAAACAATAGCGTTGCCACAGTTGCTCGAAATGAAAATCCCAGAGAAGTTGTAAATCTACATGCAGGTACTCAAAAGAGTGAAATCTTATTTCAAATAATCCCAGTGATGATTTATGGTCCCAAAAAACGTATATCTATCTACGCATTTATAGACGACGGCGCTGACGCCACCATGCTAGATTGGGATATTGGAAAACAAATTGGATTGGAAGGAAAAAGGGAAAATTTGAAATTGCAATGGCTTAATGGGCACAGTAGTAGCCAACAAACAGAAATTGTTGACTTGACAATTAGTGGCTCACAAAATGAAAGTGAGAAATATAACATTTCAAAAGTATATTTGGTTAAAAATTTAGAGTTGCCAACACAGTCGTTTTCCATGGGTGGCATAAATTGTAAAAATCATCTTGAAGAGTTGCCCCTCGCCGATTATTACAGAATAAGGCCAAAGATGATAATTAGTTTGTCGCATACATTTTTGTCAGTTCCCGTGGAAATACCCAGATGTCCAGATGAAAATGGCCCTATAGCTGTAAGGACAAGACTTGGCTGGGTAGTTTATGGTCCAACTGGTAACAATAACAAGGACATGGTCAAAAGTGTGTTTCTGGCAAAGCACCAAGAAAATAACAGTTGTATGGAGCACATGATGAAACAATATTTTGAAATTGAATCGTGTTTGGTAAAACTCGATTCGAAACCTGTCATGCCTAAAAGTGAAGAAAAGGCGCTAAATATTCTAAAGTCCACAACAAAATACTATGATGGCAGGTACGAATGTGGCCTTTTATGGCGAAACGAAAGTAGGTCGTTTCCCGATAGCTATGGTTCAGCTTCAAGACGTCTCCATCTAGTGGAAAACAAATTTAAAATAAACCCAAAATTTGAAATCGAATACAGGCAAAAAATGCAACATATTTTGAAAAATGGTTATGCAAGACGTGTTACTTCAGAAGAAGAAAACATTTGTTGCTCTAATATTTTCATTTTACCTCATTTTGCAGTATTTAATCCTAACAAGGAAAGTCTACGCTTGGTATTTGATGCTGCTGCAAAAGTACAGGGTGACTGTCTCTTGCCGGGTCCAGATTTAAATCAACCATTACTTAGTGTTTTATTTAAATTTCGAGAAGAACCAATTGCAGTTTGTGGCGATATAAAGGAAATGTTTTTGCAAGTGGCCATCCGAAAAGAGGATCAGCATTTCCAACGCTTTTTATATCGCGAAAACAACAACGGGCCCATTGAGCAATATGTCATGACAAGGGCAATATTCGGAGCAACATGTTCACCCACAATAGCCCAGTACATTAAAAATTTGAATGCTGAAAAATTTAAACAAAATATGCCCAGAGCAGCAGAAGCTATTGTTAAACGTCACTATGTGGATGATTATGCTGATTGTTTTAGCTCCGTTGATGAAGCTATGAATGTGGTCCAAGATGTTATCAAAATACACCGAGCGGCGGGATTTACGATGCACAAAATTATTTCCAACTCGGATAAAATAAATGAACACTTTGGCAACCCTGCTTTATCAAACATAAACATATCAGCTGATAAGACAGAGAAAATTTTGGGAATGCAGTGGTCCCCAGCAAATGATAAGTTTATCTTCAATTTGCAATTTAATCGTGTCTCTGCGGATATTTTGGAAAACAAACGGACACCGACAAAGCGTGAAGTGCTCAGTTTGATAATGTCGGTATTTGACCCCTACGGTTTCTTATGCGATTTCACTCTCGCTGGCAAAATCTTTATGCAGTCGCTTTGGAAGTGTGGCTTGGAATGGGATGAAGTAATACCAGAGGCGTTACGCGGTCGTTGGAGTTCTTGGATCTGTGGGTTGAAAAAGGTAAGGGACTTTTGTATCCCAAGATGTTATTTTTCTAATTTGTCTCATCGAGGTACAACCTTACATATATTTTGCGATGCAAGCGAGGTAGCAATGGCAGCGGTGGCATATTTGAGGCTCGATACTGACGGCGGAACTAAAATATCGTTTGTTACGGGAAAAAGTAATTGTGCCCCCAATAAGTTTATGACGATCCCAAGGCTAGAATTGCAGGCTGCGGTGATGGCTGTGCGGCTTAAAGCTGGCATCATCAAATACCACAATATTCAACCAGAACAAATTTGGTTTTGGACGGACTCCAGTACAGTGATTAAATGGCTCACATCAGATCATCGACGTTATAAACAGTTTGTGGCCAACCGAGTCGCGGAGATTTTGGAGTCTTCACAAGAAGATCAATGGCGTTGGGTTCCAGGTGAAATGAATCCTGCTGATGATGGTACAAGGCCGTGTACCGTATATAATCCTGATAGCCGATGGAAAAATGGACCGGGTTTTTTGCGTCGCCCATCAAATTTGTGGCCCCCTAGCGGTAATTCAACTGAAGAAACACACAGTGAAGAAGAACTACGCCAAGGACGTTTTGTGCTGTCCACTAAAACTATAAACATTTCGATTTTTGATGCGAAACGATTTTCGAAGTACCGGCGGCTTAAAAGGTGTATGGCATGGGTATTTAGATACATAAACAACTTGAAGTCGAAATGCAAACAACTGCCAGATTCAAAGGGGGATCTGTCTGTGGACGAAGAGGAATATGCTGAACGATTTATGATAAGGTCAGTGCAGAGAACTGCATTTAATAATGAATATTCCTGTCTTTTAGAGAAGATAAATGTGCCTCCAGACAGTCCCATAAAATCTCTTAACCCATATATTGACGCATTTGAAAATCTACGCTGCGGTGGCAGGATCGATAACGCACCACTTATAACGTTTGGTACCAAAAGACCGTACATTTTGCCCAAAAGTGATCCATTGACCCACCTTATAGTTAAATGGTATCACGAAGGTCAACACCATATCAATGATGAGTCTGTGATCTGTCAAATACGCCTTAAATTTTGGATTCCATCAATACGTGTCGTGCTGAGAAGTGTCAAAGCTGCATGCTGTGGATGCAAACTAAGGAAATGTAAGCTCTTGCAACCTATAATGGGGCCCCTTCCAGAAGATCGTTTAAGTGCCTTTGTTCGTCCATTTTCTTATACTGGCTTGGACTATTTCGGCCCTGTCTTGGTGGCCGTACGCCGCAGTCATGAAAAGCGTTGGGTTGCACTATTTACGTGTTTGACAACTCGAGCTGTACATTTGGAGCTGTCCGTGGATCTGTCTAGCGATTCGTGTTTGCTGTGTATTCGCAATTTTATAAACCGTCGTGGTGTCCCCGTCCAGATGAGAAGCGACAACGGTACAAATTTTGTTGGTATTAATAAAGAGCTGGGCGAAGAAGAGAACTTTATTGATTTTGATAAAATTGATGCTGGGTTGAAACCTCTAGGCATAAAGTGGAAATTCAACACCCCTTCTGATCACAGTGCTGGTGGCTCATGGGAACGTCTCGTCCAATCAATAAAGAGGGCTTTGTATGCAACACTAAAAGAGAAAACACCTCGGCCAGAAACATTGTATAGTCTATTAGTGGAGTGTGAAAATATTGTAAATTCGAGGCCTCTCACACATTTGCCTGTTACTCCGGATGAGCCAGAGCCGCTGTCGCCCAATCATTTTTTATTAGGCTGCCACAATTCTACACAGACTCCAGCTCCATTTAACCCAAGATTTTGCTCTTTAAGAAAGCAGTGGAGAATTCTACAAAACCTAAAAAATTGTTTATGGAAAAGATGGACGCTGGAATATTTGCCCGAGCTTACTCGAAGGACAAAATGGTGTCTCCCTGCTAAACCGTTGTCCACAGGAGCCTTAGTTTTGATCTGCGAAACTGACCAGCCGAGATCCAAATGGAAAAGAGGACGTATCGTACATTTGTTTGTGGGCAAAGATGGTGTTGCAAGATCAGTAGAGGTGAACACGAATACCGGGTGCCTGCGACGTCCTGTTTCAAAACTTGCAGTATTAGATGTTCAAGATGTTGGTGAAGTGGTCCACATGGAGACCATTCACGGAGGCGGGGATGTTGATAATGCCGATAACTCTCATCCCTGATCAGCTGTTTTGTTCTGTTTGCTTTGTTTATGTATTTTTATGTTTAATTATCATTTCCCCTAATTTCTCCTTTTGAGACAGTAAGGCCAACTTTTAAATTATTAATAATTATATATAGAAGCATTACGGCCATTTTATTATTGAAACTATTTGATGTTGGCGGCAGTTTGTTTAATGTCGTCCAAAAGATAAGATGTCCAACAAAATGTAAGTGGCCCGTAAATACAAAAAAACCTTTGTTAACCTATATCTTTTTAGAGAATAAATTACTCAAATTACTCAACTTAGTTTTATACGCATATCGACGGAGTTTTTTATTTAATTTGGAGGACGACAAGTGTGCCGGGTGATAAGTGAATGTTTAGACATCTTCGAAGGTCACGTATGTGAAAAATGGATAAAATTGGAAAAAAAAAATACAGAAGAAGAAAACAAAGTTAAAGAAAGTTTTTATAACATTGCTGGTATACCTGGCGTAGTAGGATGTGTTGATGGCACGTATGTGCGTATAAAGTCACCAGGGGAATATACGAAACATTTAGATTACAATCGCAAAGGTTTCTACAGCATTAACGTAATGGCAGTGAGTATTATTATATACAGACAAAATAAAAAAATATTTATTGCTTAACATTTCAGATAAGCGATCATAATATGTTTATAACGTTTGTGGACGCTAGAAACCCTGGTGCTAACCACGACGCATTCGTGTGGGAACAAAGTTTAGCTGATTTTTATTTTAGATCTAATTTTTTAAATGGAAAAAGAAAGAGCTGGCTTCTTGGTGTGTAAATTAATTTCCGAACACTTTGTGTTGTTTTTTGGTTCTGTTCTGAACTTCAATTAATTCTTTATTGTCCAAACATGTGTCTTAAATACTAAAAATCTTAATTCTAACATAAAATCATTCATTTCATTTTACATGGTTTTATTCTTATTATACTTCTTATGCTACATTGACAACAGGTGTCAATGTGGGAAACTCATTTCTGATGAGTTTACAGATTCAATTTACTTAGTACTATTTTTCTACATTGTAGGAAACTTATTTCTGATGAGTTTACAGATTCAATTTACTTATTCTACTTAGTACTATTTTCCTACATTGACAACAGATGTTAACTGTGAGAACTCAAATGTTGGGATTAATTCCCAGAATTTTGGCGCTAAATTATTGGATAGATTGAAATTGTCAAAAATGCAATGTTAACATGTGTTAAATTGCAGCACACTTATTGTGGGAACAATAAGTTATTTTCACGGGTGTTAACTTTGAAATTGTTTACCCAGGTGTGGTTTTTGTGACAATTTGTGTTGTGTTTGGTGAGAAAAAATATTATTACACACTACTTGTGTTAACGGAGTTAACTACTCCCCCTATAAAAAGGAAGTCGTCCTCGGCTTTTTTAAGTTTTTCCTGAAGGTTTATTATGATTTTACTGATGTCTCCCTCTTCTGTTTTAAGTTTTCGTCTTATTAGGCGGTACAATAGTAAGGCAATCATTGAGAGAATGATCGCGAGAAAGAGGGAGTTATAAACTGTAGCATGAGTTGTGATTTTCTTTGTCAAATTTTCCAAATGATAGAGATTCCTAAAATGTAGTTCGTTAAGAACGGGTAAGGATAGTTGCTTTATGTGTTCTGTAATAACCACAGTGTGGGCCAACGGAATTTCCGGGCTATGAAAGATATTGCGCTTTTTGTTCTTAAAAAGCGTTTCATTGACAGTGATTGATTCTTTGAATGTTACAAGGTAGGTACCGTTTATATGAGTTGGCGGTTTTTCCGACTGTCTAATTATCGCTTCTGCGTTGTTAATGATAAGAATGCCGTCAGTAACCTCCGAAATAGGCGGTAAATGCACTGTTAACTCGGAGCAATTCGCCTTGTAGGTATTAAGAATATTTTTCAAGCAAGTATTTTTAGAAAATGATTCTATACAGAAAGTTGTAATACTTTTTCTATTGCAGTCTTTTAGCATTTTGTATCCATACCGGCACTTTGCAGCTAGACTGGATTCAAAATTTAATATTTTATTGTTATGAGAAACAGGATGAATTGAGGTTGCATTACAGAGGTTGTCAATAATAGGAAATCTTATATAAAAAATAATAATATCATTATTCTGGATAATTTTAAACTTACTATTTATCAATAAATCACTTATGCTTACATCGAAATTTTCAAGCTTAAGAATAAATTTTATTTCCTCATTATCTAGTATAATGGAATTAATAACATCAGCTTTAGCTAATGCTATTGATAAAGCGCAGTTTTCTAGGTCCTCTATGATTGCCTTAGTTCTAGTACTTGCTAATTCGTAAATATATAAGGTGTTCACTTGGGAGGGCTCGCTTTTTGATATTAAATTGTTCACAGCTTCAGTAAGTTTGTTTAGTTGGTCCTGTATTCTAGTGTTTATAACTATTTGGTTTTCATTATTTTGTAATAACAGATCTGTTTTTGTTTTTAGTTCATTAAAATCGTCAAAGTCCGGTGTGCCTGCTATAATTTTTAATGCTGTCCCTAGAAAGTTAAGGCTGCGTGCCTGTGGGTGATGAATTTTAACGGTATCCAAGAGTCGATCTATTTGTTATAAGTCAAGTTCCAAAATCTTCTTCATGTGGGACTGCGGAGTGTGTTCTATTAAAGTCTCCATCTCTCTCCTAGGTTGTTGGTATTTTGTTAAGTTAGTCAAATGTGCGAGTGAACCAAAGTCCTTAAAGATTGTACCTGTCCTTCTGTGATGGGGATATATTTTGATGCAGAGTAGTCTATAAGTTCGCTAACCACTCTCGAAATCAACAGCATGCTAAAAGGAAAAGAAAAATGTTATTTGTTTCAATATTCGAAGATTCTATATCCTCCCCTCTCATCGCAAGTTATCCTTATGAACTTTTCTATTATCTACTAGAACTGCTGTGCCTAAATCCTTCTGCACTAATTTTTCAACAAAAACTTTATCGAACTTATTACCTAATCTCCTATTTCTTCTAACAAACACTACTTCTCCTTCTTTAAGCTTTGTGATGTTCCCAGTGGAGCGTTTTGATAATTTATCTTGAGCTGTCTCCAGCTTTAACTTAATGTTATTTAATTTCTCTTTGGAAAAATCATTCAATATATCGATGGGCTTTGCTCCCACGACTGAGTGAATGGTTTGATTATACTTTAGGTTTGAGAGAAGAACAAGATCAATCGTGTCGCTAATTTCGTGCTGGGCCCTGACGCAACGTGCTATCTCCGTTAGGGTCGAGTGAAATCTTTCCACTTGGCCATTGCTCTTGCTATGAAGAGGGGGTATAAAGAATTGCTCGGCGTCAAAATGGTCCTATAAAAAATTTTTTATGTAGTTTGCCTGAAATGCTTTTTCATTATCTGACACGACTAGTTTTGTTCCCTTAAATCTACTTAGAATCTGAAAAAGGGCATTTTTAACATCAATTAAATTTCTTGATGCAATTGGAATTACGCTTGCAAACTTAGAAAATTTGTCAATACACGTTAAAAAATGTTGGCCGTTCGTCGAAAATATATCGATATGTAGTATGTGGCCTGGATATTCAGGGATAGGGGTATCGCCAATTATATTATTCGTTGCTCTCCTGTTGTACTTGTTCTCCAAACAAATTTTGCAATTCCTACTGATAGTGTTAAGTATTTTTTTCATGTCTGGGAAGAAATAGTCCTCCAATAATTGTTTAAAATTCTCGTTTGCCGACCTATGTGCACGATTATGCTCACAATGTGCCGTTTCCACTTGGTCGTTTCGATTCGTTAAATCGATAACCAGCCTTTCAGTATGAACGAATTTTACGGACGGGAATGTTTCTAAAACATGATTCTGTATTTCAGCAAGTGTAGGTAAGTCGCAACAAATTGCGTTTACAACTTTGGAATTTACACTAGTTCTTATGAATGAATAGAGTTCTTCTACATCTTTATATTCGATTGTATGTCGAATATATTTCTGAAAGAATATTTTGGTCCTTTTGGAGTTTGTGTTACCTTTAGTAATTACGATTTGGCTTCTGAATTGGTTCGCGGGAAACTTTATAGCTTTTATCGCGTTCGTGGATGACATTTCGCTGTGGACTGTATCGTGAAAGGATTCGATTTCTGATATATTGTTCAAAAATTGTCGTGATAACGCATCCGCCACAATATTTTCTTTTCCTGGCTTGTAATGAAAGGTGGGGGAAAACTCTTCCACAAAAGCCTTCCATCTTTTTATTTTTGATTTCGTACTTTTGTCTGAGATAGAAAAGGTTAACGGTTGATGGTCCGTAAAAATTTTTATATGGCGTACACCGTAAAGGTAGTTTCGCAGGGTTTTTAATGCCCACACAATTGCCAATAGCTCTCGTTCGTTAGTGGCATAATTTTCATCTGCTGAAGATAACTTTCTGGATATCATGGTTATTGGGCATCCGTTTTGTGACAAGACAGCACACTGCGCATGATTTGATGCATCCGTAGTTAACTCAAATGGTTTTTTAAAATCTGGATAAAGGAGTAAAACATCCTCTGATGCGAGGATTTGTTTAATTTTCTTAAAAGCATCGATTGCTTCGTCATCAAGTGTAATCTTAACGTGCCTGGATTTATTTAATCCAATATGACCATTTTCACCACGTAAATACTTAGTGACTTAGGCTGTGCTATTGCGGCGTAATCTTTCACGAATTTTCTATAATAACCTGACAGGCCTAGAAATGATCTAAGTGCCCTGAGGGACGTTGGGGTTTTGTAGTTGATTATGTCGTTAACTTTCTCGGGTGAGGTCTTAATACCCTTCTGTGAGACAACGAATCCCAAGAATTCGACCTCTTGTCTAAAAAATTTTGTTTTTTCAATCGAAACCCGCATATGTGCTTTAGCCAAATCGCTCAATATTGAGTCAATATGTTGTAGGTGACTTTTTTCATCTGGGGAAAAAATTATTATGTCATCGATATAAACGTGACAGAATTTTCCTATATATTGTCTGAGGATGTCGTCTATGGCTCTTTGGAAGATGCCTGGGGCATTTTTGAGGCCAAATGGTAGGCGGCAGAATTCATATTTGCCGTTGTTAATATTAAAAGCGGTTTTTTGGCGATCTTTTTCCGCCAGTAAGATTTGGTGGAACCCTGATTTCAAGTCCAGTGTTGAAAAATATTTTGATTTTCCAAGATTACTCAATATAACTGAAGTATCAGGAATTGGGTATTTATCTGGAATTGTCTTATCATTAAGTTTTCTAAAATCGATTACCAATCGGAGTTTAGGTTTGCCGTTTTCATCTACCCCTTCTTATTTACCACATGTATTGGAGAATTATATGGCGAACACGAAGGTCTTATTATGCCGTCAGTTAACAAAGATTTTATCTCTCTATTTATGAAACCGGCCGCCGATATTGGATAAGGGTACGACCTGGAATAAATTGGTTTCATCTACCCCTTCTTATTTACCACATGTATTGCAGAATTATATGGCGAACACGAAGGTCTTATTATGCCGTCAGTTAACAAAGATTTTATCTCTGTATTTATGAAACCGGCCGCCGATATTGGATAAGGGTACGACCTGGAATAAATTGGTTCGCTTATGGTTGTTTTAATAGTTGCAGCTATATTTGTGTTATAGGGAAGTGCCCTATCTGGTTCTGCGAATGCGGACGGACTGATTTCTTTCTATTGCCCTCCGAAATTCATTCCTGATGCCAAGTGGAACAGAGGAAGAATCAATTTCCAAACTATTTATTTCCTGTGGGAGAAAACAATTTAAGTTCTCCTCCCCATCGCAAAACCTCATTTCCCGTGTCAATCTCTGCTCCAATCTTCTTTAAAAATTCATAACCTATTATAGCATCAAATGATGTCAAATTTGGCAGGATGAAAAAAGTGTCCGTTTGGCACAATAGTGAAATATCACACTTTCTTGTGACGTAAGTTTCACCATTGACAGTTCTGATTTTAAGTGGCTTATCGATTTTCGATGTATTCTTTAAGTTATCTAAGTGTCTAATATAATTTAATGAAGTGTCTGTGTCGATTAGTATGTTGAACTTCTGCTCTTTGTTTAGGGTTTTTGAAATGAAAGGCAGAAGCGAGCTTACTCTAAAAAATTAAGTTCTTCTTTTGGTTCCTCTTCAATATTATTAATTCTCTGAACCTTCGGAATAAACTGCCTGGTTGACTCTGGGAGTCTTTTAGGGGCCTGCTGTTGTTGATGTCTCTGAGCGCTTTGCATTGCACTACGTAGGCTCCTATCTACATCCATGGGTTCAGGGGGTTGGTATTGTTTATCGTTTGTAATAATGTTTCTAGTATCTAGAGCCTGTTGACCATTATATGGTGCAGATCGTGGTGACTGTTGCTGGTTTATCCTTTGATAATGTGGTGATCTGGGTACATTTCGCGAATTATTCCAGTAAGTAGTGGCAAAGTTATAGCGAACTTGATTTGTTTCCAGCTCCTGTGCTAAAGCAAGAGCGGAAGGCATGTTACCGGTTTACAGGAAAACAAGATGTCACACATTGGACGTTTAAGTCCGGAAATAAAGACTCTGAGGGCATCTTGCCTATATTTCGAATTTAACGAAACGATCAATTGTTCGTTTCCTACATTTGTCATGATAACTTTATTTATTATCAAAGTAGAAATTTGTTATTGTCTTTTGACCCTGTTTTAGAGTCGAGAGCTCTTGTTCAAGAGTATAGAGAGACCTTTTGTCAGAGTAAGCAAAGTCTAATCTTGCCAATATTGCGTGAAAGTTGAGAACAGTATTAAATGAGCTAAGGAGGGTGTCGGCGCTGCCGACAATTTTGTTGCGCAGTATCGCAACCACCTGATAGTATTTGGAGCTACCGTGGTATCCTTTATATAATTTATGGGCAGTAAGTGCCGATTGTCGCCATGAGACGTATTTTGGTGTTTCCCCATTGAATTCTGGTACTGATTTAACTATATCTAGTGGTTCATTGCACTCAATATTGCCTTCGATTTCAACTTCCCTATATTCCTCCACAGCCGTCGGAAGTTCCAGCAGATTTAGTCTCTGTGTTAAACTGTCTATTGTCGCCTGAAACTGGTTTCGAGTTTGTTCTGTTGCCTGGGCTATGGCTGTTGTCAATAAAGCCTGAACTGTGTTTGCGTCCATTGTTGGTGTGTTTATTCGAAGGCTAGCAAAGTTATCTATGATATCTCCTATCTCACGCAAGCTTGCTCTTGTATCCTTGGAACTCATAAAAGTACTAAAAACTTTCTATCTTTCATTAGTATTTTTATTACCATAATACCAGGCGGTACAATTTTTATAAGCGACTTATTTCTTGAATAATTTTTCTTTTATATTTCAAAATTAAATTTAAATTTGCACTTTATACGTTCACTTGGAAATAATGTTAATATCTAGATAAATTTATTTAAATAATTCCTAATTTAAACTTACAGCATAATTACAGTCGATGTTCTCATTGTTGAAGTTGATTTTTTGGTTGATTACCGTTGGATTTTAAAGTTGCTATTAAAGTTGATATTAAAGGTGGTTCTGTGGTTGATATCCCTATCTTCGGAGGGATAGCGCTGCTACAGAAATTTCTTTCAATTTCTGCTCTTCTGAATAGTCCGGAACGAAATGATCGGGTCACACTTTTAAGTTTTTGCCAAGAGAATTTTGCAAATTTAATTATTCAAAGTTTTTTTTTTTTGGTTGTAAGAATTGTCACTTTAAAATTAAAACACTGCTTGCTGAATGTTATGAGGAGTACCAAAAAAAAATTTTCATATTCAAATTATTTTTTGTCCTTTGTAAGGATCCTTTTTAAAATTTTGTGCTTTATAAGGATCGTTTTCTTATTGTTATTTTCTAAAATTTTGTCCTTTATAAGGATCTTTATTAAAATTTTGTCCTTTATAAGGATCCTTTTTTTTAAGTTTTTTTGCTTTATAAGGATATTTTTCTTTATTAAAATTTTGGCCTTTATAAGGATCTTTATTAAAATTTTGTTCTTTATGAGGATCTTTTTTTTTAAGCTTTGTCCTTTATAAGGATCTTTTAAAACTTTGTCTTTATTTTTTTTGAAAAAAAAAATAAAAATTTTGTCCTTTATAAGGATATTTTATTTTGTTTTTTTATGAAACTTTTCCGTTAGGTACCCGTGTCCTTTCTATGATGATTTATTCCGAGCCACGACGTTGGGCGCCAATTAATTTCCGAACACTATGTGTTGTTTTTTAGTTCTGTTCTGAACTTCAATTAATTCTTTATTGTCCAAACATGTGTCTTAAATACTAAAAATCTTAATTCTAACATAAAATCATTCATTTCATTTTACATGGTTTTATTCTTATTATACTTCTTATGCTACATTGACAACAGGTGTCAATGTGGGAAACTCATTTCTGATGAGTTTACAGATTCAATTTACTTAGTACTATTTTTCTACATTGTAGGAAACTTATTTCTGATGAGTTTACAGATTCAATTGACTTATTCTACTTAGTACTATTTTCCTACATTGACAACAGATGTTAACTGTGAGAACTCAAATGTTGGGATTAATTCCCAGAATTTTGGCGCTAAATTATTGGATAGATTGAAATTGTCAAAAATGCAATGTTAACATGTGTTAAATTGCAGCACACTTATTGTGGGAACAATAAGTTATTTACACGGGTGTTAACTTTGAAATTGTTTACCCAGGTGTGGTTTTTGTGACAATTTGTGTTGTGTTTGGTGAGAAAAAATATTATTACACACTACTTGTGTTAACGGAGTTAACTTGTATATTAATTCATTTCAGATTATTTTAAACATAAATAAAATTTTCTTATACACGTTTGTATATATTTTAATATAGGTCATTCTGGTTATAAGCTACAGCCTTATATGATGACGCCTTACCGAAATCCTAATGTCCCTTCAGAGAAAAAGTTCAACGAAAAACATTGCAAGGCGAGAAACATCATTGAACGCTGCTTTGGTGTTTTAAAAAACCGCTTTAGATGCATAATTGGGTCAAGAGGGCTACATTATAGTCCAGAAAAAGCAACTAAAATTATAAATTCTTGTTGTGCCCTACATAACATTTGTATTTTTTATAAAAATAATTGGCTACCCTCATATGAAATCGTTGGTGATAATGATGGTGGTGAAGATGATGGTGATGATGATTTAGCGGAAGAAACACATCCACAATCAGATTTAGCTAATTCGATTAGAAACAATATTACAAGAAACTTATTATAAACAAATACAATAACATTTTATTAATTAAAAACTTTAAAATAAGAAAAAAACAAACAATAAAATTCATTAGTGTAAAAAAAAATAAAATAAGTTCAGCCTTTAAATTTAATATAAATAGTTAATCATTTCAAATGGTTGATAAGATCCACTAAAGCATTGGCAAAAACTTTTTGTGCGTCATTTTGTTGCTGCACTTGTTTTTTTAAGATTTTTATTTGCTCCTCTTTTTCATTATTGCTCTGTTTTCTTTTCATTATTTTTGGCCGTGTTTTATGTTTTGGTGTTGATGTTTTTGTAGGGTGTGTGTGTGACGTCATTAATGTGTTTTGTGTTTGTTCAAGTTTCGATTTGTTTGGTGTAGTCATTGCAGGCAAATTATTGTCTTTTTGTGGGTTTGTTGTCGGTGTTACAACTGACACTTTTGCTAACCCTCTGGGAGGCGTTACCAGGAAAGTTTCGTCCTTTTTGGCAGTTATCGAAAACCCAAAAACGTTTCCACTTGGTACAGCTGCTGATGAAATATGACATATTCTGTCAATTTGCACCTCCAAATCTGTTAGGCTACTAACACGGCACGGCCCCCACCGGTTTCACGCAAGCTCTTGTTGTTTGAACTAATTTTTTTTTTCGTTCGGCTCTTTTGGTCAGCCCAGATCTAAAATTTAAGATTTTTAAAATAATATTGTCAACATAATGAAAATAAAATACCTTTTTCCATTCAGAACCGCTTCTTTCTGGGGGACCAATGAAATTTAGTTTTTCCGCCACACTATCCCACGTAGCTTCCATTGCAGCTCTGCTGCTACCGAATACCGGTCTTCCCGTGGCTAAATGCGGATACTCTTCCATAATGTTCGTCAGCTTTTGGAACTATTCGTATGTAGTTTTTTTTACGCTAAAAATATTACTAACATTAAAATTGCAATTATTTCCTTTTTGCTTTAATTATTACTTACATTTTTTTATTTACTTTATCCATAATATTTTTATTAAAAAAAAAAAAACGAATTTTCTGTTTCGTGTTTTGTTGATTTTATATTAGTTTTTTTTTTAACGAATGAATTTTCCTGAACGTTTGTTTTTGACGTTTCAATTCGTTGAGGACGTTTTTTTCGTTTTATAGAAACCAAGAATGATAAAAGAAAACAGACGTGTGTTACATTTTCGTTGTCATTCGTCTTACATAAACCCAAAAAAATTTTCGTTCGTTGTTTGGCGAACGAATTGAATTTTTCGTGTTCTAGAAACAGGCTGTTAAAAATAGCGTTCATGTGAAATTAAATTAAAAGTGTAGAAAATAAAATAAAACAATAATATACTCAACCTTGTGTGTATGAGGAGTGTCCATCCGGGAAATATTACCAGGAGCGTTATTGTGTCGTCGGTTGAAGACCCATTCAATTCCAGGATATAATTAACCTGAGGAAAAAGAAGAAGTACAAATACAATGTATAAAGGTAACCTCTTTATTTAAATATTGAAAATACTTCCCCGGTTGAAGAAGATATGCTCAAGGGCACGAAAAATCTAAGGAAAAAATATATATAAACGGTTTTTTTTGTAAACAGACAAAACAAATTAAAACTAAAATTTAAAAGCCAAAAAGAATATTAAAATTAAATATAAATATCAATAATAAAAAAAAAAAAAAAAAACGTAATACGTGAAGAAAAAATTTGAGAAAATTTGAAAATATAGTGATAAGTGTAGTGTTAAGTGCTATTATGTGTTAGGAGTTTATTGTGTTAGGTAGATTTAAGTAACGTTAAACTAAAATATATATGATGTGTAAGTGCCAAAATTAGTTACAGTGAAATATAAGTAATAACGTGATAGGTATACAAAGTTTGTGTGGTTTTATAGATTAATGTGGATTAATGTGAAGACCGCCTAAGCGAGCTCATTTAGGTGGGGTACTATATGCTTTTTTGTTGTGTTAGTGCGGACTCAAAATGGAGTCGTTATAAAGCTTTGTAGGCCTAATGAGAAAAGCGCTAATATTTTAGCGGTATAAAAGATTTTTTTTTGGTTATCGAATATTAATTTCGGCACGGTTTTGTTGTTTGGGTTTATTTTTTTTTTTGTGATTAATGTAATTAGTTTTTTTTTATGTTAGGATAATTCGATTCTTTTCGATAGATTTAAGAAAATACGTTACAATATATAGATAAATTTTTTTTTAATTTTGTGTTAGTTTAATTTTGTTTTTTTTTTAAATAAAATATGTGATTAGTTAAGTATCAAGAATCATGGTTTGCTAATTTTTTGTGTTTTGGTGAAGAAAGGATGTGGTAAGTGGTAAAGTGTCTCTGTGTGTGTGGGTATGGGGGTCATCAAGGAAAATTTTGGAGGCAACAAGATGACCTAGGTTGGGTGGGCGATGTGGGAGACAAGTCATCTCGTCTTCCCTCTTAAGTGTTCAACGTTTTTTTTTTGGTTTAAATAGTTTTTTTTTTGTGTTTTGTATTTTCAATTGTGCTTGTCCCTGGGCTGTAGTGGTGGGTTGGAATCCGACCCTACAGTGCCTTTGGGGCACGTAACAATTTTCAAAATTTATTATTAAAAAGTTTAGAAATATGATAAAATTTATACAAAAATTAACATACAAATCTATTTAAAGTGCTATTACACGAAGTGTTTTTTACATATGTACTGTCACTTGTTTTATCCATATGAAATTCCCCATGTCTGTCAAAATTGTCTTTTACATACGATTCATAATTTTTGCTATCACACGTGCATATGTACATATTTCCGTATGACATATCCTCTAAATGTAAACGACAGCTGATTTAATTTGTGAATTTACAAAAATTTATTGTTAAAAAAAAGGTATATATTTTTTAATTGTTAATTAATACTAAAAAATTTATTTTTCTTTCAATATTGATCTTTAAAATTTACTCTGTTTTTCTTTCGCCACATGCAGTGTTGTATTTTCATATTTTTGTCATGCAAAAATAGAACCTGTTCTAATTGAAAAATGTACATGTGACTTTCCTCATGTATTGTACATAAACATATGTATGTATCAAACGATGTGTACAACTTTTGTTGTGGGAAAATTTGACAGTACATATGTAAAAAACACATCATGAAATAGCACCTTTATTTTATATTTTCAATTAAATGATTATTGTAGTTAATAATAAATTGATTAAAATTTTTAGTTATAAAATTTATAGGTAATTAAAACTTCATCTTAAATAAACTAAATCAAATTTTTAAAATTACAATAGCATTAAATCATTATCCGACGACGACATGATTTAATGCGAACGCTTCGAAATCAATGCATAGCTGTATAAAATTAATATGCTGCTTTACCTACAAAATATATGATTGCAATGACATATAATTTTTAAAAATCTTTTATTTTTTTCAATTTATTTATTGTTTATATCATAAATATATTGTTTTTCTTCATATGTAAAAGTAAACTATGTTTCTTTTCTACTTAGTGGTTTAATTTAAATTGTGATATTTAAATAGTACATTTCATTGTTTTGTTATAATTAAAGCCCTAAACACATTCAATGCGAGTTGCGAGTGCGAGTAAAAATAAGCTTTTTGCTTTTACAAAATCATCAAAGTGCTTTTTACAAATTATACAATTTTACAAATCTACAAGCAAAACAACAATACAATAAATACACACTGATTCTCCTGTCATATGTTCATAAATACAGCTAATTCTCCCGTCATCTGATTTTTCTCGCACAGATAACCCTACAAGAACAGTGACGGTCATTTGACGTAGAATAAAGTTTCTATCATTTTATTAACGCCAGTATGACAAAAATGACCGAAACTTTTATGTACATGTGATTTTGCATCTTACTCTAACCTATGAAAGTATGTAAGCCATAGAATATGTATCTGAACGGTCACACTTGATGGATATATACATCATCATTGACCGGTCACGGTTGATTATAATGAAACACGACTTATTATTTTTTATTTATTTATTGTATTAAAAATCAAATTCAAAATTAAAAATAAACATTAAATATTAAAAACACAACAATATCACTAATTCCGAAACGTGTTGATAACCTTGAGACAATGTTGAAACAGGACAATGGGCTTAACTTAATACAGATATTTAAACAACTTTGCTGAGTTTTCACTCGAAACATCCCTTAAAGCGGTTCCTAACTTAGCACTGAATAAATTAACTAAACTCAATAGAAATTTCCGGTAATGGGCCTTAGTGCAATCAGTAGCTTCTTAAAGAAAACAATATATTATAACACATATATATCAACAATTTATATTAAAGCTCACCTTTTGAGTGTGAATTCACAATTTCGGCCAAAACTGATACACTCCATTTGGAAAATTGTTTGTACAGAACGGTGTGTGAGATATTGTGATAATGCCTCCATAAATCAATTTGTTCAATATTTTGAGATCTTTATTCTTTTGAAAACTAATTTCATTATGGACGAATTTACGGATACTGCACATTCCTTAATATTCTTCATATTATCAACATTATATTCCAGACACTATATTCCAGAAAGGCATAAATTAAAACATTCGAGCCAAATATTAAAAAAACCATATCCATGTTATGGCAACAGACTGAAAGATAGATATAAGGATTAATGTAAAATTCTGCAAGGAAGATTTGCTTTGTTTCCAGCTAGAATTTTTAATAAAATGTCAGTACATTACCTTAATAAGTTCATTTTGTGATTGCGCATGTATTAACAATATATTTATAGTGACTTCCATGCTCACTGAACTGTAATCATTACGAATCGATTGAATAAACTGTGTCAGCGTAGTTTCATACATTTGTATTTCTTGTGTATTATCTTCCAACATCAATAATACCAAATAGATAACCATATTATTTGCTGGTACAGCATTCACAATCGAAATCCAGGATATAACATATTGTCGCACAATACAATTCTTTACATAAATGCGTTTCCTAAGAGGTATAAAAGCTTCTAGATTGAAAGTTTGTGAAGATTCTACAGCAATATCTTTAAGTAAACGATCCAACAGGAATAGGCCACAAGACGCGAGCAAAAAATAAATCGTGGAAGGGTATAATGGAGGGACGTGCCACCACAATTGGGAATGGCACTAACGAATTCACTGACATATTTTGAAGAGTCCTAAAGAAACAACAAAAATTAACTTGAATTTTTAATTTAATTAATTACTTACCTTTCCTAAACCTAAACTTGTAGTCGCCAAGCCAATTGAACATCTCTTTCTTTTATTAGAATTACAAATATTGCTGTTCAACGAAAAAAATTTAAAAAAAAGCAACTCTACAACAGCAACAATTACAGTCATATGTTTTTCAAATAGAAAAAACTGCAAGTGTGTTAGTACAAAAATTGTTTATGTGTTAGTTTCAGTCATTCATTTCTTGTAGGGTAATAGAATCAATTCTATTTCCCTTGCGAGTGTTTTTACAACCTAAGTTGGCAACGCCACACAAAAAAGCTTTACTCTCGATCTCGCTTCCGCATTAGAAACAAGTAAGAAAATTATAGTCGGTCTAGACCGACTATGCGATACCCTATACCATGCGTTTGGAAACCCTATCTCTTAGGCACAACTAACTGTACATAGAAAATAAGCAAAAACCAAATTTGAGTGGGATTTTTATTATTTTTTTTGGCTGAGATATGAAAAAGTTCATTTCATTTTTAAAATGTTGTCGAAGCGTAAACTTGAAAAAATTTCTTTACTTCTCTCTCTTATTTTTTTTAAATAGAGTTACCGAGTTTATTATACAGACACATGTTTGAGGGAAAATGTTTACATTAATTATTATTAGTTTTATTTTAGTAATAGTTAATAATATTTCTGCTCTATAATTAACAAATTTGCGTTTTTATATGCGCATTTCAAGAAATAAATTATAATAATAGATTTGACAAGTTAAAACTTTAATTACAATTTTGCAGAATCCAGTAAATTTGCATTAAATTTATAACAGGGTAACATTAATCATCGTTAGTGGCAGCCACTACTCGCACGAAAAATTTGGTGCCATTAGTGTGACCACTGCGGAAAATGTGTGTGTATTAGTAAAAAAAAAATGTGAGTGTATTGAGTTTTTCGAACTTCCAATGTGATGTGTGATAGGGGGTAAAGTAGTGATGTCAGCTGTGAAGATGTTGCACAACCAGCCGAATGTTGAATTTATTTGAACAGGTTTTACCTACATAAATCTTAAACGGACTGTTACAAAGAAAACTCTGAATAATTTTTATAACTTCCACAGGAAAATTGAATCTTTGTAGTTTGAAGATCAGTCCGTTATGCCAAACGGAGTCAGAAGCAGATTTTATGTCCAAAAGAACCATTCCTTACGATTTCCCATTTCTAAAGTTGTTTTTAACTAAGTTCCGTATTTTTACTAACGGTTGAGATGTATTATGTTCACATCTGAAACCAAATTGTTCTGGTGGAAGTACATCGTTAGCTTCAATGAAGCGATTTAGTTTTTCCTTTATTATTTTATCTAAAAGTTTGCTTATAGAAGAAAGCAAGCTTATTGGTGTATAAGACAGTGGAGAATCTGGGGGCTTTTTGGGCTTAAGTATTGGAATGGTTCTAGACACGAATCACGAATCAGGAAAATAGTATAACTTAAGGCATCCATTTATTATATTGGTTAAGTAGTTTACTCCTTTATTCTGCAAGTTTTTTAGACAGCTATTGTTAATACCATCTAGGCCTGGAGATTTTTTATTTTTCAGTTTTTTTTTATTTGTAGAAACATTATGATTCAATATAAAATTGTGAGCCAGTAATTCACACTTCTCTTGCTGGTTGTAGTATGCTTCGTTGTTGTATTTTAAAATTGGAGTGCATTTTGTTTTCTTCTTTAAAATTTTTGATACTTTCCAAAAAGGGGAGGAAGATTTATCTAAAGTTGACAACTTATGTTTCCATGTCTGGTTTCTGAATTGATTGATTTCATTGGTGATTACCTTATCTGGTCATTTGAATGTGATCGTATGTGTCTCTATAACGTTTCCAATTCCGTCTATATACGTTTCTTAATTGAATAAAAAATTTGATGATGGAGTACTTTGGCGCTTAGGTACACTATCTGCTATTGTCAGTTTTGTTGTGTCAATAAATATGTTAAAATCTGACTAATGTTAGTTATTTCATTTGCATCAATAGCTGGTGGGAGGTTTTTGTTTATAAGGTTTGCAAAACGATGACAATTTGCTCTACCAAAAACGTAGTATGAATTTTCAATCCTATTATAACTAAAGTTGATTTCACTGTAAATGGGAAGGTGGTCGGAGCTCAAGTCATTGATTACCCTCGCCGCGGACATGTTTGTCGGTATATTGGTAGGGAAGAAATCTAAAGTAGACGGCTGCCTATTTGGATCAGCAGGTATATATGTGCTTTCATATAGAAAAACTATTTGCATTTGGTTGAGCTGAAATTTCTGATAAAGTATACTACCCCAGCAGTTACTTCTTAAGCAGCTCCAATAGCTGTGTCTACAATTAATATCTCCACCAAGAATATACTTATTGTTAGTATTTGTCAATTTACGTAGATCTGATGTAATTATGTAATTTACAAAATCATTTGCGGTTGATATTTTAATTCCAATATTTTCAATTACTGACGTGTTTAGTAGAGGCAATAGCTGATGTCTTATATTATTTTTTAATTAATATTGCTACACCTCATCCTCTACCTTCAGGACGATCGTTTCTGTAGCAATAAAAATTTTTGTGTTTTAATAAAAATTTTTCATTTAGCCCTGTTTCACATAGGCGACAAATGTCAATATTATTATTTTCAAAGAAATGGAATAGCTCGTCTTTTTTGTAACGGATGCTACGTGCATTCCATGATAATACCTTTATATTGTTGTTCATCGGTAAAGAAATTTACAAGCGAGGTTTGTGATCACCTTGAACTGCTCTTCACGAGATTTGCACTTTCTAAGGTTTGAAATAAGCTCAAAAGTGAGTTTTTTATTTCTTCAAGCGGAAACAGGTTGCTGTTACTATTATTATTGTTGTTATTTTGATTAATGTTTGATGTGATTTGATGTTTCATTTTGATTAAATGAATTTGCAAAGTTAACATTGTCGTTGTTGTTATTAAATGTAGGATTTGTAAGCCTGGTACTTCTTGGCTGAGACCTTTGCCTTATTTGTAAATAGGTACCTCCACTAGGATATTCCGGTGACATGGCTTTATGAGAACCGTTACAATTTGCACATTTCACTGGAAAAATGTTACAATCTTCGTCTTGTGATTTCCGGCACAATTTGCGCAAAAAGTCTTCACTTTGCATCTGCTGGAGCCATGACCGAACATTTGGCAATTATGACATTGCGTCAATTTAGATTTGTTGGGTTTTTGATATTTCCACTTCACTTCTACGGAGTTAATTACACAGTAATTTTTTCTAAGTTCCTTTAACGTTATGGATTTACGTTCGAAATAAACAATAGAGATAACTTGTTCGTTGGAGCTATCTCTGGCTTTGGTAACAATTTTAACATCTGTACACTTAAGTCCCAAGGCTAATAGACGATGTTTTATAACTGATGGGTAGGTTTTATCAAGTCCTAAAAGCACGACTTTGTAGGGTTTTTCATGCTTAGAAGGATACGAAAAATACTCAAGCTGAAATTGTTTTGTTAGAGATTCACAAATTCTGTCAAAATCATTTTTACTCGAACAGAACAGTTTTAGGCCAATAGAAATTTTTCTTATTGAATATTCGTTTATTTTCAGTATTCGGCATATTTCATGCACTTGTTCTGTTTTACACTTCAAAATTGTGAAGGGTGTTATATTCACTTTAACAGCTTTTTCAATAACAACTTCGTCATCGATATCATCATCAATAGTTTGCAGAGGAGCAAATAAGTTTTGATTTTCAGTTCTCTGAGGAGTGTTTAATTTTGTTTTTTATTTTTATTGATTCGCTCTCTGAATCATGATTGTGAACCTTGGTGTTCAGATGAGTGTTCTTGTTTCATTTTGACATTTATATATTTTTTGTGCAAATATTTGATGACATCTTTGTACACTTTACGTTTCACTATTTCATTTTTTCCATTTTTATTTGAATATACATATGTATGTAAATATATACTTTTTATTTGTTAAATGTTTCTATTTTATTGCATACATGAATTTTTTGTTTTTTCTTTGTTTATATATTTTTGACAGCTAGTTCAGATAAACTAGCGATAATTTTTATCAAAATAGAAGATGACAGTCAATTTTTCTAGGTTCACAACTAGGTTCAAAATGAACCAAGTAGATTCGCTCTCAAAATTTTGTATGGCGAATCATGTAGATTCTATCATGAATGGGGCGCGAGCCGTAAATGAGAGAGCGAACCACGAATCTTGCTGTCCGTGTGAACATAGCATTATACCAAGAAGAGGCAACAATATCATCGCGTATTATACGTTTTATTATGTTTGTGTTTGTTTGGATATTGTTTTAAGAACAATTGAAAATAGCTGTAATTTTTTTTTATAACTAGAAAACAAAGATCAAAAGAATTTATAATTACTAAATCATTAAATACAAAATTGACCATTTGCAAATATAACTAAATTAAAATTAAAAATTTCTATTTCAAATTTTTACAATGGAAACATGAAGGTTTTTTTTCTAAAATTTCATCTTATTTAACAATTTTATGCGATATAAGTTAAGGCATGTCGCCCCAACATTTCAACATAATTAAATTTACACCAATATTTCCGTATTCGTTCCTTAGCAACTCAACTTTTCTGCATTAGTTGCAAAATAGTTACCTTTTGTCTGAATTATGTGTTTTTGGGTCAAATAAATTTTGCAGCATTTTCATAAATGCAAAAATCGTATGGTCAAAGCAGCGGTGTCAGGTAGTTTGGCAATTTCATTAATTTTGGCACATTCTAAAAGTCAGCAAATTCTAATTGTTGGTTGCCTTTAAAAATAATAATAATGTAGAAATAAAAGCAGTTCTTTTTGTCTTTTTGGATTGAAGCAATAAAAATCAAATTCATTTTTAATATTAAGAAACAAAAGCACATAGTGCTGATGATAATAAACTTTCAATTAAAAAAAACAACCAAGTGTTTTACTTATACAAACTTTTAAAAAGAACTATACCTTTTTCATTGTGCAGATTTCTTTCATCTCAAAATTACAAATTACAATTGCTATTAATGAAACTAATTCTGCACAATGGCCTTATGCTACCTATACACCTGGCAACGGTTGATTCAACATGGCTGTGTTGTCCATTGATTTTCGTGTTGTATCAACCGTTGCCAGAAATATCAAAAAGTTTTGATTTTTTGGTTAGTTGAGTTGCTACGTGTGTATCATTGTTTACTGCACTTACTTCTTCAGTTCGTCGAAAACAAGCGAATAGGAAGGTTCGTGCGAAGTAACATTAAGCGGAAAAAAGAAAACAAGAAAATGGCTATTGCAAATAATGAAAATTATGTTAACTTTAACGAATATCAAAATTTGAGAGAGCTATGGGACGTATCTTCTGAAAATATCAAAATAAAGCTCTAAGAAAAAAGCATACAAACAATTAAAAAAGAATATAATAACATTGGTGAAAATGCTACAGTGGATACGGTGAAAAACAGAATCAAAAACATGTAAAATTAAATGTTTCTTTTCTTCCGCATGATGGCCCTATGCTCCTTATAGGAACGACGGGAATTTATTATTATTATTATTATTTCTTCCTCATGTGTCTTTTCTGTACCACAGCTAAACACAGTACCGATGTTGCGGCAATCGTTGACACGTGTGTAGAGAACAAACAAAACACGTTGCTACAACACGTTGCTTCAATCTTTGCCTCGTGAGTAGCTAGCATAACAGTGCGAATACTGCTACTAATAGTGCGCTTACATCTAACAGTGCGTTTACATCTAAGCAAAATCTAGTATATACGAGATTTCGAGCACAATCTAGCTAATTTTTACTAAATTTCCCATACGAAACAAAATCTAGCTCGTTACTAGATTTTAACAAAATCTCACAAAATCTTGTCAAGTTGGGCACTACCCAATGAGACTACTGTGTTTTTTTAATATTGTAGTAGAAAATTACAACGCAGTAACTGAAAATGACGAATCAATAATAAAAAAAATATTTAGTAATTAAAAAAAGTTATAACGTTTTATTCTTATATGTGCTCATTCCAATCTGCTATATAATAATTGTGGAAAATGCATTTCTTCATATTGTTCAAACAATACATTTAACAAGTGCTGATGTTTTTTTTTTTTGCAAAATTTCTGTTTCAGCTTGTGATTTTTTCATTCTTAATGCATAATATATTAATAAAACTTTTTCCTTTTTAGAATTTTAAATTTTCCTATTGTTTTGTTTATTTTTGGTATTTCTAGCTTATATGTTTTATTTCAACCAGCTGTTTATTGTTGTGGAAACAAAATCTCACAAAATGTCAAAAAAGTTAGATGTAAACGGTTTAGATTTTGAAATAGATTCCAACTAACTAGATTCCTCACATGTAAACGCACTATAAGGAAAATGTAATAGATTTTGGGAGTACATCATAATATATTTTTAGCTGACCCTATGTTTAATAAGCCGCGTAGAATAGAAATACTTATAGGCGCTGAGCCGTTTTTCGAGCTGTTGTCAGTTGTACAAATGAAGGACCCACATTGCCTATATTACAAAAGACATTACTAGCTTGGATAGTGTCAGGCAAATGTGGGAGAAAATTAAGTCCACAATTGCAAATGTGTCAGCATATAGCAGAAGATGGAGAACATAAGTTAGATTTGCTCAATGATATAGTTCAAAGATTTTGGGAACTGGAACAAGGCCAATGACAGATGAGCAACTACTGCGTCAGAATCATTCAGCTAAGTCTTTACTGATGCGAACGATAGGCAAGGCGAGCTAGTCGTGCAAAAAGCTGACAATCATTTTGGTAGACGTCGAGGCAGTGCAAAATTTTAGGCCAATCGTAGCAACAACAGACAACGAAAATAGCTCTAACTCCAGGACAATTGTTGATAGGGTGCTCGCTCAAAGCGCTGCCAGGAGTAGAAGATTGCTGCAGCAAGGCCGGCTCTTTGAAGCGTTATCGGTTACTATCATTGCTATAATGTTAATTAAAACACGATATCTTCTTAACTTGCATGAAAATATATACTTTATTTAATCTTAATTTAATGGTTTTATATCTTGTTCATGAAATCGTCTTTTCTAGATTATGATACTTCTTGCTCAAGTTCTTCTTCATCATGTGCTTGCGCCAGTCAAAACCTCTGTATTGTAGAGATGCCAAATCATATATTAATATGACATCCCCTTTGTTTCCTAAAAATTAGTAGACTTCATAATCGTTCAATCTTGGAAGTTTAGCCTCTCTTTGAGCTCTTTGTGTTTGCTGGTTATTTCGCTGGTCTTGTGCATCGCTTGATCCTAAATCTTTGTATTCCTAGGTAAATGTTTCATCCGGTTGTTGAGTGGGTGAATCAAGTGATAATGGCTGTGACTGTTCCCGATGTATCGTGCTGGATTTCGAGGTTATATCCTTCCTCATATTCGATCTAATTATGTATGATCGATCCGTTACTTTATGCTCAATTTTGCCTTTTACCCATTCTTGTATATTGTTGTTGAACTTATTATTTTATCGCTGACGTCATCAATTTCATCTATTTGCTTGAATTCTTCGTCGAGTTTGAATATGTCGAACGATTTCTCTACATTTCGCTTCCCTTCTTATATTTTATATTAAAATTGTAACGTTGCAATGCTAATATCATAGCCTGTAATCTTTTCGGTGTCTTGAGCAATGGTTTTTTAAAAATGCTTATTAGAGGGGAATGATTTGTTTCTACCGTAATGCCTCTTCTTCCGCAAATGTATTGATCGAATTTTTTACATGCGAACAGGACGGCTAACATCTCTTTTTCTATTTGTGCGTAGTTCCTTTATGTATGTGTCAGGGTCTTTGAGGCATAAATTATTGTGTGTCCTTCTTGTAACAATGTGCAACCTAGGGCAAAAGATGACGCGTAAGTTTGTAACACACCCGGTTTTTTCATATCGTAAAATTGTAATATAGGGGCCTACGTTATTAATTTTTTCAATGTTCCAAAAGATTTCTCTTGTTTTGCTTTTCATTCGAAATTGGCTTTCACATGTGTTATTTTCCTTAAGGGTTCAGTAATTTCAGACATATTCGGGATAAACTTACCCATGTATGTTATAAGTCCTAGGAATCTTAGGGTTTCCCTTTTATCTACAGGGGTTGTCATATTCAATATGGTGCTTGTGTTGTCTGGATCGGCTTTTATACCTTCGCTGGTAAGTATATGACCAAATTTTCATCTTTAAAGATATTAATTTTGAAATTTTTCTCACGAAGATGTTGTTGTAATAACTCGATTAGATTATCGTTGTGTTCATCAATGGCATCATATTTACTATCACCTTTCCCAAATACTAAAATGTCGTCCGCTATACATACTACGCCTTTCAACACAGATATAACCTGGATATAAGCCATTGCTGGCTTTATTCCAAGAGGTACGCGATTAAATCCATATTTGCCAAATGGTGCCCAAAATAAGGTAAGTTTGCTACTTTCTTCGTCCAATTGAAGTTGCCAAAACCCGTGTTTGGCGTCAAGTATAGAAAATATTTTGGCATCAGCTAATTCAGTTAAAATTTCCCCTATTGTTGGCAGTTGGTACTTTTCGTCCCTCAGTGCTTCATTTAATTTTCTTGGATCTATGCATACTCTTAGCTTATTGATCTTTTTCACTAGTACAATGATGCTTGTCCATTCCATGTAATCAGGTTCCCTAACTATAACATTCATATTCTCCATTTTTGCAATGTTTCTTTCAGCTGTCCGCGCAGAGCAGTAGGGATTCTTCTTGGAGACTCACTTTTAGGTTTTATGTTGTCATCTATTTCCAATGTTATATTGCCTTCAAGTTTACCTAGTCCATGAAAAACGTCTTGATACCTATTGATGATTTTGTAAGCATTCTGCTCGTCAGTGTTTAGATTGATCTTCTTGCATATCTCTATGAGTTTCAACGACTGACAGGTTTGAAATGAAAGTAATGGACACTGATTATTTTTATGGCATACAATAATAATTTATGTCATAAAAAATGTTGTTCCCATAGGTGTAATTTGAGCTCCTTCAACAGTTCTAAGCGTTGTAAAAGTTTTTTTTTATATGTTATTCAGCTTCAATAGCTTCTAGGTTATTAATTCCAATGCTGTTGCACGTTGCACCGGTATCTAATTGACACTTCGTATAATGCACCATGTTGTCGTTATTGAAAATTTTAAGATCCATGTATAGCCCGTTTTTGTTGTTGTTTTCTACGATATTCAGTACAAATTCGTTTTCGCACTCAGATGTTTCATCGTCACAATCAATCTCTGTTACCTCTTTAATGGCTCTTGAGTTGTTGTTTTGTTTGTTGTTCTCTTTGTAATTACTCGACATGCAAACTCGAGCATAGTGACCTTTTCTGCTGCATTTATGGCATGTAGCGTTTCCAGCCGGACTCTGTTCTAATTTTTCGTGATAGTCATTGCCACTAAATTTACACGATTTTCGTTCCGATGATCTATTTTTCTATAAAAATGATTATATATCGACCTTTCTTTTAGTTATTTTTTTAAAGTTTTTAGTCAGGCTTTTAAGGTCACTAATTGATGTAAATAAAAGATTATTTTATTCCATTTTTCATCCAACGTTTCGGTGGGATTTTTCCACCATCTTCAGGGATTTAAATTTATTGAATCTGGTAACCATAACAACAAAAAATAATAAAAACATGTATTTAATAAAAGGATAGCTCAACATTTAAAGAATAATATAACTCACATATTGTAATGTATCAAGGCAGTTGTTGTCTGGCCGTCAAAGTGAACGCATCGCTCGATCTAATCATTTATTTTATTATACATTTTATTATATATTTTCAATACACAATTGCCATCATACATTATTGTTGTTATTCTTTCTTGTTCATTAGTTGTCATATTCTTAATTATGTGTATACCGTTACATACACAAAACTGGCAACGAGGATGGGATGCAAACAAACGTGTATGATTATTGTATATGCATACAAACATTATTAAAAGAATTCAAAGAGGCTGCTTAACAATAACAACAATAGCAACCAGTTCACAAGAACAGTTAACGCTGATAAAAAAAAATAATTGTGTGTAGAAAACATTTAAATCGAACACGTAAATGTCATAGTGAGTACATGGATGCTGATAAAAAAAGAAATAGAAAGTGCTGCAAGTGTTGTTAAAACAGAAGTTACAACAAAAAATATTACAAGGGCAAAAATGACTGGTGTGGGCAATCTGGAACCATTTGATTTGGATCAACCACATAAATGGACAACATACATTGAGCGATTTGGTTTGTTTCTGCTAGCTAATGATGTGCAAGAGGAAGGGCGTCAGAAAGCAGCTTTACTTACATTGGCCGTCGCGCCATTGTATGACCTCTTGACATCTTTAGCGTCTCCAAAACAGGTTAGTGATTTGAGTTTAAAGGAAATAAAGGAAATTCTAACCAATCATTTTTCGCCACGACCTTTTGAAATTGCCGCGTTCTATCATTTTCATAAACGTGATCAATATGGTGAGGAGTCTGTCAGCAACTATATTGCTGCGTTGAGAAGATTGGCAGCGGGATGCAATTTTGGCCCAGCACTGGATCGTTTGTTACGTGACAGATTTGTTTGTGGCATGAAAGATGAGAATTTAAGAAAATGTTTCCTAGCTGAGACAGACCTAACGTTGCAAAAGGCTATTGATCGTGCATTGTCAAGTGAAGCAGCAACCATTAATGTTATGTCAATGAAGCACTCCGGTGATACCGTTCATGCAATTAAATCAAATCGCACTCATATACGCCCAAATAAATCAAGTAACAATACTCATCAACAGCCATGTGGTGGCTGCGGGGGCCAGCATTCCCGTAAAAATTGCCCTTTCCGTGAGACAGTGTGCCATTCTTGCGGTCTAAAGGGACACCTACAACGTGTGTGTCGCAACGCACACTCAGCATCAAACAACAACTCATCAAAAGTGTCAACATTCAGCTCGTCAAAAGCACGACGCGTTCCAAGTAATAACAGATCATATCGTCATGAATCTGTCAATCAAATTGTACCTTTGGTCAGCCAAAAAAAATTGATCTCTATTGCAATCAACGGCCGCAATTGTACATTCGAAGTGGATTTTGGGTCGCCTGTGACTATAATGACAGAGTCAACGTTCAACCATGTCTGGACTAACAAAAAACAAGATCTCTCAAAGAGCGATTTGACACTTCGTGATTACCAACACAACCACATTCCAGTCAAGGGAATCATTGATGTGTCAATTTATTACAACCGTCGTAAAATTGACAATTTACCAATAGTCATCGCAAATGGAGGCAACTCAAATCTAGTTGGTTGTAACTGGTTCGAGCCATTGGGCATACGCATTGAAGGCGTCCTTGCTGTCAATAGTGTCAGTAATTTCAAAAGAACTTGGTTGTTATACGGGACCACCAGTTTCATTGCAAATTGATTCGACGGTGCCGCCAAAAAGACTACCACCGCGCCGTATACCGTTCGCCATCAAGGGCTTAGTAGAAGAAGAACTCAATCGCTTATGTCGTCAAGGAATTTTACAACAAGTGGAATACTCAGATTGGGCCACACCAATAGTTCCTGTTGTCAAAAAAGACGGTTCTATCCGTATATGTGGCGACTACAAATCAACGTAGAATTTAGCAATCAAACCACATTGTCATCAAATTCCAGCTATTAATACGCTGTTAGCTTCGATTGAAGGCGGCTCTATTTTTGCAAAAATAGACTTAGCACAAGCTTATCAACAGTTAGTAGTGGACGAGCGTACAGCTTTTTTGCAAACCATTACTACGCATAAAGGTGCATTTAAAGTAAATAGGCTGCAATTTGGTATTTCATCTGCACCAGGAATTTTTCAAAGTTTAGTTGAAAGTGTGCTACAAGGTGTATCTGGCGTATTGCCGTATTTCGATGATATTGTAATAATGGGCAAATCAGAGGAGGAGCCAGCCAATAGACTTGCTGAGGTGTTTTCCCGTTTCGATAAGGCTGGTCTTCGACTACGTAAGGATAAATGTCAATTTGGTGTAGCATCGGTAGATTTTTTAGGTTTCAAAATTGACGCTTTAGGCATGCGTCCATCGCCTGATAAAATTACAGCAATTAATGAAGCACCGTCGCCCAAAGACAAAAAGCAACTTCAAGCTTTTTTAGGCTTGTTGAATTTTTACCACGCATTTTTACCTCACAAAGCCACGGTGGCAAAACCATTACACCGTTTGTTAGATAAAAATGTTCAATGGTTATGGAACAAATAACATGATAATGCTTTTAATATGTTAAAAAAATTAGTCGCATCAGATAATGTGTTAATACATTACAATGAGAAACTGCCTCTTGTATTAACATGTGACGCATCACCATATGGTCTAGGTGCAGTACTTAGCCACAAGTTATCATATGGATCTGAAAAGCCCATAGCTTTTTACTCGAGAACGCTATCAAAAGCCGAAAGAAATTACGCTCAAATAGACAGAGAAGCAGTTTCGCTTGTTGCCGGGGTCAAAAAATTCCACAATTATATCTATGGCCGTAAATTTACGCTTGTCACTGATCATCGCCCACTACTTGGAATCCTTACAACAGTGAAACCAGTTCCCAACGTAATTTCAAACCATATGCTTCGTCGAATTTTTCTTAACGCATACGAATTTAATTTGATACATCGTGCTGGAAAGAAAATGGGCATGCAGATTTTTTGAGTCGTTGCCCCTTATTTAATGAACGAGAATCATCGTCGACCGAAGACATTCTAATGATCAAAAGATTCAGTGCTCTCTAAAGTTTTAAACTGGGTGTTAAGGGGATGGCCCAGTCAAAAGATTGATCGTTCAAATATACTTTATCCGTTTTACTGCCGGCAAATGCAGCTCTCTGCAAATAGAGGATGCCTCATCTGGGGAAATCGCACGGTAATACCACCAGCAGTACGAAAAGTGGTTTTAAATGCTCTTCATGCATCACATCCTGGAATTGTCAAAATGAAGGCTTTATCACGCAGTTACGTATGGTGGCCAAACATCGATTCCGACATTGAGGCAACTGTGAGGAACTGTGATCCTTGCCAACAAACTCGCAACGAACAACCTCAGTCGGCAACTCAACATTGGGAGTCAGCAAAACGTCCATGGTCTCGAATACACGTTGATTTTGCTGGACCTGTACAAAGAAAAATATTTTTCTTAATCGTCGACTCTTTTTCTAAATGGCTGGAAGTATCTGTAGTTAATTCCACATCTTCTGCAGCTGCAATCAAGGTATTACGTCAGCTCTTTGCCACACATGGTTTGCCTGGTGAACTCGTATCTGACAACGGCATAGCTTTCACATCTGAAGATTTCAAGAAGTTTATGGAAAACAACTTAATTCGGCACATCCGTTGTGCACCATTTCATCCAGCCACGAATGGTCAAGCGGAGCGAATGGTTCAAAATACAAAAAATAATTTAAAAAAGATTGGTCGAGAAACCAATATTGACATCAGTTTAACAGATTCTTATTGAGTCAACATACGACACCACATTCAACCACCAATCGTTCGCCAGCAGAATTACTACTTAATCGCGAACTTAAAACTTTTCTTGATAAAATAAAGCCGTCTGAAATAGTCTATGGTAAGGATCCTGAGCCTATCAATAGTAAACCATTTATTACAGGAAGTCCTGTTTGGGTACGTAACTACGCCAATGGCCCTAAGTGGATGGAGGGTCAAGTATTCAATCAGACGGGTCCTATATCTTATCAAGTTCATCTAAACGATTCTAGAGTAGTCAAGCGTCATCACGATCAGCTTCGTAGCCGTGGATCATTATCAGATGGCTCTGATTGTGAACTCTTACCTAACAATGAATCAGCAAGCGATACACAACATTCGACAGTCGCATCAAGTGAAGCTGATGGCCAATCGGAAGGGACGTCGACATCGGTCAGCCCACCTGTTATTGAAAATCCGGTTGCTTCATCTTCACCAGCACAATCAACTCCACGCAGATCGCAGCGGAAGAGGCAACCTCCACAGTTCTTTGCTGCCACTGGGTGTTAAGGGGTGTAATGTATCAAGGCAGTTGTTGTCTGGCCGTCAAAGTGGACGCATCGCTCGATCTAATCATTTATTTTATTATACATTTTATTATATATTTTCAATACACAATTGCCATCATACATTATTGTTGTTATTCTTTCTTGTTCATTAGTTGTCATATTCTTAATTATGTGTATACCGTTACATGCACAAAACATATAATCTTTCGTCAATTTTCACATAAATTAATAGTATACATTTGATTTTATACGACACATAAAGCACAACATAAAACACAAAATGTAAATAAAAATAAATGTAAAAATAAGTAAAATATCACAGACAAAAAAATTCTTAGCGTTAACTATCACAGTTGGAAAATAGAATTTGGTGATGCCAGATGTCTTAATCTTTTTGTCCCGTGATTCTTCATTGACAACCTTATTGATGAGATTGTTTATTATATATGTCGGGTAATTGTTTTTAATCAGTATATCCTTCACTTTTGTTATATTCTTGTCCTTAAATCTATTATCACTTAGTTGGAGAACTTTTTGTATTAAGTTTATTGCAGTGTTTGTTTTTTGTCGCATTGGTTGTGTTGAGTGATAGTTTATGAGACGGCCTGATGCAATGGACTTTGTATGCCAATCTGTAATAATTTTATTATGTTCCCTGTAGATTTTCATGTCTAGATATGGTATAGAGTTATTTTCTTCCTTTTCAATCGTAAATTTCAACTTGTTGTGGTAGTTATTAAATGTTTTTAAAATGATTTCTTCATCTTTTCTTTTTATAATAGCAAACAAATCGTCTACATACTTTGTAATTAGTTTTATGTGTATATTGTGTTGCCGTAGTTCTTCTAAACATTTTTCTAAAAGTGTGTCTAAAACAATGTCTGCTATAGTTGGTGAAAGTGGGTTCCCCATCGGCATTCCGTATATTTGATTATATATTTTTTCACCGTACATAAAATAATTGTTGTCGTTGAGACAAAATTGTAATAATTTTAGAACCTGGGATTTAGGTATCTTTGTATATTTCTGTAGGATGTTCCATTTAGTCATAATATTACTAATTGCTAGGTGAATAGGTATGTTTGTGAATAACGATACCACGTCTAAAGATATTAAAATTTCGTCGTTATCCAAATATACTTCCTTCAATTTAGTTTTGAGTTCCAATGAATTTTTAATGTTGTATTTGTCAAGTATAATATTTTGTAGAATTCCTCCTATAAATTTCGATAAATTGTAGCACGGCACTTCCATTGAAGATGAAATAGGCCGTAGCGGTGTGTTCGGTTTGTGGATTTTCGGAAGTCCATATAATCTGGGAGCAGTTGCTGCATTCGATGTTAATTTTATTTTCTCGTATTTTGTTATTAAATTTTGTTTATATAAGTCAATTATCAATTTGTTATTAGTTCTTAATAATTTTTGGGTGGGGTCTATTCTCATTCTTTTATATGTTGACTTGTCTTCAAGTAGTTTTTCCATTCCCTCTTGGTAGTCTTTTTTGTATATGATGACTGTTTTATTACCTTTATCTGATTTTGTAATTATTATTTCGTTTTGATATCTTTTTAAAAAACGCCTTGTTTCCCCAAAAATGTTTAATATAAATTTTTCTTTCGGATTATTCTTAGCTTTCCTCTTTTGTGTTAATATTCTATTTGCTATTTTAGATCTAATGACTTCCTTTTCCCTATCGTCTTTTACCGTTTGGACCCATTGTTCTATTTTTCTGTTTCTCAGCCCTGTATGGCATTTTTCCACTTTGTTTACGTCAATTTTTTTGTTTCCTATCCCTCGTAGCTTTTTTTCTGTAGTTTCATTTGATCTAAAGATTTCAATGGCTTTTCCTAAGGTTATGTAGTCTTCGAGCCATAATTTTTCGCATAGATCGGGATCTTTAATGGAACATATTCTCTTGTCGAGTAAAATTTCGTCCTCAAGTGCACCATATTGTGCATTTTTTATAAGACCTCTTAATCTGTCAAAGTATTCGTCATATGATTCTTCGTGATCTTTCTTGGTTAGGTTGAAGACAGCTCTTACACATCTTTTGTTCACTGTTGTTGTTAAATTCTTTTTTACTTCATTAAATAACGCACTAGCTGTCGGCTATCTTCTTCCCTTTTTGGCATGTTCATATCTTTTGCTGTTACCAAAATAGCTTTTTTTGTTTCCTCATTTTGTGAAACCAAGCCTGTTGCTGTTAGATAGTTGTTCCATTGTTGTTTGAAAAATTTAAAGCTTTCACCAACATCGCCTTCTCTAATAATGAGCGGAGCTGGAAGTGGAATTTATGGCAAACTAATTTGCGCTGTTGTCGATGTTCCTTGTGCTGTTGATTTAATCTCTTTTCGAAGTGCTTCAAGTTGTTGTTTAAATTCAGTAATTTCAGCCATATTGCTGTTGTACTATTTTTCAATATGCATATTTCCGTAATCGTTATTCACCTGACACCATGTTATAATGTTAATTAAAACACGATATCTTTTTACTTGCATGAAAATATATACTTTATTAAATCTTTATTTAATGGTTATATATCTTGTTCATGAAATCGTCTTTTCTAGATGCTTCTCGCTGATGTTCTTCTTCTTCATGTGCTTGCGCCAGTCAAAACCTCTGTATTGTAGAGATGCCAGACCGTATATTAATATGACAATCATCGGTCAAGGTAGACTTTTGGGCGCAGGCAGTGGGAATATATCCGGAAGTTGTAATAGCGCGTCAAGTGGACCGGTCCGACTTAAAAATCGGAGACGTCGTCTACGAAGACAACCTCCCGTCCTCAGGGATGGTTAATGGGCAGAATAATAGAGGTAGAGTTCGGCAGAGATCGCAGGGTTCGATCATCAAGCATTTAAACAAAAAGCGGTATATATATAGGAGGCCAATCCATAAATTAGCTCCTCTTCCCTTTAATGATTCGCATCCTGATAATATATCACATTCTTGTGAAGCAGTGTTGCGTCTGAATATTAAACTCAATTAAGTAACAGATTGGAAAATATCTCTAAGTGTGAAAGTGGCAACGCATGTTGTTAACTTTCTATGTATAATTACAATACTAGTAAAACAGCTACCATGGCAACAGTGGCTTTAAGTTGCAAACTAAAAAACAAACAAGTCAAGGCCTAGTTAGCCTTTTTATTTTATTAAAAACCTTAAGTACTAAAATTAAGTGCTTTGCCTTTGGCAACTTCTTAATGGCGGCAAAATTTATAAAAAGAGCCAGTGGCGTAGTTAAACGCCGGCAAAGTTAAATTTTCATTTCCTTAAAAACAATTATAAATGTCAACACAATACTCCTGGCAGGATCGCCATATTGTTTTATGTTTTCCAACTGCTGCAAGAAGACAAGCCAATTGCTCGGCTAGGAGTCAGGTTTTTAATTGTTTTTATTTGTAAAATTTATCCTACTCATAAATAAAACTAACTTGTACTCTTAATCATAAATATGTTGTTGCTTAATTTTACTTATGTACTACTTACAGCTGTTTTGTTTATAACAATTATACTTAAGCCAAACAGCTGTTTTCATATGTTATATTCTATCAGTGATGGTACATTTATCAGTGATGGTACGTTATGGATTATTATTATTATTTCATTTATTTTGTTTTTTTATTATTTCTTTTTTTCTTTGGCTTCCATTTTTTCACACAAATAGATTTTTCACTTTGAACCAATAATAAATTCTTTTTACACAAACTAAATAAAATGAACTGTCAAAAATGTTAAAATTTGATAGCAAAAGAAAACGAAAACTTGTGGCAATAAATTTCTCTGTGTGAACATTAAGGCAACTTTAAAAAAGTTGCGCAACAAAAATTGCCTTGTTTGAATTGTGACTAACCAAGAACGATAGAACTAAAGGTTACGCCATCCTAATGATTTCCCGTTATATGATGTACCCTACAAGGACAGGGAGGGACATTTGACCGGTCATATGACTGTTAATAGTGATCAATTGATGTAGTCATCGCGTAGAACAAAGTTTCTACCAAGTTATTAAGGGCAATATGAAAAAAAATTGTGGAAACTTTCATGTACGTGCGATTTTGCATCTTACTCTAACCTATGAAAGTATGTAAACCATAGAATATATATCTGAACTGCACACTCTACCGTTGTTTTCTAGTCAACAATGATGGATATATAAATCGCAGTTCACTAATCCCACTTGATGGATATATACATCACAGTTGACTAATCACACTTGATGAATATATACATCACAGTTTACTAATCACGCTTGATTATGAGATAGGATTTATTATTTTTTATTCATTTATTTATTGTATTATAAATCAAAAATTTAAAATCAAAAAATAAACATTAAATATTAAAATTAAAAATCAAAAATTAAAAATTTTGTTCTTTGGAGAAACTCATTTTATCATGGATATGTTTACGGATACTGCACATAGACTAAAAGATGAAATGATAGATAAAGGGATTTGTGTAAAATTCTGCCAGGAAGATTTACTTGGTGTAATAACTCCAATAAATGATTTAAAAACACATTTTGTATTTTTATTATTATTTTTTTTCAATTGTCAATTATTGACCAAACCAACTTCTATGAACACAGTATTCTAATTTATTTCAAAATACAACTACAACATTCTATCAGTTGTGGCCCTGCCACCCGTTCTCAATATCTCGGCATAGATCAGCGTTGCCACATCCTTCCTATATTTTTTAATTACATTATCGGATCTCCTGGTTAAGCTGCTGATATATCCTTCGTACGAATTGTAGGTGATGTATTGTTTGATGCAGATGGTGATTCCTGTAAAGAAACAATGTCTGCTTGGGTTGTGTTTCCAGGAATTGTTAGTGGTATAATAGTATTTTTTTAACATGGCTGATGTTCCTCTTAAATGTCTTCACATTACCAGCTATTTCTACTTCGTTTCCATTTCTGTCTACAACCTCATATTCTGTTATATCAAAGTTTGTTGTCAGCTTATTTGGAAATACAACATTTTTGAGCAATACTTTATCTCCAACAGCTATATCTGATTCCTTTGCTTTTCGTCGTTTATCTCTTTCCTTTCCTTTTTGTTTATTTATGCAATCTAAATCTCTAGGTGATAAGTCAATCATATCTTCTGTTATGTCCTGGATACTTGGTATTTTGTCCCGTATAACTCGATTAAACATAAGCTCAGACGGAGGTGATCCAGTAGTGCCATGTGGTGTTACATTATACATTAAAATGAACTTTTGTATTTCCTGCTTATAGTCACTTTTATTGGCGTTGGCAATTTTCAATCGTTTGACCAGAGACTTGTTCATATTCTCGACCTCGTCATTGGCTTGCGGCCAATAGTGATATGTGTGATATTGTTCATTTTACAAAAATTTTTAAATTCGAAACTTACGTACTGTCGGCCATTATCTGTTCTTAAAGATTTCGGCAACCCAAGCCTGCAAAATATTTCCTCCATGGCCTTTATGATCTTTTCAAAGGTTATATTTTTCAAAAATACTACTTCCTGAGACCGTGAATAGTAGTCTATAAGAATTGCCAGGGACCAGGGAGATTTGATATTTGTGAAACAAGCAAACAGTCGCGACAGTCCTTAACATAATTTTCCGCATCCTTATCTGTCAATGGCCACCAGGCTTTGGCTCTTAGCCTACGTTTCATTGCTGACTCTCCTGGATGACCCTCATTGCCAATTGAAGTACCTTTCCACGCAACGACTTAGGTATCACAATGCGAGTGCCTCGTGGGAGAATATTGCCAATCGACGAGAGCTCGAACCGGAATGGATAATAATTACTTGATTTATCGGAATCCCACGAGTCATTATTGATATGCGCTATATTATTGGAGATTTCTTCAGCTTCCGCACTTCTATTAGCAATTAGAGTGATTCCAAAAGCTAATGGAATTGAATTTGACACAATATGAAATATGTTATCCTCACAATTTCTATCAAATGAAGTTGTCTGAGAGATTTTACAAAGCCTGGACGCAGAATCCGCTATATTTTCCTTTCCGGCTCGGTAAATTACTTTAAATTTAAACGATTGTAAACGCAATAACCACCGTTCAATTCTGGCCGGCGGCTTAGATGTTGGTTTAAAAATTGCCTCGAGTGGTTTGTGGTCTGTCACCAATTCAAACTCCAGACCTGCTAGATAATAATAAAATTTTTCCACGGACCAGACCAGAGCCAAGCTTTCCTTTTCAGTCTGCGAGTATCTCTTTTCAATGTTAGATAAACTCTTGCTAGCGAACGATATTATTTTTGGATCACCATTTGAATCAAATTGTATCAAGACCACGCCTAAAGCCACTGGGCTAGCGTCTGTTACTACCCGAGTTCTCTTCTTTGGATCAAAGTATGATAAGTTGGGAATTTGTGACAGTTGTGTTTTAAGGTGCCGAAAAGCGTTTGCCTGGCCAGGGCCCCAGACAAATTTTGTGTCTAATTTTAACAAGGTCCGTAATGGTTCGGTGACATCTGCCAAATCAGGTATGAATTTGCCAACGTACGTAATTATTCCTAAAAAACTTCGAACCTATTCTTTAGTGATTGGAGCTCGAAAAACTGTTATTACCTTAATTTTTACTGGATCTGCCGTGAAGCTCTTTTTAGAGAGAATATGGCCTAAAAATTTCAATTTTTGGGTTTTCCAAATACATTTATCTTCATTAAGTGAATGGTTATTTTCCTTAAATACAGCGATAACTTCCTCAACAGCCTTGTCATGTTCTTCCTCTGTGCTGCCAAATACGATAACATCATCTATATAATTAAGGCACTTACTACAGGTCGCTAAAAGTCGTTCTAATGTGCGTTGAAAAATTTCAGGCGCCGCATTTACGCCAAACATCAATCTCTTATACCTAAATGGCCCCTTATGTGTAATAAAAGTAGTTATTGCCCGGCTGCTTTCGTGTAATTCAAGTTTATGGTATGCGCTTTTAAAATCAAATCTTGAAAAGTAATTTGCTCCTCTTAATTTTGTCCTGAAAGAGTCAAATGTAGGTAGGGGGTAATTTTCCCTTAAAACAGCTGTGTTCGCACGGCGCATATCAATGCATAACCTAATTTCGCCATTTCCCTTGAACACAATTACCACCGGTGAAATCCATGGACTTGGTCCATAAACAGGTTCAATTATGTGCAATCTAATTGCCTCCTCCAGCTTAGCTGCCACTTTATCCTCAAGAGCAATTGGTATACGTCGAAGTGGTTGCTGCACTGGTTTTACAGAATTATCGATAGTTAATTTAACTTGTATGTTTTTCATTTTGGGGAATGGTTCCACATCCTCAATACGGTTAATATTCAAACCTAGCCGTAGTATTTTAAGTTTTGTCGACGGTTCACGACCTAATAACGACTGATTTCCATTTTCAATTACATTAAATGTAGCAACCGTTTCAGAATCGTTATTTATTGCAATCGGAGCATCAAATACACCGACTACTTGAGAACCTGGTCTGACCCATATGCTTTGAATTGGTTTGTTGAATTTGATCGAATATTAAATATGACCGCTTTTTTGTTTCTCAATACCGCCCAGTCTTGTTCACTAACCAGATGAAATCGCGAGCCGGAATTTGCTTGTCCCCCGATGCAGACTTCTACTATTTCATCGATTTCGAAGTTATCATTGATTTTGAAACAGTCAAATTCGCGCAATGTGTCAACATCATCGAAACCATTTTCCTTTTCATTTTGTATACACCGTATTTTTGCCGGTCTTGCATTGCGCCGATTTTCACCACTCTCCTTATGATCGACAAATCTTCTTTTAATATTTTTAGTCTTGCAATTGAGAGAAAAATGTCCGATAAGCGAGCTTTTGTTGCACTTCGCATTTCGTGCTGGACAACTCATAGAGTTGCCGATGTGACCACTTCGACCGCATCTGTAACACTCAGTCTCTGAATTTTTAGAAAACCGTTTCCTCGAAGATATTTTATTTACCACCTCCTCGTCGAAACTTGTCAGCATGCCCTGCGACTGTTTAAGCATACCCTGTGACTGTTTATTAATTTGTTCATACACTTGGCAAGCTTCAATGATGTCATTCAGGCTCTGCTCTTTTTCCAATAGCCTCTTTTTTAACTCAATGGGAGCCCATGAATCAAGTATTTTGTCCTTAATACAAATATCCTCTATTTCAGTTTTTATCGATCCGAATGAACATTTCGCAATTTGTTGTCTTAAGCGCAATAGAAATTTGTTGAAAGACTCTCCATCAGATGGTTTCAGACTTCGATATAGGTGCCTTTCAAACGTTGAATTTCTTTTAGGCGAAAAGTATTTATCTAACTTCGTAACCAGTATTTCGTATACATCGATATCAGCAGTTTTATTGAATTCAACCAAAGCGCCAGGAATATTGTAAATAACCTCTTGAAGTTGCGGTCCTCCCAAATGATGCAACTTTTTCTTCTTTTTAACAGAATCAACAATTTCCTCCGATGCAAGATACAGCTTAAAAGATCGAAACCATTTTTTCCGTTCCACACGCAGCAACGATTTCTCAATAACATCACGAGAAATGGCTTTATGTCGGACATTGTTATTTGATAGAAAATAAGCCCTCAGAATATTCAGAAAAGTCATGTGTCTAAAAAAAATTAAATAAAATGTTTTCTTTTTTTCTGTTCTTTTTTTTTAGGTGCTACACAATATAATGTGATTTATCTACATACCCATGCACAATTTAATGTGCTTTCAAATTCACAATTTAATGTGATGTCAATTCTACAATTTTATATGCACAATTTAATGTGCAATCAATTTGACAATTTAATGTTCCCTTTTATATATCACAATTTAATGTGCTCATCCAACTTCCGGATCCAATTTAATGGTTAATTCGCAATTTAATGCATTCGCCAAATGAAAAGAACAGCTTAATGCAATTTTCCCGCAATATTAATTTGGTGTATTTGACTTTTTCTTTAGTTTTTCTTTTTCCGCCGCACAATTTTACGTCGTTTTACTCGTCGCCAATGTAATAACTCCAATAAATGATTTAAAAACACATTTTATATTTTTATTATAATTGACCAAACCAACTTCTATGAACAAAGTATTCTAATTTATTTCAAAATACAACTACAACATTCTATCAGTTGTGGCCCTGCCACCCGTTCTCAATATCTCGGCATAGATCAGCGTTGCCACACTTGGTTTCTAGTTAGAATTTTTAATAAAATATCAGTGAATCACCTTAATAATTTCATTTGGTGATTCCGCATGTGTTATCAATATATTTATAGTGTCTTCCACGTGCACTGAACTGGAATCATTACGAATCATTACTGTGTCAGCGTATTTCACATATTCGCTGTATTTTATCATTTTTTATTATTAATATTTCTGTGGTTTTCTGGAATAACCGCGTATGTCCATTTTTGTCAGTTTTGAGTTAGCGATGCCAAATATAATAATTTTTAACGCTCTTTACATATGTTTAATTAAAAAAAAAATTTTGACCATTTCTGAGTTTTTTCTTTAAATAACGACGTAACTTAAATGTTTATTAAATTAACTTGCAGCACTAACGACGTATGTCAACATACGTTTGATCGCTGACAAATTATTTTCTCAGAAATCGACACATAGCGACATACGTTGTTATTAATGGAAAAAATGCAAAATAATTTTGGATTATTTTTCAGTTTATAACCACTTATAAAAAATGTGTTTATTTCTGTTATTTGTTGTCACTATTATTCTTGATACGTTGTTGTATTCTCACCCTAAGTCCCTTTAACTTTCTGTTGACGAAAAAAAAAACAATTTTTCAAGCAACAACAACTTATGTCTAAATGTGTAGTTTCACTGGCAGTATTATTTTTCAAAGAAAACGACATTTGTCGACATAATTTGTGTTATCTGCACACACTTTAAGTGTAATTTACATACTGTTTTTTTTCGTCCTTCTCTAGCATCTATTCCTCTTAAGATTTTGGACTCAAAATTTTTTATAAAGTATTTATTGCCCATATCTACAGAACTGTTAAATAAAAAGTCCTAAAAACTTTATATCGAGCCCATAATTTCAAATATAACGTTTTTTGGCTCTCCTGAACATTTTGATTTTATGACATACGCGGTTATTCTAGAAAACCACAGATTTATAAATTCAATAGCTATCACAACACGAAAAAGGTCTTATAAATTACAGTGATAGCAAGTAAAAGCTTTCAAGTTAATGTTATCTTATATTTAAAAGAATTTACGAATAAACTTTGCATTCAAGATTTTTTTTCAATATTTTTCTTCTCTCAAACCTCTATAACTAGAGTTCTAATTAACGTAGGCTGTTGACATAGGTCTAAGAACACTCAGTGGATCAAGCTCCTTTTTTTTGAGCTATTAACTGCTTAAATTCGTTTGGTTTGAGGAAAGTTATGCGTGGAGAATCAACTTTACTTTTACTGTACGTTAACTTATATTGGCATATTTTGGCATTACTGTACGTTAACTTCTCTTGGCAAATTCGTTGGGTTTGAGGAAAGTTATGCGTGGACAATCAACTTTACTTTTACTGTACGTTAACTTCTCTTGGCATATTTTGGCATTACTGTACGTTAACTTCTCTTGGCAAATTTTGGTATTATGTTATAAAAATTAATATAATATAATATAATGCTGCGGAGCAGCAGGGGTCCTCTAGTGTCAATTGAAATTAAAAATTACAGTTCGTATACACAACTTAAAAATAACAATACTAAAACATTTTTGGTGGCTAAACATGTTAAACAAACGTATAAACGTGTAAAACAAACGTATAAAATTGTAAATAAATTTGAAACAAATTTAAAAGTTCCATTTTAAAGCATAATGTGTTGCTAGGCAATTGAGTATATGATGGTAGGTCGTTCCAAAGACCGATTGTATAATTGAAAAATTGTCTCGTAGACAAAAGGTATTTATATTTATGTGATATCAGGTTTTTCCACGTGGAGATTTGGCAAAAGTAATTCTCCTATAAAGATATTCAGGTTCCTTTAAATATATTAGTTTATGCATCGTCAGAAGACATTTGTACCTCAATAAATCTTTAAAACACATTTGATGCAACTGATATGGCTGGCTATGTTGTTATACGTGACCACAAGTCGATTAAAATCAATGGTGTCACAATTTGCAAATATTTCACACCCATACAATAAAACAGGAATTAAATATATTTTAGCCTGGAGCATCCGTATATTAAAGGGCGTCGATGCTTTAACAGCATACAGGTTTCTCAGCATACCATGAACTTTTTCAGCCGAAATATTAATATGATAGAATTGATGATAATGGAACAAAATTGATTATATTGTTATTTTCAAAAAGTCGGTATTTTCAAGTCTTTTCTTTTTATTTCTTGACAAGAAAATGCACTCTAATTTTTTCGGATTTATGCATAGACCATTTATACCTGCCCATTTATGAATTTTATATCGTTGTTAATGCAGTCAATACAAAGTTTGTACCATTGTCCGTTATTACTTTTATGGGAACACCGTATCTACTAAATTTTTTCTACATACAATATTAATTGTTGTTTTCGCTGATAGACTGTTGAGTTCGTCAATTTCAAAAAAGTCTGAATTGTGGTCAACTGCTATAAGGAAATATCTTGTTTTGTTATTTATCTGAATTTCACACACGTCCACAGATACGATTTCGAAGGTTGTTGGAATTTCTGGTATAATCAGGGGTTCTCTTTGTTGATTTCTTCAATAGGTGTTGCATATTTCACAGCTTTGTATCATCTGTTTTATTTCATCTGTTATTCCTCGCCAGTAGACTGTTTCTCTTGCCAATTTCAAAGTTGATTCTATTCCCAAGTGGGTTGATGTATTCCTGTCCTCTTTAAAGATTAACTCATTGTTTGCGACAAGCTCGTCCCTTATATTCCAGTATTTCCTTATATTTTCTTTCACATTTGCTTTGCTTTCAGGCCAGCCTTTCCTGTTCTCCTGTTTTGCTTTTCATTCGAAATTCGCTTTCACGTGTGTTACTCTTCTCAAGGGTTCAGTAATTTCAGACATATTCGGGATAAACTTACCCATGTATGTTATAAGTCCTAGGAATCTTAGGGTTTCTCTTTTATCTGCAGGGGGTTGTCATATTCAATATGGTGCTTGTGTTGTCTGGATCGGGTTTTATACCCTCGCTGGTAAGTATATGACCAAATTTTCATCTTTAAAGATATTAATTTAAAAATTTTTCTCACGAAGATGTTGTTGTAATAACTCATTTAGATTATCGTTGTGTTCATCAATGGCATCATCTTTAGTATCACCTTTCCCAAATATTAAAATGTCGTCCGCTATACAAACTACGCCTCTTAACCCAGATATAACCTGGTTCTGTCTCATTTGAAAAATCTCCATTGCTGGCTTTACTCCAAAAGGTACGCGAGTAAATCTATATTTGCCAAATGGTGCCCAAAATAAGGTTAGTTACCTACTATTTATGTCATAAAAAATGTTGTTCCCGTAGGTGTAATTTGAGCTCCTTCAACAGTTCTTAGCGTTGTAAAAGTTTTTTTTATATGTTATTCAGCTACAATAGTTTTTAGGTTATTAATTCCAATGAAGTTGCACGTTGCGCCGGTATCTAATTGAGACTTCGTATAATGCACCATGTTGTCATTATTGAAAATGTTAAGATCCATGTATAGCCCTTTTTTTGTTGTTGTTTTCTACGATATTCAGTACAAATTCGTTTTTGCTCTCAGACGTTTCATCGTCACAATCAATCTCTGTTATCCTCCTACAGCTGAAACAAAACAAACAAAAAAAAAACGCGGCTTTGCCTATTCTGTTTTAGCGCTGGCAAGCGCTGTCAATCGACGCCCAAACGGCGTCAATGTAGCTGTGGAGAAAAAGAAAAGAACAAACAAAACCAGATTCCGTACCAGACAGTGCGGCCTCTAGTTTACATCTGCTGTCGTTATGCACTGTCTATTTGTTATAGTGTCTCCCCATATTCTCCTAACAAATGCCAGTATAATTTAGATTTGTTATAACGTCTTCCCATATTCTCTTGGCACACGCCAATATAAATTAGTCTTGTTATTGTTGCATTTACGTTTCACAAACAAAAATGCAACAACAACAAAAATCGAATTAAATAAAAATTTCATTTCCGTTCACAAAACAAACGAAACTTTTAAAAATACAGACAAAATTCCAGGGAATTTTGGGACCACGAAAGTGGTAAACAATTCTAAAGAATTACTAAAAATCAAAACAAATTGAACTAAATTAAAAATGCATTTCCGTTCACAAAACGAAAATGCAACTTATGACATTTTAACTTCCAGACAAAATTCCGAATAATTTTGAGACCACGAAAAGTGGTAAACAATTCTGAAGAATTATTGACCACCGAAAATTGACACATTGGCATTTTTCTTCATATAAATATAGGCAAATTTTATTGTTAAGTTAGTCTTAAGATAGATTCAAATAAATAAACTTCCAAAAATAAAACAAGAGTTTTTTTTTGGTCCTCCACTATTAGGAGATTTATAATTGGCGCAGTCGGTAGGATACCCGAGTATCCTTAAAAAGATTTAAAGTGATACGAGACATTTTAATGTCCTAAACGGTACATACCTTACACTTCATAAACAAAAAAAAAAACATTTTTTAAAAAAGTGGGAAAAAAGAAAAACACGCAAATAAAATTTTTTAATTTGACTTTACGGAAGAAAAGGAAATATCCTAACTCCAAGTAACTAAAAATATTTTTTCGAAAAACACGCAAATAAAATTTTTTAATCTGACTTTACGGAAGAAAAGGGAAATATCCTAACTCCAAGTGACTAAAAATATTTTTTCAAAAAACACGCAAATAAAATTCTTAATCTGACTTTACGAAAGAAAAGGAAATATCCTGACCCCAAGTGACTAAAAATATTTTTCGATATTCTTAAAAAAAAGTGAAAAAAAAAAAAGAAAAACACGCAAATAAAATTTTTTAATCAAACTTTACGAAAATATCCTGACACCGAGTAACTAAAAATATTTTATCGAACTAAAAAGAAAAAAAAAAAAAAAATTCTAAAATATACAAACAAACTTTTTGATCTGACTTTAAGCAATAATTAAATAAAAATCAACAAACAGAATTTTGAGTCGTCAGGCAACGAATCTTGCTTGAACAGCGGCATTGAAACAAAAGGCAACAGGACAATACAAGGAGAAGAAATACCAGCAACCAACAGATTAACGTAAGATTAGAACTAAGTTAAAAATAAGTCTATATTATTATATTACTTACTATTCCCTATGAGTGATATCGAATCAGACTATTACCCGTTTGATTCGGATTCAGAACCGGACTTAGAAGACCAGGAAGACTTTTACGGATTTGCTGACCCTTCCCCTTACCCATACGACTCAGGGTTTGACTCAAACGACGGCTACTCGACAGAAATTAACGAAAACATAGAGCGACATTTTAATCGACAAGAAAACGCAGAGTAGATAGAGTAGACCTTTTACGGAAAGGAACAGAAATCTGGCCATTGAATTTATATAAAAATTTTTTTTTTTTTTCTTTCTCTTCCCCTCAAAAACTGAAATTTTTCTTTCGACATTCTCTTCCGAATGACTATCCCTGACTCTTTGTCGGAATATTCGGATTCAGAGGAAGAATTCGATATAGAGGGATACCCAACTGACAGTGACTCCAACCATTTTTTTTAGAGATTTCGGACGATAGTTGCTCTTCACTAAACGAAGACGAACATTTGCTTTAGATTAACTTATTCAAGAATATAGAATAGATATACGGACTTATATTTAATTTTCTTCCAAAATGACAGAACCCCTTTCAATCAGGGTAGAACCCTTGAAATACCTTTACAAATTGACCGAATTCAGTGGAGATTACGGGGATCTCCAAAGTTTTATAACCTTAATAGATCGAGTTCACCCGATATTAAGGGCTTACGACGAGCCCTCCCAATATCTCTTTTCAGACATAATAAAGAGTAAACTGAAAGGGAAAGCCAGGGAAATCATTGAAATAAATTGTCAGGCTCAATCCTGGGGTAACATTAAAGAGATACTAACGAACAATTTTGGAGAAAGATGGAGTTTAGAGGAACTATTTGATGACCTAAGAGGGACAACTTTTAGGACTAACACAGTTAATTTTTATGACGATATCAAGCGAAAACTACGGAAACTGAACAACAAGACCACTACAGTGCTTGGACATGGTGATGCGGCAAATGAATGCGCAAGGAATAATATGCGCACAGCATTGAATATATTTAAAGAAAAGATCCCGGAACCGATGAAGACGATACTGATATGTCGAAATCCAAACAGTATAGAATCAGCCATGGAAATTCTATTCCAATCGGGACATGCTTACACTTCGGACCAATATTATAAACAGAATAAACGTTATAACAATAATAATAACTATACGAGTAATAGTTTAAATAATAATGGTAATCAACAACAGAACTGGAACAAACCCAGGGAATATAACGGAAACAAACAAATTTTCCAAATCAATAGATCCAACCAGAGTAATTACCAACACGGCAACAAATACCAACCACGATTTGGAAATCATAACCAACAACACAATTCCCAAACAAACAGATCCAACCACAATAATTATCAACGAAGCTGGATGCAACATGGTGCAAATTACCAGCCACGATCTGGAAACCAAGATCAACAATCAAACCACCGGGCAAACAGCCAACAGAATCCCGAACCCATGGACATTAACATTGTCGAAGAAACCCCAAAAAACTTGGATACAATGCAAAATCAGTGTAACTGTCATAATCACCAACCCATACCATATCCAGATAACATGAACAATAATCCCGAAAATTTTCCTATACAAGCCTCGCGGGAGAACTACCCCATATAATAATAAAAGATAAATTGAAATTCATTATTGACACAGGAGCTACTCACTCTATTGCGAACCCTGGTCTATGTAATCCAAAATGGAAAATTAAATCAAAACCTCTTATCTTCAAAACCCTACAAAACCAAGTTAAGACTACCACTACTTACCGCGTACCCTTATTTTCCGAACTTGGAGATACTGGTGAAGAATTCAATTTAATAGAATGTAAGTTCCACAATTTTTACGATGGAATAATTGGTAATGACGTCCTTAAAAGATTCAAGGCCGTAATAGATTATGAGAACAACATACTAATTATAAACAAAAAACAAATCCCTCTAATGTACCACAGGATGCACACCATCCAGTTCATGACAACAGAAGATAATGGACTAGTTCATGTTAAAGAACAACGAAATAAGAAAGGAGATGTAATTCTTCATGAAGGGATATATAACGTCCAAAATTACAAGATAGAAATACAGAGTTCCTTAACCAATTTGGATGTACTACACATTGACAAAACAGATTTAACAACGGTAAATGCCAAAAACTTTTGCATTTTGGACGAGGAGTTCCAACAAGCAGAACCACCACTTGAGCAAATTCGTATGACTCACATGAATCCTGAGGAGAAAACGGAGGTCAAGAGGATAGTACAAAGATTTCACAACATATTCTATCAAGAGAAGTCAAATTTAACGTTTACGAACACCATCAAACATAGAATAAATACAACCAACAACATTCCTATCTTTACAAAGTCGTACCGATATCCATATATCCACAAGGAGGAAGTCCAGAGACAAATACAAGAAATGCTAGATAACGGAATAATAAGACAGAGTAATTCCCCCTACTCAGCACCTATTTGGATCGTCCCAAAGAAGGAAGACGCCAGCGGTAAAAAGAAATGGCGATTAGTTGTAGATTATAGAAAGTTAAACGAAGTTACAGTAGATGACAGATACCCGATACCGAACATTGATGAGATTCTCGACAAATTAGGAAAATGTATGTACTTCACCACTTTAGATTTGGCGAAAGGATTCTATCAAATTGAAGTCGATGAAGCAGATATACACAAAACCGCCTTTACAGTGGAAGGAGGCCATTATGAATTTGTGAGGATGCCATTCGGTTTAAAAACAGCACCTGCAACTTTCCAACGCCTCATGAACACTATACTGAGAGACTACATCAACAAAATATGCCTCGTTTACTTGGATGACATTATAATATTTTCAACCTCCCTCCAGGAACATATTCAATCAATTGGAACAATTTTTAAATGCTTAGAAGATGCAAACCTAAAGATTCAATTGGATAAATCTGAATTTTGTAAGAGAGAAACGGAATTCCTAGGACACATAGTAACCCAAAATGGAATAAAACCAAACCCTTCGAAAATTGAATGCGTACTTAATTTTCCAATTCCAAAAAACCCTAAACAAATTAAACTATTTCTTGGACTCACAGGATACTATAGAAAATTCATTAAAGATTATTCCCTCATTGCAAAACCAATGACAATGTTTTTGAAAAAGGATGCCAAAATTAATATATCTGATCAACGATACCAAGACAGCTTTAATACACTCAAGACAATATTGACCAATGACCCAATTCTTAAATATCCCGACTTTTCAAAGAGATTTACTCTCACGACAGATGCTAGTAACTACGCCTTGTGTGCAATACTCTCCCAGGACGACCATCCAATTTGTTTCGCGAGTCGAACACTCAACGAACACGAGGTCAATTATAGCACTATTGAAAAGGAACTATTGGCTATAATTTGGGCCACCAGATATTTCAGACCCTATCTTTTCGGACGCAAATTTCTTATAGAAACCGACCACAGACCATTAACATGGCTATTTTCAATCAAGGAACCCAATTCGAAATTGGTTAGATGGAGACTAAAATTATTGGAATTCGATTATGAGATCAGATATAAAAAGGGCACGAAAAATAGCAACGCCGACGCATTGTCAAGGATTGAACACCCAAATGTTAACTTATTGGAACCTGATCAGTCCAGTATAAGAAAAAGTAATTCACCTATCAACGTATTTAAAACTCAAATCGTTATTAAAAAGATAACTTCGGGCTCAGTGAGAATGAAAACAGAGAGAATATTCAATAACACTAGAAAGACAATAGGGATCAAACATCTGGACAGAGAATACACGATCACCTTACTGAAAAAACATTTTGATCCAGACCATGTAAATGCCATCTTAATAGATGACGAGTTTTTTAATACATTCAGAAGCACTGCTGAAGAACTAATTTCAGAAAATCACAACTTTAAAATAGTAAGATGCTTGATGAAATTGGACGACATAGAGGATGAGCTAAAAATTAACAGACCTAATAGAAAAAGAACACTTGGATAAAAACCACCGGGGAATACAAGCTGTGTTTGAGGAACTAAAAACACTGATCTATAATCCTAAATTGAGGTTAAGGATAACCCAATTTATCAACAATTGCGAAATATGTACCCTTGAGAAGTATGATAGACACCCACCTAAAATTCCGTTAAAAATTACGGAAACACCCAATAAACCACGAGAGATAGTACATATAGATATTTTTTATACACTGGGAAAGAACCTATTCATGACCATAATAGACAAATTTTCAAAATTTGCAGTGGCATATAAAATAAATGGACGCTCTTGGACAGAATTTAAGACAAAGCTTCTTCAATATATAAGTGCACACGGGAAAGTTGAAAAAATTATAGTTGACAACGAATTGGGATTCAAAGCTATTCCCATGCAACAATTCCTGAAAGAGGAAGACATTAACATACATTTCACATCGAATAGTAACCACACATCAAATGCAGATGTGGAAAGGCTACACAATACAATCAACGAACACATAAGACTTCTTAGACACAACGAGCAGAACAAAACGGAAACCATAGAAGAGAAAATTCTTAGAATCATAGGATTCTATAACAATACGATCCATAGCACTACCCGTATCAAACCCATAGACTTTGTTAACGGTAAAGTTAACGAGGATAAATACCGGGAAATCCATGATAATATAGCTCTAAAGAAAGAGAACAATATAAATAAACTGAATAAGGACAAATCTAATATAGAGTTAAGTGAAGGAACCAATTACATTAGGGAAATCAGAGGTGGGAAGAACCACCGCAAGTACAGAAAAATAGATGCTCTAAAACTGGACGACGAACACATAGCAAGTAGGAAAACAGGACACAAATATTACAAAACACATGTCAGACCTGAGAAAAAATACCAAAACAGAGATAACCCGACCACTAAAAATAACGAATAAAATTTTTTTTATTTTTAGATGACGACCTGCATTTTAATGACATTTTTCTTAACGACAATTTACGCCCGAACTCTAGACATACAGGACCTAACAAACAATAACGGATACATACCAATTAAGACCGGAGAATTAAAGGTAATCGAACGATATGACAAAATCATCCACATAGTTAACGTATCCTCCTACACAGAAACTCTAAACTTAATACATAATAATATAATCACACTGAATACAACTACTACCGAAACAAAAGTTTTACTAGACACGATAAATAAAAATTTCGCCTTATTGAAAGGTAGAATAGAAAACCTTAACCCACACTTCAGATCGAAACGTGGATTGGTAAACGTACTAGGAAAAGGACTTAAGTTCATAGCGGGAACCATGGACAGTGACGACGAAACTCAAATTAATCATTCACTCGAAATTCTTTACGGAAATGAGAAAAATTTGACGGACAAGATGAACCAACTAACTTACGTTAACAATATATTATCTACTCAGATACAGAACATTACCAACCATATAAACCAGAAACAAATATTGATAGGAAACTATCTAAACAGATTCAAAGACTTTTTACAAAATAAAATAGCAACTCTTGAAGACGAAATAACATTTTTGGAACACGTATACCAAATAGATAATGACATTTCACTTTTGCGAGACCATATAAACGACATCGGACAAATTATATTTTCTACCAAACTCGGAATAATTCCTACGGACATATTAACAAAGACTGAGCTGGACTTGATTAATGACTTTGACAGTTACACCAACATCAAAGTAGCCGTCAGACTTCACGATAATAATATCGTAATAATCCTTCTGATCCCAAGATATTCGGACGATACTTATTCAAAAATTTTATTTGAACCAATTCCAAACTTCAGAAACAAATCAATCGCTCTTAAAGATTATGAAGTTCTGGTAAATTCAGACAATACCATTTATAATACTAATGTTAAAGACAATTTAAAGAAAAACTTAATTAAGATAGACGATAAATGCCTTACGAATATATTTAACTTTAAGGAAGCATATTGTAATATGAACAATTTTAATCAGACAATTGTAACAGAAATTATGCCCGGTATCCTCATTTTCAAAAATTTTCTTTCCAAGATATCACATAATTGTAACAAAATAAACATAAAAATTAAAGGAAATTTCCTATTGAAATTCGAAAATTGTGAAATTGAAACATTGAACAAAACTTTTTTAAACATAAAAATTAAAACATACGATAAGTTCATTTTACCAAATGTAATTTATTGTGTTGTCATTAAAATAACTCAAAAAGTATATATGTATTTATATATATGTGTAAATTTTGACCGGCGTTTCAAACGCCACTGGTTCTTTTGTTCAAAGTTGCCGGCGCTCAAAAGTCGCTAAAGGCAAAAGCACTTTCTAATAGTGCTGGTTTTTAAATAAATTTAGAATTAGCCAATTGCTCGGCTGAGTTGAGTTTCATAATTGATTTTATTTACAAACTTAATCCTACTTATAAATAAAAGTAACGGTACTTAAAGCTATTCTTTTGTTTACATTTTAATTCTAAACTTAATCCTAATCATGTGTTACAAATTATGTTTTAAATTACAGCTGTTTACATAGTATAACACTTTACTTAAGCTAACAGCTGTGTAGTACTAGGGATGGTATTGTGGTACATTACACCCTTACTCTTTAAAAAAAAAAAATGATTTTTGTATCTCTAAATACAAAAATTATTTTTGTACAAAATTGAACATTTATAATGATACATATTTTTTTAACATGTTGTTGTGATATTTTTTTATATTGCCATTTATATCTAGAACAGAATTGACTCCCTGTCTTTCTACTATTTTGTATGGCCCATGATACGGTGCCTGATATTTTTTTCTATTTATTTTTCTAATTAGTACTAAATCTCCTATTTCTAAGTTCAATGTATTTGTATAATTATCATTCCTTACTCTATTATTTTTGGCTATTTCTAGATACTCTTTTGTTTTTTGTAAAGAGAATTTCAACCTTTGTTTCAATTCTTTAGCATAATTTTCTAGATCATAAAATGTTTCTTTTTTTTTTTATTTGATCATTCGGTAGGTATGGTAATTTTCCAAAAACTAATTCATATGGTGTGTAACCAGTATCTACGTGTGGGGTTGTATTGTAGGCGAATGTAAAATACGGGATCCAAAAGTCCCATTCATTATCTTTACAAAAATTTAGCAAAAATTCATTAAGTACTCTATGATTTCGTTCTATTGAACCTAACGTCTCATGATGGTACGGTGCACTGAAAACTTGTTTAATGTCCAATAAACTACATACTTCTGACATCAATTGGTTTATAAATTCTGTGCCTTTATCTGATTTTAATATTTTGAAATTTCCGTACTTTAAGATAAATTGCTCTACTAATGTTTTTGCAACAGTTTTCGCTTCTTTTGTTTCCATAGGATATGCTACTACATATTTTGTTAGTTCGCATTGTATGGTTAAAATGTATCTGTTATGGTTGGATAATCTTAATGGTCCCACTGTATCAATTGATACTGTTTCAAAACTGGTTGATGGTGTATCTGTTAGAATTAATTTTTCTTTTGTGTGTTTAATTTGTTTATTTGTTTGACATTGTTTGCAATTTATTACGTATTGTTTTATTTGTTTGTTCATATTTTTCCATACGTAGCGTTGTTTTAATTTTAAAATAGTTTTTCTGACACCTAAATGTCCTCCATGTTTTGAATTGTGATATTCTTCTATTAGTTCCATTTGTTTTTCTTTGCAAAGTACTCTTTTTGGTTTATCATATAATAATATTTTCAAATTTGTTTTTCTTTTTAATTGTAAATTGTTGTATATATTTTTAAATTCTTCTATGGCCATAGTATTAAATATTTCGCTACTTGTACTCAAAGCTAGCTCATTTACTTTTAAATTATGCATTTTAGATATCAGTTTCTCCAAAGTCAGCTTTGTGATCGATGGATTATCGCTGCATCTTGCAATAATTTCATTATTTGTTATTTTAATTAAATTTCTTTTAAAATCTTTATTTATTTCAAAATTAAGTTTTCTTATTTTACGTATATCCGATATTGATGTACAGTTCCATATAAAAAGTTGATTAGACTTCTGCTCGGACATGTACTTCGTATTTTCTGTAGTTTCAGTGTTGTTTGTATTAATTAGCTGTTTTTTCATATTTCTTGTTATGGCTAATATTTTCTCATCTGATTCGTTTCTGGTTGGAATCATTGCTTTCAGTGTGTCACTGTTTAAAATTATCCGTGATAATGCATCTGCATTAGTGTTCATTTTTCCTTTTTTGTATTTAATTTCAAAGTTGTAGTCACTTAAATCCATTCTTATTCTTGTCATTTTAGACGATGGGTTTTTATGGGAAAATAAGGAAATTAATGGTCTGTGGTCGGTTATCACAATAAATTTTCTGCCATATAAATAAGGCCTAAAAAAATTTATTCCCCAATGGATGGCTAGTAGCTCTTTCTCAATTGTGGGTTTTTTTATGTCGTGTTTAGACAATGATTTGCTAGCATACGATATTGGTAAGTCTGTACCAATTTCACCTTGCGATAAGACTGCACCAATTGCAAAATTTGACGCATCTGTGGTTAAAATAAAAGGTTTGTTAAAATCTGCGTATTGAAGTATTGGTGGATTCATAAGTTTATCTTTTAATTGTTCGAATGAATTTTGACATTCCTTATCCCATATATATTGTTTGTTTTTCTTTAGTAGTGCATTTAAACTTTTTGCAATGTCAGCAAATTTTGGTATAAACCGTCGATAATAGTTGCAGAAAGCTACAAATCTTCGTACTTCATCTGCATTTTTAGGAACTGGATAACTTTTTATAACATTATCTTTGGCTGGGTCTGTTTTTATACCTTTATCTGTTATGAGGTGCCCAAGATATACTACTTCTGGTTTTAGAAAACTGCATTTTGTTGCATTTAGTTTGAGATTGTATTTTCTCAATCTGTTGAATACCTTTATGAGATTATCGTTGTGATGCTTTAAACTACATCCAAAAATAATGATGTCGTCCACATACAGAAAAGCTTCAGCATCTAGACCACTTAGTGCAATCGTTAACATCCTTTGGAAACTGTTCGATGATATTTTTAATCCAAAAGGTAGCCGTTTAAATTGATAATGTCCATTTCCGGTTGAGAATGATGTCAGTGGACGTGAATTTTTATGTAGATTTATTTGGTGGAAAGAGCTAGTCATGTCTAGCGTTGAAAAATATCTAGCTCTTCCAAGTTTGTCCAGAACGTCTTCAATTCTTGTTAATGGAAATTTGTCATTAACTATTTTTTCATTCAATTTTCGAAAGTCTACTACTAGACGCCATTTTTTTGTATCATTAGCTGATTTTTTTGGTACTACTAATAACGGTGAGTTGTAAGGGCTAACAGAGTGTTCGATTATATTATTGTTTAATAATTGTTCTACTTGATTATTTATTTCCTCCATTTGAGTCTGTGGTAGCCTGTAATTTTTTATATAAACTGGTGTTGAATCAGTCGTTTGTATTTGTTGTGTATAAAAATTGTTTACGCTTAGTTTTTCCCCTGGAAGATGAAAAACATCTTGAAAATCTTTGAAAATATTCGTTAGTGTTTGTTTTGCATATTGGTCATTTCCGCCAATATCAATATTGTTTAAGAGTGTATCTAACCTATTGTTATTTTCTTTATGTGAGCTTTTCGCCGAATATATATTGTAATGTTTTAGTGGTTTCATTTTGTAATTAAAATTTTTTAAAACTATTTTTTTTTCATTAGTGTTTAATATTTTAACATGCGCCATTCCTCTTTCTGGTATCAAGCTATTTGCTAGATATACTCCTTCAGCTATTTCTTCACTCAATACAATACTTTCTTCGTTTACTTTTGTATCAAGAGGAATTATCGCCTCTGATCTCGCTGGTATGACAATGTTTGTCTGATATATTGTTTTTGGGTTCATTGGTAGAGTTATTTCGTGTTCGTTTATGTTAAACGTGATTGTAAAAGTTTCGAAATCAATTTTACACATATACTGCGTTAGTATATCTCTTCCAATTATTCCGTCGGTTTGGATTGGAAAATCGTTTTCAACTATATGAAATTCGTGTTGAATTGTTTCTGTTGAAGTTGTTAAATTTAAGATTTTCGTTCCTATACAATCTATAGCTTCATTTGTTATACCAGTCAATCTGACTGTATCTGTAGTATTGATATCGGATATATTTTTAATTTTGCATATAGAGATGTCTGCTCCTGTATCTATGAGGAATTTTAAATTTTCATTTATGTTGTTGCATTTTATATTTATAAATGTATTCATATTGTTTGATATTTTGTAAATTCTTGATTTTTGGCTCTCTGGGCAACTGTTGTCACCCGGCCTTGTTAGTTTCCCTCATCAGTTGTGTAATGGAATGATTTGTACGCATTATTATTATTGTTATTTCTTTTATTAGTCATATTTCCACTATTGTTTCTGTTGTTGTTATTATGGTTATAATTTTTGTTGTTATTTCTGTAGTTGTTATTGTTACTATAACTATTGTTATTATTGAAATTGGGGTTTCTGTCAAGGTTTCCTCTTGTAGTGTTATGTGTGTTGAAATTTCTGTATCTATTGTTGTAATTGTTGTCGTTTCTAAAATTTCCATTTTTGCCCTTGTTATTGGAGTTACTAAAATTGTTATTATTGTGTCTGATATCAAAATGATTATTATTATTTCCATAATTGTTGTTTCCTCGGTAATTTGAAAATGATGCTCTATTGTTATTGTTTAATCGGCTATTAATGTTAAATAAATTTTTATTTTCAAAGCCTAAATTTCTTTCTGCTGTCAGACATTTTTCTACAGCCTCATTGAAAGTTTTTGGCATATTTGCTAATAGAATTTGTTGATATTTCATGTGTACTCCTTTCATAAAAACATTAAGTGCGACGCTATCGCTCATTTTGTAAATTGCGTTTTTACCTTCTTGCGTAACATTTTCTAAATTTTTTATCTCAAAATTGCTTAATTGATCCGAAAGTTCGGCAATTTCTTCCCTAAAATCAGATATGGTTTTGCTATTTTGTTTAATTGTTCCCAAATCTGTCAGTACATGTTGTAGAGTTTTTGGATTGGGAAACGCGCTTTCTAATGCTTTTCTCAAGTCTGCAAAACTTGTCGGTCGGTTTGAACGGCCTAAAATACTGCGAACCTGAGTCGTTAACTTGAAATTGTAGACGTACTTAACGAATATTTCTTTGTCTTCGTCTTTTAACAATTCATGTAGCAATTCTGCCTGTGCAATGAAATCTTCTAAATATTTGTAAGTGCCTTTAAATGTTTGAAGGTTTTTACCCACCATTGATATATCGAAAGTAGCCATTTTTGTCAAATTACCTTCCTGCCAATCTTGATAAATATCTTTATTTTTTATATTTATGTTTTCTATTATTTCTATTAATTCTTTGTGTAAAATTTCAAATTCTATTTTTAGCTCTTTATTTTCTTTATTCTTGTTATCTATAGAGAATTCTTCTACGCTCTGTTTTAAATAAACTAATCTTTCTAATTTATTTTCCTTATACTTTTGTTCATAAATCCTATTCTTACTCTTTTTTATATTTAATTTGAGCTTTTCTAACTCATCTATACATTCTTTTATAAAATTCATTTGCCGAATATAACAATATTCAAATTAAAAAAATAACACATTAGTTAAATCTTAAATGTTAAAATTTTTTTCAATAATAAAGAATTTTTCTTTTGTTTTTGTATTTCATTTTCATTTTCAAAGAATATTAATTTAATCATAAAATTGTTTAAAAAAAATGTTTAATTTCATTTATAAATTTTCCAAGTGTATTTATTAAACTTGGCATCACTGTGCGCTTATTGGTTATCATAAAAAAAATTCTATGTAGTTTGTGATTTATCGCTTCGTCAGCTGTTTATTTTATTCAAAGTTATCATGTGTGTTTCTTAAATTTTGTTTGTAGTGTTTTTTTTGTGTTATTTTAAGTTCTTAGTGTTTTTAAAGAATTAAATAAAAAAAAATTTATAAATTATTCAAATCTAAATTGTATTAGAGATATACATGTGTTTTTTTTTTATTTCATATTGTGTATTCGGTGTTTTGTGTATATTTGATTATCGTGAATTCAGTGTTTTATTTCGTTAAATATATGTCAAATAATAATGTTGTATATGTGCTTTTTTTTATATATTCATTTCTGTTTATTTGTAATTCATTGTATTTATATATAATTTAGTGAAATGTGATAAAAATATCTAACATTATTTTAATAATAAAAAAATTGTAAATAATACCATATATGTGTCATTTTCTTTGTTTTTTTGTTTTTATTTCGTGTTCTATGACTTCAATGCTTCTCCATAGTTCCGATGCTATGTCCCATGGTGGAGGGTTTTCAGAATTTACTCGCCGCTTCAGGTCAGCTAGTTTTTTCCTTAGCTTCACTAGTTTACCAGCCCTTTGCCTCTTGGGTTTTTGTGTCGGTGGTATTGTTGTTAATTTTTGTTCGGTCCTCCGTTGTTGTCGTCGCAAATATTGTTCGATGGTTATGGGCTGCGGTTGTTGTTTTTCGTCTACTGTTGTTGCTGAGGTGTCGCTTCTTTTTTCCACACCCATTTTACCTTCCTTGGCCAGCATGGAAATGTCGGCAGGATCGCCATATTGTGTTGTCATTAAAATAACTCAAAAAGTATATATGTATTTATATATATGTGTAAATTTTGACCGGCGTTTCAAACGCCACTGGTTCTTTTGTTCAAAGTTGCCGGCGCTCAAAAGTCGCTAAAGGCAAAAGCACTTTCTAATAGTGCTGGTTTTTAAATAAATTTAGAATTAGCCAATTGCTCGGCTGAGTTGAGTTTCATAATTGATTTTATTTACAAACTTAATCCTACTTATAAATAAAAGTAACGGTACTTAAAGCTATTCTTTTGTTTACATTTTAATCCTAAACTTAATCCTAATCATGTGTTACAAATTATGTTTTAAATTACAGCTGTTTACATAGTATAACACTTTACTTAAGCTAACAGCTGTGTAGTACTAGGGATGGTATTGTGGTACATTACAAATTACAAAAATAAGAGAAAATAATAACTCAATGACAAATATAAAATTAGAATCCCTTTATGTCAAACAAATTGAACATGATAAAACTATTGAAGGAATTTTATACAAAAATAACAATTCTAATGTAATAAGCATAAGCATAGATATAATTATAATTTTTGCTATCATAACCATATCTATATACTTTGTAACAAAAAGAAAAATGTCAATATTACAAATTTCGTCGGAGCCTCAATCTAACGGTGGGGGTGTTATAGTGTCTCCCCATATTCTCCTAACAAATGCCAGTATAATTTAGATTTGTTATAACGTCTTCCCATATTCTCTTGGCACACGCCAATATAAATTAGTCTTGTTATTGTTGCATTTACGTTTCACAAACAAAAATGCAACAACAACAAAAATCGAATTAAATAAAAATTTCATTTCCGTTCACAAAACAAACGAAACTTTTAAAAATACAGACAAAATTCCAGGGAATTTTGGGACCACGAAAGTGGTAAACAATTCTAAAGAATTACTAAAAATCAAAACAAATTGAACTAAATTAAAAATGCATTTCCGTTCACAAAACGAAAATGCAACTTATGACATTTTAACTTCCAGACAAAATTCCGAATAATTTTGAGACCACGAAAAGTGGTAAACAATTCTGAAGAATTATTGACCACCGAAAATTGACACATTGGCATTTTTCTTCATATAAATATAGGCAAATTTTATTGTTAAGTTAGTCTTAAGATAGATTCAAATAAATAAACTTCCAAAAATAAAACAAGAGTTTTTTTTTTGGTCCTCCACTATTAGGAGATTTATAATTTCTATTCTTTATTTATACTAAATCTTAAAACTAATTAAAAATATCTACAACAAAAATTAAAGTAAAAATTGCATTGATAATGTAAGCAAAAAAAAATTAATAATAAAAAGAAAACAAACATTAACCATAACTCAATGCAGTTCATGGCCATGGCATACTTAAATAGCTAACTAACCAATAACAAAAAGAAAACAAATAATAATATCGCAAATACCGTGGGAAAAACAAAAAGACATACGTTAACATTTAATATACGCGGAAATTAACAAAAGAAAATTAAGTCAAAGTTATTGCTAAAAATTGCAATAACCGAACATTGCGATACAAAAAAAAACTCTAAAAGAAAAAAGAATACAAACATAAGTAAGCCAACGCATGGTAACCGAAAAAAAATAAACAGCACAACACCTGTCAATGCGGAACAATATCGTATTGCTCCACATTGAAAGTGACAAAAAATTCAAACATAAGCAAATGAGCCAATGTGCGTTACCATGCCAAATTGGGTTGTATTATGTTTCTTGAAAGAAAACATTTAATAATTACGCTCGAGAAAAATCGATCGTTATTAATTAAATGAATTTATATTTCAGTTATGGTTGCTTGCGGTATTATTATTGTTTCTGTTATGTTATATTTTAATTGTTATTATTATTATTATTATTATTATTATTATTATTATTATTATTATTATTATTATTATTGTTATTATTATTTCTATTATTATTATTATTATTGTTATTATTATTATTATCAATAATCTAATCTTATACTAATCTTATACATGTGAAACCCTGTTTCACAACAAATGGCTCTTGAGTTGTTGTTTTGTTTGTTGTTCTCTTTGTAATTACTTGACATGCAAACTCGAGCATAGTGGCCTTTTCTGCTACATTTATGGCATGTAGCGTTTCTAGACGGACACTGTTCTAATTTTTCGTGATAGTCATTGCCACAAAATTTACACGATTTTCGTTCCGATGATCTATTTTTCTGTTTCTCAGCCCTGTATGGCATTTTTTCCACTTACGTCAATATTTTTATTTTCTATCCCTCGTAGCTGTTTTTCTGTAGTTTCCTTTGATCTAAAGATTTCAATGGCTTTTCCTAAGGTTATGTAGTCTTCGAGCCATAATTTTTCGCATAGATCGGGATCTTTAATGGAACATATTATCTTGTCGAGTAAAAGGTCGTCCTCAAGTGCACCATAATGTGCATTTTTTATAAGACCTCTTAATCTGTCAAAGTATTCGTCATCAGTTCGAAGCTAATTCTCTTTACGAACGGTCGTGTAAAGAATTAAAGCGCTTAGAGTACAACTATTTAAAATTACTAACAAGTGTATATTTTTGTTTTTGCAATTGCCTATTCTTGATCTCATTTGAACTCACGTGGTAGTCAATTCAGCTTAAAACAGGAATAAAAAATCTAGCGATGGCCCGAGGGACCAAATCTTCATCAAAAAGAAAGCTCCTTGCCAACAAGAAGATGACAAAACTTCCTCCGGGTTTTAACCCGAATATCGCGTCAACTTCAAGCAACAGATTTAACCTGCTTGCTGGCCTTAATGATATGGACGTAACTCCTGTATCAAATATTAACGAGGTTAAACAACACAAACCTCCACCTATTGTTGTTGAAGCTAACGCCTCATTTACAGAAATACAAAAACTACTTGGTAAAGACTGTATTTTCAAACGTACTTCAATTGGAACTAAAATTTTTGCTCCAAGTAAAGAAATGTACGAATGCTACAAGCAAATTCTTAAAGAGAGTAAGTTGGAGTTTCACTCTTATGGCTCCAAAGATAATAGGTTATACACCACTTTTTTACACGGTTTACCCCGCATAAAAACTGAGGACATCACCGCAGAGCTAAAAAACTATAACCTATCCCCTTCTTCAGTAGCTGAAATAATCACCAAATTCAGTTCGAACAACAATGCAGTTTAAAAAGTTCTATTTGTACGTAAAAATTTTAACCCAACTGCCTTAAGAAACGTAAGAACAATTTCAAATATTATAATTTCCTGGAAAAAATACAAATCTAAATCCAGAAATAAACCAACTCAATGCTGGAACTGCTTAATGTATGGCCATGGAGGTGAACATTGTCATCGTAGTGCTGCGTGTATGATATGTGCAGAACAACATCATACAAGTGTGTGTCCATTTAACACAAATGAAAAAAGACCAGCTGTTTTTACATGCTTTAATTGCAAAAAACATGGAAAAGAGAGAACTGATCACTCTGCGAACGACATCAATTGTCCGTTACGTTCTCTCTATTTGGAAACTAGAACAAGAGTAACATCTAAAAGTCAGAATACTAGCAGACAACAACAACAAAATAACTCATTTCAATTAAAGGTAGGAGATTTCCCTAATTTAAGAAACAACTCAAATTGTAATAATAACATCAACAATAACACAATAAATAACAGCAAAGCCACATATGCTAACCAGCTGAGAACAAACAACGATTTATTTAGCATCGATGAGCTTTTTGATATTTTCACTACAGCTATGGATGATTTGCATAAGTGCACTTCAAAAGTACAACAAATCAAAGTTGTTATGTCAATGGTAAAATACGCCCATGGATTATACTAATAATTTAAACGAATTCAAAATGCTTCACTTGAATGCTAATGGCATTTCAAACTTTTCTAAATTAAAACAATTTGAGATACTAATTGAACGAGAAAATATTAAAGTAGCGTCTTTGAATGAAACATTTTTTTCAGAAAATCATAGACCCTACTTTAAAAATTATTATTTATATAGAAGTGACAGAACAGATGCAAGAGGAGGAGGAGTAGCTCTGTTAATTCATAAATCTGTCGCTCATAAAAACCTCTTTATATCAAACACCTCATCAATCGAAAACATCTCAATTGAAGTTATTATAAATAATAGACCTATTGTTGTATCTTCGTTATATTCACCAAGATATACCCATAACTTCTGTGCTGATATCTTGAACCTAACACCTTCCACCAAAGAATATATAGTTTTTGGTGACCTAAATGCCAAACATTGTTCATGGAATTGTCGTTCAAATAATACTGCAGGAATCGCACTCAACAACCTACAGCAATCAAGCAATTTTTTTATTCACTATCCTAATAGTCCAACCCTATTCCCCCATCAACACAATCGTGAAGCATCCACAGTCGATATTATTTTAAGCAACTCCGCTTTAAATATAGACGTAAAAACAATAGATTACGAAATACCATCAGACCATCGCCCCATTATATGTACACTTAAAAGGTCAATGGCCTTGCAGGTTGACCTCAATTATTATGATTATAGTGCAACCAACTGGAACATTTATATGAATTTTTTAGACAATAAAATCACGTTATATTCCGATATATACAATACCAAGGCAGTAATTGATGAGGAAATCCAAAAATTTATAAATGTAGTTTTCGAAGCAAGGGATGTGTCTACACCTAAAATAACTCAACAAAATAATTACACATTACCAGAAAGTACTGTGAAATATATAAAACTAAGAAGAAGCTTTAAAAGAAAAAGCCAACGATCTTCAAATATAGCCGAGCAAACTTTTTATAATCAATGTACTAAGTTTCTAAGTAACATGATTGATAAAAGTATTAATTCGGAGCGCAATGAGAAATGGTCTCAATTATTATCCAATTTAAAACCAGGTGTTAAATCATTTTGGAAAATAAGCAGGAACTTACGAGGAAAAGGAAAAAATCAAATCGCTCACTTCAAAGTTGGAAATACAAAAATAATATCTGATAAGGACAAGGCTGAAGTCCTGGCAAATACATTTGTCCAAGCAAATAACCTCACTTCGAACTATAACCACTCGGCAGATACACTAATAAATACAACAGTAAATAATTTTAAGAAGGAAAATCCCAGTTCTGAATCTGCAATTTATACATCTCTTGAAGAAGTAATAAATATTGTCTCATCAATAAAACCCTCAAAATCCCCTGGTTTTGACAATGTTCCGAACCTGCTCTTAAAGAAACTACCACTCAAAGCTCTAAAATTACTGGTTATAATATTTAACAGCTGCATCAAACTCAACTATTTCCCAAACCATTTCAAAAATGCTAAGGTTATAGCTGTCAATAAACCTAATAAGCCAAAAAATAACCCAAATAGCTATAGACCTATTAGTTTAATAAGTAACTTAGGTAAAATATTTGAAAAAATACTACATTCTCGTCTTAGTGAATTTGTAACGACCAATTCTATTGTTGCTAAAGAACAATTTGGATTTAAAAAAGGGCATAGCACTACTCACCAAATAAACAGAATTAAAAATCAAATAATCAGCAATAAAAACAATAAACGTTCAACGGGTCTAATATTGTTGGATATCGAAAAAGCGTTTGACACCGTTTGGCATAATGGCCTAGTATTTAAACTTCTTGATGCAAATATACCAAAATATTTATGCAAACTTATTTCAGATTTCATTCACGGCAGAAGCTTTAAAGTTGCGATTAATAATGAAATATCATCTCCAAAAACCATCACCACAGGGTTACCTCAAGGATCAGTCTTGTCGCCATTGCTTTACTCGATATATACATCCGATTTCAAAGTTCCGAAGTATATGAAAGTAGCTTACTACGCAGATGATACTGCGTTAATTTCTTCAAACAAACTTACAAGTGCACTCCTGAAGAAAATGGAAAAGGGACTTGTAAATTGCAGTAAATATTTTCACAAATGGAAAATCAAAATTAATCCAAACAAGACCCAAGCAATTATTTTTCCGTTCAACAAATCTCCCAAAAGACTGCCAAGACGTCATATTCTTATTGGAAATAATACCATAAATGTACTTAATCATGTCAAATATCTCGGAGTTGTCTTGGACAAAAAGCTTACTTTTAAACAACATATTATGGCTACGTGTCAAAAAGCTATAAAATCATTTAAAGCATTATGGCCACTACTAAATAGAAGGTCATTTCTAAACCCCAAAAACAAAAATCTACTCTTCAAAAGTGTTATAAGGCTGATATTAACATACGCGTGTCCTATTTGGAGTGACGCTGCCAACTGCCACCTAAAACGCTTACAAATTATACAAAACATATGTCTTAAAATGATAAATAAAAAGCCCTGGAGGTATCCTACAAATCTTCTTCATGAAGAAACAGGTTATGAAAAAATTATCGATTTCATAACAAGGATTAATAACAATTACTTTGCCAAAATTGAAAATTCCTCTTACCCACTGATAAGAGAATGTAGAGAAATAACGTAAAATTAAAAAGAAATCACCAAATTGAAAATTATGTGCTTACAGAGGTCTATTATTTCTAATAAACCTCCTATTTGAATTTATTAAATCATATAAAGGTTTTTTTCCTCCCATTTTCCTTTAAAAATCATTAAAAATAATATAAAAACTATTTAATATCTTTAGATCCTATGTATTATTTGTTGCAATATCTATATGTAAAGATAAGATCTCATATGTAAATATCAAAATTTGTTAAAATATGTAAATAAAGGAAGAATGTTTAATTGAAAAAAAATCAAAGTATTCGTCATATGATTCTTCGTGATCTTTCTTGGTTAGGTTGAAGACAGCTCTTACACATCTTTTGTTCACTGTTGTTGTTAAATTCTTTTCTATTTCATTAAATAATGCACTAGCATGTTCATATCTTTTAAGTGCAACATCACCTATTGCTGTTACCAAAAGAGCTTTTTTTGTTTCCTCATTATGTGAAACCAAGCCTGTTGCTGTTAGATAGTTTAAAGTTTTCACCCACATCGCCTTCTCTAATGATGAGCGGAGCTGGAAGTGGAATTTATGGCAAACTAATTTGCGCTGTTGTCGTTGTTCCTTGCGCTGTTGATTTAATCTCTTTTCGAAGTGCTTCAAGTTGTTGTTTTAATTCAGTAATTTCGGCCATATTGCTGTTGAACTATTTTTCAATGTGCATATTTCCGTAATCGTTATTCACCTGACACCATGTTATAATGTTAATTAAAACACGATATCTTCTAAACTTGCATGAAAATATATACTTTATTTAATCTTTATTTAATGGTTATATATCTTGTTCATGAAACCGTCTTTTCTAGATGCTTCCCCTACAAGAACAGTGACGGTCATTTGACTGGTGATATGACGGTCACTACTGACTGAAGTTTCAGTCATCGCGTAGAACAAAGTTTCTATCATTTTATTAAGGCCAATATGACAAAAATGACCGAAACTTTTGTGTACATGTGATTTTGCATCATACTCTAACCTATGAAAGTATGTAAACCATAGAAAATATATCTGAACTGCTCACTCTACCGTTGTTTAGTAGTCAACGATGATGGATATATCCATCATCGCTGACCGGTCATACTTGATGGATATATACATCATCATTGACCGGTCACGCTTGATTATAATGAAACACGACTTATTATTTTTTTATTTATTTATTTATTGTATTAAAAATCAAAAATAGAAATAAACATTAAAATATTAAAAACACAACAATATCACCAATTCCGAAACGTGTCGATAACTTTGAGACAATGTTGAATGTTTAAACAACTTTGCCGACTTTTCACTCGAAACATCCCTCAAAGCGGTACGTAACTTAGCACTGAATAAATTGACTAAACTCAATAGAAATTTCCGGTAATGGGCCTTGGTGCAATCAGTAGTTTCTTAAAGAAAACAATATATTATAACACATATATATCAACAATTTATAATAAAGCTCACCTTTTGAGTGTTGTGAATTAACAATTTCGGCCAAAACTGATACACTTCATTTGGAAAATTGTTTGTACAGAACGGTGTGTGAGATATTGTGATAATACCTCCATAAATCAATTTGTTCAATATTCTGAGATCTAATTTCATTATGGACGAATTTACGGATACTGCACATTCCTTAATATTCTTCATATTATCAACATTATATTCCAGACACTATATTCCAGAATGGCATAAATTAAAACAATCGAGCCAAATATTAAAAAAACTCCCATCTCCATGTTATGGCAACAGACTGAAAGATAGATATAAGGATTAGTGTAAAATTCTGGAAGGAAGATTTACTTTGTTTCTAGGTAGAATTTTTAATAAAATGTCAGTGCATTACCTTAATAAGTTCATTTGGTGATTGCGCGTGTATTAACAATATAATTATAGTGACTTCCATGAACTGGAAGTTCATGAACTGTAATTATTACGAATCGATTGAATAAACTGTGTCAGCGTAGTTTCATACATTTGTATATCTTGTGTATTATCTTCCAACATCATAAAAAGTCCATCAATAATACCAAATAGATAACCATATTATTTTCTGGTACAGCATTCACAATCGATATCCAGAATATAACATATTGTCGCTCAATACAATTCTTTACATAAATGCGTTTCCTAAGATATATAAAAGCTTCTAGATTGAAAGTTTGTGAAGATTCTACAGCAATATCTTTAACTAAACAATCCAACAGGAATAGACCACAAGACGCGAGCAAAAAATCGTGGAGGGGTGTAATGGAGGGACGTTCCACCACAATTGAGAATGGCACTAACGAATTCACTGACATAGTTTGAAGAGTCCTAAAGAAACAACAAAAATTAACTTGAATTTTTAATATAATTAATTACTTACCTTTCCTTAACCTAAACTTGTAGCCGCCAAGCCATTAAAATCCTGGGAGGAGGCAAAGTCATTGGACAACACCTCTATAAGTTTTCGCATTTGGACAGTCATTTTTCATATTAAATTCTTTAACCAAGCTGTGTGCGATATCAGTTGAATCATTTAAATAATCAGCTTTTTTTAATATACATGTATAAAGCATTAACTTTATTTATGTGTATATTTTTGTTGATTTTAACAATTGAAGTTAACACTTCACAATTATTTTTAATTTTCCGACAGCCAATAATGAATAATACCCGGTAATTCACAAATATTGCTGTTTAACGAAAAAAAAGTGAAAAAAAAACAACTCTACAACAGCAACAATTACAGTCATATGTTTTTCAAATAGAAAAAAAAACTGCAAGTGTGTTAGTACAAAAATTGTTTATGTGTTAGTTTCAGTCATTCATTTCTTGTAGGGTCTCGCTGATGTTCTTCTTCTTCATGTTCTTGTACCAGTCAAAACCTCTGTATTGTAGAGATGCCAGACCATATATTATTATGACAATCATCGCTCAAGGTAGACTTTTGGGCGCATGGCAGTGGGAACATATCCGGAAGTTGCAATAGCGCGTCAAGTGGACCGGTCCGACGTAAAAATCGGAGACGTCGTCTACGAAGACAACCTCCCGTCCTCAGGGACGGGTTCGCAGGGTTCGAGCAGCAAGCATTTAAACAAAAAGCGGTATATATATGTGAAGCAGTGTTGCGTCTGAATATTAAACTCAATTAAGTAACATATTGAAATATATCTCTAAGTGAAAGTGGCAACGCATGTTGTTAACTTTCTATGTATAATTACAATACTAGTAAAACAGCTACCATGGCAACAGTGGCTTTAAGTTGCAAACTAAAAAACAAACAAGTCAAGGCCTAGTTAGCCTTCTTTTTATTTTATTAAAAACCTTAAGTACTAAAATTAAGTGCTTTGCCTTTGGCAACTTCTTAATGCCGGCAAAATTTATAAAAAGAGCCAGTGGCGTAGTTAAACGCCGGCAAACTTAAATTTTCATTTCCTTAAAAACAATTATAAATGTCAACACAAAACTCCTGGCAGGATCGCCATATTGTTTTATGTTTTCCAACTACTGCAAGAAGACAAGCCAATTGCTCGGCTAGGAGTCAGATTTTTAATTGTTTTTATTTGTAAAATTTATCCTACTCATAAATAAAACTAACGGTACTTAATCTATTTACATACTCTTAATCCTAAATATCACCGTCCAACCAGTCCAGATACACACTAGCGACATCTACATTTTTTTTTGTGAACTACAGACATTTTCATAATATTTTTACAACCACTTTCAGATGAAACAACTATATTAATGTAATATGCTGTCACCCTTATACACGTTGTATATTTTTTTTATTATTTATTTCTGCTTATTCATTGTCACAAATTGAAATTTCTGTGGGCAAATTAACGCGTTCTTATTGCAGTTAATTGTATTATAAATTGAAATAAGTGTGTTAAATAAGATTTACATTATAACTGATATTTGCTGACAAAATAATAATGTAATTAAAGTGAGTGTGTTTAACATAACACATTACAGTAAATAAATTTATAGAAAAAATATAGTATTCCAGGTAATTTCATTAAAACTCGAAATATAAATAAAATATATTGGAAATAAATAAAACTAATTTTTATTTCTCGTTTAGATAAATCTGTTGCCGATTGCGTTGAAACCTTATTTGGAGTATAGCATATGATGCTAAAGAAGCTAGTGAACCTAGTAGTACTTTTCCTGACTGTTGTTACTGTTTATGGCTCTTAGACTTCGTCCAAATCTCCACTGCTACACTACACCCAATGGTGAAGAAGCGCCGGGTTATACGAAATTTAAACAAGCTTTGAAATATAAATTCCGCGGCAGATCGTACTTGTTGCAAGCCATTATTTATGCCTCATACTCCCAATAGATTATGTTTAGAATTCTGGGTGATGCTGTATTGGATTATTTGATAAGGCTTTTGTATGAAGACCCTAGGCAACATTCACCTGGGGCCTTAACCGATTTGAGATCTGCTTTAGTTAACAATACCGTATTTGCGTAATTAGCTGTAAGGCATGAAAACCGCAAATATTTTATAGACATGTCTCAGGTCGTAACGAAGCTATTGATCGTTTTGTGCGTATTCATACGAAAAATGGTTATAGTATAAGTAAACGAAGAGGTTAATATTATGAAGACGTTGAAATACCAAAGGCATTAATTAGGTGATGTTTTCGAGTCTGTTGCAGGTGCGATATTTTTAGACTCGAATATGTCTTTAGATGCTGTGTAGTTGGTTTACAATAATATGATGCGTCCTGAAATTGAACAATTTAGCAATTCGGTGCCAAAATTTTCAAATAAGGGAACTACTTGGATAAGAACTGCCAAATTTATGTTATTTTTTATGCTTTAACATTTAAATTGTACATGGGATCAAATTTTTAATTTTCAGCAAACCCGAAAAATTAACTGATGGCCAACGTGTTCGTGTTACCGTACAAGTTTTTCGGTAGAAAATATCGGATTGCCAAATGTACTGCTGATAAATGTGCTTTATGTCAGTTGAAGAATTTTTTTTATATTTTAATCTATGTTGTGTAGTTAGATCGAAAAATTCAAAAAAATATATACATTTCATTATGTTAAAGTATCAAAAAAGTTTTTCAAATAATAAACCATTCTTTTGTTTTAGTTTTGAAATAAATGCCCGTAGTTTCGTTTTATTTTTGCATAGATGCAGAGATAATTAAAAATTTACATTAAATTCTAGTTTTAAATTAAAGCAATCAAAAGGAACTAATGTTGTAGTTAGAGGTTTAACTTTAGCCATTTGTAGTTTTGGCTTTACTTTCGACTTTTTTACGCGTTTTAAGCGATCTTTATATTACTTTTCATAAATTGAGCATACATTGTCATCATTTTGGGGACATCATGTTTAAAAACGGTGGAAATCTACGAATACATTTTTTATTTCATCCTTCTCTTATATATTAAAATTTGTTTAAGGATTGATGGGCTTTTGTGGAATATGTAGGTTGCGCTACCATTTGTGCTAATGGTTGGTCGTTCTCTCCTACTAAGATTTATTTGCTTTCGAGCTGTTGAAAATATAATTCACATATTTTATTAAATTAAAAACATAATTCCACCCTGACCATACCGCCAATTGCACCAACTTACATTTTTTCTATTCGTATTGATTTTGTTGCTTCTATTGTTTACTTTTATCAAAATTAAATCCTTCATTAACTTCATTCCAAGGTGTACAAGTCCGTCTACTTACAGGAATAAAAAAGTAGAAAATTAATGTTTTATGTATGAAGCTAACGGTATAGTACCCAATGTGATGGGAATATTACCAGACAAATTACGATGAGAAGCATTACACGAACTCTACATGCAAGTCATAATCAAAATCAATAATACAATACCACAATTCAACTTGCGAAAAGTTTCGTCACCAGCAACTGCACCAATGGTTACCTTAGCTATAGTAATTTGTGATTATTTCCTTTCGGCCCTGGGTTGAGTAGTATTGTATGCAATTGTCTTAAAACAAATTTTTACAAGCATCAGCAAAACCCTCCAAAATGTCACTCAAAACCTTAGAATTGGCTTTTGTCTCATCCAACTCCTATTTTAACTCAGCCAACTTTTTATGTTGTTTGCGTTCCTTTTTCGATAAACTCAACAAACGTTTACGATGAGCCTCCAACTTCTTTTGTTTCAATTCATTTTCTTTCTCTGCATCTACATAAACATTTTTTATCTTCAAAGCCCACAAACAAGTTATACATTCAAAGTTGAAATTGTTGTTTTTGGCGTTGATTAAATGATTAACGCGACGTACATATTGTGAAAAGTTATGTGAAGCTTTTTATCATTGGCAAACACAAAACGGAAACAATTCTTAATATCATGTTTACTTTCATCATCCTTTCATCATCACCAGCAGCATGTTTACTTTTCGTTGTTTTTGCCTCTTTTCGATTGCAAAAATTTCGAATCTTCACCATCCAGCATGTCGGCTACATTATCCAGTATCTTCATATTGTTCATCATCGTTGTTTTGCTTCTTCCTTCTTGGCCGCCTTTTTTTGTGCCAGCAATAGTAATTTTTGCTTTCTTCCTTCGGCCCTGGCTTGAGTAGTCTTGAATGTAATTGTCTTACGTAAAACAAATCACAAGCTATGTGTTTTAATATACACCTTTTATACATATTTTTATATCAAAACAGATAATACGATATTATTAATGTTTTTTAAATGTTTATCAATAGCAAATACTCACTATTTTTTCCATTATTATTGTTTTTTATGCTGGTTACAAACATGTGTAGCTGTTCACTTGCACACATTATATTTTGTATATTTTATTTTTAATCTCTCTCAAAGTTGTTACAGCAATTCTAAGAAAAAAAAAAAAGGTAAACAAAGCCATACGGTTCGTGTTTACTTTTTTGACAGCTGTCAAGTTGTTAGGCTGTGCTAAATATGTTGTTGCTTAATTTTACTTATGTACTACTTACAGCTGTTTTGTTTATAACAATTATACTTAAGCCTAACAGTTGTTTTCATTTGTTATATTCTATCAGTGATGGTACATTTATCAGTGATGGTACGTTATTGATGGTATTTCACTACATTATTCTTTGCTTCGCTGCGAAAAATTATTATTATTTCATTTATTTTGTTTTTTTATTATTTCTTTTTTTTTTTCTTTGACTTCCATTTTTCACACAAATAGATTTTTCACTTTGAACCAATAATAAATTCTTTGTACACAAACGAAATAAAATGAACTGTCAAAAATGTAAGAATTTGAAAGCAAAAGAAAACGAAAAGTTGTGGCAATAAATTTCTCTGTGTGAACATTAAGGCAACTTTAAAAAAAGTTGCGCAACAAAAATTGCCTTGTTTGAACGGTGACTAACCAAGAACGATAGAACTAAAGATTACGCCATCCGAATGATTTCCCGTTATATGATGTACCCTACAAGGACAGGGACGGACATTTGACCGGTCATATGACTGTCAATAATGATCGACTGATATAGTCATCGCGTAGAACAAAGTTTCTACCAAGTTATTAAGGGCAATATGAAAAAAAATTGTGGAAACTTTCGTGTACGTGTGATTTTGCATATTACTCTAACCTATGAAAGTATGTAAATCATAGAATATATATCTGAACTGCACACTCTACCGTTGTTTACTAGCCAACAATGATGAATATATCAATCGCAGTTGACTAATCACACTTGATGGATATATACATCACAGTTGACTAATCACACTTGATGGATATATACATCATAGTTGACTAATCACGCTTGATTATAATGAGATACGATTAATTATTTTTTATTCATTTATTTATTGTATTATAAATCAAAAATTCAAAATTAAAAAATAAACATTAAATATTAAAATTAAAAATCAAAAATTAAAAATTTTGTTCTTTGAAGAAACTCATTTCATCATGGATGTGTTTACGGATACTGCACATACATATAAGGATTTGTGTAAAATTCTGCAAAGAAGGTTTACTTGGTTTCTAGCTAGAATTTTTAATAAAATATCAGTGAACCACCTTAATAAGTTCATTTGGTAATTCCGCATGTGTTATCAATATATTTATAGTGTCTTCCATGTGCATTGAACTGGAATTATTACGAATCATTACTGTGTCAGCGTATTTCACATATTCGCTGTATTTAATTTTTTTTTATTATTATTATTATTTATAAATTCAATAGCTATCACAACACCAAAAAGATCTTATAAATTACAGTGATAGCAAGTAAAAGCTTTCTAGTTAATGTTATGTCAACTGAAATTAAAAATACAATTTGTATACACAACTTAAAAATAACAATAGTAAAAAATTTTTGCTGGCTAAACATATAAAACAAACGGATAAACGTATAAAACAAACGTATAATCATATAAAACAAACTTATAAAATTATAAATAAATTTGAAACATATTTAAAAGTTCCTTTTTAAAGCATAATGTGTTGCTAGGCAATAGAGTATATGATGGTAGGTCGTTCCAAAGACCGATTGTATAATTGGAAAATTGTCTCGTAGACAAAAGGTATTTATATTTTTGTGATATCAGGTTTTCCCACGTGGAGATTTGGCAAAAGTAATTCTCCTATAAAGATTTTCAGGTTCCTTTAAATATATTAGTTTATGCATCGTCAAAAAACTTTTGTACCTTAATAAATCTTTAAAAATCTATCAATTTCACACCCATACAATAAAACAGGAATTAAATATATTTTAGCCAGGAGCATCCGTATATTAAAGGGCGTCGATGCTTTAACAGCCCACAGGTTTCTCAGCATACCATGAACTTTTTCAGCCGAAATATTAATATGGTTTTTCCATCAAAGTTGGGCATTCAATATTATTCCTAGAATTGATGATGATGGAACAAAATTGATTATATTGTTGTTTATATTCAAAAAGTCGGTATTTTCAAGTCTGTTCTTTTTATTTCTTGACAAGAAAATGCACTTTAATTTTTTTCGGATTTATGCATAGACCATTTATACTTGCCCATTTATGAATTTTATATCGTTTTTAATGCAGTCAATAAAAAGTTTGTACCATTGTCCGTTATTATTTTTATGGGAACGCCGTATCAAAAAAAATTTTTTCTACATATATTAATTGTTGTTTTCGCTGATAGACTGTTGAGTTCGTCAATTTCAAAAAAGTCTGAATAGTGGTCAACTGTTATAAGGAAATATCTTGTTTTGCTATTTATCTGAATTTCACACACGTCCACAGATACGATTTCGAAGGTTGTTGGAATTTCCGGTATAATCAGGGGTTCGCTTTGTTGATTTCTTGAATAGGTGTTGCATATTTCACAGCTTTGTATCATCTGTTTTATTTCATCTGTTATTCCTCGCCAGTAGACTGTTTCTCTTGTCAATTTCAAAGTTGATTCTATTCCCAAGTGGGTTAATGTATTCCTGCCCTCTTTAAAAATTAACTCATTGTTTGCGACAAGCTCGTCCCTTATATTCCAGTATTTCCTTATATTTTCTTTCACATTTGCTTTGCTTTCAGGCCAGCCTTCTTTTATAGTTTCCATTAGTATTTTCATAACATTATCGCAGCTTGTTGCATGTTTTATCTTGTTTATTGTTGTTAAACTTATTCTTTTATCGCTGATGTCATCAATTTCATCGATTTGCATGAATTCTTCGTCGAGTTTGAATATGTCGAACGAGTTCTCTACATGACCTGGAGCTCTAGATATTGTATCGACTACGTACATTTCGCTTCCCTTCTTATATTTTATATTAAAATTGTAACGTTGCAATGCTAATATCATAGCCTGTAATTTTTTCGGTGTCTTGAGCAATGGTTTTTAAAAAACGCTTATTAGAGGGGAATGATCTGTTTCTACCGTAATGCCTCTTCTTCCGCAAATGTATTGATCGAATTTTTTACATGCGAACAGGACGGCTAACATCTCTTTTTCTATTTGTGCGTTGTTCCTTTATGTATGTGTCAGGGTCTTTGAGGCATAAATTATTGGGTGTCCTTCTTGTAACAATGTGCAACCTAGGGCAAAAGATGACGCGTAAGTTTGTAACACACCCGGTTTTTTCATATCGTAAAATTGTAATATAGGGGCCTACGTTATTAATTTTTCAATGTTCCAAAAGATTTCTCTTGTTTTGCTTTTCATTCGAAATTGGCTTTCACATGTGTTATTTTTCTTAAGGGTTCAGTAATTTCAGACATATTCGGGATAAACTTACCCATGTATGTTATAAGTCCTAGGAATCTTAGGGTTTCCCTTTTATATACAGGGGTTGTCATATTCAATATGGTGCTTGTGTTGTCTGGATCGGCTTTTATACCTGCGCTGGTAAGTATATGACCAAATTTTCATCTTTAAAGATATTAATTTTAAAATTTTTCTCACGAAGATGTTGTAATAACTCGTTTAGATTATCGTGTTGTTCATCAATGGCATCATCTTTAGTATCACCTTTCCCAAATACTAAAATGTTGTCCGCTATACATACTACGCCTTTCAACCCATATATAACCTGGTTCTGTCTCATTTGAAAAATCTCCATTGCTGGCTTTATTCCAAAAGGTACGCGATTAAATCTATATTTGCCAAATGGTGCCAAAATAAGGTTAGTTTGCTACTTTCTTCGTCCAATTGAAGTTGCCAAAACCCGTGTTTGGCGTCAAATATAGAAAATATTTTGGCATCAGCTAATTCAGTTAAAATTTCCCCTATTGTTGGCAGTTGGTACTTTTCGTCCCTCAGTGCTTCATTTAATTTTCTTGGATCTATGCATACTCTTAGCTTGTTGATCTTTTTCATTAGTACAATGATGCTTGTCCATTCCATGTAATCAGGTTCCCTTACTATAACATTCATATTCTCCATTTCTTTCAATGTTTCTTTCAGCTGTCCGCGCAGAGCAGTAGGGATTCTTCTTGGAGACTCACTTTTGGGTTTTATGTTGTCATCTATTTCCAATGTTATATTGCCTTCAAGTTTACCTAGTCCTTGAAAAACGTCTTGATACCTATTGATGATTTTGTAAGCATTCTGTTCGTCAGTGTTTGGATTGATCTTCTTGCATATCTCTATGAGTTTCAACGACTGACAGGTTTGAAATGAAAGTAATGGACACTGATTATTTTTATGACATAAAATAATAATTGATGTCATAAAAAATGTTGTTGCCATAGGTGTAATTTGAGCTCCTTCAACAGTTCTAAGCGTTGTAAAAGTTTTTTTTATATGTTATTCAGCTACAATAGTTTTTAGGTTATTAATTCCAATGATGTTGCACATTGTGTTCTTGGTATTGTTAAGTCGTTGAAGTCGTGCGATACGGTCGTGTTCTAATTGTGCTCTGTTTATTTTGTCAATTTTGTGTTAATAAAAAACTTTTAAAATTTTTAAAAACATTTGATACTGTTAAATATATCACAAACAAGCTGTTTAAATTTCGATGTAAATTATATATAATAAAATCAAAAACAATAATATAAACAAGAAAACATTGTGAAACAAACAAAATACAGCAACAACAACTGTGACACATAATATTTATTCTTTGTCAACTGAACAACAACAAATAAATATTTGCCTGTTTTGTCCATGTATAATACTGGTTTATAATTATCTATTATTGACAGTTTTGAAGCCACTGGTGAAATTTATACAGTATTGTATTTGTCGGAACAATACGTTAAATTTAAATATATATTGAGTGTAAAATCGTATAAATACTTCAAATTCATTAAGAATACCCAAAATACTGGTTGGTTGTGTGTAGCCAGATCGTAGCTTTACTGTAATCGTTACCGTTGCCGTTTTTTGTATTGTGCTGTTTTTGACCTGTAGAGCTTAATAATGGCATGTTTGAAAAAAGGCTGCTCTTTGGTTGATTATGAAGAAAGAATGCTTACCTGTAAGCTTTGTCATGGTTTATGTCACTTTCAATGTAGTGGCCTGTCTGGTTTGGTTGCTGAGTCAATATCTAAACATAAAAACTTGCACTGGCGCTGTAATGGATGTCAAAAAATTGGTGCTGATTTTTATCGTTTATTTCAAAGTACGAAAGATAATTTTTTGCAAATTCAACAAAACCTTAATAATTTATCTTGTCAAATTAATGCTTATGGAAAGCTTTTTGATGATTTCAAATCCTTAGAGGGATTGCTGTCACCATCCCCAACTCGTCGTAAGTCGCCAAGGTTCTTGAATAAAGAAAATTCTAGTCAGAATCCTGGTCCTAATGGAGCACATCAGAATGGTACTACTGCTACTGCATCTGCTTTATATTTACCAAATCCTTTTCAAAATATTACAGGTATTGATCCTGCCGTTTCTCATTCAAACAACGTTCAAGTTTTAATTAATAAACCTACTCCAATATTAAATGAAACTGCAGCATTTCCGATTACATCAAATGCTAATAACCATAGTACTCAGCATGCTCTGAACATTATTGCTCCAAATATTTCTTCAATGCCTAGAACTGCTACGGCTAATAATTTACTTTATAATCCTGAGAACGCTGGTCGATTGATTAATTTTGATGCTGCATCACCAATCCCATCTGCTTCAACATCTGGTACTTCAAATATAGTGCCTACAACTGGTAGTGAATCAATACCCACTCCTAGGTTGCGAACAATTCCTCCGAAGAAAACTATATTTGCTACACGTTTCGCACATGATACGAAAGCTGATGAGATGAAATTTTATGTGATCTCTTTTAAATTAAAAACTGTATTCCTGAGGATATTAGTGTTTACAAAATGAATTCCAGAAATAGAGCATCATTTAAAATAATTGTTCCTGAATACCTATTTGAACAAATCGTAGATGCCAGTTTTTGGCCTAAAAACGCATTAATACGTGAATTTATATATAGAGAAGAAGATAATGCTCGGCTTCCCAAATCCGCTGATCAAAATCCAAAAAACTAATATACATCTTGTATCAAAACGTTAGAGTTATGAATTCAAAACTTTCGTCAATTTATTGTAATAGCTTTGGCTTCAATAATCATATTATTATATTTACGGAGACCTGGCTCAGTAAAAAAGTTAATAACTCTGAGATTTTTTGCCCTAAATATCAAATTTTCAGAAAAGATAGAGAAAGTTGTGAAAGAATTGTATCTGATAAAAATAATAATCAGTGTAATAATGTAATAAAAAAGTCTGGTGGCGGCGTATTGGTTGCTCTACTAAACGAGTTTTCGTCTGAAGAAATTATCTTAAACGATTTTTTACATATTGAGATTATATGTGTTTTAGCTAAAATTAATAACAGGTCCATATACATTATTTGCTCATACATTCCGCCTAACTCTCCGCTTTCTGTTTATGAGGATCAGCTGTTGATTTAATCCAAAATTATATAAAACCATCTGATTTATTAATGTTAATTGGAGATTTTAACATGCCGTCTACATCCTGGAAAGCTGATCCTGATACCAATTATTTAGTTCCATCTCATTATTCCGATTCTTCAGCTGCATTTATTCATAGTTTATTGGAATATTGTCTTTTCCAAGTCAACTCCGTCACAAATGCATTTGGTAGACTGTTGGACCTTATTTTCGTTAATGAACCTAATGACTTTTCAATATTGCGGCATAGCCCTATTTCTAAACCGGAAGATATATACCATCCAACACTTGAGATATCTTGCTTTTGTTCCTATCCTCTTCATAAAAAAAAGTTAACTCACAGCGATAAAATCTTTTGCTTTAATAAAACTAATTACCAAGATTTACAACTCCATCTATTCCACATTGACTGGATAAATGTGTTATCTCGTTGCAATGATAACTTGGACTTGTGTTTGCATACATTTTATCATCACCTCTTTGAATGTTTCTCGGCATCTGTACCTAAAATGTTACCTCCTAAATCGAATGGTCCTCCTTGGAATACAAAACATCTATCTCAACTTAAAAATAAGAAAAACAAAATGTACAAAAATTATAGAAAATATGGAACATTGATAGATTATATGAAATACTCGTTATCAAGATTGGAATTTATTATTGCTAATCAATTGGCCTATAATAACTATTTAATTAAAGTAAGGAATAATCTAAAAAGTAATCCAAAATCATTTTATAAATTTATTAATTTTAAAAGACGTACTGCGGACTTTCCTTCGGTTATGAAGTACGGTGATTTAGAATCTTCAGATGATAACTCCATAAGTAATATGTTTGCAGACTTTTTTGCATCAACTTATTCTTCGACAGTATTTAATAATCTGTATCCATACATAATATCGGAATCTTCAATTATTAATATACCATCCATCAATCAACATACAGTTCTGAATGCCCTGACAAAATTAAAATTGTCGTATGCTGCTGGTCCTGACGGTGTTCTTAGTTGCATTTTAAAGCGCTGCGCACATTTATTGTATATTCCTTTGACTTATATGTTTAACATATCCCTTAAATTGGGTTACTTTCCTCCCATTTGGAAAGAATCATTTATTATTCCCTTCTTTAAGTCTGGATCTAAAGCTGGTATTTCGAATTATAGAGGTATTGCTAAATTAAGTGCTATTCCAAAACTATTTGAAAAACTTATATATGACACGATGTCACATCATGTGTCCTCTATCATATCTCCAACGCAACATGGATTCTGCAAATCACGCTCTACAATAACAAATCTTTTGGAGCTTACAACTTTGGTAAATGATGGTTTTATTAATATGAAACAAACAGATGTTATTTATAATGATTGTAGCAAGGCATTCGATAAAGTAAATCATGATCTATTGTTGTTTAAGCTTGACCGTATGGGCTTTGGTATAATGCTAATAAAATGGATTGTATCATATTTAAAAGACAGAACACAATGTATTAAGTTTCGTAACTCGTATTCCAACAACATAAAAGTATTATCTGGTGTACCTCAAGATAGTCACTTGGGACCTCTTTTATTTACGCTATTTATAAATGATCTTCCTTCTGTAATTAAACACTCAACTACATTAATGTATGCAGACGATGTAAAGTTAATGTTTACCCTCAACAATCTTGATCAACAATCACTTTTACAGAATGATATTGATTGTTTAACTACTTGGTGTAATATGAATCTAATGGACCTAAATGTCAAAAAATGCAAATATATGATTTTTACAAGATCAATTCCAATTAATGGTCGGTATATCATGAATAATGCTGTACTTGATTTAGTGGATTCATTCAACGACCTTGGCGTACTTCTGGATAAAAAATTAGACTTTAGAAGTCATATTTCGCTAACAATAAATAAAGCTACTGGTGTACTTGGATTCATTAAACGGTGAGCTAAAGAGTTTTCGGATCCGTATACGACAAAACAATTGTTTACTACCTTGGTAAGACCAATACTCGAATATGGGTCTGTAGTCTGGGATCCGCAATATCATATACATTCGAATAAAATTGAATCAGGACAAAAACAATTTTTGTTATTTTGTCTTCGTGGTTTGGGCTGGGATCCTAATATGAGGTTGCCATCTTATGAAAATGTCTGGCTCTAATTAAGCTTCCTACATTGAAAAGTCGCAGACATATGCTAAATGTTACTTTCCTGTTAAAACTGTCAACAAAATAAATATAAATATTCCTTTTCGATCATCAAGAAATTATAACTTTCTAACTATCAAATATTATTGTACAAACTATGCTAATTTTAATCCACTACGTAGAATTTGTGATGAGTTTAATATGCTGTATCAGTTTATTGATTTTAATAAAAGTTTGGATATTGTGAGAAGAGATATTACATTACACTTAAATGCATTAAATCAACTGAATTAAATAAATTTTATATATCAATTTTGTTAAATGTTTAATTATATATATAAATTATAATATAAATGTACATATACTTTAAGTAGTCTGTAAGGATGATTCCATAGACTGAATAAATAAAATAAATAAATAAATTGCGCCGGTATCTAATTGACGCTTCGTATAATGCACCATGTTGTCATTATTGAAAATGTTAAGATCCATTTATAGCCCTTTTTTGTTGTTGTTTTCTACGGTATTCAGCACAAATTCGTTTTTGCACTCAGACGTTCCATCGTCACAATCAATCTCTGTTACCTCTTTAATGGCTCTTGAGTTGTTGTTTTGTTTGTTGTTCTCTCTGTAATTACTCCATGCAAACTCGAGCATAGTGGCCTTTTCTGCTTCATTTATGGCATGTATCGTTTCTAGCCGGACACTTTTCTAATTTTTCGTGATAGTCATTGCCACAAAATTTACACGATTTTCGTTCCGATGCTCATTTTTCTGTTTCTCAGCCCTGTATGGCATTTTTTCCACTTTATTTACGTCAATATTTTTGTTTTCTATCCCTCTTAGCTGTTTTTCTGTAGTTTCCTTTGATCTAAAGATTTCAATGGCTTTTCCTATGGTTATATATATAGTCTTCGAGCCATAAATTATCGCATAGATCGGGATCTTTAATGGAACATATTATCTTGTCGAGTAAAAGGTCGTCCTCAAGTGCACCATATTGTGCATTTTTTATAAGACCTCTTAATCTGTCAAAGTATTCGTCATATGATTCTTCGTGATATTTCTTGGTTAGGTTGAAGACAGCTCTTGCACATCTTTTGTTCACTGTTGTTGTAAAATTCTTTTCTATTTCATTAAATAACGCACTAGCTGTCGGCTACCTTCTTCCCTTTTTGGCATGTTCATATCTTTTAAATGCAACATCACCTATTGCTGTTACCAAAAGAGCTTTTTTTGTTTCCTCATTTTGTGAAACCAAGCCTGTTGCTGTAAGATAGTTGTTCCATTGTTGTTTGAAAAATTTAAAGTTTTCACCCACATCTCCTTCTCTAATGATGAGGGGAGCTGAAAGTGGAATTTATGGCAAACTAATTTGGGCTGTTGTCGTTGTTCCTTGCGCTGTTGATTTAATCTCTTTTTGAAGTGCTTCAAGTTGTTGTTTTAATTCACTAATTTCAGCCATATTGCTGTTGAACTATTTTTCAATGTGCATATTTCCGTAATCGTTATTCACCTGACACCATGTTATAATGTTAATTAAAACACGATATCTTTTTAACTTGCATGAAAGTATATACTTTATTTAATCTTTATTTAATGGTTATACTATATCTTGTTATTGAAACCGTCTTTTCTAGATGCTTCTCGCTGATGTTCTTCTTCTTCATGTTCTTGCGCCAGTCAAAACCTCTGTATTGTAGAGATGCCAGACCATATATTATTATGACAATCATCGCTCAAGGTAGGCTTGTGGGCGCATGGCAGTGGGAATATATCCGGAAGTTGCAATAGCGCGTCAAGTGGACCGGTAAAAATCGGAGACGTCGTCTACGAAGACAACCTCCCGTCCTCAGGGATGGTTAATGGGCAGAATAATAGAGGTAGAGTTCGGCAGAGATCGCAGGGTTCGATCATCAAGCATTTAAACAAAAAGCGGTATATATATAGGAGGCCAATCCATAAATTAGCTCCTCTTCCCTTTAATGATTCGCATCCTGATAATATATCACATTCTTGTGAAGCAGTGTTGCGTCTGAATATTAAACTCAATTAAGTAACAGATTGGAAAATATCTCTAAGTGTGAAAGTGGCAACGCATGTTGTTAACTTTCTATGTATAATTACAATACTAGTAAAACAGCTACCATGGCTGTTAAGTTGCAAACTAAAAAAACAAACAAGTCAAGGCCTAGTTAGCCTTTTTATTTTATTAAAAACCTTAAGTACTAAAATTAAGTGCTTTGCCTTTGGCAACTTCTTAATGGCGGCAAAATTTATAAAAAGAGCCAGTGGCGTAGTTAAACGCCGGCAAAGTTAAATTTTCATTTCCTTAAAAACAATTATAAATGTCAACACAATACTCCTGGCAGGATCGCCATATTGTTTTATGTTTTCCAACTGCTGCAAGAAGACAAGCCAATTGCTCGGCTAGGAGTCAGGTTTTTAATTGTTTTTATTTGTAAAATTTATCCTACTCATAAATAAAACTAACTTGTACTCTTAATCATAAATATGTTGTTGCTTAATTTTACTTATGTACTACTTACAGCTGTTTTGTTTATAACAATTATACTTAAGCCAAACAGCTGTTTTCATATGTTATATTCTATCAGTGATGGTACATTTATCAGTGATGGTACGTTATGGATTATTATTATTATTTCATTTATTTTGTTTTTTTATTATTTCTTTTTTTCTTTGGCTTCCATTTTTTCACACAAATTGATTTTTCACTTTGAACCAATAATAAATTCTTTTTACACAAACTAAATAAAATGAACTGTCAAAAGTGTTAAAATTTGATAGCAAAAGAAAACGAAAACTTGTGGCAATAAATTTCTCTGTGTGAACATTAAGGCAACTTTAAAAAAGTTGCGCAACAAAAATTGCCTTGTTTGAATTGTGACTAACCAAGAACGATAGAACTAAAGGTTACGCCATCCTAATGATTTCCCGTTATATGATGTACCCTACAAGGACAGGGAGGGACATTTGACCGGTCATATGACTGTTAATAGTGATCAATTGATGTAGTCATCGCGTAGAACAAAGTTTCTACCAAGTTATTAAGGGCAATATGAAAAAAAATTGTGGAAACTTTCATGTACGTGCGATTTTGCATCTTACTCTAACCTATGAAAGTATGTAAACCATAGAATATATATCTGAACTGCACACTCTACCGTTGTTTTCTAGTCAACAATGATGGATATATAAATCGCAGTTCACTAATCCCACTTGATGGATATATACATCACAGTTGACTAATCACACTTGATGAATATATACATCACAGTTTACTAATCACGCTTGATTATAATGAGATACGATTTATTATTTTTTATTCATTTATTTATTGTATTATAAATCAAAAATTTAAAATCAAAAAATAAACATTAAATATTAAAATTAAAAATCAAAAATTAAAAATTTTGTTCTTTGGAGAAACTCATTTCATCATGGATATGTTTACGGATACTGCACATAGACTAAAAGATGAAATGATAGATAAAGGGATTTGTGTAAAATTCTGCCAGGAAGATTTACTTGGTGTAATAACTCCAATAAATGATTTAAAAACACATTTTGTATTTTTATTATTATTTTTTTTCAATTGTCAATTATTGACCAAACCAACTTCTATGAACACAGTATTCTAATTTATTTCAAAATACAACTACAACATTCTATCAGTTGTGGCCCTGCCACCCGTTCTCAATATCTCGGCATAGATCAGCGTTGCCACATCCCTCCTATATTTTTTAATTACATTATCGGATCTCCTGGTTAAGCTGCTGATATATCCTTCGTACGAATTGTAGGTGATGTATTGTTTGATGCAGATGGTGATTCCTGTAAAGAAACAATGTCTGCTTGGGTTGTGTTTCCAGGAATTGTTAGTGGTATAATAGTATTTTTTTAACATGGCTGATGTTCCTCTTAAATGTCTTCACATTACCAGCTATTTCTACTTCGTTTCCATTTCTGTCTACAACCTCATATTCTGTTATATCAAAGTTTGTTGTCAGCTTATTTGGAAATACAACATTTTTGAGCAATACTTTATCTCCAACAGCTATATCTGATTCCTTTGCTTTTCGTCGTTTATCTCTTTCCTTTCCTTTTTGTTTATTTATGCAATCTAAATCTCTAGGTGATAAGTCAATCATATCTTCTGTTATGTTCTGGATACTTGGTATTTTGTCCCGTATAACTCGATTAAACATAAGCTCAGACGGAGGTGATCCAGTAGTGCCATGTGGTGTTACATTATACATTAAAATGAACTTTTGTATTTCCTGCTTATAGTCACTTTTATTGGCGTTGGCAATTTTCAATCGTTTGACCAGAGACTTGTTCATATTCTCGACCTCGTCATTGGCTTGCGGCCAATAGTGATATGTGTGATATTGTTCATTTTACAAAAATTTTTAAATTCGAAACTTACGTACTGTCGGCCATTATCTGTTCTTAAAGATTTCGGCAACCCAAGCCTGCAAAATATTTCCTCCATGGCCTTTATGATCTTTTCAAAGGTTATATTTTTCAAAAATACTACTTCCTGAGACCGTGAATAGTAGTCTATAAGAATTGCCAGGGACCATTTGGAAATGCATGCCTTTGCATCGGAGAGAGATTTGATATTTGTGAAACAAGCAAACAGTCGCGACAGTCCTTAACATAATTTTCCGCATCCTTATCTGTCAATGGCCACCAGGCTTTGGCTCTTAGCCTACGTTTCATTGCTGACTCTCCTGGATGACCCTCATTGCCAATTGAAGTACCTTTCCACGCAACGACTTAGGTATCACAATGCGAGTGCCTCGTGGGAGAATATTGCCAATCGACGAGAGCTCGAACCGGAATGGATAATAATTACTTGATTTATCGGAATCCCACGAGTCATTATTGATATGCGCTATATTATTGGAGATTTCTTCAGCTTCCGCACTTCTATTAGCAATTAGAGTGATTCCAAAAGCTAATGGAATTGAATTTGACACAATATGAAATATGTTATCCTCATAATTTCTATCAAATGAAGTTGTCTGAGAGATTTTACAAAGCCTGGACGCAGAATCCGCTATATTTTCCTTTCCCGCTCGGTAAATTACTTTAAATTTAAACGATTGTAAACGCAATAACCACCGTTCAATTCTGGCCGGCGGCTTAGATGTTGGTTTAAAAATTGCCTCGAGTGGTTTGTGGTCTGTCACCAATTCAAACTCCAGACCTGCTAGATAATAATAAAATTTTTCCACGGACCAGACCAGAGCCAAGCTTTCCTTTTCAGTCTGCGAGTATCTCTTTTCAATGTTAGATAAACTCTTGCTAGCGAACGATATTATTTTTGGATCACCATTTGAATCAAATTGTATCAAGACCACGCCTAAAGCCACTGGGCTAGCGTCTGTTACTACCCGAGTTCTCTTCTTTGGATCAAAGTATGATAAGTTGGGAATTTGTGACAGTTGTGTTTTAAGGTGCCGAAAAGCGTTTGCCTGGCCAGGGCCCCAGACAAATTTTGTGTCTAATTTTAACAAGGTCCGTAATGGTTCGGTGACATCTGCCAAATCAGGTATGAATTTGCCAACGTACGTAATTATTCCTAAAAAACTTCGAACCTATTCTTTAGTGATTGGAGCTCGAAAAACTGTTATTACCTTAATTTTTACTGGATCTGCCGTGAAGCTCTTTTTAGAGAGAATATGGCCTAAAAATTTCAATTTTTGGGTTTTCCAAATACATTTATCTTCATTAAGTGAATGGTTATTTTCCTTAAATACAGCGATAACTTCCTCAACAGCCTTGTCATGTTCTTCCTCTGTGCTGCCAAATACGATAACATCATCTATATAATTAAGGCACTTACTACAGGTCGCTAAAAGTCGTTCTAATGTGCGTTGAAAAATTTCAGGCGCCGCATTTACGCCAAACATCAATCTCTTGTACCTAAATGGCCCCTTATGTGTAATAAAAGTAGTTATTTCCCGGCTGCTTTCGTGTAATTCAAGTTTATGGTATGCGCTTTTAAAATCAAATCTTGAAAAGTAATTTGCTCCTCTTAATTTTGTCCTGAAAGAGTCAAATGTAGGTAGGGGGTAATTTTCCCTTAAAACAGCTGTGTTCGCACGGCGCATATCAATGCATAACCTAATTTCGCCATTTCCCTTGAACACAATTACCACCGGTGAAATCCATGGACTTGGTCCATAAACAGGTTCAATTATGTGCAATCTAATTGCCTCCTCCAGCTTAGCTGCCACTTTATCCTCAAGAGCAATTGGTATACGTCGAAGTGGTTGCTGCACTGGTTTTACAGAATTATCGATAGTTAATTTAACTTGTATGTTTTTCATTTTGGGGAATGGTTCCACATCCTCAATACGGTTAATATTCAAACCTAGCCGTAGTATTTTAAGTTTTGTCGACGGTTCACGACCTAATAACGACTGATTTCCATTTTCAATTACATTAAATGTAGCAACCGTTTCAGAATCGTTATTTATTGCAATCGGAGCATCAAATACACCGACTACTTGAGAACCTGGTCTGACCCATATGCTTTGAATTGGTTTGTTGAATTTGATCGAATATTAAATATGACCGCTTTTTTGTTTCTCAATACCGCCCAGTCTTGTTCACTAACCAGATGAAATCGCGAGCCGGAATTTGCTTGTCCCCCGATGCAGACTTCTACTATTTCATCGATTTCGAAGTTATCATTGATTTTGAAACAGTCAAATTCGCGCAATGTGTCAACATCATCGAAACCATTTTCCTTTTCATTTTGTATACACCGTATTTTTGCCGGTCTTGCATTGCGCCGATTTTCACCACTCTCCTTATGATCGACAAATCTTCTTTTAATATTTTTAGTCTTGCAATTGAGAGAAAAATGTCCGATAAGCGAGCTTTTGTTGCACTTCGCATTTCGTGCTGGACAACTCATAGAGTTGCCGATGTGACCACTTCGACCGCATCTGTAACACTCAGTCTCTGAATTTTTAGAAAACCGTTTCCTCGAAGATATTTTATTTACCACCTCCTCGTCGAAACTTGTCAGCATGCCCTGCGACTGTTTAAGCATACCCTGTGACTGTTTATTAATTTGTTCATACACTTGGCAAGCTTCAATGATGTCATTCAGGCTCTGCTCTTTTTCCAATAGCCTCTTTTTTAACTCAATGGGAGCCCATGAATCAAGTATTTTGTCCTTAATACAAATATCCTCTATTTCAGTTTTTATCGATCTGAATGAACATTTCGCAATTTGTTGTCTTAAGCGCAATAGAAATTTGTTGAAAGACTCTCCATCAGATGGTTTCAGACTTCGATATAGGTGCCAAGATATACCCATAACTTCTGTGCTGATATCTTGAACCTAACACCTTCCACCAAAGAATATATAGTTTTTGGTGACCTAAATGCCAAACATTGTTCATGGAATTGTCGTTCAAATAATACTGCAGGAATCGCACTCAACAACCTACAGCAATCAAGCAATTTTTTTATTCACTATCCTAATAGTCCAACCCTATTCCCCCATCAACACAATCGTGAAGCATCCACAGTCGATATTATTTTAAGCAACTCCGCTTTAAATATAGACGTAAAAACAATAGATTACGAAATACCATCAGACCATCGCCCCATTATATGTACACTTAAAAGGTCAATGGCCTTGCAGGTTGACCTCAATTATTATGATTATAGTGCAACCAACTGGAACATTTATATGAATTTTTTAGACAATAAAATCACGTTATATTCCGATATATACAATACCAAGGCAGTAATTGATGAGGAAATCCAAAAATTTATAAATGTAGTTTTCGAAGCAAGGGATGTGTCTACACCTAAAATAACTCAACAAAATAATTACACATTACCAGAAAGTACTGTGAAATATATAAAACTAAGAAGAAGCTTTAAAAGAAAAAGCCAACGATCTTCAAATATAGCCGAGCAAACTTTTTATAATCAATGTACTAAGTTTCTAAGTAACATGATTGATAAAAGTATTAATTCGGAGCGCAATGAGAAATGGTCTCAATTATTATCCAATTTAAAACCAGGTGTTAAATCATTTTGGAAAATAAGCAGGAACTTACGAGGAAAAGGAAAAAATCAAATCGCTCACTTCAAAGTTGGAAATACAAAAATAATATCTGATAAGGACAAGGCTGAAGTCCTGGCAAATACATTTGTCCAAGCAAATGACCTCACTTCGAACTATAACCACTCGGCAGATACACTAATAAATACAACAGTAAATAATTTTAAGAAGGAAAATCCCAGTTCTGAATCTGCAATTTATACATCTCTTGAAGAAGTAATAAATATTGTCTCATCAATAAAACCCTCAAAATCCCCTGGTTTTGACAATGTTCCGAACCTGCTCTTAAAGAAACTACCACTCAAAGCTCTAAAATTACTGGTTATAATATTTAACAGCTGCATCAAACTCAACTATTTCCCAAACCATTTCAAAAATGCTAAGGTTATAGCTGTCAATAAACCTAATAAGCCAAAAAATAACCCAAATAGCTATAGACCTATTAGTTTAATAAGTAACTTAGGTAAAATATTTGAAAAAATACTACATTCTCGTCTTAGTGAATTTGTAACGACCAATTCTATTGTTGCTAAAGAACAATTTGGATTTAAAAAAGGGCATAGCACTACTCACCAAATAAACAGAATTAAAAATCAAATAATCAGCAATAAAAACAATAAACGTTCAACGGGTCTAATATTGTTGGATATCGAAAAAGCGTTTGACACCGTTTGGCATAATGGCCTAGTATTTAAACTTCTTGATGCAAATATACCAAAATATTTATGCAAACTTATTTCAGATTTCATTCACGGCAGAAGCTTTAAAGTTGCGATTAATAATGAAATATCATCTCCAAAAACCATCACCACAGGGTTACCTCAAGGATCAGTCTTGTCGCCATTGCTTTACTCGATATATACATCCGATTTCAAAGTTCCGAAGTATATGAAAGTAGCTTACTACGCAGATGATACTGCGTTAATTTCTTCAAACAAACTTACAAGTGCACTCCTGAAGAAAATGGAAAAGGGACTTGTAAATTGCAGTAAATATTTTCACAAATGGAAAATCAAAATTAATCCAAACAAGACCCAAGCAATTATTTTTCCGTTCAACAAATCTCCCAAAAGACTGCCAAGACGTCATCTTCTTATTGGAAATAATACCATAAATGTACTTAATCATGTCAAATATCTCGGAGTTGTCTTGGACAAAAAGCTTACTTTTAAACAACATATTATGGCTACGTGTCAAAAAGCTATAAAATCATTTAAAGCATTATGGCCACTACTAAATAGAAGGTCATTTCTAAACCCCAAAAACAAAAATCTACTCTTCAAAAGTGTTATAAGGCTGATATTAACATACGCGTGTCCTATTTGGAGTGACGCTGCCAACTGCCACCTAAAACGCTTACAAATTATACAAAACATATGTCTTAAAATGATAAATAAAAAGCCATGGAGGTATCCTACAAATCTTCTTCATGAAGAAACAGGTTATGAAAAAATTATCGATTTCATAACAAGGATTAATAACAATTACTTTGCCAAAATTGAAAATTCCTCTTACCCACTGATAAGAGAATGTAGAGAAATAACGTAAAATTAAAAAGAAATCACCAAATTGAAAATTATGTGCTTACAGAGGTCTATTATTTCTAATAAACCTCCTATTTGAATTTATTAAATCATATAAAGGTTTTTTTCCTCCCATTTTCCTTTAAAAATCATTAAAAATAATATAAAAACTATTTAATATCTTTAGATCCTATGTATTATTTGTTGCAATATCTATATGTAAAGATAAGATCTCATATGTAAATATCAAAATTTGTTAAAATATGTAAATAAAGGAAGAATGTTTAATTGAAAAAAAATCAAAGTATTCGTCATATGATTCTTCGTGATCTTTCTTGGTTAGGTTGAAGACAGCTCTTACACATCTTTTGTTCACTGTTGTTGTTAAATTCTTTTCTATTTCATTAAATAATGCACTAGCATGTTCATATCTTTTAAGTGCAACATCACCTATTGCTGTTACCAAAAGAGCTTTTTTTGTTTCCTCGTTATGTGAAACCAAGCCTGTTGCTGTTAGATAGTTGTTCCATTGTTGTTTGAAAAATTTAAAGTTTTCACCCACATCGCCTTCTCTAATGATGAGCGGAGCTGGAAGTGGAATTTATGGCAAACTAATTTGCGCTGTTGTCGTTGTTCCTTGCGCTGTTGATTTAATCTCTTTTCGAAGTGCTTCAAGTTGTTGTTTTAATTCAGTAATTTCGGCCATATTGCTGTTGAACTATTTTTCAATGTGCATATTTCCGTAATCGTTATTCACCTGACACCATGTTATAATGTTAATTAAAACACGATATCTTCTAAACTTGCATGAAAATATATACTTTATTTAATCTTTATTTAATGGTTATATATCTTGTTCATGAAACCGTCTTTTCTAGATGCTTCCCCTACAAGAACAGTGACGGTCATTTGACTGGTGATATGACGGTCACTACTGACTGAAGTTTCAGTCATCGCGTAGAACAAAGTTTCTATCATTTTATTAAGGCCAATATGACAAAAATGACCGAAACTTTTGTGTACATGTGATTTTGCATCATACTCTAACCTATGAAAGTATGTAAACCATAGAAAATATATCTGAACTGCTCACTCTACCGTTGTTTAGTAGTCAACGATGATGGATATATCCATCATCGCTGACCGGTCATACTTGATGGATATATACATCATCATTGACCGGTCACGCTTGATTATAATGAAACACGACTTATTATTTTTTTATTTATTTATTTATTGTATTAAAAATCAAAAATAGAAATAAACATTAAAATATTAAAAACACAACAATATCACCAATTCCGAAACGTGTCGATAACTTTGAGACAATGTTGAATGTTTAAACAACTTTGCCGACTTTTCACTCGAAACATCCCTCAAAGCGGTACGTAACTTAGCACTGAATAAATTGACTAAACTCAATAGAAATTTCCGGTAATGGGCCTTGGTGCAATCAGTAGTTTCTTAAAGAAAACAATATATTATAACACATATATATCAACAATTTATAATAAAGCTCACCTTTTGAGTGTTGTGAATTAACAATTTCGGCCAAAATTGATACACTTCATTTGGAAAATTGTTTGTACAGAACGGTGTGTGAGATATTGTGATAATACCTCCATAAATCAATTTGTTCAATATTCTGAGATCTAATTTCATTATGGACGAATTTACGGATACTGCAGATTCCTTAATATTCTTCATATTATCAACATTATATTCCAGACACTATATTCCAGAATGGCATAAATTAAAACAATCGAGCCAAATATTAAAAAAACTCCCATCTCCATGTTATGGCAACAGACTGAAAGATAGATATAAGGATTAGTGTAAAATTCTGGAAGGAAGATTTACTTTGTTTCTAGCTAGAATTTTTAATAAAATGTCAGTGCATTACCTTAATAAGTTCATTTGGTGATTGCGCGTGTATTAACAATATAATTATAGTGACTTCCATGAACTGGAAGTTCATGAACTGTAATTATTACGAATCGATTGAATAAACTGTGTCAGCGTAGTTTCATACATTTGTATATCTTGTGTATTATCTTCCAACATCATAAAAAGTCCATCAATAATACCAAATAGATAACCATATTATTTTCTGGTACAGCATTCACAATCGATATCCAGAATATAACATATTGTCGCTCAATACAATTCTTTACATAAATGCGTTTCCTAAGATATATAAAAGCTTCTAGATTGAAAGTTTGTGAAGATTCTACAGCAATATCTTTAACTAAACAATCCAACAGGAATAGACCACAAGACGCGAGCAAAAAATCGTGGAGGGGTGTAATGGAGGGACGTTCCACCACAATTGAGAATGGCACTAACGAATTCACTGACATAGTTTGAAGAGTCCTAAAGAAACAACAAAAATTAACTTGAATTTTTAATATAATTAATTACTTACCTTTCCTTAACCTAAACTTGTAGCCGCCAAGCCATTAAAATCCTGGGAGGAGGCAAAGTCATTGGACAACACCTCTATAAGTTTTCGCATTTGGACAGTCATTTTTCATATTAAATTCTTTAACCAAGCTGTGTGCGATATCAGTTGAATCATTTAAATAATCAGCTTTTTTTAATATACATGTATAAAGCATTAACTTTATTTATGTGTATATTTTTGTTGATTTTAACAATTGAAGTTAACACTTCACAATTATTTTTAATTTTCCGACAGCCAATAATGAATAATACCCGGTAATTCACAAATATTGCTGTTTAACGAAAAAAAAATGAAAAAAAAAACAACTCTACAACAGCAACAATTACAGTCATATGTTTTTCAAATAGAAAAAAAACTGCAAGTGTGTTAGTACAAAAATTGTTTATGTGTTAGTTTCAGTCATTCATTTCTTGTAGGGTCTCGCTGATGTTCTTCTTCTTCATGTTCTTGTACCAGTCAAAACCTCTGTATTGTAGAGATGCCAGACCATATATTATTATGACAATCATCGCTCAAGGTAGACTTTTGGGCGCATGGCAGTGGGAACATATCCGGAAGTTGCAATAGCGCGTCAAGTGGACCGGTCCGACGAAAAAATCGGAGACGTCGTCTACGAAGACAACCTCCCGTCCTCAGGGACGGGTTCGCAGGGTTCGAGCAGCAAGCATTTAAACAAAAAGCGGTATATATATGTGAAGCAGTGTTGCGTCTGAATATTAAACTCAATTAAGTAACATATTGAAATATATCTCTAAGTGAAAGTGGCAACGCATGTTGTTAACTTTCTATGTATAATTACAATACTAGTAAAACAGCTACCATGGCAACAGTGGCTTTAAGTTGCAAACTAAAAAACAAACAAGTCAAGGCCTAGTTAGCCTTCTTTTTATTTTATTAAAAACCTTAAGTACTAAAATTAAGTGCTTTGCCTTTGGCAACTTCTTAATGCCGGCAAAATTTATAAAAAGAGCCAGTGGCGTAGTTAATCGCCGGCAAAGTTAAATTTTCATTTCCTTAAAAACAATTATAAATGTCAACACAATACTCCTGGCAGGATCGCCATATTGTTTTATGTTTTCCAACTACTGCAAGAAGACAAGCCAATTGCTCGGCTAGGAGTCAGATTTTTAATTGTTTTTATTTGTAAAATTTATCCTACTCATAAATAAAACTAACGGTACTTAATCTATTTACATACTCTTAATCCTAAATTTGTTGTTGCTTAATTTTACTTATGTACTACTTACAGCTGTTTTGTTTATAACAATTATACTTAAGCCTAACAGTGATGGTACATTTATCAGTGATGGTACGTTATTGATGGTATTTCACTACATTATTCTTTGCTTCGCTGCGAAAAATGATTATTATTTCATTTATTTTGTTTTTTATTATTTCTTTTTTTTTCTTTGACTTCCATTTTTCACACAAATAGATTTTTCACTTTGAACCAATAATAAATTCTTTTTACGCAAACTAAATAAAATGAACTGTCAAAAATTTAAAAATTTGAAAGCAAAAGAAAACGAAAAGTTGTGGCAATAAATTTCTCTGTGTGAACATTAAGGCAACTTTAAAAAAAGTTGCGCAACAAAAATTGCCTTGTTTGAACGGTGACTAACCAAGAACGATAGAACGATAGATTACGCCATCCGAATGATTTCCCGTTATATGATGTACCCTACAAGGACAGGGACGGACATTTGACCGGTCATATGACTGTCAATAATGATCGACTGATATAGTCATCGCGTAGAACAAAGTTTCTACCAAGTTATTAAGGGCAATATGAAAAAAAATTGTGGAAACTTTCGTGTACGTGAGGTACGTACTTGCCCTCCATGCAACATAGTACAGAAATACATGACACAATAAACTACACACTTATCAACCACGAAGACGAACTTAATGAAGTCATAAGAAAACATGAGGCTGCAATTCACCAATTGCAAGAACAACTCCAGCAACAGCAAGTACAACAGCAACTTCAGCAAATTCAACAACTTCAGCAGCAAAAACCGCAAGCACAACCACAACAAGGCCTATGGTTAACTCCAAAAGACTGTTAACACAATTCCGACAATTGAGAAGCCTAGATAAGGACCACGATGCAACAGCCTTCATAGCATCAGTAGAAGCAGTCTTAGCACTATGCCCTAGAGAAAACCAGCAACTGATAAATTTGGCAACCGCCATAATCATGAACAAGAAAATTAGCGGCGACGCAGGCGACTACATTAGAGGACTAGGAACGGATGCAACATGGGACCAGATAAAGGCGAAATTGATAGATCACCACCGACCAAGAACAACATACTCAGAAATATTCAGCAGATGCAGAAACGTAAAAGTGAGTAACCTTAGAGAATTATTTACATATTTTGAAAAGAGCAAATCTGAGCTAAATAAGATATATATGTACGACGAGACGAGGCCAGAAATATATGAGCCAAATCGAGTCGATAAAGACCTAGGTAACATTTTAATTGAGAAGATAGATATACCATTACGATCACACAGCGACCAAAATAGTACACTAAACGAAGTTATAACAAATTACACTAGAATTAGGGCTTTAGATGACCCTAGGACGATACACTACCGTCATAGGAAGAAAAACCAACAGACACAATACAGTACCAATAAAACAGAACAAACACAATAAAAACAACAAACACAGAACAATAATAATAGGTCACAACAAAACAACACTAATAAAACAACACAATATAACGATAATAAACAAACTCAACAATATAATAAAAATCAATCCGGACACTACAAAAGGAATTATCAGAATTATAAAACAAATAATTCAGCACAAACCGAACGTGACAAATCACTCCACATATATGGAGGTGGATACAATACAAGAAGTTGAATCTGACACAGAGAGTGTAAATTTTATAATGCAACCTCTAGATCAACACTCCCCATAATAATTCTTACAATAGGCAAACAGAAAATAAGATGCCTAATCGATACGGGCTCCACAACTAGCATATTAAAAACTACTATGCTAGCGGAGCAATACCCGAAAACAGAATTGGGAAAACCCCAATTCTGTAGAACCATTAACGGATTAAATGAAGTGAAATACACTACCATCACGCCATTCCCAAAAGAATTCAGGTGCCTAGGGAGCTTAAAATTAAAATTAATAGACTTTTCCAACCCCCATTTTTCAGGCATAATAGGGCAAAATTTCCTTTCGAAATTAAAGGCAACAATTGATTGCGAAAATAAAATTATTAATATGTTAGGAACAAATTTGTTCTTCGAAGAATACAGTTACCTAACGGAAATCGAGAACGTTTCCACATTAGAACTATTACAAGAAAATAGTACAAATTTCAACCTCGACCACCTCAATTTTGAAGAAGGTGAAACTACAAAAAGGTTACTTGCAAAATTCAAAGATCTTTTTTTTAAAGAAGGTGCTACTCTCTCGGCAACGAATGAGATCCACCACGAAATAACCACAACCATCGATAAACCACTTTACTCAAAAATATATAGGTATCCACAAATACACGAGGAGGAAATAAATCGACAAATTAAAGAAATGTTAGACCAGAACATAATAAAGAAAAGCAACTCACCCTACAATAGCCCATTGTGGATAGTTGAAAAGAAATTAGATAATTCGGGCACAAAAAAATATAGACTCGTCATCGATTATCGTAAACTCAATCAATTTACGGTAGACGACAAATATCCCATCCCCAACTTAAACTCATTATTAGATAAGCTGGGAAGATCACAATACTTTACCACTCTCGACTTAGCAAAAGGCTTTCACCAGATACTGGTCAGGAAAGAAGACAGGAAGAAAACAGCTTTCTCAATACCATCGGGACATTACGAGTTCATTCGAATGCCATTTAGGCTAAAAAATGCCCCCTCTACATTTCAAAGGCTAATGAACGAGGTCCTTAGAGACCACATAAACAAGACATGTGTCGTCTATATGGATGACATCCTTGTGTTCAGCACATCCCTACAAGAACACATAACCACCCTGGGGGAAATATTTCAACACCTAAGGAAGTCAAAATTGAAAATTCAGGTTGATAAATGCGACTTTCTGAAGAAAGAAACGCAATTCTTGGGTCACGTCCTTACGACCCAAGGCATTCGACCAAACCCCAACAAAGTTTCAATTATTCAAAAACTTAAAATACCGACTACGGGAAAGCAGATAAAATCTCTCTTGGGGATGACTGGCTTTTACCGGAAGTTTATAAACGATTACGCGAAAATCGCGTATCCAATGTCAAAATGCCTAAAAAAGGATCAAAAAATCAACATTAACGACCCTGCATATTTGGTAGCATTCCAAAAACTTAAAGATTTGGTGACAAACTCACCAATATTAAGGTACCCAAATTTTAGCAAACAATTCAAAGTCACAACCGACGCAAGCAATGTCGCGATAGGAGCAGTACTCTCACAAGTGGGACACCCTATCGCATATGCATCTCGTACCCTAAATAAACACGAGTGCAACTATGCAACGATAGAAAAGGAGCTATTAGCAATTGTGTGGGCGGTTAAATACTTTAGGCCATACCTATTCGGTAGAGAATTTGACCTGGAAAGTGACCATCAACCACTCAAATGGTTGATGACGAAATACTCGGGAAGGGATATAAATCCAAGACTCCAAAGATGGCTCATAAGCCTAGGAGAATATTAATTCTCTCTCGAGTATATAAAGGGCAAAACTAACAATATAGCCGATTTCCTAAGCAGGATTAAAAGCGATGAAATACATCACTGGAAAGATGAAATATATCTTGAGGAAACCCAGGAAATTCAGGAAGAGCAAGAAGACGACAACGCCTCGTTAGAGGTGCAGACTGCCCATTCCCAAGAAGAGGACTTAGGTTACAATGTACCTATTCTAGAGACGATCGTCAATAGGTTTAAAACACAAATAATTCTCATAAAAGAGAAGGACGAAACAATAAAAACCATTTTTGGAAACAAAGTCATTTTCATAGAAAGAAACGATATGGATAAAGGGTATACACTCGATATCCTACGCAGAGAATTAACGAAAGGAAAAGTGGCGATATACTCCTACCTCAACGACCACGAATATTACCAACTCTATAAAACTATAGAAAAGGAATATTCAGAAAATCCCCACATCAAGTTCGTAAAATGCTCTATTATAGCAAAAAATATTGAATCTGAGGACGAACTAAAAACACAGATCGCACTTTTTCATAAGCATGAAAGCGGCCATTGCGGTATAACAGCAACATACGAAAAGCTAAAATCGCTAATATACAACCCAGACCTCAAAACGCAAATTTATAAGATCATAAATAATTGTGATATATGCAGCGGAGGGAAATACGATAGAAACCCAATCAAAAACAAATTTTATTTAACAGAAACACCCAAAACGATAAATGAAATAATTCACGTGGATACATACGTAAATAGCAAACATTCATTTATCGTTTTCATAGACAAATTTTCGAAACACGCCACTTGCTTGTATCTATCAGATAGGAACCAAAGAACACTCGAAAGCAAATTTCAAGAGTTCATAGCGTTAAAAGGAAAACCTAACAAATTCGTATTCGATAACGAATTTAACATTAAAACAATAAGGGAGTTTCTACAACAACAAGGTATCCAGTACCATGCAACAAAACCAAACAGTCACACGGGTAATAGTGATATAGAAAGACTCAATAATACATTAACAGAAAAGATTAGAACACTCAATCTCGAGGAGAAATTACCAATAACAACACAAATTAACACAGCAATCACACTTTACAATAATAACTTCCATAGCACTATAAAATGCTCACCACTCGAGGTACAGAATTTTAAAGTAGATCATAACACTATTTTTCAAAGACTAACAAAGGCAAAGCAAACAAGATTAGAAAAAGCTAATGCAAACAGGGAAACATACAATGAAAACAGGGACATCGGATTTATAAAAAATTATAAAAATGTCAGGCACAAAGAACAACCGAAATACAGAAAAACAAATCTACGGAATATTCATACTTCCAAAATAAAACGATCATCCAAATTTGCAGGTATTAATCTTACTAATGCTAACGATGACAATTCCCCTAACTGCAGCATCGATAACGCTAACACCGATAACCGCAACTAACGGATACTGCATGTTACCAACAGAAACCGTGGAAATAGTCAACGAAACGAATCTAATATTACACATAATAAAACCACATGAATTAAGCAACATACTGTATAACATACAGGAGAATATAAAAACCCTATCAGGAGATACAAAACAACACCTACTAACTCAAATAAAAACAATAGAAGCAAAAATTGGGTCTATAACACCCAATAACAAGAGACAAAAGCGAGGCATCCTGAATATAGTGGGAGACGCCCAAAAATGGCTCTTTGGAACTATGAACGACGACGATAGACAACAAATCGAACAACGTCTCTATAACAACAGAATTAACAACCTACAAACAATAAATACTATAAACCAACAAATCAAAATAAATACGAACTTTAATAACTCAATCTCAATACTAAAAGAAACAATACTTGACGACAGAAACAAAATACTAAGTTACATAAATAATATACAATCACATACTAACGATATTTACAGTAGACTAACGTACCACGACCAATTACTGAAACTGCAATACCTAGAGAACAAAGTTGACGAAATATTAGACAACATAGCCTCAGCGAAATAGAACACCTTGCACCCATCCATACTAACGGCAGAGGAAATCAATAAATATGAGATTGACTTTCTAAAAATTAAATTAAGTAGGATAGGAGTCATGATGTATAACGACTCAATAATACTAGCAATTAAGTTACCAACTAACAGCATAGAATATACACAATACACAATTGTACCCATAACAAACGAAAACCATCAAAAAATAGATGAAATATCAGAAAAGATTGTTAAAATACAAAACAACACATTCTTCTTTGTAGAAAATAAAATGCTCAACGAGCTTAAACTAAGCAGCAATTGCGTAGTAAAAAACAATTGTAAACTAATTAAAGATCTCGATACACAAATAGAAGTAATAAATGACGGCACATTGCTTATACAAAACCCAGGACAACTACTAATCACATCAAAATGTAACGAAACAGAAACAATCCATACAATACTTAATAATACACTCCTGGAGTTCATAAACTGTACAATCTTAATCCAAGATAAACAATTTTCAAATAAACAAAATATATATATACAAAAATTCGAAGAAGACAAAACAAATGTAAATTATAATTTCACAGACAAACCATCATTCAAAGAAATAATCATAAAAGAAGTAGAGAATATTAAAGAAATACGAGAACTTAAAATAAGAAACATAATCTCAGACACAAGTCTAATAGCCATAGTTTTAATTCTAAGCATAATAATAATATACGGCTAAGTAAAAATCAACAGAATTCAGGAGAATCCCTTATCAATAGGGGGAGGAGTTACGTACTTGCCCTCCATGCAACCCGAACTAGATATCATCGCCGACAACAACGACATTAATATTATAGTACAGAAATACATGACACAATAAACTACACACTTATTTAAATTCCAGTACTCATACAAGCACCCCAACAATACCTCATTGATTGTTGTGCCGTTTGTGTCAAATAAGCGGAATCAATTACATAGTTTGAAAACTCAAAAGCAACTTAAAACCACCCGGAAACATCATTAACGAAAAATAAACAAATCCACAAAAAATACCAACGGTGTCACTTACACTGTCGTTATTTTTGTAGACCACCAAGAAAAAAAACCAAGACCTAAGCAATAAACCATAAATACATTTAAACACTTAAAGTAAATCCAAATACATTTTAACACTTAAAGTAAATCCATATACATTTAAACACTTAAAGTAAATCCATATGTAAACAAACTAGCACAAGCAAAAAATATCAACAACGTTGCTACTTTTACTAATCACATAGCATAACTAAGATAACCCAAATTGTACACCCATCATATGTATAACACTCAAAACTAAAATAAGCTAGATTGTAAATTTACCATATGTCATCATAACTAGAATTAAGAATTTTTATAAATACTAAAGTAAGATCATTGTAAAAGTTAGTCTTAAGACCAAATTCGAATAATAAAGATATACATATAACGTAATTCGTGTGATTTTGCATATTACTCTAACCTATGAAAGTATGTAAATCATAGAATATATATCTGAACTGCACACTCTACCGTTGTTTACTAGCCAACAATGATGGATATATCAATCGCAGTTGATTAATCACACTTGATGGATATATACATCACAGTTGACTATCACACTTGATGGATATATACATCACAGTTGACTAATCACGCTTGATTATAATGAGATACGATTTATTATTTTTTATTTATTTATTTATTGTATTATAAATCAAAAATTCAAAATTAAAAAATAAACATTAAATATTAAAATTAAAAATCAAAAATTAAAAATTTTGTTCTTTGAAGAAACTAATTTCATCATGGATGTGTTTACGGATACTGCACATACATATAAGGATTTGTGTAAAATTCTGCAAAGAAGGTTTACTTGGTTTCTAGCTAGAATTTTTAATAAAATATCAGTGAATTACCTTAATAAGTTCATTTGGTAATTCCGCATGTGTTATCAATATATTTATAGTGTCTTCATTACGAATCATTACTGTGTCAGCGTATTTCACATATTCGCTGTATTTAATTATTTTTTATTATTATTATTTATAAATTCAATAGCTATCACAACACCAAAAAGATCTTATAAATTACAGTGATAGCAAGTAAAAGCTTTCTAGTTAATGTTATGTCAACTGAAATTAAAAATACAATTTGTATACACAACTTAAAAATAACAATAGTAAAAATTTTTTGCTGGCTAAACATATAAAACAAACGGATAATCATATAAAACAAACTTAAAAAATTATAAATAAATTTGAAACAATTTAAAAGTTCCTTTTTAAAGCATAATGTGTTGCTAGGCAATTGAGTATATGATGGTAGGTCGTTCCAAAGACCGACTGTATAATTGAAAAATTGTCTCGTAGACAAAAGGTATTTATATTTTTGTGATATCAGGTTTTTCCACGTGGAGATTTGGCAAAAGTAATTCTCCTATAAAGATTTTCAGGTTCCTTTAAATATATTAGTTTATGCATCGTCAAAAGACTTTTGTACCTTAATAAATCTTTAAAAATCAATGGTGTCACAATTTGCAAATATTTCACACCCATACAATAAAACAGGAATTAAATATATTTTAGCCAGGAGCATCCGTATATTAAAGGGCGTCGATGCTTTAACAGCCCACAGGTTTCTCAGCATACCATGAACTTTTTCAGCCGAAATATTAATATGGTTTTTCCATCAAAGTTGGGCATTGAATATTATTCCTAGAATTGATGATGATGGAACAAAATTGATTATATTGTTGTTTATATTCAAAAAGTCGGTATTTTCAAGTCTTTTCTTTTTATTTCTTGACAAGAAAATGCACTTTAATTTTTTTCGGACTTATGCATAGACCATTTATACTTGCCCATTTATGAATTTTATAGCGTTGTAAATGCAGTCAATACAATAACTTAAGCCCTAAACACATAACGGCGAGTTGCGAGTGCGAGTTAAAACTAAGCTTTTTGCATGCGAGAATTTGTGCTTTTGTGCTTTTACAAAATGATCAAAATGCTTTCGAGCAGCTGATTGTCCCAATGTCAATCATAATTCAATTGTCAATTGTATACAAAGCTGTTCATATAACAAACAATAAATACAACAAAATGAATAAAATCGAAATTATAAACGGTTTAAATAAAGTACTTACTATAGTAGGCATCGCGTTTAATGCCTATCAGCTGATTCTCCTGTCATCTGATTTTTCTCGCACCGAAAATAGTATCAATTCTATTTCCCTTGCGAGTGTTTTTACAACCTAAGTTGGCAAAGCCACACAAAAGAGCTTTACTATCGATCTCGCTTCCACATACGGGAAAAATCACAATTCCTCATTCTCGTTTTTTCTCGCACTCGCAACTCGCCGTTATGTGTTTAGGGATCGATACATAGATGATGCTTTCTGTTTGATTTTAAAAAAGTGACATAAAAAAATCTTTAATTACTAGATGTTTACACATCTCCCCTGTGATCGGACTCACATGATTTTTTTATTGTCATCTAATAGCTTTAAAAACAACTCTGAAATTTGTAATGCCACCATATTTTTTGCATTAATGCCTGACATAGTTAATATCAACTCTGTTAACATTTTAATTTGTGTGATTTCACTCCTTCATTTTTTAAATTTATATGTACAAGTTTTAAGTTTAAGACAAAATTATTTTAGTTTGAAAATTATGTAAAAAAATGTTTAAAAGATCCGCAAAGTGAAAAATATTTCTTTGCACTTAAAAATAATTTAATATTTTGTTTTTTTTGTTTTGTTTGACACACATCAGCTGTTTTAACACACTTAGTCAGCGTTTGAAAGGTTGTTGATTTGAGTTTAGCAAACGCAGCAGCAAGTGTATTATAAATAATACTCATGCTAGATACTGCATAAGTTTTCATTATAAATACGGCCGCAGGTGTATAAATGACTGAAAGCTTGTAACACTGCAAACGTAAGGTTTATGGTCAGTTTCTACTAAAATCTTTGAGCCATATATATATAATGATGAAATGTTGTACAGCCAAAAAGTATGGCGAATAGTTCCTTTTCAATTTGAGCATAGTTCTTTTGAGTTTCCGTTAACGATACCGACGCATACGCAATGGGATGCTTTTCATCCATTATCGTAGCACCAAGAGCAAACTTGGAGGCATTTACAGACAAAGTTAATTCTTTATTTGGATAAACATATGTAAGGACAGTATATTTTGTTATTTCCTGTTTGAGACCCTCAAATTCATTTTCGTGAATAGACGACCAATGCCATTGAATATCCTTTTTCAAAAATTCTCTTAGATTCTTATTTTTTGAAGACAAATTTTCTATGGACGACCCTAGGAAGTAAATCATACCTAAAAATCTCTGTAATTCCTTTACATTTGTGGGTTTTGGCATTTTAATGCCGTTTTCTTTTCTGACAAAAAATGTCGCCCTTTTTTGCCCTTTTTTCGAAAAGTGTATTTTTTTTATTTATTCTGAATTAAGAGTAACCTTATCTTATACGTCAATCGAAAGGTCTCAAAGTCGAGCCCTCGTAAATCACAAAAAATTCCAGCCATTGACTTCTTTCAGGTCATAGTATGAGAATATTTCCCCACTGGCCCCCTTTTTTTTGAATATTTTCACCCAATGACTTCCAAGAGGATAATAATCAAAATTTTTTTGCATTTATAAAAACAGCACTTTGAGACCTTTTGATTGATATATAATATAAGGTTGCTCTTAATTCAGAATATATAAAAAAATACACTTTTCCAAAAAAGGGCAAAAAAGGGCGACATTTTTTGTCAGAAAAGAAAACGACATAAGAACTGATTTAATTTTTTCTTCATCAGGTCTATCACCAGACTGGCAAAAAACATGACCTAAAAACTTTATTTCAGTTTGCAGGATTTTGCATTTATCTCTATTAAATTTTAAGCCAAAATTTTTTGCTCTTTGAAACACTGTTTCCAATGTTTTCTCGTGCTCTTCCATTGTGGAAGAATAAATCTAAAAATCATCTATGTAAATGATTAAACCTGAAATATCGCCAAATAATTTCACCATCTCCGCATGACATCACTGATATTTTCAATTACATTTAAGGCAATCATTCTGTTTAATACCTGTTTTAATTTATATAATTTAAATAGAATTTTACGGGGTGGATCAACAATAGAAGAAACATCCTTTTTTATTTGCAAGCTATATTTACTTTGTAAAAGACCAAGACCACCAAAAACGTCTGAAAATCTATCAATCAAGTTATTTACCGAAATTGTATTTACGTTTTTAATAAAATTTAATTGAATGGCTGAGTCAAGGCATATAATGTTTTTACACGTAATACTGACAACAAAAAATTTCATTATATAAATTTGTTTATCATAAATTACTTTTAAATTTACAGTTCCCAAAACTTTTAATTTCTCCCCACTAAATGTACATACATATATTAACTTTAGTATCGTTTAAAAAATTTTTAATATTTGATAAATCGGCTGTTTTCGACGAAATTCTATTGGTCTGTACCCCAGTGTCTATTTGACATAATATTTTGTTATTGTTAACCTTTATCTCTATATTCCATTCTGCTGCTGTTGTTGTTGCTTTAGAAATCGCGCCAATAAATAAATTCTCTTCTTCATCTCCTTCTTCTTCATAGCCATTGGCATACACGTGCTTCACAAACTTCTTTTTTACAAAACACATTTTAGCAAAATGGCCGACCTTACTGCAATTGTGATACGTGAAAACGTGTAAAACTTCTCTTCTTTAATACGTTTACCATTGGTTCAATTTCGTACGGTTGTTCAAGCATAGATGCATTTTCTCTCGCAAAGATCATATTTTTTGCAATGTCCACTGCCTTATCTAACGCAATTCCACCTTCAGTCAACAACCTCTCCCGAATGTTTCCCAATTTCGGCAACAAACCACATGCAAATATGTCTCGTATAAGACCCTCACAACCCAAACTCACAACTCAAGCTTAAATTCTTTAAAATGGTTACATATTCGTCTATCGTTTGCCCCGGATTCTGCTTACATGTGAAAAATTTATGCCTCCCCATGGCTATATTCACTTTAGGTATAAAATATGACTCCAGCTTTGATACTAAAGATTCGTACTTAATCGTGTCGACATCTTCGTGGAAAGAATTAAAAGTTTCTAAGGAATTATGGTGCAGTAATAACGCCACTTTTCGTTGGTTTGACTGAGTTTCCAAATTAGACGCCCTCAAAAGTATTTTTAACTGCGTGTACCACGACTTCCATCCCTGGATAAATTTGTTGCCTTCAAATTGATTCGCGGCAATACTGTTGCAAAAATTTGTCCATTAATTTGTGTTTGTCATTCGACATCGTTTTATTAATTTTTTAACTTTATTAATTGTTTTATCTTTAACCTTCAACTTGTTTTTTATATTTTTTTTTTCATTTAGAGGCCACTTCTGACTCCATGTTAAGTTTAATAATGAATGTGTATCTCTTTATTTAATGAACATTGAATGATGCCATATTATAATACAGTATATATATATATATATATGAGTTACCAACTATATATTATAATTTAATTATACAACAGGAGAAAACTTGCTTTCGGTATAAAAGATATGATCCAATAAGTTTATTGGCCGAATCAGAAAAGTTAAAAAGCTTTTGGAGTTTGGTCAGCAGAATGGAGTGATCAACTGTATCAAAAGCTTTACTATGATATAACAACACAAAGAAAGAATCCATATCCCTGTCCAGTTTGGATCTAAGTTCTTCGACCACATCGATCAACACCGTGATGCAGCTTCTTCCCTGTCTAAAACCAGACTGTTTCTCTGTTAGTAGTTTACGCTCTTTTAAATGTATTAATTTGCCTTTGCATGAGATTTTCCATCACTTTGGACAGAAATGGTAGGATGGCAATTGGTCTAAAGTCACTGTTGTTCTTGGGGATGGGAATTATTTTGGCTTCTTTCCATACATCTGGGAAGATTGACTTGGTTAATATTGTGTTAAATATATACGCAAGGAAGTGCAGAAGTTTAGGTAAGTTAAGATTCAAAAATCTAGATTTATTCCATCCAGACCGACGGCATTAGATTTTATTGATGATATACTTTTGAGAACTTCAGCTTGATCTACACATCGAAAAGAAAAACAGTTCTCAACAGGTTCTATATTGATTTTAGCACATTCATTTTCACGTGGCCTTTCCACTTTAAATTTTACAAATTGGTTGTTTAGTTCATCCACGTCCACATCAGCGTTAGAGATGCAAACACTTTCCTTACCAATGCCTATTTTACGGATTTCCTTCCACTTGCTCTTGCTATCTAAAGCTGATGTAAATTTCTGTTCATAGTCCGTAGATTTAGCCATATTAATATTGTCCACCACTTTTCTTCTGGCAGATTTGAACAGAGATTGCAATTCTGGAGTTTTAAATTTCGTCCATTTTTTCTACGCTAGATATCGGATGTAAATTAAATGTTGAATTAAACCATGGTGGCTGTTGACAGTTAATAGTTATAGTGATAGTTTTGGTCCTCTCTGGCACGGTTTCATCAAATGCTTGAATTATGTTATTCTGTAGGAAAGCTATTTGATCATTTACATTTTCAAGATTATAAATTGCATTCCAACTAATGCAATCGAGTTGCTGGCGTAATGCCGCGTAATCAATGTGTACAGACTTCTCCGGGGTTAACCTTTTATAATACGTTCTGGGATGGTTCAAATGATGAACAGGGCGGTAAGGTTTGGGAACCTAGAGATTAACCTGTGGGATATCTGTTTTATCAGTTTATAATTTCTCGCGAGATGGAGAAATTATAAACGATTTTTTTGCAAATGTGAAAAAAATGAAAGTAGAGAGGTATTAGATATATGTACGTATATTTCATTTTTTGTAAAAACCACGAGATGGTTTTTAAGAGGTTGTATGCTCACCGTATTGTGTGAAAGCTGCAGAGTAAGTGCTAATTCAAATTGTGTTTGTTATAATTACAGCTTATTACAATGGGTAATTTTAGCTTACGATACATCATAGGGTAATTTTAGCTTACGATACTTTTATAATAAATTAATGCAATTCACAATAGGGTTTGATTACTCGTTACAAGGAATTAATGTACAAATTCAAATACATTAGCTTACGATAAGTGTTATGTTGAGTATAAGAAACAATTATTATTTTTGAAATTCAATTTCGGTTAATTCATTTTGTTTAAATAACAATATTTTTATTGTCTAAATTAATGAATTTAGACATGCCGCCCCGTCAATTTGTTTGGGCGCAAAGCACTTGGGCAAGGGACCGAAATTATTTGTTGGACTGGGACGACTGCGTCGGAAGGTTGGCCAATACGTTGATGTTTGCGGTTATTGAGTGCGGTGCGATTAGTATTGTTGGTGCTATTGTTGCTGCGTCTGATGGAGGAGTTGTTGCTATGGGTGGTGCGTCTACTGTTGTTGGTGTTGTTGCTGTTGGTACGCCTGACGGAATTGTTGCTGTTGGCTTGCCTAGTGTTGTTGGTGTTTGGCCTGTTGCCACGTTGGGCGCGACTAGGATGCAGAAGCGTATGATGATAACTATCGCATACGCAGCATAAGTCCGTTGGTTGGCAAGCTCTTAAATCGTGACTCCTTCCTTGCTAGGCAATTTTCACAGTATCTATATCTGTGAACAACTCGGTTTCTCTCTTTGGAATTCATTTTTAAGAATTGCTGGCAAAATCTGAGGGAGTGAAATCTTCGGCATACCATGCACTGATGAATTTCAGGGTCACGACTGCTGTGGTTATGGCGTCTGGTGAATAATAAACGAAAGAACAAGAGAAAAAAGATAAAGAGTTAGTTATTATTTAAGAGACTTGTTAATGGATTTGTGAATTAAGGATTTAGTGGATAGAAAAGGTATAATATTATTCCTGTTGTGTCACTTTCATTCAGAAGGGGCAAATAGCAAAGTTTTACTTTTGGTCGTGTTATGGTGCCAGTGGCAGTTCGAATAGTAGCTACTCTTACGTGATTGTCAGAACCTGCATGAGTATTCTCTACTCTACCCAATCGCCATTCATTTGGGGGTACCAAATCGTCGATGACGACTACGAGGTCACCGGGTCTTATATTCGGTATGGCATTCTTCCATTTATGTCTTTTATGTAGGGATTTTAAATAATCCTCCTTCCATCTAATAGCGAATTGATGGTGGAGTGCTTTGAGTTTTTCCCATCTATTTACAATTGATATTTTTTCTGAGATTAGCTCTGGGAAAGCTGTTATTGGTTTGCCTATCAGGAAGTGCCCTGGGGTTAAGGCTTTTATATCGGAGGGGTCTTCAGACATTGCAGAGATGGGACGTGATTTAAAGACCCCTTCAATACGCGCGAGAACAGCCGAGAACTCTTCGAAATTAAATTTGTGGCAACCAGCTACGCGTTTCAAATGGAATTTAAAACTTTTTACCGCAGCCTCCCAAAGGCCGCCCATGTGTGGCGCGTGAGGTGGTATAAAACTCCATTCGAATCCGTGAGTTAAGTAAGTTTCCGCAATTTCCGCAGACGATGATTTTATAAATTTTGAGAACTCGTGACATAACTCTCGGCTTGCACCAAGAAAGTTACGACCATTGTTGGATACTACCCTTAGAGGGAGCCCCCGCCTCCCCACGAATCGAGAGAATGCGGCTTTGAAAGCCGCCGTGGTCAATTCGGAGCATACTTCAAGGTGAATCGCTTTAGTACTGAAGCAAACGAAGACACTTACGTAGCCTTTGGTCGTTTCTTAACGTGGAAGTTTTGAGTTCAAAAGGTCCTGCGAAATCAATGCCGGTGGTGTGGAATGGAGCTATGAGATTGCATCTATCTAGTGGTAGTGGAGCCATGATTTGAGAACATTGCCTTTGTTTAAAAATTGTGCATATCTTGCAATGACGAATTATTTTTTTACTCGAGGCTTAAGACGGGGTATGTGGTATTCAGTTTGTGTCATTCTGCACATTTGATTGCATTCGGCATGCATTAAAAATGTGTGCAAATGCGACTAATAAAGTTGGCAGAGTCAGGAGTTGCCAGGTTAAATAATGGGATAGCGCTCACTATAGGGAAGCTGAGAATCGGAAAGGCGTCCATTAACACGCAGAATTTTGTTAGAGTCCATAAATGGATTTAGCGGTTTTAAGGAACTCTTGTCTGAAATTGCTTGTGCGTTTGAAATGCATAGATACTCTACCTCATAGAATGACCTTTGAGCTAGCATTATAAGTCTGGTTTTGGCAAAATTGACTTCTTTTTGGGTGAGGGTTAGTGATGAGTTACCGGTATATGGTTTGCGTTTGGAGAGACTTGCATAAAAAAAAAAACGAAAAACATAGCACAAAACTCGCAAAGCTTTGTGATATGACGAAAATTTATCTGGGATGCCAGTTGGTTGAATAATTCTGTTCAATGCTTGCACTATTTTAGCTGAGCTATGTGTGGTTTGCGAAATCAGTGGATTTTTTGATGGTCATTCTGAGGGTGGATTGGTCAGCCACACTGGCCCATGCCACCATAAGGGGTTGATGGTAAGATCCTGAGGTTTACAACCTCGTGTTCCTAGATCGGCTGGATTATCGTGGGTAGGAAAGTGACGCCATGTAGCGTTTGGTAATAATTTACGTATGTGGGATGTGCGGTTAGCAACATAGGTTTCCCAGTGCCAAGATGGTTAAGACAACCCTCCTAAAACAATCGATGAATCGGTCCACAATATGATCTTAGATTCGTTAAAATTGAGTTAGTTGATGACATGATTTATTAGATTTGCTAGCAATACGGCACCATTTAGTTCGAGCCGAGGCAAACAAACCGTTTGTAAGGGAGCTACTTTGCTTTTTGCTACAAGCAAGTTAGAGAATGCTAGGAATTCAGAAGACTGGCATCGAATGTAGACTGCTGCGCAATATGCTGCTTTGGAAGCATCAGAGAATCCGTGAATTTGAATATCATCTGATGGCGTGTATTGAAGCCATCTTGGTATAGTGATTTCTTCAACATGGGAAAGGTCTGAGAGCAAATTGTTCCATTTTCCTAGTGTTTCAAAACTGACGCTTTCGTCCCATTCAACGCCCTCTAGCCAGAGTTGTTGCATCAGCATTTTGGCTCTGATAACTACTGGGGTTATCCAACCCGCAGGGTCAAATAATTTTGCCACTGCTGATAGAATGGTTCGCTTAGTAACTTTTTTGGGTTGAGTATCGGAGGGGAGCGAGTAGCTAAAGGAGTCAGTAAGGGCATTCCATTAAATATCCAAAGTTTTTGTGGCGCTGTTATCGCGAAAGCGAAGAAAATTTGAGTCATAGAGATCCTCGGGTGGGAGATGAGAAAGCAACTGGGTGTTGTTAGATGTAATCTTTTTTAAGGGAAATCCCACTGACTTCAATACTGAGATTATTTCTGACTGGGCATTAAATGCTTCCTCTATGGAATGGCCACCTGACAATATGTCGTCTACATAAGTTTCGTTCTTCAATATTGAGCTCGCATAAGGGTATTGTGATTCGGCTAGCTGAAGTAGTGTTCGAATTGCTAAAAAAGGGGCACAGTTGACTCCAAATGTTACGGTGTTCAGTTGGAAATCATTAAACGAACCGTTCTGTTTGGTTTGAAAAAGAATTCTTTAATAGGGTCTGTCGTCGGGATGTACTAGAATTTGGCGATACATTTTCTGAATGTCTGCGCCGAAGACGAAGCGATAATTTCGCCAATTAAGTATGATGCTCATCAGGTCCTGCTGAAGTGTAGGTCCTGCGTAAAGGACATCATTTAACGAAAATCCCTCTTTTGTCTTTCGGGATGCGTTAAAGACCACTCTAACTTTGGTTGTTTTATGTTCGGGACGTATTACAGCGTGGTAGGGCAAATGAAAGGAGAAGTACCTGTTGTTAGAGACAATTTCACGGAATGATGTTTTTTCCATGTGGTTGAGAGTTAGGTATTCTTCGAGAACGGAATGGTATTGCGTTTGAAGTTCAGGATTTTTTGAAAGTGTTTGTTTCATCCGAGCATATTGGCTGGGCGCCAAATTTCGCGACGAACTAAGGAATATTGTATCAGGGAATTCCTTTTTAAAGGGAAGTCTGACAACGTATCTGCCGTCGGATTGCCGAATTGTGGTTCACTCATAAAAATCTTCACAATATTGATCTTCATCTGATATATGCGGAAGCGAGGGTAACTCTTCTTGTTCCCAAAATTTTCTAAGGAGGTCGTTTAAAGCTAAGGTTTCCGAAGGGACCACAGAGGTAGTGAAGGAATGCCTGGCTTGGCTCTTTACTAGACCGCTCAGAACCCAGCCAAATATCGCAAATATTTTTCTTGATGCCGTCAATATTAATGAACCGTTCGGAATCGTTCCCAAGAATAAGATCTATTTGTGAGGATTGATTGAAGCTCGGATCTGCCAATTCAAGTTGCGAGAGATCAGAAGAATGCGGAATTTCATAGGACACTGACGGAATGTGTTTGGTAACCTTTGGCAAAATTATTGCACTAATTGAAAATTTAATATTTGATCTTTTAGCGAAGAGAACAAGGTCACACTCTTTTGTTGCGGATTGAACTTGACCTCCAATTCCAACTACTTTAACATGCGACCTTCGAGCTGGGATTTGTAGTCTTTTTTTGGATTTTTTCTGACAAAAATGTTCTTTGAGAACCTGGGTCTATTAATGCCCTTACAGTGTACAATTCACCCATATATTCTATTTGCATTAAAGAAGTACGCAATAAAATGGTTTCACTACCGCTTGAGCAATTCGCGTGAAATTGTTTTGAAGTGGAGGGTACCTCATCGCTAGAAATTATTCGTGAGCCCTTATGTAAGAATTGTGAGTTATTTAAAGGGATGTTATGGGATTTATCTTTATTAGAAGTCGCTTCATTACTCGGTTTATGTTCAGAATTTTGGTCCGGGTATTGGGACTTGGGTTTCATGTGCAACATAGTGTGATGCGGTTTTCTGCAGTGAAGGCAGGTGTGCTTGCTCGTGCAGTCGGCCTTTAAATGCGAGGATGCCAGACAATTGTTGCAGAAGATTTTTGAAAACATAATCTACTCTTTGCTGCACAGAGAATTCTCTGAATTTAGGGCAAATCCTTAAAGAGTGAATTTTGGCATTGCATAGTTTGCAAGACGAGTCTAAGTTGTTTGTATGTTTGTATTTTGGGCTGAGTTATGGGTGATAGAGAGTAGCACTCTTTAGATGACCTTATACTATTGATTCTTTCTACGACTTCAAATCTATTGATGAGAAATTCGTCCATTTGAGACCATTTTGGGAGTTCACGATGGGATGTGAGTGATTGTGCCCAGAGTGAAAGTGTAACTTCTGGGAGTTTAGTTGAGATGAGCCGAATCAGGATAGGGTCCCAGCTCTCCACGTCTACGCCGAGCGTTCTGAGAGCTGCCAGGGAATCGTTTACGGATGATTGAATTCTCCTGATTGATTCGCTTGTTGTTAAACAGAATTTTAATCTGATTATCTACAAGAACACGTTTGTTCTCGTAGCGAGTTTTCAGCGCATTCCATGCCAACTCGAAGTTTTCGTGGGAGAGAGTGTATCTTTTTACTATGTCTCCTGCTTCACCATTTGTTTTATTACGAAGATGGTATAATTTTGTGACAGGGGAGAGTTTCGAATGGTTTATATAAGTTAAGGTATGTCTCATATACTGTGAAAGACATACCGACAATTATGGTAAACAGTCCGTCCGTTATGGTTAAATCATCTAAAGTGTTATCATTCATTAACCATTTACTTATTTTCTAAGTGCAAAGAAAACAATTATGTTACCACCCAGCTTGACGAATATTTTATTTCGTCATTTATTTTATGAATGTTTTGCCCGAATCAAATTACTCACAACGGGCACGAGTATGTCGCAATATCTTATTGCTATGTTTAACATTTATTCTTTTGTCGCAATCTCGTATTGCACTCATTTGCATTTTTTTTATTTTGTTTCTGTCCCAATCCCTTTTGCATTCATTGGCATTTTATTGTTACCAATGGTTTGCCCAATTATGAAACATAAACGGTTCTCAGGTTGCTGCACTTGAAATTGTTTATGGTTTCACAATCACTATTGTGAAATGAAGGCAATGCACTTGGGAATTGTTTATGTCAACCATCTGTTTTGCTGATCGGCATTTATCGATGATTTTTGTTTTTAATATTTTTCGGTGGTGTTTCTCTGTCGCAGAGGAACGGCATTTCTTTTCCTATATTTAGTATAGTAAAAAGAAATGTAAAGTTAGTCTTCGTGGAGAACTCAAGCCTACATAGTAGGTACATTAAATACAAAATAATAAAATCTTGTAATTGGCATTAAATACAAAAATAATAAAATCTTGTAATTGGTTTTAGAAACAAAAATAATAAAATCTTGTAATTGGCTTCAATAAAAAGAATAACTATTCAGAATAAAAATAATTGAACTATTTAAAATAAAAAACTAATTATTTACAAATGAAAATTAATCGGTTTTTAATAATTAACTAAAAAAATTAATTGGCGCCCAACTCGGCAACCCCCTTAAGAAAAAAAAACACAAGTGATTGAAGTAATTAGCAAGAACTTTCCTAAATCAGTAAAAGTTGAAAAAATATATCAATTTGTGTGACAATTGTGAGTAAAAACAAATTTTTTGGCAAGTTCGAGTTAGCAGAATTGAAAATAAGAAACACTCACCAGTAAAAGTTGAAAAAATATATCAATTTATGTGACAATTGTGAATAAAAACAAATTTTTTGGCAAGTTCGAGTTAGCAGAATTGAAAATAAGAGACACTCATCAGTATAACATCAAATATCCTGTGCAATTATCACCAACATACGCAGCAAAAGAGGAATACGAAAGCAGTTTCTGACAGAAAACAAAGGGGAAAGAGAGATGAAATTCAACAACGTATTTATGTCTATAATCTTAATTTTGTGGAACAACATCCCAACTTTAAACTCCACCATTTTCGACTACAGCTCCTCTCACTATATCCCAGTCGCAGATGGACCGGTTGCTATTTTTGAAAATTACAAAACCCTGGCTCACGTAACCAACCTAACTGATTTCATATCAATAATCGCTGAAACGAAAACTCTTTCACAAGTGTTCCCTAGGTCCAATATGAGAAAATTACTCCTATCCGACGTTAGCGAAATAGAAAAAATGTTGGACGCACTATGGGTCCACCACAGACATGCACGTAGTCTCAACATAATAGGCACTGCATTAAAAGTTATTGGTGGCACGCCGGATTACGACGATTTCAATGAAGTGCGCAACAAGCAGGGCGAACTAATCTCTGCTAACAACAGACAAATCGTAGTTAACACTGAGACACAGGCCCATATCAATAACTTAACTCGTACCGTCAACTTACTTCTCAACGCAACAAAGGAACGTGAACTTGACTCGGAAAACGTCTACGACTTGCTGAACAGTAGGAACAGAGCAGTTTTAAGAGAACTTGATGGCTTGTCATTATCAATAGCCCTAGCCAAAGCCAATATCATAAATCCTACATTGCTTGATACCCCGGAAATAAATTTCATTTTGAATTCAGAAAACGATCTTGATATCAGTACAAGCGAAATTATCGCCAACTCGAAGTTAAAGGTTTTGCAAAATATGGAAAGTATAACATTTTTAATTAAGTTCCCTATTATTAAGCAACTATGTGATAAAAAATTCATTTTTCCTGTAATTCATAATAACAAAATTTTATCATTTGAATCTAACCAGGTAGCTAAATGTATGAATAGCTACCTTATATTAAAAAATTGTACAATAAAAGCCTTCTCCTCTTTTTGCCAGCAACTTAGAAACACCGATGAACTTTGTCTTCAAAACCTACTCAACAAAAATACAGGTCATTGCAACACCATTTCGGCCCATGGTATACCAACCATCAATCCCATCGATGATGGTATGGTCATCATAAATAATCAACCAGCGAGCATTTCAGATCAAGGTGTCGACAAAAATCTCCCAAAAGGTACCTTTCTAATTACCTTTCAAAATGAACTCTTTATCAACAATACGAAACTGATAAATCTTAGGACGATCGATTTCATTAATCCTGAAATCCCAGTTGCTCACGCTGTTAACCTTTCAGATCACATACCCTTGTTATCTCTACCTTATCTTCATGAACTAAATATCGAAAACAGAGAGACCATTTCCCAGCTTCATTCTAATGTGAAGAACGCTTACTACATTGCAATTTCAGTTTCATCACTCATATTCTTTGCGCTCACAATCTCCCTTATTATATTCTTTGTAACAAAGCGGAGAGCGAGAATCGACCTCATCAATGTGGTCCGTAGTGTCAATCAGACGGGGACGTCTGAAAATTAAAAGGGGGAGTAGTTAAGGTATGTCTCATATACTGTGAAAGACATACCGACAATTATGGTAAACAGTCCGTCCGTTATGGTTAAATCATCTAAAGTGTTATCATTCATTAACCATTTACTTATTTTCTAAGTGCAAAGAAAACAATTATGTTACCACCCAGCTTGACGAATATTTTATTTCGTCATTTATTTTATGAATGTTTTGCCCGAATCAAATTACTCACAACGGGCACGAGTATGTCGCAATATCTTATTGCTATGTTTAACATTTATTCTTTTGTCGCAATCTCGTATTGCACTCATTTGCATTTTTTTTATTTTGTTTCTGTCCCAATCCCTTTTGCATTCATTGGCATTTTATTGTTACCAATGGTTTGCCCAATTATGAAACATAAACGGTTCTCAGGTTGCTGCACTTGAAATTGTTTATGGTTTCACAATCACTATTGTGAAATGAAGGCAATGCACTTGGGAATTGTTTATGTCAACCATCTGTTTTGCTGATCGGCATTTATCGATGATTTTTGTTTTTAATATTTTTCGGTGGTGTTTCTCTGTCGCAGAGGAACGGCATTTCTTTTCCTATATTTAGTATAGTAAAAAGAAATGTAAAGTTAGTCTTCGTGGAGAACTCAAGCCTACATAGTAGGTACATTAAATACAAAATAATAAAATCTTGTAATTGGCATTAAATACAAAAATAATAAAATCTTGTAATTGGTTTTAGAAACAAAAATAATAAAATCTTGTAATTGGCTTCAATAAAAAGAATAACTATTCAGAATAAAAATAATTGAACTATTTAAAATAAAAAACTAATTATTTACAAATGAAAATTAATCGGTTTTTAATAATTAATTAAAAAATTAATTTATACACTGCCGTGAACATATCGCGAAATGATGGCCACTGTTCATAACTACCTGAAAAAATCTCAGTATCGCACGGAGGGAGTTTTATCCAGTTACTGGAGTCGTTAGGGACAAAGCTGGGATTTGGGCCTGGATTGCGAAGTGTTGATTGGACTAATGGGATTCGACATGTATCCAATTGGGTAACTTTTAACAAATCGTTAAGTTGAGCATGGCATTGGTAATATGCTTCTGAGCAAGCATTATATTCCTTTTTGGCCTTTGTCTTGAATTCAGATTCGAGGCTGTGGCAGATGCTTCGTTCATTGAAGTCATATTGGAAACGTGAGTTAAGTAGATTGGGGGTATAATTAAAGTTGTTGAGATTTCTACTAAGCACAGATGTAGGTTAACGAATATTTGTAATTAGGACCTTGTATTTGTTACAGCGTTAGGGCTATCACTAGATGTATGGGTATCTAGCAAATGTTTATCCAAATTGAATTAAAAAGTAGGGAGCGTGAACTGAGAAGTTTGTAACCGGTGATAATAATTTCATATTAATATGCAAATAAATAAATCGGCGCCAGTTTCAGCTAGCAATAGATCGAAGAATCTATTTTTAAGAGAAATGTTTTTGTAAATATGCAATTAAAACAATAGGGTTGAAAGTAAACTTCTAGTTATAAGAACGCTAATAACCGGGTTATTTATTTAAGGTGAAATTTATAACTTCCGAACTGTAGCATCAACTTTCCAATTAAATAATTAAGTAAGAAATGTTTTATTGCGAGGTTAATACATTTATAATTGAAAATGAAACAAATTAACCAACTTATAAAACTCAGTTTTTATAAACTCCGTTGATTTGTAAATTAATTTAACATCATGTAATGCAATATAATTGATTGACTGAAAATGTCTATGTTGTATCCAAATTTATTCTGTTTCTTTTCCCAAAATTTTCGTAAAAATTTGAAACAAAAATTTGTTAGATAATTTTTATCTTCAATTAAAGTTTGTTTTCGACCTTTTTACTATACATTACTATGAATTTTTTAGAAATTAATCTAACGGGCTTTTTAAGGTCCTGTTTCAAAATCAAATAAAAGATTATTTATTTTTTTTTTCCATCCGACGTTTCGTTGGGATTTTTCCAACTTCTTCAGGGATCTTTATTTAATCTGGCAACAATATTAATATGCAAAGGAATACTCATTAGTACTATAATAACACAACTCAACATTATTAATAAATAAACTTACAAATAATCTTTCGTCAATTTCACATTTAACACATTTACTCTTTACGACATAAACAATACGACATAAAAAACACAAAATTGTATAAATAAATGTAAAAATAATTTGAAAACTAAAATATCACAGTTTAACTTTCCTAATGCTAGTTATCACAATACTAAACTATAATTTGCATTCGTTTTATCTTTATCCTCCTTTGTATTTATTGCACAATTAAGCTTTTGTTGAATTCTTAGACTTTCAAGAGTATACCTTTTATTTTCTCTTCTCTCTTTGTCTAATATTTTTACGCTTTCTAGATCAGCTAAGTGTCCAGTATCGAAACAGTGTTGTGCTAATGCTGTTGTTAATTTGTTTTTCTTTATGTCATTTTCATGTTCCGCTAGTCTTGTGCCTAAGCTTCGTTTTGTTGTTCCTATATATACTTTATCACAGGGTTCGTTTGTCTTGCCTACACAACATTGCTTTGTTCCTTTTTGTCTACTTTAGTTTTTGTTTGTGTGAAAAGAGAGCTTATTGTTTTGTTTGGTTTGTGCGCTAATATTACATGTTCATAATTTATTATCTCCTTTAGTTTATTACCGTCTGTTAGTTTTGTTAAAAATGCGAGGCTGTAGTATTTGGTGTTATCAGATGTTTTTTCTATGTAGTTTACCCTGTCGTTATGTTTTTCCGTATCATGTATTAAATTATTTATAATATTTTTGGGATAGTTGTTCTTTGTAAGGATATCTTTGACTTTAATTATGTTGTTTTTTATAAATTTGTTATGGCTTAATTTTTTAACTTTAGTAATTAAGTTGGTTGCTGTATTTATTTTTTGTTTTAGAGGCTGTGTTGATAGAAAATTGATAAGGCGTCCAGATGAAATTGATTTTGTGTACCAGTCAGTGATAATTTTGCCATTATCTCTATATAATTTCATATCAAGATATGGAATTGAGTTTTCGCTGTCTTCTCGTTCTATTGTAAATTGTATTTTCTTGTGGTAATTGTTGAATGTCTTTAATATTTGTTCCTCGTCTTTCTGTTTTATCACTGCGAATAGGTCATCTACGTATTTTACTATCAATTTTATACAAAAATTTTTATTTCGTAAGTCTTCCATAGCCTGTTCTAACAATGTGCCAAGAACAATGTCTGCTATGGTTGGCGATAAGGGATTTCCCATTGGCATTCCGTATGTCTGATTGTACATTGTATCTCCATCGTCGCCACGAGTCTGCCCGCCAAGTTTGAGCTCGATTGGATTACGGGAAAAGGGTTAAAATCGATCCAAATTTTGACGACAGACACTGCGAGTTACTACAAGTGAGTAAAAAAGGGGGTAAAAAAGTATTATTATTTGGGATGAGATACTGCGTATAATTTCTGATAATAACACAGTTCAATTTTCACAGTGTTAAATATTTAAATATTTCAATTTTTGTTATCTGCTTTAAAGATTTATTATTTTAATTGTTTGATAAGATTACTTTTGACCAGCTTAAATAGATATATATATATATTTTGTTAAAGAAAACATTGCCCCCGTTCTCTTTAAGTTAGTTCGTAAAACATAGATTTTACATGTGAGTGTTTTTGTTTTGTGTATTTTAAACAATTGCTGCAGAAACTTTTATTAATTTTGATTACTAGTAACTATAACAATTGAATGTAACAATTTTAAATTTATTTTAACGAGTTTACAGTTTTTAATGATTTTGCCAGTATAATTCTAATTTAATCGAATCAGTGCAACTGGGATGAATATTATGATCACGTAGTACAATTGAAACCATTTATAAAGTGAAACCAGTTAACATTTTTTTTTTTTAATTTTAGAATTTAATGCGTTGCCGAATTTATAAAAAAAAATTATAACCCAGAGATGGAAATTTGAATATCGTATTAAAGACCAACTAAAAAGTATTCAACCCGATGTCAAATAAATTTTGTGTGTTAGTTCTAAATTTGTTTATGCTTTCCCGGTTTCGAATATAAATTTTAAATTTAAAAATGATAGTCTTTATTACTTCCTTGGTAGGATTTTTGGTTTTGTTCTTTTTTTTTATTTTTCACTTTTTGTTGGAAATTTAAATTTCATCCTTGATTTGGGTTACCAATAATTGACTTTAATTCAATGTTATGCTTCTTCTATTTATCCTATTTTGTTTCTGAGAAAAACGTTAAAGTATTTCAATAATTTTTAATACTTTTGTTTAATGTGTTTGTGATATTAAATTCTAAATTATTTTAATATTTTCGGTTGAAATTTAAGGATAATTTTATGTATGAATATATGTGTATAAATATAATTGAATGAAGCAAATAATTAACGTCAATAAAGTTTCTTTTTTAAGAACTGTATTTTTTTCCTACATAGTGTGCTGTCTGTAACATAAAGAAAAAAGCTCCAATTTGCTTTATACTTATCCCTTCGTATGTTTATGAATGTGTGTGTATGTGTATGTATGTAATACTAAATACGTATAAATTGAAATGAGAACGCAACAACAATAAAAGTGCCCTTTACAACTGTATGTTTACAATTTTTTTTTTGCAGAACTATTTTATTTTATTTAATTTAATTAATATACATAAATTTGTTGAAAATGAATTAGAAAACCTTCATTGTTTTAATTTACTGCATCATTTAAGAAAAAAGTTCCAGGTTGCTTTATGTGTCGTTCTTCGCTCTGCCTCTGTTGCAGCTGTGTGGCTGTTTTAACCGAACCGACTGTACAAATGTAACTTTTTCCAACTTTTACACTGCTTTATTATGGTTTTCGTTCGAGTAATCAAATTTTGTTAGTTTTAAGTGACATTATCCCAAACTATAGGTATTACTTTTTATTAAGGTATTTTATTTGACTTTAATTTGAAAAACGAAAATCAAAAGCTTATTCGTAATAACCCAGCAAAAACTCTCATTACCCGGTAATTAGTAAAGTAATCCGAATCCGAAAGCATTCACGGGTTACTTTTATGCTTACATAACTAATTATTTTTGTTCGCGATGTCCCAAAAATCAAGTACCCATGCTTACAAATGTGCTTACAAATAAAATAGAAATAATGGGTTACAAGGGGTGAAAAGATAAGTAGTTATATTTATACTTATGAGGAGGGAAATAATAAGTGGTTACCCATATACTTACTAGGAGTTTAATAATATGTAGTTATATATATGCTTACGAAGAGCTAAAATAAAAGTGATTACCTTTATACTCACGAAAAGTTAAAAAATAATTAGTTACGAGAAGTTAAGAAATAAGTGGCTACCTATTTGCTTACGAAAAGTTATATAATAAGTGCTTACCTTTATACTTACTAAAAGGCAAAAAATAAGTCCTTAAATCAGCCAGTAATTATATTGATAAAAACTTTTATTAAACAAAAAAGTAACAACATTTAATTCAATTTAGTTACATATCTAGTTATTTATTTAGATTAATTAAAATCAAAATAAATATAAACAAAAATTTAAAATTATATAGGTACAAGTATTATATTCAGTCTCATACATTTAAATATTACAGGATTTTTTTTACCATTCCAAGGTTTTTAAAAAAAAAATCATTTTTTTTTTTTAATTTTAAGAAAAAAAGTTAAAAATTAATTCGATTTTCAACCAAAAAAAAAATGCATATAAAATATGTTAATTAACATTAATTAATTTAAAATTGGAAAGCGTTAAGAAATATTACTTTACATAAAAACAAAAATTACATTGCTTCCTCAGCCTTTTCTTTGGGCAGATTTTTGTTCTTAAGGCATATTTGCTTAAAATGCCTATTTTTGGCATTTTTAAATGCACGTCGCATTTCAGTCTCGAAGGTTTTTGGTTCCTTCGAGTTTATGGAAGTTGATGTAGCAGAAACTATAAAAAATACACTTTATGATCGAATATTTCTAATTTTTAATTTTGTTAATTTGTAAAATACTTACGAAATAGAACGTCCATTATATTCGAATAATTTTTGAATCGTTTTTTGTTATGGATACCATCCAAATTGTATTCAATTAAAAGGTTTTGAGTAATAAGTAATGGTAAACCTTTTACGATTCCCTTTTCTCCCAATACCGTTGTTACGGTTTTTATCTAAAATACATAAAAATATGTTTATGATGTTAAAATATATAAAAACAAATATATATATAGATTGCTTACCATTTCTTTTTTGTTATCACTTTTAATATCATCTTCCCATTTTTTCAAATCCATTTCTGTCTGTATTGGAAAATGTTTGGCATATTTTGGCGTTTTCCAAAACGAATTTATCACTGATTTTAGTGATATATTATGCTCCGCCAAATTATTATTAATATTATTGTATTGGGTTTTTATCGTTTCTAAAATAAATTAATATAATAACATTTTTAATTAAAATTAAGAAAATTTTTAAGTAAAATAATACGAAATATAATCAAATGAAGGGACAGAGTTTCTAAGGAATTAATTATTAATTTAATTCAGAACTATAGCTATGTCCGTCCGTACAGGTCGGAATTTTCAATATTTTTGGATGAAACTTGGCAAGTGAGCTTAAGTCAGGTCAAGAACAAACGGTATTGAAATTGGTGAGAATCGGTCCAAGTTTAGACCTAGTCCCCATACAAATGTCCAGTTTGAAGGAAGCTCAAATATATATATATATATATTTTGATTTTTCGTTTTAAAGCATTAACTGTTTAATTTAGAATTTTCATCAGTTTTTCATTTGAAACGGTAGATTCGATTATTTCATTACTTACCAGTAACTAGAGTTTGATTTGTTGTTACATCTTGATTTTGTTGAGCCATATTATCTGAAATATTAATAATAAAATTACCAAAAAATAAATAAATATTTAACCTTAATATTTGATACAAACCTTTAATTTCTTTAATATCGTTTTGCAGTATTGTTAATTTGTTATTAATATCCATTAAAATATCGACGTGAGGCTCAGAAAGTTTTAATTTTTTTTGTTTGTTTGCCATTTTACTGGTGAATCTCTGAAATTAAAAGAAATCCATTTCCATAAGGAAGTTTAAGGGCTTTGGCACAAACATTTTTGTAATAATATAATTTTTCTTCTAAAAATTCCTCTTTAGCAAACCCAATATTAATATCTAATGAATTTAGAGGATAGGTAAAGAAATTTTTGACATTTGAAAACGCCTGTGCTAAAAATGTCTCTACATTTACAATTTTTTTGACTATTAGGAATGTTTTGTTTTCCGTCACACAAATATTATCTGGCGATTTAGCACTAAAATATCCTTTTGTAGTAAATATGGATTTTACGTTTCCATTTTTGTATTTCAACCCGTGAAATGGACTTTGAAGGATAATAGGTTGATTTATAAATGAATTATGAATTTGTTGAGGTATATGTTTCGGCATTTTTAAATTTTTTTTATGCTTTGCATATAATTTTCAAAATAGTATGCAGAAAAATTATTTACATTTCCAAACTGTTCAGAACATTCTACTATGTGCAGGAGACTATGAACATTGTATGACACACTTGACCTGCCATACAAAACAGGAAAAAGTTCGACAAATGTTTGTATCATATTTTGAATTTTTTCTTTTTCTTCATTACATTGGGATGATAAGAGAATTCTATATGAACAATGAAGCAATAAGAAATGTTCATAAATTTCGTTCGGAACAAAGTCCTTCAATGCTACTAGGCCAGTATATAAAATAAATTGCCTGAATTCTGTGGCTTTCCATCTTGAAATTTCTGTAAAAGTTCTTGGCTTTCGAGCAAATTCTCGAGGAATAAAAGAACGCAAAGATAAAAGAGTTTCAGAAATTGAAATCACAGAAGCAGAGGATACTGGTAAAATAGTTTTTTTTTTAATTATGAAAATAATAATTTTTTTTGTGATACCTAAATCAATTAGATGCATGCAGTCAATAGGAAATTGAGACACCATCCCGATTCCAACATTTTCCAATTTCATTTCCATATTGACATGCATGGGATTATGAAAATCTTTGTATTCTCTTGAGTAAAAACCTTTATCTGTCCTTTTTTCTCCAGCCGTTGTTGAATAAGTTACAACATTGTCAATTCGTTGTCCAATTTGTTGACACTTTGGACAACCATTAAATGACATATGTCCCTTAATACCACATACGAACGACTTAGCCGGAGCATCGCAAATGAATGCACGAATTTTTAGGTTTACTTTTTTACCATTGTTTAAAAAACCAGTAGCCTTTAAATCTAGTAAATCGTTTACAAAATCATGTAAAAAGCAATTTATATCCACTGGTTTTTTTGGGCCTATATAGCAGCCTATCACAAATACTCCACAGTTATCAATATTTATGACACGTCCTAGAATTGGCCACAAGCCAGTATCTGAACTCTTAAAAATGGGCAAACCATCAATCCCTATATCTACTACAATATCATCCAGCCCTAAATTCTGAATAACATTGGACAGTTTATGTAACTGTTTCTTTAGTCCAATATGGACATATCTCCCAGGAGAAACAGTGCGCTCTTGGCATTGAGACGTTTTGCCTAAGAGCCCCTGAACTGATGTCGGTACATTCAAGTTTTCCGACTTTAAAATTTTCAGTAGGTTGTTGGTACACTCCACAGTTGGTCTGTTTTTAACAAACCATATTCTCAACTTGTCGGTCAAGTTAGCACCCTCAAATTCTGGTATTGAAAACCTAGTTGTGTCTTCGATAGGGGAAGGACCAACATCGATATTGGAAAGGTTTGGTAAAGAAAAACCAGAAGCCTGATCCGCATTTTCCGTTTGAGAAAAATTTCCTAACCTTTCTTTTTCTTTTTTTAAGTTCCTGTTGAATTGCCTCTTGCCTAACATAATGAAACTTTTATATATGTATGTATACAAATTGTTTTTTATACTTTCCTTTTTCAGCTCCTGTATGCTTACTTTATATTTTTAATTTTTAGCTTAATTTCACTTTTATAAAATGATCTTTATAGTTTTCACGGCGTGCGTTTTTTATTTTTATAATTTTCCAATCTAACTTGAATCTTCCGTCAATTTTTCACACTTTTTAAACTTTCTTTTTTAGCGTCACTTGTTCTTTTTTGGCGTCACTAGATTTGCAAATGTATAGAATATTTAAGTTCAAAGTGCTCGACATTTGCATTATTTATGGGTACTCAATACTCAATTGTAACCTCTCAATACTTCTAGAAATATCACTTTTTAATCGGATAAATTAGTATATGTCATTTAAATTGTTATAAAATATATGTTTCTGATTTAAAGCAAACAAAAACATCATTTTATAAAAATGTATAAAGAAAATTGAGTTGTACCGAGTACTCAATTAATATGTACTGTGTATTCGAAAAACTGAAGAATTTACAACTCTGATGTTTTATTTTTTACAATCATAATTTTTAGTGATGCCAACACAACTTTTAATTTATGTATGTACACACAAAAAATTGCCATACAAGTACTTGTATAGAATACAAATTTAAAACTATTTTGTGTAAATTAATAAAAATATACACGTTGATTTATCCAATTTCGATTTTTGTTAAATTATCAAAGTTTTTGTTCCATTCTATTTCGATTAACCTAAATATTGGTTAATTTAGTTTAGTTTTTTCTTTTGTAACTTATCTTATAAATTTTTGTATTTTAATTAATGGGCTGTATAACTTTTTAAGTTTTATTTTATACAACTTCTAGTATAACAATTTTTTGGGTATACATGAATAAACCTTTTCGTACAAAAATTAAATTATTCTAAACATTACGTTTAATCATATAAATGTTACGCGTGTTTTATTTTTACGTTATATTCGCATCACTGATACTCAACTAACAGAAAACAGCTGATTTGTAAATTTGTAAACACATTGAAAATTCAAGAATGAAAACATTCATTGAAAATAAAAAATTAATTATTAAAAACAAAACACTACTTTTTATAAAAACAAATTTTAGTTTAATTGTTTGTTATGGGGTGCGGTCCATTTTTATCTTTTTTGCTGGATAAATCAACAATACAGGTTGAAAAACAAAATTGAGTGAGTTTAACTGTTTTTTATATACATATGTATGTATTTAGGAAAAATGTTTTAAATCATTTTATATCTATTTCAGAATAAATTTAAAATCTACCAAAATTTTTCACCACAGGATGAGCTATTGTTACACCACTATGTGAAACAGGGTACTGTATTGAGTTGGTGCTGATGTTTGTCACAAAAAAAATTATAAAGCAGGACTCGCTTTTTATTACATTGACTATTAGCGATCAAACTACAGGTCGTGAATCTTAACATTTTTAATCAAATTTGGCAAGAAAGCTTTAATCATCTCAAGAACAACCCGTAGTTAAATTCGTGAGAATCGGTCCGCGTTAATACCTAGCCCCCAAACAAATTTCTCTTCAGAAGGAAGCTTAAATGCCCCTTTCGTTGATGCATGTATTTTGTGAATCAGTTATCTTAATATGAACCAAATTTAGACCCCATGTAATTATCCTTCCTGAAATTCACTTAAATATGTCTTAGGGCATCAAAATATTAGATATTGCTCTAAAATTTAGTGAGTCAAATTAAGTTTTTTTTTTATAGATTCTATAGAATTCTTAAAAAAGCTTTTTCAAAGATATTTATCGCATATTTTAAATTGCGATACATTTTCTTTATAGAAATAACAAAAATGATACATACGGAGGTATATTTACTTTTTCATTCCGTTTGTAACACATTGAAATATTCTTCGCAGACCCCATACAGTATATATATATATTCTGTGTCCTGCAATGGCGATACGAAATAGAGACCAAACGAAAAGAGATAAAGAGGTGGTAGGAATATATCTTATGTTCATAGGCTGTTTGGTGTTTGAAATGGGCAAAATCCGTGTGATGAAAAAAGTTCTCCATATTTACTACAAAGAGTGTTACGTGTTGGACTTAGTCCTAGAAGATCTGAAAATAATTTCAGCCCGCCTCTAGTTAAATGGTCGTGGTCAATAAATTTCATTTAAAATAGCGGTATACACATATATTTAGAATTTTTACTTTAAAATTATAATGATTTAATTATTTTTTGTAAGGGGAAAATCCGTGGGGGAAAAAATTTATATTTATTTAATAAATGAAACATTCCTAAAAATAACCTTGGTTATTATTTATACCATTACGAGTAAGTGATTATTTTTTATTTCAAAAGAATGATATAGGTAATCCATTACTAGGAAGTCATTATTTTACATTTAACAATAATGCTAAAGGTAATGACCTATCATTACTTAGTAATGCTATAAATAATGAGTTGACATTACCAAGTTTTTGCTGGGAAAGGCTAGCGGGGACAAAAAAAAAAATTTTTTTTTTGACACTTCTTATGTTGGATTCACATTGTTTTCTTATTGTTGTTTGTTGCTAGTGGAGTCAACGTACACTGAGGAGCAAAAGTGTAACATGTTACAAAATGTTGTGAAATAATGCTCAGTATACCTTATTATGTATGCAAATAAAATAATTGTTTTAACTTATCATATATATTGGCCTCTATTTAAAATAAAATACAAAATTTTTTTTATTTTATTTTATTTTTTTATTTTATTGTAATAAAAATAATGGTAAACAAAGATATATCGCCTAATGTTACACTTTTGCACCCTTTAATTTTTCTCTGTGCATATTAAAGAAAACCAAACAGAGAATTGATAGTTTTAAAAATTTACCGTTATTTTTATAATTGTGCATTATCGTACACGTGTTTCTCAAAAATGGAAGGTTCCGAAGTTAAAGATATAATAAATTAAATTAAAAAATAATGAATCTGTAAGGAAAATAGCTGAAAAATTAAAAATAAGTCATATGACTGTGCAAAGAATAAAGCAGAAGCATGGAATAATTAATACAGTTCCCCCCCGTCTTGGACGTCCAAGAATTATAGATGACCGTGCTAGTCGGCTCTCGCAAAATTAGTAGCATGTGGCAATTCCGCCACTCCATCTGAAGCCCTAAAAACATTAAAAATTGATGCCAGTCGGTGGACGGCTCGTCGAAGTTTAAAAAGATTGTGTCTCAAGACTGCTGAAAAAAAGCAAAAAACATTTTTGCCCAAAAACAACATCCAGCGGAGAAAGAAATTTGTTCAAACATATAAAAATTGGACAGAACACGATTGGAGCCAAGTAAATGCAAATATTGAGTTAACTTTTTAAATTTTAATAATAATATTTTTACTTTTTTTTTTAGGTTATATGGTCTGATGAGAACAAAATTAACTGTTTTGAGTCGGATTGTCGCTCATGGTACTGGACTAAAGATCCCAATACCATAACCCCAAACCGGGTCACCCAAACAATGAAACATGGTGGTGGTTCGATAATGGTTTGGGGTTCGATAATGGTTTGGGGTTCTATTACCAAAAATGGAGTAGGTCCGTTAGTTAAAATTGATGGTATTATGAAAAAGGAGCAATACCTAGAAATTTTACAAAATAATATACCAGCTCCTGAAAACGTTGTGTTTCAGCAAGATAATGACTCGAAGCATACGGCTAAAATTGTAAAGAATTGGTTAGAAAACAAAGAATTTTCGATATTAAAGTGGCGTCCACAGTCGCCTGATATGAATCCAATCGAAAATTTTTGGAGTTATATAAAGGCAAAACTATCGGAGTACGCGGAACCCCAAATGGCGTGAACGAGCTATGGATCCGAGTAAAGGACATTTGGGAGTCGATTCCCAACGAAATGGTTGCTAATTTTTGTAACAGTATGCCAAACAGACTGGAAGAACTACAGAGAGCGAAAGGTTAATGGACAAAATATTAAAACAGCGATAAAATAGATTAGAAAATAAGAAAATATTGCTGGGTGCAAAATTGTAACATTTGAATACTTCACTTTAATTACAATTATCTTATTTAATATTCATAATAGAATTAAGTATCTTAGTGTTGTATTTTTAAGAACTGACAATAAATAAGATAAGTTGAAAAAATTATTTCATTTTTGAAATAATGTGTTATACTATTTTTTGCCTTGCTTTGCACTTTACCGATACCTTTGTACACACTTCTTTCCATCGAGATTTTACCATCCATTTAAATAACAATGGTTTTATTGTTTTCCACTTTTACTCGAATTTGTGCACGAAATTTATAAATAATTGACACTTTATTTTTATTTAACAAATACGCTTTAAATTTAATGAACGTTTTGGTTATTTTTGCGCAAAATTTGGTGTTTCTTATTAAATAAAATTTTAATACCCGAGCAATTTGGCGACTAGCAACTAATAAATCTTTCGTTTTCTCCTTTCAATATGCAGCCATGACGTTTACCAAAGAGCTTTCAAAACCAGTATTATTGCTGCTAATACTGACTACTTGTTCTCTTTTTTCCTAAGGTTTCGTATTGAAGAGTCACTCAAACATAGTCTGTCTCGCTTCGTCTTGGGAGTTATTGTGCTCTGTTTTTCAAGTGTGTTGATAATGCCGATAACTCTCATCCCTGATCAGCTGTTTTGTTCTGTTTGCTTTGTTTATGTATTTTTTGTTTAATTATCATTTCCCCTAATTTCTCCTTTTGAGACAGTAAGGCCAACTTTTAAATTATTAATAATTATATATACAAGCATTACGGCCATTTTATTATTGAGACTATTTAATGTTGGCGGCAGTTTGTTTAATGTCGTCCAAAAGATGAGATGTCCAACAAAATGTAAGTGGCCCGTAAATACAAAAAAAAAACCTTTGTTAACCTATATCTTTTTAGAGAATAAATTACTCAAATTACTCAACTTAGTTTTATACGCATATCGACGGAGTTTTTTATTTAATTTGGAGGACGACATCTTTATTCTATTTTGGGCGCAATTATTCTTTATGGAATAAAGAGTAATTTGTATAGAACGGTAGGCGATTTCACCATTTTATTTGGACACTTGTTTGGTTCTGTCTAGTAACATTGTCGGAGTTTGTTGTCCTTGTGTCTCCAGTGTTACAACAATTGTTAAAATTTTGTGTTGTTTGTACAACGTATGGCGGAACAGTCTCCCAGAACAAGTGATCGGTCCAATAAAGGTGTGCCACCAAAACTTTTGGCCGATATGGATGGTAATGTAAAAAAAAAATTCAGCAGCCGCGGCGCCGGCGACCGGCCAACAATCGTCCGTCAATTCACCGGTGGTACCGCCCGGTCAGCCGGGAGGTAGTAAAGTACAACCACAGTCATCTCAGTCCGAAATTTTGCGTCTTATGGCGGACATGCAAAATGAAATGATGAAGCAGATTGATGCAGTGAACAAGAATTTGCAAAATTTGCTCGTGGCACAAAGAGAGCAGACAGCCACAAGCATAACCTCACTGCAACAAGAAATGCAATTGGTGTCGCAAAGTGTAGCTCATAGTGGACAGACGGTTGCAGCAAATGTCAACGATATACCAAGAGCAGCCTTGAGGGCCTCAACTTCAAATACAGTTCAGGCAGCATTATTGGATGAAAACGGTGAGTCCTCTACTAATGTTTCTTCCCACAGCCAAGGTTCCACGTCCGTAAGAGCCAAGAAAATTTACCCCCTTCCAAAATTTTACGGTCTGCCAGAGGAGTGGCCGACATTCAAAGAAGAATTTGAACAAACGACAGCCGAATTTGAATACAGTCCCTTACAGAACATAATACGCATTCGTGAAGCACTACATGGCCCGGCAAAAGAAACAGTGGAGTCTTTGTTATCAAGTTCCAGAAATGTAAATGTGATTTTGGATATGTTGTGTGAAACTTACGGTCGTCCTGAACAATTAATAAAAAGCCAAATACACAAAATAAATTCACTTTCATATGTCCCTGAAGAAAGACTTGATTTATTGATACAATTCGCTACAAAGGTCACAAATATGGTACGGTTTCTGCAGACAGCTAGTGGTACGCATCATTTGAACAACCCAACCTTACTCAGCGAATTAGTTTCCAAGCTGCCGCCAACAAAACAGATGCAGTGGGCTGAAAAATGTATTGCCCTGGAAGAGCCTCCCAATTTGAAACGTTTCTCCGAGTGGCTCGATGGTGTCAGAAAAGTCGCCAACATGGTTTCTGATGGTCTTCCCGTGTCGTCGTCATCATCTGTAAAAAAGGCAAGTAAAAATAAATATGCATTAACCACAACTTCTACCAAAAAATGTATGGTCTGCTCTGAAAATTGTAATGCACTTACCGATTGTCCAGTATTTAAGAGCGCTCCTATTGATGAACGTTGGAAGAAGGTACGGGAACTCCGGCTTTGTTTTGCATGCCTAAAAGGACCACATCAAGTTGGAAAGTGTTACAAGAAACAATTATGTGGTATAAGTGGCTGTAAAAAATATCACAATCCATTATTGCACTCACCAGATGATAAAAAATGTAAACAAAACCATAGCGTTGCCACAGTTGCTCGAAATGAAAATCCCAGAGAAGTTGTAAATCTACATGCAGGTACTCAAAAGAGTGAAATCTTATTTCAAATAATCCCAGTGATGATTTATGGTCCCAAAAAACGTATATCTATCTACGCATTTATAGACGACGGCGCTGACGCCACCATGCTAGATTGGGATATTGGAAAACAAATTGGATTGGAAGGAAAAAGGGAAAATTTGAAATTGCAATGGCTTAATGGGCACAGTAGTAGCCAACAAACAGAAATTGTTGACTTGACAATTAGTGGCTCACAAAATGAAAGTGAGAAATATAACATTTCAAAAGTATATTTGGTTAAAAATTTAGAGTTGCCAACACAGTCGTTTTCCATGGGTGGCATAAATTGTAAAAATCATCTTGAAGAGTTGCCCCTCGCCGATTATTACAGAATAAGGCCAAAGATGATAATTAGTTTGTCGCATACATTTTTGTCAGTTCCCGTGGAAATACCCAGATGTCCAGATGAAAATGGCCCTATAGCTGTAAGGACAAGACTTGGCTGGGTAGTTTATGGTCCAACTGGTAACAATAACAAGGACATGGTCAAAAGTGTGTTTCTGGCAAAGCACCAAGAAAATAACAGTTGTATGGAGCACATGATGAAACAATATTTTGAAATTGAATCGTGTTTGGTAAAACTCGATTCGAAACCTGTCATGCCTAAAAGTGAAGAAAAGGCGCTAAATATTCTAAAGTCCACAACAAAATACTATGATGGCAGGTACGAATGTGGCCTTTTATGGCGAAACGAAAGTAGGTCGTTTCCCGATAGCTATGGTTCAGCTTCAAGACGTCTCCATCTAGTGGAAAACAAATTTAAAATAAACCCAAAATTTGAAATCGAATACAGGCAAAAAATGCAACATATTTTGAAAAATGGTTATGCAAGACGTGTTACTTCAGAAGAAGAAAACATTTGTTGCTCTAATATTTTCATTTTACCTCATTTTGCAGTATTTAATCCTAACAAGGAAAGTCTACGCTTGGTATTTGATGCTGCTGCAAAAGTACAGGGTGACTGTCTCTTGCCGGGTCCAGATTTAAATCAACCATTACTTAGTGTTTTATTTAAATTTCGAGAAGAACCAATTGCAGTTTGTGGCGATATAAAGGAAATGTTTTTGCAAGTGGCCATCCGAAAAGAGGATCAGCATTTCCAACGCTTTTTATATCGCGAAAACAACAACGGGCCCATTGAGCAATATGTCATGACAAGGGCAATATTCGGAGCAACATGTTCACCCACAATAGCCCAGTACATTAAAAATTTGAATGCTGAAAAATTTAAACAAAATATGCCCAGAGCAGCAGAAGCTATTGTTAAACGTCACTATGTGGATGATTATGCTGATTGTTTTAGCTCCGTTGATGAAGCTATGAATGTGGTCCAAGATGTTATCAAAATACACCGAGCGGCGGGATTTACGATGCACAAAATTATTTCCAACTCGGATAAAATAAATGAACACTTTGGCAACCCTGCTTTATCAAACATAAACATATCAGCTGATAAGACAGAGAAAATTTTGGGAATGCAGTGGTCCCCAGCAAATGATAAGTTTATCTTCAATTTGCAATTTAATCGTGTCTCTGCGGATATTTTGGAAAACAAACGGACACCGACAAAGCGTGAAGTGCTCAGTTTGATAATGTCGGTATTTGACCCCTACGGTTTCTTATGCGATTTCACTCTCGCTGGCAAAATCTTTATGCAGTCGCTTTGGAAGTGTGGCTTGGAATGGGATGAAGTAATACCAGAGGCGTTACGCGGTCGTTGGAGTTCTTGGATCTGTGGGTTGAAAAAGGTAAGGGACTTTTGTATCCCAAGATGTTATTTTTCTAATTTGTCTCATCGAGGTACAACCTTACATATATTTTGCGATGCAAGCGAGGTAGCAATGGCAGCGGTGGCATATTTGAGGCTCGATACTGACGGCGGAACTAAAATATCGTTTGTTACGGGAAAAAGTAATTGTGCCCCCAATAAGTTTATGACGATCCCAAGGCTAGAATTGCAGGCTGCGGTGATGGCTGTGCGGCTTAAAGCTGGCATCATCAAATACCACAATATTCAACCAGAACAAATTTGGTTTTGGACGGACTCCAGTACAGTGATTAAATGGCTCACATCAGATCATCGACGTTATAAACAGTTTGTGGCCAACCGAGTCGCGGAGATTTTGGAGTCTTCACAAGAAGATCAATGGCGTTGGGTTCCAGGTGAAATGAATCCTGCTGATGATGGTACAAGGCCGTGTACCGTATATAATCCTGATAGCCGATGGAAAAATGGACCAGGTTTTTTGCGTCGCCCTTCAAATTTGTGGCCCTCTAGCGGTAATTCAACTGAAGAAACACACAGTGAAGAAGAACTACGCCAAGGACGTTTTGTGCTGTCCACTAAAACTATAAACATTTCGATTTTTGATGCGAAACGATTTTCGAAGTACCGGCGGCTTAAAAGGTGTATGGCATGGGTATTTAGATACATAAACAACTTGAAGTCGAAATGCAAACAACTGCCAGATTCAAAGGGGGATCTGTCTGTGGACGAAGAGGAATATGCTGAACGATTTATAATAAGGTCAGTGCAGAGAACTGCATTTAATAATGAATATTCCTGTCTTTTAGAGAAGATAAATGTGCCTCCAGACAGTCCCATAAAATCTCTTAACCCGTATATTGACGCATTTGAAAATCTTCGCTGCGGTGGCAGGATCGATAACGCACCACTTATAACGTTTGGTACCAAAAGACCGTACATTTTGCCCAAAAGTGATCCATTGACCCACCTAATAGTTAAATGGTATCACGAAGGTCAACACCATATCAATGATGAGTCTGTGATCTGTCAAATACGCCTTAAATTTTGGATTCCATCAATACGTGTCGTGCTGAGAAGTGTCAAAGCTGCATGCTGTGGATGCAAACTAAGGAAATGTAAGCCCTTGCAACCTATAATGGGGCCCCTTCCAGAAGATCGTTTAAGTGCCTTTGTTCGTCCATTTTCTTATACTGGCTTGGACTATTTCGGCCCTGTCTTGGTGGCCGTACGCCGCAGTCATGAAAAGCGTTGGGTTGCACTATTTACGTGTTTGACAACTCGAGCTGTACATTTGGAGCTGTCCGTGGATCTGCCTAGCGATTCGTGTTTGCTGTGTATTCGCAATTTTATAAATCGTCGTGGTGTCCCCGTCCAGATGAGAAGCGACAACGGTACAAATTTTGTTGGTATTAATAAAGAGCTGGGCGAAGAAGAGAACTTTATTGATTTTGATAAAATTGATGCTGGGTTGAAACCTCTAGGCATAAAGTGGAAATTCAACACCCCTTCTGATCACAGTGCTGGTGGCTCATGGGAACGTCTCGTCCAATCAATAAAGAGGGCTTTGTATGCAACACTAAAAGAGAAAACACCTCGGCCAGAAACATTGTATAGTCTATTAGTGGAGTGTGAAAATATTGTAAATTCGAGGCCTCTCACACATTTGCCTGTTACTCCGGATGAGCCAGAGCCGCTGTCGCCCAATCATTTTTTATTAGGCTGCCACAATTCTACACAGACTCCAGCTCCATTTAACCCAAGATTTTGCTCTTTAAGAAAGCAGTGGAGAATTCTACAAAACCTAAAAAATTGTTTATGGAAAAGATGGACGCTGGAATATTTGCCCGAGCTTACTCGAAGGACAAAATGGTGTCTCCCTGCTAAACCGTTGTCCACAGGAGCCTTAGTTTTGATCTGCAAAACTGACCAGCCGAGATCCAAATGGAAAAGAGGACGTATCGTTAATTTGTTTGTGGGCAAAGATGGTGTTGCAAGATCAGCAGAGGTGAACACTAATACCGGGTGCCTGCGACGTCCTGTTTCAAAACTTGCAGTATTAGACGTTCAAGATGTTGGTGAAGTGGTCCACATGGAGACCATTCACGGAGGCGGGGATGTTGATAATGCCGATAACTCTCATCCCTGATCAGCTGTTTTGTTCTGTTTGCTTTGTTTATGTATTTTATGTTTAATTATCATTTCCCCTAATTTCTCCTTTTGAGACAGTAAGGCCAACTTTTAAATTATTAATAATTATATATACAAGCATTACGGCCATTTTATTATTGAGACTATTTAATGTTGGCGGCAGTTTGTTTAATGTCGTCCAAAAGATGAGATGTCCAACAGAATGTAAGTGGCCCGTAAATACAAAAAAAAACCTTTGTTAACCTATATCTTTTTAGAGAATAAATTACTCAAATTACTCAACTTAGTTTTATACGCATATCGACGGAGTTTTTTATTTAATTTGGAGGACGAGAAAGTGCAAAAGGTGAATAGACATGAGAAACATAAAACAATGGGCTAATATATGTGTGCACAAGGGCAAAAATGATTTTTCTGTACAATGCGGTAATACAGAGAAGAATGGATAAATTGAGAAAAAAAAACCGGTTCCTATGTATTTTATTTTATATATATATTTACATATTTTGGGAAAAAAATTAACGGTATTTTTGCTTATATGGATTTTTAATGACGTTTTAAATTTAAATTTTAACTTTACTTGTTTATAAATTTTAAACTTTTTTTTTTTTAATTACATACCTTTTTAATTTTCGTTTATTCTTTTAACTTTATTTATTCTTCAATCAGCAATTGATTGATATTCAATGTAAACCAATTTTGTGAGGTTATGTTGTACAGTTGTCTAATTTAATTTTCACACTTTACTTACTTGCACTAGATAGTTAATTTAATAATTCGAAATGTATGTGTTTTGTATATTCTTTCCTGTAACTACCACTGCTTTTTTCTGCAATTTCTTGCTTATGTTGCACAGCCACTAATTTGTTTTAAAGCTTTTATTCTTAATTTTCGTATATATGTTAAAAAATATAATTTCTTTGTTTGTACTCACTGTCTTTTCTTATTTGGTTTGTGGAGTTTTTATTTGACACTATCTACCTCGATTTGCAGATTTACCTCATAATGTTGTATGTTGTATATATGTTGAATTTTGTAATGTGTAGGGGAGTGCAGTTTTGTTTTTTCAACTGGTTTTTTTCCAACGAAGGACCATGTACAGACTTCTCCGGGGTTAACCTTTTATAAAACGTTCTGGGATGGTTCAAATGATGAACAGGGCGGTAAGGTTTGGGAACCTAGAGATTAACCTGTGGGATATCTGTTTTATCAGTTTATAATCTCGCGAGATGGAGAAATTATAAACGATTTTTTTTGCAAATGAGAAAAAAATGAAAGTAGAGAGGTATTAGATATATGTATTTATATTTCATTTATTGTAAAAACCACGAGATGGTTTTTAAGAGGTTGTATGCTCACCGTATTGTGTGAAAGCTGCAGAGTAAGTGCTAATTCAAATTGGGTTTGTTATAATTACAGCTTATTACAATGGGTAATTTTAGCTTACGATACATCATAGGGTAATTTTAGCTAACGATACTTTCATAATAAATTAATGCAATTTACAATAGGGTTTGGTTACTCGTTACAAGAAATTAATGTACAAATTCAAATACATTAGCTTACGATAAGTGTTATGTTGAGTATAAGAAACAATTATTATTTTTGAAATTCAATTTCGGTTAATTCATTTTGTTTTAATATCAATATTTTTATTGTCTAAATTAATGAATTTAGACACAATGTTTCGAAAATCACAATAAGTATAGCGAATATCCTCAGTGTTAACAAAAACATCATATACTGCAAAGATAAGGTCACGTCTTGAAAAAACTGGTGCGGATAACTGGTCATAAAGCAGTATTTTCTTTTTATGATTAACAAAGAGTACGTCAAGTAAACTATTTGCACCATAAGGATAATGTGTTGGAATGTTGGTGTTTACAGGCATAAGTCCGAGTATTTGCATTGGCTCCGAGAGTGTATTATCTCAGTGGGCAGATTACTGTTGAAATCGCCTGCAATAATTACGTCATTATATAATAGCGAAATGGATTCAATTTTATCTAGCATATCATTGCCACCAACATTGTCATTTGGTCGATATACGCATGCAATTGGTATTTTTCGCTTATCTTCCGGGATAACATCCAAGAATAAATATTCAATTTGAGTTGGCTCGGATCTCAGTTTTATGCAACTATTTATTTCATTACGAATGTAAATTGAAACACCACCAGCATGAATTTTCCTGTCGACACGAAACAATTTGAAACCAGGCAGCTTAAAGATGGCATCATTGATTAATGAATCGAATCAAGTTTTATAAACGCAGATAACATCAACTCCAGAATTAACGAAAATATGCCTAAACTCATCCATCTTGTTGTTGGGACTTTGTGCATTTAAATGTACTATTTTTAGTCCTGATTTTTGCTTGGCAAAATTCTAAGCACGTTAAATACATTGTCCTTAGAATTATCAGGTATTACCAAATCGATCGATTTCATTTTGGCAACGTAATGAAAAACACAGCTGATTGTTGTAAAGAAAAAGAAAATAAAGAGAAATTTGAATATTGTTTTGTGTATAATGAATAAAATAATAAATGAATAAAAAGTATAAAAATGCCCGGCATATCCATTGTTACAGCAATAGAGGAACCAAACCAACATTCCGTTCGATTCTTCAATATCACTCAAAATGTATTGGTTGTATCCACCTCCACCAGTTTTTTGGGTTTCTTTTGTGTTGTAGCTCATCTTTTTTCTAAGATGACATTTCCAATCGGCCCAGGATTTCTTCCAACCATTAATATATCGAGGTGGTGGGCCAGAAGAATTTAATTTACCTGCCAAGTCTGCCCAATGACTTTCCACAACAGCCCGATCTACCTTCACGAATCTCCCAGCTATATCTTGATGGCACTCCATGAATTCAAGAAAAAATCGCTCTTGTGCTGAACTATGATGTTTTCCCCTTTAACAATAAACAAAATTGAAACAAATTTTAATTTTAAATCTAATATTTACATTGTTTTTCTTTTTCGCTTGTTTTGCTTCACCTTTTTGCTGCCAGTGTCGTATTTTGTTAGAAAAAACTTATATTTTGCACTAAACAAAAAGTGGTTTGTATGAAATAAAAAGATGGCAATAACAAGTACGACGTTTTGTGTATTTCGTCGTCTAAAAATGTTTTTCTCTAAATAATAAAATTTATTTTAAAGATTGATATGTCTATATTTTGGAAAAAAAAAAATAAACCAATAGTATTTTTTATTAATTTTTTGTTGTTCTGGATAATTTTTTGGTATCTATGCTACTTAAAATATCAATTCCACTTAAGAAATTGAAAGTGGTTTCATATCGATAACATTTGTCGGTTTGCGTTTTCTGAAGACCCCAAATACGGTTTCAATTCCACTTTCGATCGGAATTTGTTTCTGTGACATGCCTGTATATCTAATATCACAGATCATACATATATCGCAGATTGTAAAGCAACACATATTAATGTTATTTGAATTAATGGCAGTAAAAATGGAACAAAACCAATACAAATATAAATATAAATACGATTATAAAAATAATTAAAATAATTGCAAAAATAAATTATATAAAAATAAATTGAAAATGTGTGATTATAAAAACATTTAATGAATGAATAGTGTTTATTTTTATGTGAAGAAATGTAGGCAAGTAAATAAACATTTGTTTAGTTTGGCATGATCAAAGGGCAGTCAGAGCTAGTTAAATTATCCTCCAACATCATAAAAAGTCCATCAACAATATCGGTCAAATAGATAACCAATTTAATTTCTGGTACAGCATTCAAAACCGAAATCCAGAATGTAACATATTGTCACACAAAAGAATTCTTTGCATAAATGCTTTCCCTAAGAAGAGGCATAAAAGCTTCGAGAATGACAGTTTGTGAAGATTCTGTGACCATATCTTTAAGTAAACGCTCTAACAGTTCACTGCCTTCTTTAACCATTTGATTGGAATCGGCCACAAGACGAAAGAGAGCAGCAAATATATCAGGGAAGAAGGGTAAAATGGAGGAACGTGCCACCAAGTTATACAAGGACTCACACGCAAAATACCGGACACGTAAATGTTGATCGTTTAAACAATTGAGAATGGGATTAACCATTTCACTGACACATTTTAAAGAGTCCTAAAGGATTTAAAAATTAACTTGAACTTTTAATTTAATTAATTACTTACCTTCCCTAAACCTAAACTTGCAGCCGCCAATCGAATTATACCTTGGAATCCCGGGAGGATGTAGTCATTGAACAACGTCTCTATAAGTGCAATATTAGTTAAATCATTTAAATAATCTGCTTTTTTATTTTATTTATTATTGTTTAGTTTATGTATATTTTTATTTTAAGACGGATATACATATTAATAAATTTACTAGACTGCGTCTAAGAGCATTAGCAGTGGCTAGAAGAAAAATACCTGATGATGAGTACAATCAATTCATAGCAGACTTAAATGAAGCCCAGAATCGAAAAGAGTTGAGAATAGTAAGTGGAGAGTAAATTTAGATATATAACTGTATAACTGGATAACTGTTTTCATTATATATCTTTACAGATTTATTGGGCGCCACGGCCGTTGAAGATGCTCTCCAAGATGAAGTAGCGGATAATTTGATATCCTTGCAAAAGGCTGGTATTAAAATATGCGTTCTTACTGGTGATAAAGTCGAAACAGCTTTGAACATTGCTCTCTCCTGTGGCTATATCCCCCGACTGCCTTCAAATACTTATGTTCAATGTTTAATGCTTATTTTTAATTTTGCATTTTTGATATTTAATACAATTAATAAATAAATAATAAATCGTTTTTCATTATAATCAAGCGTAACTAGTCGACGATGATGTATAAATCCATCAAGTATGACCGGTCAACGAAGATGTATATATCCATCAAGTGTGAGCGGTCAACGATGATGGATATTTCCATGGACATTTCCATCATCGTTGACTATTAAACAGCGGTAGAGTTAGCAGTTCAGATACATATTCTATGGTTTATATATTTTCATAGGTTAGAAGTCTCTTTTAGTTTTACGTGCGTGCCTGTCATGTTAACTAAACCACGCTGTGTTTCGAGCACTGGGAAAGATATTATTTGTCCTGCCAACGCCCCGCCATAAGACGGTTACAAGCTGGAGAGATGTACTTGGCATACACTCCACACTTTGTTATTGTGTCGGGCCTACCTAAAACCCTATTGCTATGAAGGTAGCAACTCCTGGTTGAATGCAACACCACATCGATCTGAGATCTGCCTGCGATATAGGTTTTTCACCAACCACCAGCCGGCCATTTCTTCTGTGTGTTATAGTTCGCTTTGTCTCCCTATGGAGTCTAATAATCCTCTTCTCAAGGCAATTCGACTTCCCCGTAGCACCAAATTTAGCGCCAAGTTTGGTAACTGCCAGTTATTCCCAAGTAGGATGGCACTGGCAGACCTTGGCTGACCTTAACCTTTAGCCACTAGAAATAATCACCAGAATTAACTAGCTTTGCCTAGCGTTGCCCAGGAGCACCACGAGGAGGTAGGTTATAGGCATATTTGTTGTATCAACCGCCACTGGCGAACCAGTAATTTTATGATACAACTTTGCTCCCTTTCATAGGTTAGAATAAGATGCAAAATCATATGTACACAGTTTTTGCATATTGGCCTTAATAAAATGATAGAAATTTTGTTCTACGTGATTACCCAAACTTCAGTCAATAGTGACAGTCGTATGACCGTCACTGTTCTTGTAAGGTATGTCCCTCGCAAGTGTTACCAAGTCTGTTTCATGTGTGAAAATTATAAAATCTTGCTAAAAATGTATGTTCTATGTGATAGTTCTCAGTTGACAGTTCTCAAAAAAATATTAAATCAGTTCTTGTGATAAATCACAATGTTAAAATAATTAAAATTAATAAAAAACATTTAGTTTAGAAAAACTAAAAAACAAAAAATTATAAAATGCAGCAAAGCAATAGCAACAAGTAATAATATTATAGTCGGTCTAGACCGACTATATGATACCCTATACCATGGTTTAGCGACCCTATCTCTCCGGTCCAACTAATTGGATATGGAAAATATGCAAAAACCAAATTTGAGTGGCATTGTTATTAATTTTTTTGGCTGCAGATATGAAAAAGTTCATATGGGGTGCTATATTTATATGGGGACTAGGTCGAAAAATGGACCGATCCTGACCATATTTGGTAAAGTCACTTATATTTTAAAAAAATTTAAACAAACCAAATTTTAGAAATATCTGTGCAATATTTTTGTTTTTTGATAGATTTAAGTGAAGATCGGGAAGCAGCTCTATATGGGGCCTATGACCAAGAATTGTCCTACAGGGATTATTTTTGGACTACTGATTAATGGATACAATAAATGCATACAAACCCAATTCGACTGAGATCTACTTGATAATTTGGATCTTATGGCAATTTATGTCGATTTCATAGGGGTCATTTGTATGGGGACTAGGTCTGAGCATGGACCGATTTTCATCAATTGCAATAGCGTTCATTCTATAGCCGATAAAAGCTTATATACCAAATTTCATCAATATATATTCATATTTGCGACCTGTAGTTTGATTACAAGCTTTACATGGACACACAGACGGACGGACGGACGGACGGACATCGCTAAAACGACTCAGAAAGTGATTCTGAGCTGATCGGTATAATAAGAGGTCTAGGTTAAATATTTTTGGTAGTTACAAACAGCAGCACAAAGTCATTATACCCAAACCACATAGTGGTATAGGGTATAAAAAAAAGAAGTGAGGAATTCTGCGAAAAACTAACATTTTGGGTGTTTTTAATGAAATGATTATATGTTTTGCTTAAAATTCATATTTATTAATGGAAGGAAACGCTCAAATCGTATGATGCAATATATTTTTATTTAAATGGTGAAAATTTGGTGCTTATATATAGCGGATATTTGAAAAAAACATTTGTTGGAAGCAAAGGACATTGAAGCAAATGAAAAAACTTTTTTTTATGCAGAATGTACTTTAGAATAAGGTAACTAAATGCCGACATTTCGAAAATATCAATAAACGAAAGAGGACATTTAATAAAATAACACAGCAGTTAAAAACATTTAGTAACCTTATTCTAAAGTACAGACCACAGTTTATATCAGTTGTGACAGCTTGACAGCTGTCAAAAAAGCCATCTCGAACCGTATGGCTTTTTTTACCTTTTTCTCCATTTTGTTTTGGTAAAGAAGTGCGAAAGAGATTAAAAAAATAGAATATAAAATATAATGTGTGCAAGTGAACAGCTATAGAACATGTTTTCAACCACTGACAGCATAAAAAATAAAAACAATGGAAATTTAGTGAGTATAAACATTGAAAAAAAATTCATAAAATTGTATTTTTGACAAATTAACATTTAATTTAGTAATCTGTGGTATTTCCTTTTCAGAAATAAAAATGATAAAAGATGCATATTAAAACCCAAAGCTTGTGATTGTTATAATACCAGTAATGTTGGTATAAATGCTGGTAAATTTGCCAGTTACATTCACCACTGCTCAACCCAGGGCCGAAAGGAAGGAATCAAAAATTACTATAGTTGAGCTAACTATTGGTCCAGTTGCTGGTGGCGAGTCACGAAATTTTTGGCAAGTTGAATTGTGGTATTAATGCTTTGGATTATGACTTGCGCGTGAGTGGTCCTAAATCGAAATTTGTCCGGTATTATTCAATGCTTTGGGCACTATACCATTGGCTTTATAAATAAAACATTAATTGGCACTTTTTTTACTCCTATAAGTAGACATCCATCTGAAAAGGAATAAAAATTAGCCGCAACTGAAGACAAAATCTCAAATATAACAACAGATATCTACAATTAAGAACGCTTCTAAACAACAGCCTGTTGAACAGATTTAATTTTATAAAGGCTAGTAAACCCTTAAAAATGTGAGTTCCAAAAATTAACAATTACGAACAACAAATACAAAACCACCAATAACTACAAAAATTGATTGAGTATTTGGAAATGGGATTGAAGTATAAAGAAAAACAACTTCAGTAAAATGTAAAACAGACAAAACAAATGACAAAAATTAGTAGATGGACTACAAGCAGAAGTAGCTAAGAAAGCCCAACTTAAAGTTGAAAAGGTAGCAGAAAATTTCAGTGGCATAGAAAAGGATTTGTTGTAACAATTGCAACAACCAAAAGCAGAAAAACAATGTAAGTTAATAATATATATAAACATTTTGAGATCACTGATATTCATATATGCACTGCATTTGTTTTTAAACCTTACAGTGACGATTATATAATTAAAGTTTTAAGCCAAACTCTTCCAGTTTTCTTTGCTACAAAATATTTTTCTGCCTCTTCTGTGCATGATATGATAATCATTGTTTATTAAGATATTTAGTATTGATTGTTATTTATTTTTTAAATTTGTGTACTTATAGCAACAGGAAAAATTGTTGAGTACAATAAGCAAAGCTGCTGTTGGAGGCAGTTTTTCGGATAAAGTAATAGATCAAAAAGACTTGCGGGATGTGCCTAAACGTTTGTGTCCAGAGGCAGTAAAAGCTTGTGCTGGCACAGCCCTATCAGTACCTTTAAATCAGTGGATAGAACCGGTCTTCACAACCCAGATTAGACAGCAACCGCAAATTTGTAGTAGTCACAAATCTGGACAATCTAACAGCCCATATAGCCCTTCCGACCCACAACACACCACACAACAACGCCAATGGCACTCGGAGCAGTTCCAGCAGTAGCATCGGCGCTTGAGGAGACATTTCTGCGAGTGTATACTCGTTGAATCAGTGGCTATATTACTCGCAATACCAAAATATATTATTTTAAGACGACCATAAGAAAACTATCTGGTTTTAAATCTGAATGTATTTTGCTGGATATAGTTTACAGCCAGATTATAGTTTACAGCATTTGATGTACAAAGTTTGTTAGGATATATAAAGGTAAATTTGTTGTGTAACTTTGTAAAGCTAGCAACTTTGTTGCTAATCGACCACTTAATTGTAAAAGTTATTAAAAAAAAACCATTGGATTTTAATAAAAAACACTAAATTGACTTTTGTAAAAGATGTTTATTATTTGTTATATACCAAATATACCAAAATATTTATGGAAACTTATTTCAGATTTCATTCACGGCATAAGCCGTGAAACATCATCTCCAAAAACCATTACCACAGGGTTACCTCAAGGGTCAGTCTTGTCGCCATTGCTTTACTCGATATATACATCCGATTTCAAAGTCCCGAAATATATGAAAATTGCTTACTACGCAGATGATACTGCGTTAATTTCTTCAAACAAACTTACAAATGCACTCCTGAAGAAAATCGAAAAGGGACTTGTAAATTGCAGTAAATATTTTCACAAATGGAAAATCAAAATTAATCCAAACAAGACCCAAGCAATAATTTTTCCGTTCAACAAATCTCCCAAAAGACTGCCAAGACGTCATCTTCATATTGGAAATAATTCCATAAATGTACTTAATCATGTCAAATATAAAATCATTTAAAGCATTATGGCCACTACTAAATAGAAGGTCATTTCTAAACCCCAAAAACAAAAATCTCCTCTTTAAAAGTGTTATAAGGCCAATATTAACATACGCGTGTCCTATTTGGAGTGACGCTGCCAACTGCCACCTAAAATGCTTACAAATTATACAAAACAAATGTCTTAAAATGATAAATAAAAAACCCTGGAGATATCCTAAAAATCTTCTTCATTAAGAAACAGGTTGTGAAAAAATTATCGATTTCATAACAAGGATTAATAACAATTACTTTGCCAAAATCGAAAATTCCTCTTACCCACTGATAAGAGAATGTCTCTACATTAACGTAAAATTAAAAAGAAATCACCAAATTGAAAACTATGTCCTTATAGAGGTCTATTATATCTAATAAACCTCCTATAAGCACATAAATATTTTCAGATAGTATTTGAATTTATTAAGTCATATAAAGGTTTTTTCCGCCCATTTTCCTTTAAAAATCATTAAAAAATAAAATAACTATTTAATATCTTTAGATCCTATATATTATTTGTTGCAATATCTATATGTAAAGATAAGATTTCATATGTGAATATCAAATTTGTTAAAATATGTAAATAAAGGAAGAATATATATTTGAAATTGAGGAGACGAAATAAGAAACGCTGTTTTAAACTTTTTAATTAAATAATTTTTTTAAGCCCAAAATAAGAAAGAAAATTAAATATGTTTTAAAATTTTAAAAATGAAGAGGTTATAATATTTTTTAGTTTAACTTATTTAAATACGCTTTCAAAATTTGTTACGCGTCGTTTTTAGTTCGTTAGAAAACACAAAAAAGTAAAATTGCATGAAATGCTGTAATTTAATTTTAACCCCGGTTAGCTTCTCTGGTTGGTATTCCTGTGACCCCGTATCCCTAACGCGTAAGTATATAGCTAAACTCCCATGCCGAATAACCAAATTATCCAAATTTCTTACCACGAGGCGTTTCCTGATTACCTACCTTTCCTCCTGATATTCCTCTTGAATAATTTACTTTGATGCTTCATTTTAAAATTACTACAAATAAAATCTATATTTATTGGTAAATTTTGGGTTTTTGTTTTTTTTTTTGAATTTTATTCTTATAATTAATTAATAAACTTATATACCATATTGACTCTATAAAGAATTATTTATATCAAGAAAATTTTTATTAATTATATGTGCATGGTAAGTATAAAGGTTCCAGTTGACATTAGGGTCTTACGTTTAAATCTTAGAAAATTTAAATTGCATTATTTTCTTTCTCTCTTCTTAAATAATTTAAATTAGCAATAGAAATAAATTGTTTATAACCTCCACCCCAGTGTGCAGAGGGTATATATAAGTTTGTCATTGCATTTGTAATAATTAGAAAAGAAATTCTGGGCCCCATAAAATATATATACTTGTGATCCTTATAACAGGCGGAGTTGATATAGCGATGTCCGTCTGTCCGTCTGTGGAAATCACGATGACGATTTCAATCGGGCAGCTAGGGTGTTCGTTTGCATAAAAAATTATTTATTAATATCTTGAGAAGTTTTCTGTTTAAAATCATCCAAATCGATTGATTAGGTCTCCAGAATTGAATGAAGAAGTAAAAAAAAGTTTTGAAAAAATATGATTTTCTATGTTGTTCTTGTCACGATCACGCCCTCAATAGGACAGCTACGGTGATTATTTTTAGTGACAATGATTCATTAAGATCATGGAAAGATTTCTGTTTCTAAAATCATTAAAATCGGTGGAACAGGTCCCGGGAAATCTCTGAAAAAGTAAAAAAAAGAAAAACATGATATTTCTATATTGTCCCGGGAAATCTCTGAAAAATTAAAAAAAAAATTTAAATATGATTTTTCTATATTGTTCTTGTTATTGTTATTCAAAATTTTGTAATTTTGTCATAGCTGTACTTAGTGTTTTTGTGGTCGTTGTGGTAATAATATAAAAATTCACCAACATCAAAAGCAAATAATGCTGAACTACCTAGTAACTATTAAAAAAATAACAATGTAAATTTAACAAACAATTTTTTTTTTAATTTTCTTATGTATTAATTTATTTAAAGAAAAACAAAACAATAACTTTTGATGTAGTATTATGTTTGACAGTAGGAGAATCAGCTGCTCGAAAGCATTTTGATGATTTTGTAAAAGCTGTTGTGCAAACTCTCGCATGCAAAAAGCTTAAACTGCGTTCACACTATGTGTTTTTCTTATTTTTTTAGCACGTTCAATTTGTACACATACATTTGGCAAGACATACGTAAATTTCTCAATTAGAGCAGGTTCTATTTTGGCATGACAACCATATGAAAATACAACACTGCTTGTGGCGAAAGAAAAACAGAGTAAATTATAAAGATAAATATTGAAAGAAAAATAAATTGTTTAATATTAATTAACAATTAAAATATATATAAAATATATAACTTTATTTTTGACAATAAATTTTTGTAAATTCACAAATTAAATCAGCTGTTGTTTACATTTAGAGGTTATGTCATACGGAAAACGCCAATTTTGACACACACACGGAATTCCGTATGGATTGTAAAACTGAATTTACAAATGGAAAATACACATATTGTAAACACACCTTTAGTTTTTACTCGCAATCGCAACTCGCCGTTGAGGTGGAAACACAATTGGCACGAATGACGAATTTCGCACAGCTCGACGAATTTGTCGGCAACAATTCGTTGCGTAAATTCGTCGAATGAAATACAATTACGACGAATTCACATAACAGCTGTAACGTCATTTGAAATTGTTTTTAATTTATAATATGTACATTAGGGTTAAGACTAATTTTTTACACCACGTGATAGGCAATACATAACTAATAAAAATCGTGTTTGTAGGTCATTTTGCCGGAAAAACCTTCAGCACCAAATGCAATTTCGAAAAACTCACTGAATTTTTTTTTTATTTATATTTATATGTTTTTTATTAATTTAATATATACATAAGAAAACAAGTAAGAGTGTTAAATTCGGCTGTGCAGAATCTTTGATACCCTCCACCTCGGTTTGAGTCTTGATAATAAATGTAAATGAAAAAGTAAACAATTCGTTAAACTTAATACCAAATTATTTCAGCAAATTCTTTGGGTTGGTTTTCGTCTTTTCTATTATTTCGGATTTATTTCGGTGTTTGCTTTTTGGTCATCGTGGTTGCTGATCGGTATGCATTTAGGTTATATACCTATATGCATGCGTCTCCGGTTATATGACATAACTTCTCGTTTAATTTAGTTTTTGCTTATTAAGTAGCTCGCCCTAACTTCCATTGCATAGGTAATGGTTGTGGAGGCTGGCTATATGCATTAAATCGTGCTAATTGGAGATGGCTGTATAGTTTCTTTTAACTGGCCAAATATTTCTTCATTGCGGCCATATAGGTCGGATGGAGTAACAAAATAATAACCAAAAAAAAAACTCTCTCAATTTTTTTATTAAAATATTGCCATATTTGGAAAACAGAGACAATAAATTTATAATAATAAATATTCAAATTAGGGATGCCAAACGCAAAAAAACCAAATGTCCCAAACATTTTATTTAAAATAATTTGTTCTCTTTATTCTCTGAAAAACTTCAAATTTTCATCCAAAAAAAATTGTGAAAATTTATATATAAAAAATAACATTCTCATCAAATTGCGTTTATTTATGTAACAGTTTTTATGTTCGCAATTCTTAAATATCATTTGACGTTTTCTAAAATTCATTGAATTTAAATTAATGTTTTCTGTAGTGTGATTCTGTAAATTTCAACGATCCGACAATCGCAAAATATATCGACAGTTATTGTTGTTTGCACTAAGGATCACACTGCAATTGTAAAATCGTTGTGTACGTATTATCAACGAAAAATTGTTCGAATTAGTCGAATCCATCGCAATTCACTTTTATGCTCACACATCTGACTGCAATCTCATTTTTAAAATGTTGTCGAAGCGTAAACTTGAAAAATTTGTTTACTTCTCTCTCTTATTTTATTTTAAATAGAGTTACCGAGTTTATTATACAGGCACATGTTTGAGGGAAAATGTTTACATTTATTATTATTAGTTTAATTTTAATAATAGTTAATAATATTTATGCTCTATAATTAACAAACTTGCGTTCTTATATGCGCATTTGAAGAAATAAATCATAATAATAGATTTAACAAGTTAAAACTTTAATTACAATTTTGCAGAATCCAGTAAATTTGCATTTATTTTATAACAGGGTAACATTAATCATCGTTAGTGTCAGCCACTACTCGCACGAAAAATTTGATGCCATTAGTGTGACCACTGCGGAAAATGTGTGTGTATTAGTAAAAAAATGTGAGTGTATTGAGTTTTTCGAACTTGCAGTGTGATGTGAGATAGCTAGGTAAGTACATACATCTTAACGACAATCGACATCTCTATTTTTCTATTTATTTAAATTGTAAACGAGTGGCATCTCTGTCAAAATAAGCGAAAAACACAAAGAAGAATAGAAAAAACAAATTACTTCGTGTTTGACAGGATGATTTTATCTTTATGTTTAATATCTTTATTTTTTTGCTAATATTTCTGTGTATTTATTTGAAAATGAAATAATATATTGAATATGCTATTTAATTTTTTTATTTATATAAAAAAGTTTTTTAATTAAAGCAAAATATTTTCACTATCTTATGGTTTTTATTTATGTATGACGACATTTCAACCTAAAAATTTAAGTTTTTATCGATTGAATAAACAACACAAAAATGGTTGTCGTTCAGATAACAACAGATGAGTTTAACAATAGCGAATATCGTTCAAAAATTTTACTGATAATTTTGCTATATTCTATTTTTTAACGATTCGACTTCGTTAAAAGAAGTTACTGAATTGCGGTACTGAAAAGCTATTAATTTCTCCTGAATGTCAATATTTTTTTTAAATGTAAAAATTTTTTAAATGTTACATAGGTATTTGGTGTTTTTTTTTTTTTGGAATTTCAATTTGTGTTTAACGAATAAAATTTATATATTAAAAATGCAATTGATGTGTTCTAAATTTAAAATTATAATTTCCGACGTTTTGATATTTTCTGAAATTCAATTAATTGTAATTTATAATTGGAAATTTCTAATTCCAGTTTTTAGAATTGATATTTTCTTAAATTTGAATGGATAATTTAAAAAGTGCAATTTTTTATTTATGTATTATTATTCACATAAATAAAAAATTGCACTTTAGTAATTATAAACAATTTTTAAAAATTAGATGTAATCGCAATCAGATATTTTGTAGGTAAAGCAGAATAATAATTCTATATAACTATCTAGAACTGTTTTGAAAGCAAAAAACTCATTGATGAACTCGGTAACTCTATTTGGTAAAGACAACAAAAGGTTAATATGCCAAACTTATGTTCATATTTGTAAAAGAATAATGAAAAAACGTATGAAATAAAAGACCAGCCCGTGTATACTCTTAACATTGTTCTGTATGATATCTAGTTGAAAATATTAAAATTCATGTTTAAATAAAAATTGCAAAGCTAATTAGAGCAAACAAAAATTGTGGCGCCATCTATTGTGGCATAGTCACGCTGAGCAAAATGAAGTGACACTCTGTTAATGCAAAAGAAATGTATTTTCCCCACAACAAAATATTGCAGAATTTTATGTAAATAAAATAATATACCGATTTATTTCAAACATGCAGTTGTTATGGATATACATATATATAATATATGTATATTATTTGTATTATTTAATATGTTTATGTATGTTTATGTAAATATTACACACAAAAAATACAACATCAAACGTTATTATTGTGTTTTTCTCTTTAAATAAATTTATACATAAAATTTTTTTGCTAAATTTACATTGTTTTTTTTTTATTAACAACTAGGTATTTTAGCATTATTTGCTTTAGATGTTGGTGAATTTTTACTCCCTTTATATTAACTCGTAGTTTCTGCTTGTCGAAAAAGTTTTGGATCGATTTTAACCCCTTTCCCGTGACCCATTCGATCTGAAATTTTTGCAGGCAGGCTCGTGGTAATAACAGAAATGATCTAACAAATTTTTTTAGTGATGCCAAAGCGATGGAAACTTTTAAATTTTTCTACCAGAGTTAATAAAAAAAATGTACAACGGGTTAGTTTTTATTATATTATTACCATAATGACCACAAAAACAACAAGTCCAGCTATGACAACAACACAACATTTAGAATAACAACAAGAAGAATATAGAAACATCATATTTTTCATTTTTTTTTACTTTTTCAGGGATTTCCCTGGACCTGTTCCACCGACTTTAATGATTATTGAAATAGTAATCTTCCCATGAACTTGGTGAATCATTCTCACTTAAAATGATCACTGTAGGTGCACTATTGATCGTGATAAGAACAACATAGAAAATTATATTTTTTCAAGACCGACCGATTTGAACGATTTTAAATGGCAAACTTTTCAGGATGTTAGCAAATCATTTTTTATATCAACGAGCACCCTAGCTGCCCGATTGATGCCGTCATCGTGATTTCCACAGACGGACAGATGGACAGACGGACATCGCTATATTGTGACGGTGATCAGATTTGCTCTTCACTGTAGCCATAGAATTCTGGTATATGCCGAAATAAGGAAGAAAAAAAAATAACCTTGATCTTGAAATTATTTTCAAGTTCATGTATGTACATGTAAACAACACCTTATATGGTAATATGTTGATGGCAAAATTTTTTGGGTTCTATTTTTGCAAACTGATTTATGGCTCGAGATTTTTTCATTCTCTTCGTTGTTTTATATTAATTCATGATTATTCATGTATGTATTGGTCAACTACAACTTGCAATCCCTCTCGTTCTCCCACTTGGTTTTCAGCTATTGGTATTAGCTTACCCCTTCATTCACTCAGTAATCCGACTTACCCTCTCTCTCCTTTTAATATGAGTTGGTATTGTTTTTTGTCGAAAAGAGTGAGATTATGAACGAATGTCTGTATATCTATGTGTATTATGGATAACGAGATGAAATGCTACATAATGACATACATAGGCTATTCAATGAGTGGTTGAGCGTATGTAATACAAAAACAGGTTTTATTTTTTTTTGGTTGCGCTGGGTAAGGAAAGAAAAAGTTGGTATAATGAGGTCGTTATGAAGATGACGCTAGAATTTAAATTCATTCAAGTTTTGATATTGAAAGGTGTGTGATAAGTTGTTCTGTGGCGCGCGGTGATCGTAGAGTTATAAAAAGAAACTCGCCGTAAGAACATTAAAAAAAAAAACGCAATTTAAACAAACTTTAAAATTCGATGACGTTCAAAATGGAATGCAAGTTAAATGCAATTTTCCATTATCCTTTCGTGTTTTGCAACAATATTTTTTTGACATTTTAAAGAAATGTCATAGTGAAAAGGATTTTAAAGAAATACACAAAAATTTGTTCTACAAGTGACATATTTTCTTATCACATTAACTTGAAAACATAATAAAATCAACTATAAAATAAACTTTAAAATAAAGTACTCGAGAATATAACCAACAATTTTGTGATTTTGCGCAATTGAAGTTTTAAATTTTTGATTTTAAACAAAATTAGAATCATTTACTCTGAAGCTTAACAAATAAAAAAAAAAAAAAAATTGCATACATAACTGTTTTTTTAGTAACAAATATTTAATACAATATAGCATTTAAATATTTTTATTAAATTCGCCAGAAAAATTAAAGTTGCCTAACATTATAACAAAACAATTTAAAAGAAGGAAAACTGAAATAAACAAGTTATTCAAAAAACCACAATGAAATCCATAACCATCAAGGCGAACATATCGCCTGTACGTTTCGTACAGTACAGTTCATTTGGTAAACATTAATTATATTAAATAATTTGTATATTATTATAATATTAACTATTTAATAATTAATTATAAAAATAAAATGGTACTAAAATTAACATTTTCCTAAGATTTGTCTAACTATAAAATTTAAATTATATTTATGTACTTATAGGAGGTTTATTAGAAATAATAGACCTCTATAAGCATATAATTTTCAATTTGGTGATTTCCTTTTAATTTTACGTTAGTTCTCTACACTCTCTTATCAGTGGGTAAGAGGAATTTTCAATTTTGGCAAAGTAATTGTTATTAATCCTTGTTATGAAATCGATAATTTTTTCATAACCTCTTTTTCATAACCTCTTTCTTCATGAAGAAGATTTGTAGGATACCTCCAGGGCTTTTTATTTATCATTTTAAGACATTTGTTTTGTATAATTTGTAAGCATTTTAGGTGGCAGTTGGCAGCGTCATTCCAAATAGGACACTAGTATATTAATATTGGCCTTATAACACTTTTGAAGAGTAGATTTTTGTTTTTGGGGTTTAGAAATGACCTTCTATTTAGTAGTGGACATAATGCTTTAAGTGATTTTATAGCTTTTTGGCACGTAGCCATAATATGTTGTTTAAAAGTAAGCTTTTTGTCCAAGACAACTCCGAGATATTTGGCATCATTAAGTACATTTATGGTATTATTTCCAATAAGGTGACGTCTAGGCAGTTTTTTGGGAGATTTGTTGAATGGAATAATTATTATTGGTCTTGGTTGGATTAATTTTGATTTTCCATTTGTGAAAGGGTTTCACTATCTTAGATTTTGTATTGTATTGTTTTTTTTATTTGGTGTTACCGCAAAATTTAATAGTGGCAGCCCCCTTTTAATGTGTAAAAAGCTTTAAATTCCATGTTTCCCAAATATGGCAATATTTTAACAAAAAAATTGAGAGAGCTTTATGCATGAAACACATAGACCATAGCGGCTACAAGACTACAGCCTGTCAAAAATAAAATACACACGTTTATGTGAAATTGATTATTTTGACACCAACACAGCTACACGACTACACGACCACTTTTGCTGCTGTAGTCAACTTAGGTTAATTTCTATTTTTGGTGGCTACAAAACAAAAATAGTGTTGACAATATATCAAAATATGTAAAAGATATTAGTGGTATGAAATAATTTATTTTGTTGAAAAAATTAATTGCAAAATGAAATGCTATAATAAGTCCATTAATAATCAAAAGCGGTTAAGTAATTTTATTTATTTATTTTTACATTATTATAATGCATTATATAAGTATTTGTATATTTAAGTCAAGTGCATGTTTTTTTATTTTAATAAAGTAGAAAAAAAAAATATAATTGGCAATACTGAAATAAAAATGCTTTTGTATAAAAACAGCTGTTTATATTGTTGTTATATATTGCTGTCGTTTCCAAAAAATTAAGTAGCTGACTACACGACTACAATGGCAGCCAACAGCATTTGTAGTCGTGTGTTCATGCAGCCGCTGTAGTCTATGTGTTTCATGCATTATAGACCACAGTTGCTGTGGCAAGAAACAAAGATCAGCAGATCAAATCAAAAATAAACTAAGAGAAAATTTCAAGAAATTCAGAGTTTGTTTATATAAACATTTTTGACAATATTGAAATTTTTAATAATATATTTCAATACGTTAACTTCGCGAACAATTGAAATTAAAAATCGTGTTCGTAATTATCTATGGAAATTGAAATGTAAAGAACTGGAAGCTGTCCGAACATTGGATGACTGAAAACGATAAATATTTGTGGTCTTATTATTGGTAAGGAGGAATACCAAAGAAATTTCGGTAAGATGGACGAAAATACATTTTCTTATGTTGTTTTTAAACTGCAGATTTGCCAACATTGACGAGGTAAATTGATTGATAATACATTGCTTGTTCTAGAAAATTTGCATGGTTATAATAATTATTCATTGAATGAATGTCATATTACACTTTAACATAAAGAAAAAGTAAAAATTTTTACTGAACTGTATTTATAAATTCATGAATTATAATAAAGAATATACAAAGTAATAATTGGCTAAACACGATTACATAAAATTGAAAATGTAAAATAATAACCACAACTAATGATATGCACTTTTTCCAATTGTATTTCAGAAAGCATCAACTGATTTTTAGAAATGATCAATTGAATTTCAGAATGTATGAATTTAGTTCAGAAATTATCAAATGTGTTTCAGAAAACAAGCGTATTTCAGAAATTATCCATGTCTTTCTTAGTTCAGAAATTTGCAAATATGTTTCAAAAACATCAAGTACATTTCAGAAATTATCAAATGCATTTCAGAAATTTTTAATAAATTATAATAAAGAACATGTAAAGTTATGATGCGTTTGACTAAATGTGATTACCACAATGTAGAAAAACAACTACAACTAATGATCTAGATGAAGTCTTATTTTGACAAGGATTTTACAGTATACTAGAGAAGAACATCTATTAAGACCAAGAATCAGTACATTTGAACTAATGTTTATAATGACATTAAACTTTGACTTTATAGCATGATGTGCAGTAGCGACTACCCGGTGAAGTATGGAATATATAAGTTTACTTTTTTATTTTAGGAGAGATTGAGGGTAAAACGAGTTAAAGTGTTAAGCTAGACTATGCCGAATCTTTAACGCTAAATTATTACAGAAAACACTCTGAATTTTTAGCATTTTTTTAGATTTCCCGATTTACGCCATTTTCAACAACAACCTGTCCAAATAATTACAAACAGTATTATGCTAAGTTTTTCCAGGTTAATGTTTTATTTTGTGAATCCCCCTACAAGAACAGTGACGCTCATTTGACCAGTCATATGACTGTCACTATTGACTGAAGTTTCGGGTATCGCATAGAACAAAGTTTCTAACATTTTATTAAGGCCAATATGCAAAAACTGACCGAAACTTTTGTGGACATGTGATTTTGCATCTTACTATAACCTGTGAAAGTATGTAAACCATAGAATATATATCTGAACTGCTCACTCTACCGCTGTTTAGTAGTCAACAATGATGGATATGGCCAACTTTAGCGTTTACCATAAACATTCTCGTCGGAATCCGCTTCCGCCCGACGTTTTCGAAAACATGTTCTACTTTATATTGTTGGAATTTCATTTTCGGATTTATTTTTCACAAAAATTTATATAATTTTCAGTTTGTCATTTTCGATTATGTTTTTAAATTTGTTTTAATTTTGTTATTTGCTTTGCTTGACCACAATTAACTATTACTATTTACTTTTCTTCAGTTTTTATTTTTGTTTGTTTTTAATTCTGATTGAACTATTATTTTAACACTCAACGAAACTTAATTTAAGTATTAAATGATAACTACAAAATATATTAGTTCGATTCTTAAATTTACATTTTTGTTCAGAACGCTTTCTTTAGCACAAACAGAAATATTATTAATTAACACCAAATTTTTATTTATTCACATGTCCATAAAATCTAAAGTTTTTTCACTTAAAGTTTATTTTAAGTTTCTTACTTTCAAAATCTTTTTTTTTTTTTTTGAACAACCGTCCTTACACTACATTTTAAATTTAAATTATTAAGACGGTTTTTCCTCAACCTTTATCTGCAAAAATCAAAATTTAACTCCTCTATCAAAATTATTTTCTTGACATTATACCTGTCTTCATTCATTCCATGCATCATAAGATAAAAACCTGTTTCAAAAAAAATCGCCAGCATTCATTGAGAACAAGGTAAGCCGATGTTAATGGCTGACAACATGGGTGGGAATGAGAACGAGTAAAGCTTTAACATGAATAAACTGTTTAAAAATAGAATTTCTTCTCTTGCAACAAAAAAAAAATTGGCAAACGACATTACCATATAAGGTGTTGTTTATTAAATGGTGCAGCACAAAAAAACAAAACAAATATACATACAAATCTCATACTGACGAAAAATTTTACATTGCAAAATAAATAACGTTTCGCTTAATGTGACTTGTACCTTTTTTGTTGAGTACAGTCGTACCCAAAAAATAAACGGCCGTCACAAATCAGATGATTTTGATTTCCATGAAATGAAAAATCAACTGAAAACGGTCCGATGGGTTTTTAAGGTTTGCCATTTTTAAAACTTTGCCTTGCGTTTAAGTCTTCTGCATATAAAAAAGAAATCAAAAGAGCAGTTTACGCTGTTGGGGTGTAAGGAACCTCCGGTTGATCCGGGTTTGAAGCTGAGATAGCTCAGCTGTCCCAAGATCCTTTCACTATAATTTATATATTGGAAACACTTCACTTAATTCTCTTGTTCGTATATATTTATTTATACGCAAATTTTTATATATATATAATTTTATTTTCACAATGTAGGTTTTATGTTGTGGGCTGTGGTTGCTGCTGGTGCGGCGGGTACGGGGGTTGCTGGTGCGGCGGGTGCTGATGGTCTGCTGGCGTTGATGGGCTTCTGATGCTGACGGACTCAATGTGTCGAAGTTATTGCTGCTGCTGGAACCTAGTTTTCCCTAGCCTACAGACCCTATGCTCCTGACTGGGTTGGATGTAATCCAACACAATGATGGGTGAATGTAATTCGCCCCTACTCTTTGGCTGAATGTAATTCAGGCCCTACACTCTTAAACTCCTGCCTTCTATCTGGGGACGGATGTAATCCCTCCACTAGCGAATGTAATTCGCCACTACTCTGAGCTGGATGTAATCCCGCTCCTACACTTGGTTATCCTGCCTTCTACGCTTGGGACGGATGTGATTCCTCCCCACTAGCGAATGTAATTCGCTACTATTCTGAGCTGGATGTAATCCTGCTCCTAAATAAAAATAAATCTTGTGGTTTCTTACCAATTTCCTTTGTGCTCACGATCGCCTGTGCATCCTGTTGGTTTCCTTATCGATGCGTACCCTTTGCCGGTTCTCGAAGTAATCATCCTTTTGTTCGTTGTGCGTCCTTTTATATGGCGTTCTCCTACAACCGTGTCGCTTTGTCGCGACCACAGACTCTCAAAGGTTGTAAGAGAACTCTCAATGGTTGTAAAACTCGCTTCAAACCCGAGGCTTGATGAGAGAGCGCCACACAACCGATGACAAGCGACATGTTTGACCGTCTGTCTGGGTAAACTGTGTGTATGTTGTGCTCTTGGTTTCTTGCTGATTTAGTGTTCTATGGTTTGTGTGTGTGTGCGGTATGGTTTGATGGTTGATGGTTAATACGGGTGCGGTTTGATGGCTGATGTTAGATGCGTAGCTGGATGTGTGGGTTGATGGCTGATTGTAGGTCTGTGTGACTGTGTGTGTTGTGTTCGCTTGGGTTGGGTGAATGTAATTCACAGCAGGTCGTGGTGAATATAATTCACCGGTCCGTGTATTGGATGTCGTGGTGAATGTAATTCACTGGTCCGTGTTTTGGTGAATGTAATTCACTGTCTTGTCTAGACCTTTGTGTGTCCAATTTTGCTCTGCCCAAAATTGGGTCCTCACACCTCCTCCCTTCTTCCGGAAAGAAAATGGATGAACACCTCGCCAACAATTTTGTTTAAATTTATTTTACCACCAATTATCAATTATAAACTTACCGAAAATGAAATAATCTTTTTTTATTACTTAATTTTTTTAATTCTTAGAATCATAAAAAACTAACTTATTACATACAAACACTTACACATTAGAAAATGTTATTTTTGTATGGAAATCGCGATTTATATCAATTCAGTAAATCGTGAACAAAATCAAAAGTTGTGCACCGATTGCAATGAAATAAAGCTCATTTTATTCGAAATATATTTAGCTAACTGTTTGTAGACCAAAACTGTGATTTTTGTCCCATCTTTATTTTTTAGGAATTTTTAAAGAACAAAAAAAATGTTTTTTTTTTAAAAATTTTAATTTTTTTTTCAAAACTTGAACGATATCTCTAAAACTACTTGGAAAATTTAAAAACAAAGTAAGCACGGCTTTAAGAGAATATTGTTTGCGAGTTTCGGATTTTTTTTTTAATTTAATATGGTGAACCGTTTTCAAGTTATTCCAATATATGTAGCGGAAGTGCCTTAATTTTGAACATAACGGTATATCTCGAAAAGTCGAGCTGATAGAAAAAAACCAAGTGCAGATTTGGATTCAGCGTCCCAAATAACCTTAAAAACAATATTCAGTTCTTAATCAACAGAACCATTGTTCCCTTGTGTTATCATTAGCTCATTATTATTCGTATAATTAATATGTTGATTTAATTAATATAATTTAGGTTAACTTAATTCAGTTTAATTTGTTTTAGATTTAAATTTAATTGGTTTTTTTTTTATTCAGTTAATTAAAAGTTTATTTAACGTAATTCACTTTATTTCCGTTTATTTCTAATTCATTTTTACTTTAGTATATTTCATTTGTATTATTTTTCATGGTTCGCCCCCTTTTCACAGCTACTCCTCTGGCTTCGTTAATCCACTTGTTTACTTCTTGTGTGTGCTTGGTTTCTTAACACAGTCGATCAACATGAGTAAGAAATGTTCTTGCTTTAGTTTTTGTTGCTACTAACTAACTGCTCTTGATTTCGTTTGTAAACTCGCTGTATATGCTGTTGTTGTTAGTTGCCATGCACGTGTTTACTATTGTTTTCTATGTGTTCGGTGTTGTTGTTCATGTCAAACTTGAAACAAACAACGTTAGTGTGTCCCGATAATATAAAATTTCTGTATTATTATTGTTGTTATTTTTAATATTCTTATTATTATTATTGTTATTTTTGTTATTAGTATTATTATTATTATTTCAATTATTATTATGATTATTAATAATGCAAATGGTTTTCTCTGTTGTTTTTTTTTTGTCGATTAGTATGCAAGCATTACTCACATTGGTGGTTGTTTTTCAATGTTTGATGTATTATTATGACATTAGACTGTCCCGAATAATATATATATGGGTTAAACCATCTGAACTCAACTTAAAATATGGCTGTTTTTTACATCACTGTTTCCAAATTGGCTGAATTTTGGCAGGATTAAAGTGTATCCGAGAAATAAGAAAAATCCTAAATTTAAGTTCACTGACGCATCTGGATCCGGAAATATGAGGTCTTGAATATCGGAAAAAACTATAAAAATGTACAAAGTTGTACTTACTTAATTATCATTTTCTTGATTAGTATTATAGTGACGCAACTTATCAAGGTCGCATTTGAAAGGTTAATTAATTACCTTTAATTTGATATACAACATGATTTTTTTTTTGGGAAGGTCAAAGGTCACATCTCTTGACCTATAATTCGGGAGGCTATAGCTGTAAAAACGACAATTTTAAAAATCTGAAAAAAATATATGTTTAAGATTGGTTCCTTCCCTAAAGTTCCAAAAAATTTCAGACTGGGGGTATGCTTGGATCCAGAAATATTTATCATAGAGTAAAGGTAGATATTTAACAAGTGAATTATTATTATTATGAATGCTGTTGTTGTTGGCGTTGTTGGCGTTGTTGACATTATTATGATGAATGCTGTTGTTGTTGGCGTTGTTGACATTATTATGATGAATGCTGTTGTTGTTGTTCTTGTTGTTGTTGTTGTTGACATTATTATGATGAATGCTGTTGTTGTTGTTTAGTTTTATTATAAATGTTTTCAATTACAATTTGCTATCAGCGGAATAAATTTTAGCTTGTAATTGTGTTTTTGAAATTGGTATGAAGCTGTGCTGCTTTTGAGTTCCCGGAATTGTACGTAATCCTATAAATCTATCAGTTAGCAATTTCTCTTCTTCTTCATAATCTTTTTCCGTTAAATATGCAAAGTTGCAGTTCTGAAGAGTTTGCTGACACCAATTATACAAGTGGAGAGGAGCAGTTATCTGATCTTCGAATGGACGTTGCAAGCTGGCTCTTCGTGCTTCACGCTTTACCGTTCCCCCAAGACCATCACTAGGTCCTTTGCCGTGACTGGTAGCAAAGAAATGCCACTCAGCGGAACAATTAAAATCTTCGCTATGATGGCATAAATTGGCAAAGTTTTTTTTATTTTTAAATTGAGCGGAAGAACCGTCCGAAAAATAAAAAATTTTCTTTGGTATTTTCAAAAACTTGTTTTTTAAAAACTCATTTAGGTGGCGATGAAATAAATGAACTGCTATGGTATTATGTATTAGACAGTTTGATATTATTATAAAATTTGTAGTTTCTAATTTTCCATTTGATTTGTAATAAATTGCTATTGGGTATAGTGTGGCCTGGCTATTATTCCATAAAAAGCCTTGCACAGAATCCTGAACCACAAAAGTTGCATTTTCGGAGAAGTCGCAAATTAGTAAATACTCATTTTCTTCCAACGCAGACTTTTTGTGAGCCATAAATGCACCCTGCTCTTTAGATACGAATGAATGGGGTAGAAGAGTTTGCAGTTTTTCGCATAAAGAATAGTTTCCAAAGAGTCTCTATCTACACTTATCCACTGTTTATATATGATTTCATCAATTTCATTTTCTAATAATAATTCACCAAGCTTCTCTTTAAAATTTTGTATATCTGGACACATGCTACATCTGCCAAGGTAGCAATTTGGTGATGGGGGATTGCATATAAGTCTTTTTAAACAATCTTTATAAGTTTCCAGCACAAAATCCTGCACATTTTCTGTCAATTTTTTCAGGTTTATTGCGTGGAGCATTAGTTTTGTATTTTGATGTATTTTACAAACACATACATTATGGCTTCCTGACGCATCTGCTAGAACCACATTTTTTGGCCGAAGTTCACAAAATTTAGAAATTCCAATAGTTATCCCTTCATGTTTTTCTTTAAATAAAGCATAAACTTCTCGAAGATTTCCGAGTAAAAGTCTTTTATTTTTTTTTTACTTTTACACCATTTTCTGTTATTGACACGTAGTCTTTACATCCTGGTAGACATCTGCTGACATCATCAGTTTCATAAAAGATTTTCACCACATCAACAATTTCTAATGGCAATCGTTTTCCAAGTTTTGGGTTCGGTGTACTCAATACGCCTTCTGTCTCAACCAAGTTTTTTACCTTTCGTGCCATGAAATTTGTTACTTGAAATTCCTCCTCCATTCTTTTCAATGTCCAGCTTTTAGGTAAAATAGTTAAAAGTTGAATTTTATCACTGTTTTTAGTTATTGATTTAAACTTTTCTTTTAGTTGTTCGATTATTTCCGATTCTGGGCATACGTGAGAGGTTGAAGGTGTTGAATTTGGGAAAATGTTGGTTTTAATTGATGTTGTTATTTTTTCTAACTTTCTAGTTGTATACCCTTTTAATGGAATTTTTCTCGAACATATTGGAGATTCTTGTAAATATGTTAAACTTTCGTTTAACTTAGAAATTCGAACATCTCCCGAAACTGATGCTTCACTTTCCGAGTCTGAAGTCTCGTTTTCTGGCTCGTTCATAGATTGAATATTATTGTTTACACTTCCTTTTAATTTATAAAGTTCTCTTCTGCATATATCACATATTTTATTTGATATTGAAATGTTATTACTAATTCCAGTCATCCATTGCTGAACTTTTCGAAGTCCTCTTGCATTCCGGACATGAGCAACTTTTTTAAATGGATTACAACAATATATTGTATTAAATGACATATTGTTTACAGAGGCAAAAAACAATCACTTTGAACACTTTTGGTTTTATTTAAAAATATTGATTTTATAGCAACACATGTGATTTTTTAAAGCAACGTGCTTAGAATGTTTTTTTTTCGTGGTGCTTCCTTTGACTTCTCGTTTTTCAATAATTTCTCTATATCCAAGTTATTTGACACTACAAACCACACCCGACAACATTTATACTGTTGTCTCGCTCTAACATAATTACCTGTCAAACCAACCCTAACACAGGTCTGTACTGAGTACAGTACAGAGCTAAAGAACCAGAAACAAATAGCGGCGTGCGTGCATAGCCCGCCGACGCTCACGAGCACAACCAACCACATTCATAAACAGTAACAGTAACAGCACCGACTTTTTAAATATCTACCTTTACTCTATGATAAATATTTCTGGATCCAAGCATACCCCCAGTCTGAAATTTTTTGGAACTTTAGGGAAGGAACCAATCTTAAACATATATTTTTTTCAGATTTTTAAAATTGTCGTTTTTACAGCTATAGCCTCCCGAATTATAGGTCAAGAGATGTGACCTTGGACCTTTCCAAAAAAAAAATCATGTTGTATATCAAATTAAAGGTAATTAATTAACCTTTCAAATGCAACCTTGATGAGTTGCATAACTATAATACTTTTCAAGAAAATGATAATTAAGTAAGTACAACTTTGTAAATTTTGACCTTTTTTTACGATTTTCAAGACCACATATTTCCGGATACAGAAG